>CM065140.1:2077500-2785000 GCA_033026305.1 Cirrhinus molitorella | reverse complement strand
TCCCAGAAGTCAAGAGCTCTTAACATCTCAGCGCTGACTCATTCACACTCATCCTGCTGTGTTAATATATCAGATCTCCTGACACTGAGTTTTATTTTATTTTATTTTATTTTATTTTATTTTATTTTATTTTATTTTATTTTATTTTATTTTGTAAAAAAGAAATGTAGATTTTATAATTAGTACCACAAATGTTTATTTTTTTTTATTATAAAAAGCAATATAGATGTTATATTAGTACCACTGGTATACTTAATATTTAAATTTATATTTTATTTTGATATTTTATGTTTGCAGTTTCAGTTTTTTATGTTTTATTTTATTTTATTTCTCTCTCTATATATATTTTTTTAATTTAATAGGAGTTGTTATTTGTGTTATTTGTTGGGTTAAAAGAAATACAGATTTTATAATTAGTACCACACATTTTATTTTATTTTATTTTATTTTATTTTGTAAAAAAGAAATGTAGATTTTATAATTAGTACCACAAATGTTTATTTTTTTTTATTATAAAAAGCAATATAGATGTTATATTAGTACCACTGGTATACTTAATATTTAAATTTATATTTTATTTTGATATTTTATGTTTGCAGTTTCAGTTTTTTATGTTTTATTTTATTTTATTTCTCTCTCTATATATATTTTTTTAATTTAATAGGAGTTGTTATTTGTGTTATTTGTTGGGTTAAAAGAAATACAGATTTTATAATTAGTACCACACATTTTATTTTATTTTATTTTATTTTATTTTGTAAAAAAGAAATGTAGATTTTATAATTAGTACCACAAATGTTTATTTTTTTTTATTATAAAAAGCAATATAGATGTTATATTAGTACCACTGGTATACTTAATATTTAAATTTATATTTTATTTTGATATTTTATGTTTGCAGTTTCAGTTTTTTATGTTTTATTTTATTTTATTTCTCTCTCTATATATTTTTTTTTAATTTAATAGGAGTTGTTATTTGTGTTATTTGTTGGGTAAAAAGAAATACAGATTTTATAATTAGTACCACAAATTTTATTTTATTTTATTTTATTTTATTTTGTAAAAAAGAAATGTAGATTTTATAATTAGTACCACAAATGTTTATTTTTTTTTATTATAAAAAGCAATATAGATGTTATATTAGTACCACTGGTATACTTAATATTTAAATTTATATTTTATTTTGATATTTTATGTTTGCAGTTTCAGTTTTTTATGTTTTATTTTATTTTATTTCTCTCTATATATATATTTTTTTTAATTTAATAGGAGTTGTTATTTGTGTTATTTGTTGGGTAAAAAGAAATACAGATTTTATAATTAGTACCACAAATTTTATTTTATTTTATTTTATTTTATTTTATTTTATTTTATTTATTTTGTTTTGTTTTTATTTGATTTTACTTTATTTGATTTTAGTTTATTTTATTAATATTTAGAAATACATTTGAATATGTTATGTTTTCAGTTGCATTTTCTTATTTTATTTTATTTTGTTGTGTTTTATTTATTTTTTTATTTAGTTTAATTTTATTCATATTTCTAAGTAGATTTCATTTTGATATTATGATTTTAGTTTCAGTTTTGTTTGATATTATGATTTTAGTTTCAGTTTAGTTTTTTTTTATTAATATCTAAAAATATATTTTATTTTGATATTTCATTTTTTCAGTTTCAGTGGGGTTTTTTTGTGGGACATTTTTTGTCTATAAAGCACTATAGATGTTATATTAGTTCCATTGGTATATTTAATATTTATAATTAGATTTTATTTTGATATTTTATGTTTTTATGCTTTATGGTTTTTCTTCAGTTATGTTTATTTTGTTGCAAAATGTTATTTATTTATTTATGGGCCATATACTTTATATTATGATATTATTTTATTTTATTATATTTTAGTTATGTTTATTTTGTTTAAAATATTTATTTATTTATTTATTTATTACAAAATATAAACCATATACATTATATTACGTTATTTTATTTCAGTTATGATGTTTATTTTATTTCAAGTTGTATTTATTTATTCATTTTTTATTTTCAAAATATAATCCAAATACTTTATATTACTGTAGTAAACTTGATTGTGATTGCCGTTTGTCGTTGACTGTTTTATATTTTGCTGGTAGAATGATCAAACATGTAAACTATTCAATAATAAGCACTTAATAGACAGGAAACATGTTGGCTAAAATGAGAGGCGTCTGAATCCAGCATAAACCTGTATTCAGCTGTGGATTTGGTGTAAATCCAGACTTTACTTCAATTCCCTGATGTTTTATGGCTCTGTCATAAAGGCAGATTTCCGTCTCCGTTACAAATGCGATTATGAGATTTCCTTACCCATCTCTCCTGCATTACCAGCAAACATACACCTTAATTAATGTACAACTACAAGTTCATCTTAATTGCAGTGGTGATTTTATTTTATTTATTGTGGTTTTCCTCTACTTAAATCAATTAGAGCGCCATTATATCGCTGCAGCGCACTCGTTTAAATAGTTTTTGTTAATAATTGATGTGTAAATAGATGAAGTGGTGGAGATGGCAGCATATGTTGGTGTGTGTGTGAATGTTTAATCTGTTCTTTTATGAAGCCCAAGGGAAAGTAAAATCTCATATATGTCTGAAGCACAGAGTCTTAATGGCGCTGCCTTTGATTACGGTAATTTCAGCTGCTTACATCAGCAGCAAAACGTTCGGCAAATTCGCCGCTTAATGCTTCCTCCGCTCGCTTACAGACGCGTCCCGCTGAGATGAGCCTCGGACGAGTCTGTTGTAGCTATAAAACAGCAGAAGGAAAGATGCTTACAGAGCTTTGTTTTCCTCTTTGTGTTTGTTAGACCTTTTTTCAGTTATTTTTTTGTGAAAGAATGCAAAAAAAAAATAAAAAATCAAGAGAGGCCTTTTATGTTTCTTCATAATTTCATAAATCAAATAATATACAGTATGATTTTTGCTTAAATCATGAAGAAATGTACATTTTTGTTTTTATAATATTCTGAATTAGTTTTTCGCAATGTCTTAATTTCATAAATAAAATAGTATGTTAATATTTATGCTTAAATAATAAAAAAGTTTTTTAATTTTAATTTTTTAATTTTACTTTTAGTTTTTTAATCATTTTTGTATTTTTTTTAATTCATCAAATAATATTTATTAAGAGTTATACTGTTTCATTACTTCTTGACTTAAATCAAATAATATATTATATTTAATTATTCTTAGTTTATGAATCAAATAATATATATTAAAATTGTACTTAAATCATGAAAAAAAAAACATTATTTTCTATTAATTGTAAGTATTTTTATATTATTCAGAATTTTTTTTTTTGCATTACTTCTAACTTAAATCAAGTAATATATTATATTAAATATTCTTAGTTTATGAATCAAGTAATATATATTAAAAATTATATTTAAATCGTGAAAAAACATGATTTTCTATTGATTTTAATGGTTTTATATTATTCTGAATTCCTTTTTTAATGAATTAATTTAAATCAAATAATATATAATATTAGTTATTCTTACATTGTGTTTTTTTTATTGATTTTAATGGTGTTTTAGTTGCTTTCATACTTGTATTTTTATGTTTATTATACTGTTTGTCATGTCTTAGTTTCTTTTATTATTTTTAATATTTTTAATTATTAAACTTTTTTTATTTTTTTTATTCATTTTACAGATGTATTTATAATATTATGAATATTTTTTTTCTAAATTTCTTAATTTTATAAATGTATAAATTATATATTCTGCCTAATTCTTAAATAATTTTATACTTTTAATAATTTTTGTACTCTGTCATGTCAAATTTAAAATTTAAAAAATCAAATAATATATTATGGTTTATGCTTAAATCATAAAAAAAAAACATTTTTTTTTAATTGCATAGACACTTTTATACTTTTATTTTTTTTAATATACTTTCCATCATTTCTTAATTTCATAAATTGCATAACATATTATTACATTTATGATTAAATAATAAATAAATAAATAATAAATAAAAATGTGTCTGCTGTTGTACAGTAGTGATAATACAGTGTGTGTGTGTGTCTTATCACACACTTTAAGCTCTGATAGTCTGTGTTGTCTTTGAGGCGAAAAGCAAGTGAATTATCCGACATGTCCGGTTTAATTTCTTGGTGCGTTTCAGCGCGAGGCCCCTCTGGGATGGACGGGATGAGCTGGAATGAGAGGCGAGTAATTTACCCTCCGTTTGCACCATTACATCCATTTAGGAACGCAAACAGCGGGGCTCATCTCACACGCACGCGAGCCAAGGCCTTATTAGAAGGCGAGTACAGTATGTTTGATCCATGTCTCTCAAACGTCGCTGTAATGAAGTTGCGGCGGGAAGATGAAAGCGGAGAGAGCTGGCGTGTATTGTGTGGCTCTGCCGGATGAAATATAATGAAAGTGAGTCTCTCTTCGTCCCACATCTGGGCTAAAAGCTCATTCAGTCCCAGCAAACACACACTTCATCTGCCGCTGCACAGGCCAAACAGAAGCACTGCTGATTACACACCACGAGTTTACACTCATTTTAAAACTCATTCTACGCTCTATTAACACTGTTTGCTTTGTACAAAGAGAGACATGGCTGGAGATGTAAGGGCAGGAATTATTAATGTGAAACTCACTTGGAAACTCACTTGACAATGATCTAAAAAGCCAGAACTGTGGTTTAACTAGTGTGAGCTTCAGACACGTGTATGTACATATATATATATATATATATGAAAAGTAAACATATACGAAATGAAACACCAATTTTTGATTCATTGTTCAAGTTAATAATTGAAAATGTTAACCTTTTTTTTTTGTATTAATTATGACTGTTGTTATGCTTATATACACACAAAAAGAACACATCAATTAATATTTCATATTTAATACGTTAAAATATTTAAATATAAAGTATTATTATTATTATTATTATTATTTTGTATATATTCATTTGACAGAAAATATAATTATATAAATAAATAAATGTTATTTACAAATAAATTATTATTATTATTATTATTATTATTATTAATAATAATATAATATTTTAGTTTTAATCATGATTATTTTTATTAATTTATTAATTTTATAAATCAAGTCATATATGTTGTATGCTTCATAAAAAAATTTTTTGTAAGGATGCTTTCATACTTGTATTTTTATGTTTATTGTACTGTTTGTCATGTCTTAGTTTATTTTATTATTTTTAATATTTTTTAATTATTAAACATATTTTTTTTTATTTTAAGGATGTTTTTAAATTATTAATTTTTGTTCATTTAATAAAAAATTATATATATATATATATATATATAATTATTTTGTGTATACATTAATTTTAATAAAACATGACAGTTTCGTATTTACAAACAAATAAAAAATTATTATTATTATTATTATTATTATTATTATGTGTGCATATTCATGTTACATAAAATGTAATTATATAAATAAATAAGGTTTTTGCAAATAAATTATGTAATTATTAAATGCTAAACATACATAAAATTTTACTAATAATTTATATATATATATATATATATATATATATATATATATACATACATTAAATGTAATTATTTAAATAAATACATTAAATGTTATTTGCAAATACATTATGTAATTACTAAAATGTAATTATATGTATACATTTATTTTTAAATAAACACATCATTTTCTTATTTACAAATAAATAAATACTACTACATATAACTCCATATAACAAAAATGTAATTATATTGTATACATATATTTAAACCTAACATATTTTCTTAACTATTGACAAAAAATTATTATTATTATTATTATTATTGTAAGTAAAATGTAATGTAAGTAATATATATATATATATATATATATATATATATATATTATACTTTGAATAAGCAATAATTATTTATTTATTTGTTCGTGTGTTTGATTAAGCATTCATTTATTCATCCAACACACGACTCGTCGAGTTAATCATGAGGTCAATGTTACAAAGGTAAGGTCATGTGACAATGTAGCATACTATATTTTAAAATGTGTATGTCTACTAATATACAGTATTGAGTACTTCATTCTAAGCACATTTTTTTCTCAATGAAACAAGCAACCCTTGAAATCAATTAATTCTAAGGAAGTAAACTATAATGACGAATGCCTATTTTAGAGTACGGGAGCATTTTTAATAAAGCAGCCTATAAAACGGCATCACTTGTGGTAGAAATAATGGCTAAAACGCAATTAACCGTGCCCGAGAAACTAAGACGAGTTCTTTTCCTCTCGCCTCGGGATGTTATAAAAGCAAACACGATCAAGAGAGGAATGCCTGATGCTTTATTCGATTCCTGACGGCAAAAAGATCGCATCTTTAACCCTGCGTGACTCCATGACGAATGCAGACTCATATGTCTGAGCCAGAGAGAGACCGCGCTTCGATATTAGATATCTCGCCGTAATGGCCTTTTCTGGGTCAGCGGCGTCTTCTACTGTATGTTTGAGATCGTCCCGACAGTTTTCATATGATGGATAACCCAATTGGCTAACGTAATCACGGATCCCTCAGCTAGCATAACATCCCAGCTCCCATTTTCCCCCAAAAATAGCGGCGTAATAAATGTGAGTGGAGGAGCAGGAGTGTGATGGAGGAGCGCAGGGATCATCTGAGAGGATTGACCATCTCCTCCTCGTGCTTTCTTATGATTTCCTCCGGTATTCCCCCTCTCTCTCCTGCTGTCTTATCTCTTCCCTCTCTTTCTGTGCTCATTTACAGCAGCTCTCTCTGGATCTTATTCTGGTTTGTTTGATATTGTCGGCACTGCTTTCTTCCGTTTCACATTTGTTGACTTGTGTTTTTCTTGGTTTCTTGTCAGTTAGGAAGTCTGTGTGTGTTCCTCTCAATGTTTTTCGTGTTTCACATCATGTTTCATAATTTTGGACTGGAGGATATACAGTATGTATGACATACAATGTATATATATATATATATATATATATATATCATAATTTTATTTAAATTTGGTTTGCTTCCACACTAGACCCCAATATGCAAGTAGCTCTTGCATCCTTTGATTGTGCTCAAACATTCATTTCTAATTAAAACCTCAGTTGAGAAATATGGATAGATTTGGAAAGTCAAAATTAATAAAAGTTTATTAAGGTTATATTATAAAAGTAATCATTTAATAATGTGTATTATTATTATTATTATTATTATTATTATTATTATTATTATTATTATTATTATTATTATTATTATTATTAATAATGATGATGATAATAATATTATTGTTGTTATTACATTTTAAATAATATTTAAATATAGTATTTTTATCTAGAATTTTATATTCTAAATGTAATAACTAATTTAATAATGTTTTATTATTACTATATTCATAATAATTTATAGTATAAATGTAGTGAATATGTTAATGTTTATTATTATTATTATTTAAATTATTTAGTTAATAACTTAGTATAATATTTATTATTATTATTATTAATGTTTAAATAATTGTTAATAAAATTGTATTTTTCTAATAATCAATATTATTAATTTATGTTTAATAAATTTAATATATAATTTAAGTTTTTTTGTTATTATTATTATTATTATTAATAATAATAATAATATTAATTTAATAAATATATAATAATAATCATATTATTATTATTATTAATTGATTGATTTATTTTTAAGTTAGTAATTTTTAGTGTATAATAATGTATATTATAAATGTAATAAATAATTTAATAATGTTCATTATTATTATTTATTATTCTTTTATATTTGCATATATTAATACGTAAATTATATATTTATATGTATTTTCATGTATTTCATATCTATTTTTTTGCTATATGTGATTGTTATCAATTATATAAATATGTCATGTAAATTAATATGATTGAAAAAAAGTGGTGTATTATATATATATATATTAATATGATTAATAAATTGTTATTATATATTATTAAATTATATTATATTATATAACACTATTATATAAATCATTATGAATATATATATATATATATATATATATATATATATATATATATTTAGGGGAGTATTTCAGATTGTTACAATTATTATTTTATGTGTGTCTGACAGTTTATGCGTTTGTTTGATAATAATATGTTATATTAATTAATTAAATTAATACCTTGTTATATTGTTATTACATTACATGTATATGGAATATCTGGATTATGATCACTAACTTAATACACTAAATTGATCTTAAGCCTTACTTTTGTCGTCTGTCTGTCTGTCTGTATTGTACTGTTTCTCTCAGTCTCTCTTTCGGGTGTCTTACCCCCGTCTGGTGTGTTCTTCTGGTCTGATTTGGCCCTTATTGTCCCACTGGCATCCTCGCTGTCTGGCCCCCTCCGCAGGGCCCCTCCGTTCTTGGCAGGTGTGGAGTGGTGAAGGTGACTCGGGCCCCTTCCTTCCTGCTCTGGCAGCTCTGGGTCGGGACGGGCCGAGTGAGACGTAGCTCTTCAGAAACTGGCTGAAGTTGGACAGAACTTGGCTAGAATTGAGCCAGTTCGCATGCAAAATATAGAAATGGTTGCCAACACTCTCTGTTCTCTGTGTCAGTCCAAACACACACACACACACACACACGCTGCTGGCTCAATCGAAGTCTTTTGACAAGGTGCAAACAGACAGGTGAGGTCCGCTCGCTATTTCTTTCCATTAGTAATAGACTCGGTTACACAAGCTGCATCTGCCTTGCAGATGGATGAGCTGGAAATGGATGTTTTTGTATCTCCATAATCTGATTTGGACGACACTGGAGGTCTACCATAAACAAATGGCCATAAGTGGTTGCTTCGGGTTTCAAAGGGAACAGAACCAAACTGCGCTGATTGATTTTGCCTTTCACGAGAACCCAAGGAAATTACCTGGAGTCGAGTTTCCGATTTCTTCATTTAAGCTAATTCAACCCCAGAATGCATAAAAGGATTCAAACGAACCACAAAGACTTTCACTGAATAGAGAGAGAAAAAAAGTATTATTCCAGATGTTTTTTATGAGTCGATAATTATACTGAGCTCCATTCATTTTCACAGATTAAATCAAGATTTTTGTTGACGATTTTCAGTTCTAGATAACTCTACAGACAATGTATAATGGTACATTACATTTTGTTAAAGAAATGTATTTATTTATTTATTATTTATTTATTAATTGTTATTAAATATTTATTATATATTTATCTTTACACACACACACACACACACACACACACACACACACACACACACATTAATTGTTACTTTTTAAAACATGAATAACAAGGATAAAATAATTGTGTATATATATATATATATATATATATATGAATGAACAAACAAATAAATAAATAAATAAGCATTATGTTTTTACAAAATTATGTAATACATTTAAAATTGTACAAATATAAAATATTTATTTTAGATAATATATCCTTGTTTTTCATATCTATTAAATGTACCCCAATTAGTGTAAATAATTGTTTTAAATAGATAGTTCTATAGATATTTATTTATTTATTTGTTTATTTATTCATTTATTTATTTATTCAGTTACTTATGTATACTTTTATTCAGTTATTCATTATTTTTTATTATATACCTTTATCCTTGTTATTCATGCTTTACACACTAAAAATAAGTGTAAAATTATAATATCTAATATATATTAATTAATAAGTGCAAAAAAAAATTGTGTATATATATGTATTGGAATTGGATTGGTATTGAATTAATATGTCAATTCTATTATATTAAACATGATATTTTGAAGTAGAAAAACTGAAATAATATATGGAATATTTAATTTTTAAAAAATATTTATACATTTTTATATATATATATATATATATATATATATATATATTTAATATTTATGATTTTCTTGTAAAATGTACCCCAAATAATCTTCGGAAAATTCATGTTTTACAGTGTATTATAAGTTCATTATATGCTAGCATTATAAGCATTATATGTGTATTATATTATAAGTTTTACATATATATACATACTCTATTATATTAAAACTAAAATTAGTGTTTTTCTTGTAAAATTAAATCCAATAATCTTTGAAAAAATATGTTTTACAGGCTAAATTATTTATTAAAATATTTTTACCAAGAAATTTGGACAAACCAAAATAAATGTTCCTTTATTAATTAAAAGATCATGACGAGGTAAAATTTGGGAGCTCTTTTCCAAATAATTTGCAATAATTCATTCAATAATTCACTTAAATCAAGAAAGAGTAAAAATTATTGTCTTGTATAAAACTAGATTATTATTATTATTATTATTATTATTATTATTATTATTTTATTTTTTATTTATTTGTTTTTTTTTCTGAAAACAAGACAATAATTTTAACTTGTCTAGAAATTCCCTCTTGATTTAAGATTTTTTAAAAATATTTTGGCTGGAGACAAGACAAAAAATGTAAAATGTAAAAGTAAGAAGAGCATTTTTTGCAGTGTACTCAAGTATTTAGACTGAATTCTGTTTAATCTATAATTACGGTATCACTATTGTTTAAATGTACATCAAAATTTAAAAAATAAATGATTTAATTGAAATTGAATTGAATTGAAAATAAAGATAAAGGGAAACCACTGAATCTAGCTCAGGTCTTTTCAATCCCTTTTTGCATTCATGTAGTATTTATTGGGTTAAGTGATCTTGTAGTTCGGTCTTGTTGTTCATATAACGTCCCTAGTTTTGAACAAGTTTGTTCACTCAAATCTGAAACCCGCTGACTGTTTACCGGGGCTTAATTAAATTTACCTTGCCCACCGCTGTGCCAAGCGGCTTGAGTTCTCCTCCTTCTGAGCGAATGGAATTAGTTTGCTATTTTGAAGCGTATCTCAGCTTTCTCTCATTGTTTCACGCCATTGTCAATCAAATCCCTTATTCCCGGACAAACCCACGGCTGTAAATCGGATCACGCAGAACTCCCATTGTAATTCAAAGGCTGCGAGCTTGTAGAATCAGAGGAGTGAGAAATAACATGTTTCTCAGTTGATTAAAGCAGCGGCGGAATTTGGGAGGAAAGAGACGGATTTATCGCCACTTACAAATGATTGCGACTACTAGGCAGAACGGCTTTTGTCGAGAGCGTAATGGTTCCGTTTGTTTGCCAGCGGCTTTGGCTGCGGCTTGAGGATGAGTTTGTGTTTCAGTCATGAAGGGATGAGTCTGTATAGATATATTCGTCGTTCAGGGATTCGCTGTTATTATGCTGCTTTTGGAGAGTTCATATATTTGTTGTCTCTTGGTGGTTGGCAAACTCTTCTCATAAGAGCTCATCTGAGATGCTGCTGTTGATTCCTGCAAAAACGCTGCAATCATGTACAGATAAACTGTGCTTTCCAATCAGGACTAGACCGGCACTAAGTATGGGTCGGAAATGAACAGGGGCTTAGGGCAAAAATGGACAAAAATGCCCCTCAAATTTAACTGAAGTTTGTTGACGAAATTTTAAGTTGGTTTGAAAAAGCCAAGTAAGCCAGTTTACTTTTAAATGAATGTTTCATTCAACAACAATGTTTTAAATGATCAAAGGTGGCAGTGTTTATAATGTTACAGTTGTTTTCAACATTTGTAGTAATCAGAAATGTTTGTTGAGCAGCAAATCAACATATTAGAATGTTTTCTGAAGGATCATGTGACACTGAAGACTGGAGTAATGATGCTGAAAATTCAGATTTGATCACAGAAATACATTACATTTTAACAGATATTCTCACAGAAAACAGATATTTTAAATTGTAATAATATTTCACAATTTTACAGTTTTTACTGTATTTTTGATCAATAAATAAAAAAAAGCTTAAAACCAGCTAATTTGGCATAAACAGCTAAAAATGACAAAGAACAGCTTATTTATGATTTGGTAAAAAAACAGCCAAAGAACAGATAAAAACTAGCTGATTTAGCTAGCAAATACAGCAAATTGCTATAACTGGCTGATATAGCTAAAAAAAAACAACCAGCTAATACAGCCAAAACAGCTTAAAACCAGCTAATCTAGAATAAACAGCTAAAAATGACAAAAAAAAAAACCCAGCTAAAATTTAGAAGCTGATTTAGCTGATTTAGTAAAAAAAACATCTAAAGAACAGCTAAAACTAGCTGATTTACTTTAATTAGTAAAAAAAAAGGAGAGCTAAAACCAGCTAATTTAGTTAAAAATAAATAAATAAATAATAAAAAATAAAAACAGCTAATTTTCTTTTTAAAAAGTTTAAAACCAGCTATTTTAGTAAGATCAGCATACAATAGCTAAAACCAGCTAATTTAGTTTAAAAAACAGCTAAAAAATGGCTTAAAATCAGCCAGGTTAGCAAAAACGTTAGCTAAAGATAGCTAAAACTGATTTAGTAAAAAAAAAAAAAACAGCTAAAGAACAGTTAAAACTAGCTGATTTAGCTGCAAAACAAAGCTAACACCAGCTAAGTTAGCAAAAGCAGCTAAAACCAGCTAATTTAGTCAAAATAAAACATCTTAAAAACAGCCAATTTAGCAAAATCAGCTTAAAATAGCTAAAACCAGCTAATTTAGTTAAAAAAAAAAAATGCTTAAAACCAGCTGAAAACAGCTAATATAGTAAAAAAAAAAAAAAACAGCTAAAACACAGCTTAAAGCCTGCTGATTTAGCAAAAAAGGCTTAAAAAAAATAGCTAAAACCAGCCTAAGCTAAGCCTAAAAACCAGCCATCATAACTCTCATTGTCTCAATGAAAGTCTATGGGATTTAGGGTGGTTTTGATAGTCAAACCAGATCAGTTAGAAGTAGCTTTAATGCTTACAGAGGAGACTACATTTAGTCTCAGAAGAAGAAGAGTTATTCTAGTTATTCTTATTGGTTGCCAAGATAAATTATATGTGAGTATAGATAGAAGAAGATGAAGTAAATAGCATTTCATTAGGTTGACTTTCTCAGGCCAACCTAATAAAGAAGCAAAAGCTGTTGGCAAACAAAATATTGATTTAGAAGATGATGAAAATGTTTTGAAATTAACGTATCGAAAGGTTCAGATTCCCAATATGAGCCAGATGCTAAATGGACCTGAATAACAGTGAAGCAGTTGCTCAAAAGGTCCAACAGATACTGAAATATGCAGTATTTTATTACTCTATTATTGTTAAAATATCAAGACAGTTTTATTCTATTGGGGCAGTTTAGAGTTCCATCTGTAGTAGATGTATTATTTATGAGTATTTCATAATGATTGACAAAACATTCATGCATTTAATGGTTGATGAGGTAATTATAAAAATTGCCCTTAGGAAGGTAAAAATAAAATAAAATTGCCCCTTAATAGAGGAGTTAATTTCTGACCCTGGTCTGCAGAAAAGACAAATGCACTGGGACGAACTGAGTCGAGACGACGAGTTTAACCGGAGGCTCCACTGAAATGTCTAGTGATTGGTGGCTTAATTGTTTAAACGATGACCAATTAAGTTAAAAATCATGTTAGAGGTTAGCAAAATCAATCTAAAATGGCCAAGTGATGTTATCTGCTGTCGTCGAAGCCAGAGGTCTATAAGTACACTACCGCTCAAAAGTTTGGGATCAGTAAGATTAAATAATAAAAAAAAAAAGTCTCTTATGCTCATCAAAATTCCATTTACTTGATTAAAAATACAGAAAATTGTTATGAAATATTATTGCAATTCAAAATAACAGTTTTTTGTTTTATTTAAATATAATTTAAAATGTAATTTATTTCTCTGATGCAAAGTTGAATTTTCATCAGCCGTTACTCCAGTCTTCAGTGTCACATTATCCTTCAGAAATCATTCGAATATACTCATTTATCACTTTTGTTAGTGCTGCTTAATATTTTTTTTCGGAACCTTGATACTTTTTTCAGGAATCTTTGATCAATAAAAAGTCCAAACCTAGATGTATGTATACAAAATCTTTACTATAACTTTTTATCAATTTAACACATCCTTGCTGAATAGAAGTATTCATTTCTTTCAAAGGGAAAAATGAAAATAAATGTACTGACCGAGGTATTACATTTTAAATAAATGCTGTTCTTTTGAATGTTTTATTTATCAAAGAATAATGAACAAAAAGTATCACAGGTTCCAAAAAATAAAAATAAAATAATAATAATAATAATAGTTATTAAAGCCATTTTAAAGTGATTTTAGTCAAAATTGGATTTTAGTGAAAAATCCTGAAAACAACCACTAATACGTAATATGATTTAATCGGTGATCACTTTTGACTCAAAATGTTTTGAGTACTTTTAGGTCATGGTTTCGATGGTACATAGAAAGTTTTGTAATGGTACACCATTGCATTGGTAAAAATGTAGCATTTTATATCATAATACTCCATTGTAGTCAATGGCAGTTTCATGTTTTGTTCAATTATTGCGCCACCAAGAGGCACAATCCCAATTATTTATGTGTCATTAAAGTGTGCCCATACATATGTGTGTCAAATTTGATTCATTTTGTTTTGAAGTTATAGACATTTTTATATATGAGAAGAGAATAGAGAAGAGAAGAGAATAGCGTATAGCCGGCACGCTATGTTTTAGAATTTCCTACGGTGGTTTTGTGTCGATCAGAGTAACGTTTTTTTAAGGTATTGTCAAATGTTTTTTAAGTGCTAAAATGCGATGTTGCACAAACCATGAAGCAAAACCTGGCATGTTTGGTATCGCTGGACTCGGCAAGGATTCAGGAGTCAAAAAAGGTGACTCCTGTGAAAATAAGTTGACCACACTCAAAGTTATAAGCATGCAACTACTTGATTTTACCACTAGGTGGCACTTGAAACTTGTCAGGCTCCTTCAGGGCAGGGCTGATGACCCATACCCATGACCCATTTTTTGTCAATGTGTCAATGTGTTTGTAAAATATAGCATTTTACTTCAAAATGGCCAACGCCCAAAATGGCTGGTATGGGATATTGATGCACCGAACGTAAAGAGACCAGTTTTGTGATTTTTGGCCAAACCATTCATTAGTTATAAGCTAAAATAGCTTATATTAAATATTTTTTGTATCTCCTGACCACTAGGTGGCACTGCGCTGAAACACTGCAGGTAGCCTCAAGTCTTACTTGTTGTAACACACACCAAGTTTGGTCTCAATACGCCAAACCTTTGCAGAGATATAGCCTCACATCCATTTTTTACTTGCTTTTCGTAGAATTCGTTCACTCGTTATTCAAAAGCGGTTGGACAAATCAACTTGAATTCCATAACTGGGTCTGAACATGGTCTGAAGAGGATCTGAGCTAATTTTGCCCATGTGCCTTATGGTTTAAAAGCAACATGTCCTCCAACTTATACCCCTGATGTAAGTCATTTTCAATTCTCAAAATACGTCTTCATAGAGCGTATACAGCAATTGCTCCCCTATCAGCAACAGGTATCCAATGCACTTTCAGGATTATGTGTAGCTCAGTTGGTAGAGCATTGCACTACAAAGTGGGGTAATCATATGAACACAGGTTCGATACTGGAGAACGTACACGTTCTCACAGCATGTTTTTTTTTTTTTTTTTTGTAAATATGCACTATAAATCATGATTTTGCACTATTTCTGTAAGGGGGGTAGCTTTAGGGTAAGGTTAGGTGACGTCAGATCCAACGTGACACTGTCATTATTTTTACGCCCGCTAGAGGACGCTTAACTTTAAAACGTAAAAATGGGTCATATAAGGTGAATTAAAAAACTTACAATTGGGTCGTATTTTCTTTGAGGACAGTCTCTTTAAAAGTTATTAGCATAAACATGAGTGAAATTTTTGGACAAGTGGTGGCGCTAGAGAGTTTGAGTTAGAGACTCCAAATTTGCTATAGTGAGTGTTCAGACTGTCCTCTATCAGTGTGCCAAATTTCACAACTTTCCAACAAGTGGTTCTATGGGCTGCCTTAGACTCAAAAGCGGAAGAAGAAGAAGCAGAATAATAATAAGTTCTAACAGATACAATAGGTGCCTTCACAGCACAACTGTTTCCAACACTGATAATATATTATAATGATTTCTGAAGGATCATGTGACACTGAAAACTGCAGTAATGATGCTGAAAATTCATCTTTGCGTCACAGAAATGAATTATATTTTAACCCTTTAACTGTCACTCCCTATTGTGAACATAGACATGAAAATGCACTATCCAAATGTAATTTTTTATAATTCATGAACAAAAACATTTTGTAATATGATTTTCATGTACAATTTCCATGATAATGCAATGTCTGATTTTAAAATGGTTTCCAAAGGATGAATTTTGAAATTTTAAGTCTTCAAGTGATATATAATTTCTTAGGATTTCTAAAGCGTGATAGAAAAAAAGGCAACAACGAAAGTCTTTTTGTGAAAAAGGTCTGAACTCCTGTTATGAAGTACATTTTTTGAGGTGCACTCTTGTCATAAATTAATCTATTACTTTTCCTACATAATTTGCAACACAAAACAGTGGTAAAATATCAGTTTAGGAGTCTTAGACCTTTCCAACGATATATAGTTTGTCATGATTGGATTAGGATTTATTTGAAATATGGTGAAGTAAACGTAGACGTCCCGGTGACGGGATGGTGACAATTAAAAGGTTTAAGTATATTACTTTTTTTCTCTATTTTTATTCAAATAAATGCAGCCTTGATTAGCAGAAAAGTCTCCTTTAAAAAGCATTCAAAATCTTACTGACCCCAACATTTTTGAGCGGTAGTGTAGGTTAAATTTGGAAATTAAACCAAAAAAAGCTTGTTTTCTAGCAGAAATGTTCTGATTTCAGTCTGTGGTGATTTGTTTATGGGACAGGAGAGCGCTCTAATGTAATCAAGCTAACCGAATTACTCTCTTGACTGGCTCGAACCTCTTGCAAATCCTCAGCAGTAAAATTGTAAGATATTTTCCTCCCATGATCTTCAAAGACAGTCAGTGCTCTCGTAAACATGTGACAGGTCTCAGAATAGATGATTATGACTCGCATGCGTACACGTATACAGGGCTAATCATTAGCGTAGCGCTGTCTGTACCGGACAAAAGGAGAGCAGACAAGGGAACAGGCCTATGTACAATATTATGATGAAACATTAAGAGCCGCAGGGGGCCGTCTGTCATTATAAGCCCTCCACATGCTAATTTCTGCTTTGTTTTTGGCTGTGTTAATAGCTGTGTTTTACTGTCGCTCACAGTGCCAATTAAACCAACCGCTTTTGCAGCCAGTCGGAGACGTCAGCTGATGTTTGTACGTTGGAGTTTTCGAGAAAGGTCAACAGTTTAACTAGTTTTAATTCATTCACGTAGCAAGACTGTTTGGCGGTCGTATTGGAAAAGCGGTAAAGCTGAAAATTCATTGCGCACTTGTGTTTTGAAGCAGATTCTGAAACAGTAACACCAAATGAACAATTTTCATTTAAACTACAAAAACACAGATTTGTCGGTGATGTCACGCGAATGCGTGTTATTTGTTCAGTCTATAGACATGCACAAGTTTATTTTCGGCATCTACTGGCCTGGCATGCATAGTACAGCATTTTTAGTCACTTTCATGGATCCATGTGAATGGGGATAATTTTGACACCATTGTTGTTTGTACAACTTTTCCGTTTTTAGTACATTATTGTTGTGTAAAAGTAACTTTGTGAAATTGTGCATGATGATTGATCATTACCGTACAGCTATTAATTTCATTTAATTTATTTGGTAAATTTAATTACAAATATTATATATATATATATATATATACACTACCGTTCAAAAGTTTGGGGTCAGTAAGACTTGCAATTTTTTTTTAATGAAGTCAAGGCTGCATTTATTTTATCAAAAATACAGAAAATAAACTGTAATATTACAAAATGTTATTACAATAGAAAATAATGTTTCTTATTTTCATATACTTTAAAATATAATTTATTCCTGTGATGCAGTTCTGATTTTTCATCAGCTGTTACTCAGTTTCCCAGGCTTAAGTGTCACATGATCTCTCAGAAATCATTCTGATATTCTGAATTATTAGTAGAATTATCAGTTTTGGAAACAGTTGTGCTGCCAATGTTTTTTTTTTTTTTTTTTTTTTTGAACCTGTATTTTTTTCTTTCAAGAACAACATTTATTCAAACTATAAATCTTTTCTAACAATGTAAATCTATTATGTCACTTTTTATTAATGTAACAATTTATTCATTTCTTTCAAAAAAAAAAAAAAAAAGAATGAATAAACATTTACTGACCCCAAACTTTTGAATGGTAGTGTGTATATATATATATATATATATATATATATATATATATAATATTTCATTTAATAATTTTTTTATTTAATTGTTTAATTTTTTTAAATGTTTTAATTATTTATTTTAATTTAATTTAATATTTTTTTACATTTATTTTTTTTATTTAATTTAATGTCATTTTTAATTTTCAATTTAATTCATTTTTTACATTTAAATTAAAATTTTCACACTTTATTTAATTGAATTGATTTTTTATTAATTTTTTTACATACATTTATTTGATAGATATTTTTTACAATTTAATATTTTATTTAATTTTATTTTTATCAAAAAAGAAGGAAAATGTCCTTGTTTATTATATTTATAAATCTAATCAGAATGCAATATTATCCCCTTTGAAACAATGTTTATGCCAATCAAGGTTATTTTCTTTAATTTAATTGCAAATTAGGTAATTTTTATATTTAATTTAAATTAATTTAATGTAATTATTTTATTTTATTTTATTCAAAAAAGAAAAGAAAATGTCCTTATTTATCATAATTATAAATCTCCCCTTTGAAACAATGTTTATGCCAATCTAGGCATATAAAATAATATAAACCAGTTGTATCATAACTTATATAAAAATATTGGTAATATTTTACAGTAAGGATTAATTTTATAACATCGCTTTATGCTTAAATAATACATATATATATATATTCCTGTACTGACAAAAAATAAAATTAACACTACTATAGGTTAATGTTAACAAATTCAAAAGTTTGGGTCAGTACAATTTTTTTAAAAATAATATTTTTGAATTAATTGCTTCTAAATTACTTTTAAATTAATATTTGATTCAACAAGCATGTTTTCAAAATAAATCCAGAAATAAATTACATTTTAACAGATATTCACACAGAAAACATCTATTTCAAATTGTAATAATATTTCACAATATTACTGTATTTTTGATCAATTAAATACAGCCTTGGTGAGCAGAAAAGAACACGAAACATAAATAAATATGTAACCGACCTCAAGCTTTTGAATGGAAGTGTACTATTCTTCGTGTTCATTACTAATACATCAAATCTCAATTTATAGAAATTAATATATATAGAATATGCTCATTAATGACGCTAAAAATGATTACATTAAACATAATTCTATTATATTTATAATGGACTCCTATTAATTCAGTTGTCAATTCAGTTGAAAAATAAAAAAAATCAAAGTCTCCCGTTCAGTTTTATGTTCTGTTGAAATTTCTCTTTCCCTCAGAAATAACAGTCCAGGTGTTCAAAGCATCGTGGAGTTGGTAGAAATCTTAAGTCATGTCTGAGATGTCAGTGACCCGTGTTTACGAGAGGAGAGACGCTGTTAGGCCGGTGTGTTTCTTTTGTGTGCGAGCACAGATAGCAATAAAGAGGCTCTCGCTCGTGGCTGATGGCAGTACGGGTGGTCTTTGACTAGAAAACACACACACTGTTGCTCTCTTTTATTCCTCTCACATTTTTCAATTTCACTCATAATCTGTCCCCGGCAGACAATGAATAAATGCATGATGAGCCGAACGCTGTTTGAGATGCTACCTGTAAAGCTTTAGACACAGCGAGTGTGAAGACGAGGACGAAGGCTCCCCGTTATGATATTCATGAGTTGTGGCTCTTTGTTAGCGCAGACGCCGCTTTGTCTTTCTGCAGGACTGATTGAATGGTGTGTGTGTGTGTGTGTGTGTGTGTGGGTTTGTCTCTGTGTGTGGCCAAATATCGAACTTCAGATGATTTCCAATGTGCCTGGAAAGCTCTATTAGGACATTCCAGAGCGCTCCAAACGTTTTCTCCGTTTTTGACGTGGTAAAAATGCTCTTGACGTTAAAGCTAATGTGTCTCCCAGGCTTTGGCAGTAATAGCCAGCCCTTAAACTTTGGGGCAGATGATTCATTTCCTACACTTTTCTGCATTTTTGCGCTCATAGAGGGCCGACATCATAATTGGACGCAATAAAACGTTGATAGTTCAATCATATGGGCAGTTAACATCATTCCATAGTGGTGACAACAGTGTGATGTGCTTTAGACTATTAAAATGACATTTTTTTTCGAATTATTATAATTATGAATGTCGTTTTTTATGAATTATACATACGTTTTTAGCAAATCATTTAAAGGTTATTTATTTATTTGTTTGTTTGTTTGTTTATCTATTTATGTATTCAATTTTATTGAGAACCTTGTGTAAGCTTTTTTCCACCAAAACAGTGATCACTTAAATTAATCACTTTAAACTATATACACTTTTTTTATATAATTATGCATGTTGTATTTATGAATAATTATTTTAAGCATAATTTAGCAGTCAATAAAATATTTATATTATATATTCAACATACTTATTACTTCAGTATACTGTAATAGTAAATATTATTTATGCATATTTTGTGGTACGCTTCAATTATAAATTAAGTGCCAATTTGTTATTTTTAATTGTTATTTTATTCTGGATTATGCATACATTTTTAGCAATACATTTTTAAGTGTTACTATATAATGTAAATAATGATTTAAAGGTTATTTATTTATTTAGAGAACCTCATGTAAGCTTTTTTTTTTTTTTTAATTCGCCAAAACATTTTATTTTATTTTATTTTATTTTATTTTATTTTATTTTATTTTATTTTATTTGTATTATTCAGTTTAATTATTTTATTTTATTTTGTTTTATTTATGCAAATAGCAAATAATATTTTAAGGGTTCCTATATAATTCAAATAATTATTATTTATTTAGAAAACCTCATGTAAGCTTTTTTTTTATTTCACCAAAACATATTTTATTTTATTTTATTTTATTTTATTTTATTTTAATAATTGAATTGAATTATTCATAACAAAAAATGTAAGTCCCGATATTAATTTAGCAATCAATAAAATATTTATATTATGTATTCCACATACTTATTACTTCAGTAATAGTACAGTACATATTAATTATGCATATTTTGTGGTACGCTTAAATTATAAATTAAGTGACACTTTTTTATTCTTAAATGTTGTTTTATTTTGAATTATGCATACATTTTTATCAATTTTAAGTGTTGCTGTGTAATGTAAATAATGATTTAACGGTTATTTATTTATTTTGAGGATCTCATGTAAGCTATTTTTTTTATTTCACCAAAACATATTTTATTTTATTTTATTTTATTTTATTTTATTTTATTTTATTTTATTTTATTATTCAGTTTAATTATTTAATTTAATTTTATTTAATTTTATTTAATTTAATTTAAGCATACATTTTAGCAAATAATATTTTAAGGGTTCCTATATAATTCAAATAATAATTATTTATTTAGAGAATCTCATGTAAGCAATTTTTTATTTCACCAAATCTTTTTATTTTATTTATAATTATGCATACATTTTTAGTAAATGATATTTTAATATACAATTACGTATGCAGATTTTATTAAGTTATTTTAAGACCCAATATTAATTTAGCAATTAAGAAAATATTTATATCATATATTCAGAATACTTATTATTTAAATAATACAATAATTGTACATATTAATTATGTATATTATGTGATATGCTTGTAAATCTATTTTATTTTATTTTGCATTCATCCATGCATTGTTAACAAATAATATCTTAAGAGCTGCTATATACTATAAATAATAATTTATTTATTTCCTTCCATCCTTCCTTATCTGAGATCGTCATATAATTTTAATCAAGCTATTTATTTATTTATTTATTTATTTATTTTACCAAAACAGTGATGATTTAATATTTGCAAGCTCCCTCCCCCCAGATCTTTCCAGTGTGTTTTATCATGCAGTGTATCATGGGAAATATTCGAATATTTTCAACTGACCAATCACAGTGGCTCCGTCTCAGAGCCTCCCCCTTCCCATGACCTCTCTCCAGAGGTTTGTTGCTTTTCACAGCACCCAACTTCTGCATTTTCTGCTTCTAAAACGACAGCCGCTCTGTTTCTCTCTCTCTCAATCTACTCCTTCTTTCCGCCGAGTGCACAGGCAGACTGAAAGAGAAGCTCAAAGCTGATTAGTCAAACTTGTGATTTCCAATTTCAGACCCCAGACACAAATCCCACACACACACTTAATATTCATGCAGAGGGGCCCGAGCTCCAGCGCCGCCGCTGCCCAGACCTCCGCTCACCAAATCGCACTCATTTAATCAGCTTATTCAGAGAGAGGAAGAGGAGGAGGTGACGACGAGGAGGAAGAGTGAAGAGCCAAGAAGCAGCGCTGTTTACAAAGACATGAAAGAGCTAGCGCTGCATTGGAATAAACGCAGTTAAAAGGGTTTCTGGTGAGATATTCACACCCTTTCTCATATTATTGATCAGAGAAATGAGATCTCTGTAATAACCAGGGGTTAAATTGGGTTTCTGATGCGAGTCGACCTAAAATCCGTGATTGTAAAAACCGGACTGGAGCGTGTGTGGACGGATTGGATTGACAAACGGAATATTTCGGGCCTATTCAGAGCCTAATAATGACTCACTCTATTTGTCTTCCTCTGTCTACATCAATTAAGTGGTTAGAAGAAGCTGTGCCCTTCATCAAAGTCAGTCCTGTGGGCATTGGCTGGCAGACGGAGCAGAGGAGCGCTTGCGGTGCCCAGGAGAGTCGGCCTCACACTGGGCCTCAGGCAGGAAGATGGAGCGATTTTCAGTCGTCCTCTCCATCAACATCCATTTCTCAGCTCTGTGCTGCTCTGGCCACCCGACTTCAGCTCACACTGAAACGGTCTGCTGTCATCAGTAGAGAGAGAAACTGAATTGTTACATTTACACATAAAGATAACGGTGATTGCTTGTGCAAATCCCATTGTATATGATGTGCTGATCCTTAGATATGGTTTCTGACCAACCTCCAATTTAAGTATATGGGATTTGTTTTGTTTATAATTATTTGAATAATAATAATAATAATAATAATAATAATAATAATAGTTGTTGTTGTTGTTGTTGTTGTTGCTGTAATTGTTTAGTTTATTGAGAAATACATAATTAAAAATAGTATGTAATATTTATAAATATTATGTAAAATATATAAATATTATATTTGACTTTTTTATACTATTTGTTATTGTTGTTGTTAATAATAATAATAATAATAGTTGTTGTTGTTGTTGCTGTAATTGTTTAGTTTATTGAGAAATACATAATTAAAAATTGTATATAATATTTATAAATATTATGTAAAATATATAAATATTATATTTGACTTTTTTATACTATTTGTTATTGTTGTTGTTAATAATAATAATAATAATAATAATAATAATAATAATAATAGCTGTTGTTGTTGCTGTAATTGTTTAGTTTATTGAGAAATACATAATTAAAAATTGTATATAATATTTATAAATATTATGTAAAATATATAAATATTATATTTGACTTTTTTATACTATTTGTTATTGTTGTTGTTAATAATAATAATAATAATAATAATAATAATAGTTGTTGTTGTTGTTGCTGTAATTGTTTAGTTTATTGAGAAATACATAATTAAAAATTGTATATAATATTTATAAATATTATGTAAAATATATAAATATTATATTTGACTTTTTTATACTATTTGTTATTGTTGTTGTTAATAATAATAATAATAATAATAATAGCTGTTGTTGTTGCTGTAATTGTTTAGTTTATTGAGAAATACATAATTAAAAATTGTATATAATATTTATAAATATTATGTAAAATATATAAATATTATATTTGACTTTTTTATACTATTTGTTATTGTTGTTGTTAATAATAATAATAATAATAATAGTTGTTGTTGTTGCTGTAATTGTTTAGTTTATTGAGAAATACATAATTAAAAATTGTATATAATATTTATAAATATTATGTAAAATATATAAATATTATATTTGACTTTTTTATACTATTTGTTATTGTTGTTGTTAATAATAATAATAATAATAATAATAGCTGTTGTTGTTGCTGTAATTGTTTAGTTTATTGAGAAATACATAATTAAAAATAGTATGTAATATTTATAAATATTATGTAAAATATATAAATATTATATTTGACTTTTTTATACTACTTGTTAATGTTGTTAATAATAATAATAATAATAATAATAATAATAATTGTTATTGTTGTTGTAATTGTTTTAAGGAATACATAAATAAAAATATGCTGTAATATTTATAAATATTATGTAAAATATATAAATATTATATTTGACTTTTTTTATACTACTTGTTATTGTTGTTGTTAATAATAATAATAATAATAATAATAGTTGTTGTTGTTGCTGCTGTAATTGTTTAGTTTATTGAGAAATACATAATTAAAAATAGTATGTAATATTTATAAATATTATGTAAAATATATAAATATTATATTTGACTTTTTTATACTACTTGTTATTGTTGTTGTTAATAATAATAATAATTGTTATTGTTGTTGTAATTGTTTTATTTAAGGCATACATAAAAATATGCTGTAATATTTATAAATATTATGTAAAATATATAAATATTATATTTGACACTTTGTATACTATTTGCTATTGTTGTTGTTGTTAATAATAATAATAATAATAATAATAATAATAATAATAATGGTTCTTCTTGTAATTGTTTAATTTATTGACAAATACATAATTTTTAAATATATAAACATTCTATATAAAAAAATATAAATACATAAACTTATATAATATTTGTTATTATTGTTGTTAACCATGATAACAATAATAAATAATAATAATAATAATAATAATAATAATAATAATAATAAAATAATAATAATAATAATAATAATAATAATATTTATTATTATTATTATTATTATTATTATATTTCTAAATAAGCAAAAACAACAGTAATAGTTGTTATTTGTTGAGCAATATGTAATTGCTAAATAATATTTCTGTTATGTGGATAATAATAATAATAATAATAATAATAATGCTGTGATTGTAAATAATCAATACAAATAATACATTATATATATATATATATATATATATATATATAGTAAATATTACATTATAAATATAAGTATTATACTTTATATAGTATTTGTTAGTTTTGTTGTTGACCATGATAGTAATTATATTATATTATATTATATATAAACAACAACAATAATTATAATACTTGTTCTTTATTGAGCCATATGTAATTTTTAAAATAATAATTCTTGTTCGGTGTACAATAATAATAATAATAATAATAATAATAATAATAATAATAATAATAATAATAATGTTGTGATTGTTTTTTTTTGTATTATTGTATTTGAGAAATACAGAATTAAAAATTGTATGTAATAATTATAAATATTAAATATATAAGTATTAAAATGTGACACATAAATATATAAATATTTTATACTATTTTATATACTATACTATTATGTACTATTTGTTATTGTTGTTCACCATGATAGTAATAAATATTGTTATATTATATTATACTATATTATTATAGTCTAATAATAATAATAATAATAATAATAATAATAATAATAATTTTATAAATACATATTTCTTAATAAATTCATTAATAGATAAAAAAAAAAAAGGAAAATGAATACAGCCTGAATTGGCCTGTTAATTTTTCCCAGTTGCTAGCTAGTTGTGGCAACAAGTTATTTGTGGAGCCTGTTGTTGGGATAGAAAGGTTACATTTACAAAAACCCAGTGTATCTGATGGCAGTGAAACAGATCCTTTCATGGTGGATTTTAAATGACAGATTTTAAATATTAATCGATGCCAGTAGAAAGCCAGCTAAATTCTCCCAGAATGCTCTCTGCACGCCTCTGTTTCTGCATCTCGCCTACCTCTCGTCTCCTGCCTCGCTTATATCTCTTTCATCTCTCAGCATCTCCGTATTCAGAAAGCGGAGAAACGGGAGGAGCCCCGAGGAGCTGTCAATCACGCTCACGGTCTCGTGGGATTGGCTGTGCTGGCAGATGTTCAGTGTGAGGGAGGCTCATTACAGGCCAGGAAAGCTCTGCGCTCCTCTCTGTGATAAGAGCTCCCCAGCGATCGCTCGCACTCTCAAGGGTTTCCAGCTTTAAACTTATTCATTAGAACCCACTGCACACAACAGTCACACTGAACTCCTTCTAGAGTGTCTGTAACGCAACGTATTTAGCTCATAAATGACTGGAAGAGAGGGCTATTGTAACATTTTTTAATAAATTGATTGATTGTGTTGATCTATCTGGGTCCATTTTTTTGTGTTTGTGTAGGGCTGTCAAACGATTAATCGCAATTCAAAAAGTTTGTTTACATGCTATATGTTTGTGTAATGTGTATATGTATTATGTATATATAAATATACAACCATATACATGTATATATTAAAGAAAAAATATGTTAGATTTATATATTTAAATTTAATAATAATAATAATAATATATATATATATATATATATATATATATATATATATACATATATATATATATATATATATATATATATATATATATATATATATATATATATATATATATATACATTTCAGATAATATTAATCAATTAATCATTTGACAACCCTAGCTGCATGTCAAATTGACCTTAATTGGATTTAATATAACTTGCTGAAAAGCACAGTATGATTGATTGATATAACTATTTATTTATTTATTTATTATTATTACTAGTAGTAGTAGGAATTACGTTTCATAGTTATTAGCAGCTGAGCAGACAGTATATTGAATACATTTATTTAAAAATTGAATAAATAAATACAAATGATAGATTTTATTATTTCAGTATAAGAAAATAGTAAGTAACTTCATTGAACGTTATATATATATATATATATATATGCTGACATTAATCTAATCTACTCTAAAATAAAATAAAATAAAATAAAATAAAATAATTGTTTTTAAAACAAAATTAAATAAAATAAATAATAAAATAAAATAAAATAAAATAAATAATTGTTTTTAAAACAAAATAATATAAAATAAATAATAAAATAAAATAAATCATCTCTTTAAAATATATATTTTTTTCACAATAGAAAAAAAGAGTGCTGGTATGAAGGTATGTGCTGACATTAAAATAAAATAAAATAAAATAAAATAAATAATTGTTTTTAAAACAAAATATTATAAAATAAATAATAAAATAAAATAAATCATCTCTTTAAAATTTTTTTTTTTCACAATAGAAAAAAAGAGTGCTGGTATGAAGGTATGTGCTGACATTAAAATAAAATAAAATAAAATCTTTAACGGAAAACAAAGAGCACTGATATGAAGGTTTGTACTGACATTTGTACTGACATTTATCCAAAATAAAATAATATTAAATTAAATTAAATTAAATTAAAGTTTTTAAAACAAAATAATATAAAATAAAGAATAAAATAAAATAAATCATCTCTTTAAAATATATATTTGTTTCACAATAGAAAAAAAGAGTGCTGGTATGAAGGTATGTGCTGACATTAATCCAAAATAAAATAAAATAAAATAAAATAAAATAAAATAAAAAAGTAAAATAAAATAAAATAAAATAAAATAAAATAATCTCTTTCATTTCAGATTAGAAAAGTAAAACAAAGATTGCTGGTGTGAAGATATGTGCTGACATTACACCAAAATATAATAAAATAAAATAAAAATCATCTCTTTAATTTCACAGAAGAAAAGTAGGTGTTCATTGTGAAAAATCATAAGGTTTGGTGACTTCAGCCGAAAATAAACACGAGCTATTGGAGATTGCAGAAACATTGCAAATGCACTCATATTTCTGTTCAGAAAAACATGCACCAATGAATGAAAGAGCAGGAATGTGTATTAGGAAAGTAAACAGGGTCACTTCAAGAAATGCCAAAAATCCATCAGTGTGATTCTGAAAGAAGACCTGGGCGTTTCCTTCACCCAAACCTGCAGTAAAATGGGCTCCAGCACCTGCTTGAAATGCATCTGGACCTGTAACGGCAATCCTGACAAATGAGATTTCTTACAATGAGATTCCCCTGGGAACAAAACACAGCGCTCCAACAATATTGCTTTTTTGATGAATGGAGGAAGCCGCACGAAGCTAAGCTTTTTTAATAGCTTTATAATGGCGCGCAGTCATATACATTAGGCCGCATCATAAAGAAGACGTCTCTCCATCTGCATGAAGGAGCGCTTTCGTCATTCGATCTGGTCTCAACGCTCAGACAAAAGACGCCGACGCTTTGATTCGACACAAACGAGCCGCGATACGCCTTTAACGTCTCAAACGCAAGAGCGATGACCTCAATATCAAAGAAGAAGAGAAAACGAGAGGAATTTGTTTCAATGTGTTCGCTTGGAAAAAAAAATTGCACTGTTGTGTTTCAATTGCAATTTATAAATCAAACATGATTTATTCCTCTTTTTCCGTTGCGTTTTATTGCTATCGGCCAGATTTGGCAGGGAATTCTTGACGGGATATTTCAGAAAGGGATCCCGTCTCCCTCGGGCCGATTGAAACCAGGTCAGAGACGGAAGGAAGGAGGAGGGTGACAATTTTAGAAGCGAGTGAGCGATCGGTAAAGAGCAATCACATGCTGATTTTTATATTTCTGGCTCTCTCTCCTCGGGTAAATAGGAGTTTCACCTGAGATTCAGGTCTTTGATCATCCGCTGAGCTCCTCCAGAGCGAGTCTGGCCCGGCGCGGCGGGATCGGTGGGAAAGATGGAGGTGTGCTGGAGATTTTGGGTGTTTTGATGTCTGACAGGCAGTTTGGCGTAGGCGAATGTTTGCAGCGCCTGGAGGAGGAGAAAGCGCCGAGGTTTACTTTGCTAAATGTGTGTCTCCTCGTGAACCTCATTTTGATGGGAAAAGTTTGGTTTTAAGTCAGCGTGAAATCACAGTTGAACCATTTGCATGTCTACACTAAATATTTTGAACAGTTTTTATATAAAAAAAACTGTATAAAATGATACAAATATAATAAAATATATACAATAAAATATTTTTTTTATTTTAAATAAAAATATTAACTGTTTAATTAACTCTTTAACAATAAATACTATATAAATTTTAAATAATTGTTTTATTTTTTTTAGCATTTATTTATAATATTGTTAAGTTTATAGTATTGTTATAATGCATTTATGAAATATATTTGATTTATATATTATTAATTTAACAGAATATTTTTCTTTGTTTTTTTTCTAATGTATTATTCATTATTTATCTTCTAATTATAATTTATTTATTTATTTATTTGTAATAATTAAAAAGTAAAATATAAAAGTGGAATATGAATACAAATTGTATTTATTCGTAACATTTAAAGTTTATAGTAGTAGTATTGTAAGAAATCATTAATATATTGAAATAATATTAATATAATGTATGTTATAATTATATTTAATAATAATAATAATAATAATAATAATAATAATAATAATATGAATATGAATACATCTAAAATATTGTTATTCCTAATAAGTTCAAATTTGTATTTATTTATTTTAATTAATTCATTATTAATAATTACATAATGGAATAATTTATGTAATTTATAAAATAAATGTGATATATATATATATATATATATGTATGTATGTATGTATAAATGTGTCTCCTCGTGAACCTAATTTGATGGAAAAAAGTTTGGTTTAAAGTCAGCATGAAATCACAGTTTTTTGTGAAAAACAGTATAAAATGATACAAATATAATAAAATATAGACAATAAAATAAACAATTTAAATAACAATAGCAGCTTTTTAATTAACTTTTAATTAACAGCTTTTTAAAAAAAATAAATAATATGTGAATTTTAAATAATTAATAATTAAATAATTATATTTTGTTTTTTTTTTAGCATTCATTTATAATATTGTTAAGTTTATAGCATTAATATAATTCATTTGATTTATATATTATTAACGTAATTTACGTAGAATAATTTTCTTAGTTTTTCTAAAGTATTATTATTTATTTTCTAATTCTAATGTATTTATTTATTTGTAATAATTAAAAATAAACAAAATATAAATATGGATTACGAATACAACATTGTATTTATTCATAATATTTTAAGTTTATAGTAGTAGTATTGTAAGAAATTAATGTAATTAATATATTTAAATATTAAAAATGTTAAAAATATATTTTTGTATTTATTGAAGCATGAACTGCTATTTGTAATAATTAAAAAAAATATAGTAATAAATGAAATAAAATATAAAAATCAAATACAATGAAATATAAACATGGAATTTGAATATAAATTGTATTTATTCAATAATAATAATAATAATAATACATCAAAATATTTCATTTATTTGTAAATTATTTATATTTATTAATTATTAATACAAATTATTTATTTTCAGCATCACAGGTTTCAGTATAAACTGCCAGTAATAATAAGTAATAATAATACATTTAAAATATTTTATTTGCTTATAAAATGTATTTATACATTTTTGATACAAAATGTTTATTTATTTATTTATTTATTTTCCATCACAGATTTAAGTATGAACTGCCATTTGGAAAATATAATTAATGTTTTTTTTTTCTGTTTTTAATATTTCTTTATATTTAACACAGACAAATGAATAGCATGAGGATATTCGAGTTTGAGTAAATAATTAGAAAACTCTCCTGTTTAAATTAACTGTTCCTTTAACGCACATTCATGCTGTTACTGATGCGCATTACTCCAATATATGTGTATTTTTTGGTCTTCTTCTGGCATGACAGTATCCAATCAATTCTCATTTAATACCTAGCTTCACTCATAAAGGTTGTGCATTGTGACTAGTGTTAACTTGAATACACTAATGAGACGACTTCATCCAGGAGTTCTCTTCTTGTGTTTGTAAGCAGAGATATAGTTTGCTGCTTTGAGATGCGTGTGTTCGTCTCTGCGGTCATTATTATGCGAGTGATGCTATCATACCTATCATGAGAGCGATAGAGAAAGAGCGAGACAGACAGGCGCCTGCTGAAGAAAGCGAGGCAAGCGTCTCATCTGCGGCTCTGTTATTAATTCGGAAATCAATTATCCCTTTTCGTCAGCGTGAGCTGATGAATCAGGGCTAATTAGCCTGAAGGTGTATCGCTCCTGTCCCGTCTTATCTCCGTGTTCGAGACTGCTAGTGTTTTCCTCACGGTGGGTTAATACAATTAAACCTGTTGTCGAACGAAGATAGTTCGTTAACGATCTTTTAGAAGATCGAGACACAAAGAACTTGATGATATTGGTCTGAAATGAAGGGTGATGATCTCAATAATTCTGCTGATACTTTCAGATGACATTATAATTGCATTATATGCAGCAATTATACGCAGATGATAATGTGTCACATAGAGTTGACCTTTACTGTGACTTTGCCATACTTTAAGGAACTGATGCTGAGCCTTACAGAATGTACTGCAGGTACCTTGGTTTGTAAATGATACTTTTTCTTGTATGCCAGGGCACTTTCACATACATACCCTAGTTTTACTGTGGCTTGACCAAGTTTTATTGTCATCTCTTGAAAAATACCTACTAATACTATAGTATATGAATTTTACTACCACAGAATATATCAAATACCTTGGTCCTGCCACCTTTATTATACCATGACCTAGTTTGTTTCTTTGTTTACGTACGTGCTTGTATATTTATAATTATATTATAATTGTATATATTTTTATTATATTTAAAAAATATATTTATGTATTTATTTACTTCTTTAATTGTATAATTTATTACATTTTGTAATAATTATTTGTATTAAAAACTATAAAATATTTTATTTAGTTATTCATTCATTCACTCATTCATCTATCATAGACTATTATTATTTATTTATTTATTTATGTATTTATTTATCATAGATTATTTGTTTGTTTGTTTATTAGTATTTTAAATTTATTATATTTTATATTTATTTTTAAAACAATTATTTAAATGATAAATTATGAAATGTTTCATTTTATTTGTGAATTTAAACATTCATTCATTTGTTCATTCATCTATCATAGACTATTTATTTATGCATCTGTTTGTATATATATATATATTCATAATGGACTGATATTTATTTTTTATTTACTAGTTTTTAAAATATATTATCAATTTAAAATAATTATTTATATTTAACAAATTATACAAATATTTCATTTTATTAGAGTATTAAAACATTCATTCATTTCTCTATCATAGAGACTATTTGTTTACTTACTAGTTTTTAAAATATCTTATATTTTTTATAGTTATTTTTGTTGCATTTTAAATATATTATTTTTATAAAAAATATAAAATATTTTATGTATCTATCATAGACTATTTATTAATTTGTTCATGTATTAGTTTTTTTAATATGTTATATTTCATATATACTTTTTTACATTTTAAAATAATTATTTATATAAAAATATAAAATATAAAATTAACAAACTATAAAATATTCATATAAAATATGCATATTAAAACATGAATTTATTCATTAATTTATTTATCTATCATCAAAACTATTTATTTATTTATTTAGTTATATTTATTTTTGTTTCACTTTATTTTTGTTTGACTTAATTATTTTTTTTTTTTTAAATGTTATAAATTTATATTTATTTTTAATACATTTTAAAATAAGTATTTATATTTAACAAATTATAAAATATTTTATTTTAGTATCAAAACATTTATTTATTTATTTACAATTATTTATTTTATTATTTATTATTATTATTAGTAGTAGTAGTAGTATATTATTATTATTATTATTATTATTAATTTGAGTATTTTTATTATTATTAATTTTTATTCATTAATTGTAGTATTTTTATTTATTTGTTTTATTTATTTATTTGTGTGGTTATGTATTAGGTGGTAATACTGACAAAAATAACTATCATGTGATATTTTGATATACCATGCCACTGTTTTGTTATCATAAAAATACAGTATATTACCACAAGTGCATGCAATAGAATAGGGGGATTCCTTTATTTTTCCCATTTTGATATAACGTAGACCCAGCAGATACAGTGGATGGTGGTAGTTTTCAGTGCCATGTGTGTTTTTAGCCTTATATCATTCCAGGTTTGCCTTGCAAGGGCAGCTGGCGTTGACCTGGCCTCTCTGTCAAACACAAACCTCGGCCTCGCTTTTATTTACACACAACACAACCGGTGACCAGCCTTATCACAGCATCTGTCAATCAATCTCATGCGTCCCGTCGTCATGTTTAATGGCCCTGACCGGGTGAGCGGCCCGAACTGTAGCAGACAAAGACATAAACATGACTGATAAGAGGAAACAAGGCCGCGCTTCACAAACTCAGGCTTATATGAACGCATGCTGATGCTGTTTCCCAATAGCTGTTCTGCACCTCAGACTCTAAACAGAGGCCCTTCTCACTGAACATATGCTGTGTTGAGGGGTGAGAAAAAGAAAGATGGAGGGAGAAAGTGTTAATCCTTGCGGTATCCAGGTGTGTGTGTGATGTCCTCCAGGACAATAGGCCCTGTACACTGTAAAAAAACAACTTTGTTTCAACTTAAAAAAGTAAGTGTCTGCGCTGCCTTCAAATTGTATGTTTGCTCAACTCAAATATTTACGTTTTCATGTAGTACAACTTCACATTTCATGTTGACTAAACTTGCAATTTTAAGTTTACTCAACTCAGATATCTATGTTGTACATGTAGTACAAGTACAACTTAACATTTCATGTTGACTAAACAAAATGTAACATTTGCTCAACTCAAAGATTAATGTTTTCATGTAGTACAACTTAAGATTTCATGTTGACTAAAACATTTTTTGCATTTACTCAACTCAAATATTAACGTTTTTATGTAGTACTTGACATTTCATGTTGACTAAACAAAATTTAACATTTGCTCAACTTAAATATTCACGTTTTCATGTAGTACAACTTAAGATTTCATGTTGACTAAAAATTTTTTTGCATTTACTCAACTCAAATATTAAAGTTATGTAGTACAACTTAACATTTCATGTTGACTAAACACAATTTTTCGTTTGCTCAACTCAAATATTACTGTTTTCATGTAGTACAACTTAACATTTCATGTTGACTAAACAAAATTTAACATTTGCTCAACTCAAATATTAACGTTTTCATGTAGTACAACTTAAGATTTCATGTTGACTAAAAATTTTTTTGCATTTACTCAACTCAAATATTAAAGTTATGTAGTACAACTTAACATTTCATGTTGACTAAACCAAATTTTTCGTTTGCTCAACTCAAATATTACTGTTTTCATGTAGTACAACTTTACATTTCATGTTGACTAAACAAAATTTTGCATTTACTCAACTCAAATATTAACGTTTTTATGTAGTACTTGACATTTCATGTTGACTAAACAAAATTTAACATTTGCTCAACTCAAATATTCACGTTTTCATGTAGTACAACTTAACGTTTCATGTTGACTAAACTTACAATTTTAAGTGTACTCAACTCAGATATCTACGTTTTCATGTAGTACAAGTACAACTTAACATTTCCTGTTTACTAAACAAAATTTTACATTTGCTGAACTCAAATATTTATGTTTTCATGTAGTACAACTTAACGTTTCATGTTGACTAAACTTACAATTTTAAGTGTACTCAACTCAGATATCTACGTTTTCATGTAGTACAAGTACAACTTAACATTTCCTGTTCACTAAACAAAATTTTACATTTGCTGAACTCAAATATTTATGTTTTCATGTAGTACAACTTAACATTTCATGTTGATTAAACAAAATTTTACATTTACTCAACTCAAATATTTACACTTTCATGTAGTACAACTTAATATTTCATGTTGAATAAACTTACAATTTTAAGGCAGCACAAACACTTACTTTTCTAAGTTTTTTTTTTTACAGTGTAGTAGTAGGAAGACAGTGTTTGTTGTATAGGACGTGTGTAAAGGTGAACATATTTTTGTTGAGTATTTGGCATCAGCTGAATCGCCTTACATTCTTCTCCTTTCTCCTCCTCTTGTCCAAACTGTCTTAAATCTTTCATTTTTCTTGTATTGCTGTTTTTTTCCACTCTTGCAGTATGGGATAAAACAGATGTTTGGGATTGATCAGTCATAGATGAGCAGGGCTGGGGCTTTTCTCAGCTCCTCTGTTTTGTTGATTTTAGTAAAGCAAACACGTTACCTCAGCGTGTTTTGTCTCTCTATCTGTCTCTGTTCTATTTTTCTGGGAGTGTGAGGCGATGCATAGATAAGAGAGAGATGTGCTTTGGCGTAATCTTGGCTGGAGTTGAACTTCAGCTTTTCATCCTCCGTCAGTTTTGATCACTGCGCTCAGACATGTAGAGATAAAATATATTTATGACAGTGCTGGTGTTGTTAGCCACAGAAACCTGATAACATCTGGAATGTTCTTCTGGAGAGCCAAAAGACTTTAAGTGCTTTCATAAAAAAATCATAGTATCGTAATGGATTCATTGAAATAGACTGGAGTATCAAGTAAATACCATGGTATATGGATATGGTAACCATTTAGTGTCACTGGAATGATATAAAGTTGAGGTCAAAAGTTTACACCCCCCTTGCAGAATCTAAAAATAAGAGGGATCATACTAAATGCATGTTATTGTTTATTTACTACTGATCTGAATAAGATATTCACATAAAAGATGTTTACAAGAGAAAATAATAGTTGAATTTATAAAAAAAAAAATCCTGTTCAAAAGTTTGCATACACTTGATTCGTAATACTGTGTTGTTACCTGAATGATCCACAGCTGTGTTTTTTCGTTTAGTGATAGTTGTTCATGAGTCCTTTGTTTGTCCTGAACAGTTAAACTGCTTGCTGTTCTTCAGAAAAATCCTTCAGGTCCCACTAAATATTTGGTTTTCCAGCATTTTTGTGTATTTGAACCCTTTCCAACAATGACTGTATGATTTTGAGATTCATCTTTTCACACTGAGGACAACTGAGGGACTCATATGCAACTATTACAGAAGGTTCAAACACTCACTGATGCTCCAGAAGCAAAAAACAAAAAACAAACAAAAAAACATGCATTCTTAAAAAAACACTTATTTTTCATTTAGTACTGACCTTCAGAACACAAAAATAATACTCATGTCTCCTGATGGTATATTGAGGTCTTATGAAGTGAAACGATCAGTCTCTGCAAGAAACTCAATATTATTTACAACATTTATTACCTGTCAGAGCCTCAGGCGATTGGAGAAGCCTGATTAATTTCCACAACTGATTATTTTGGACAGTTTGTTTCGATGATCAGGTTAAATTCACTAGTATTTTATATGTGACCCTGGACCACAAAACCAGTCTTAAGTAGCATGAGTATATTTGTAGCAATAGCATAAAATACATCATAGTTTTTTTTCTTTTATGCCAACAATCATTAGAATATTTGGTAAAGATCATGTTCCATGAAGATATTTAGTAAATATATCAAAATTTTATTGTCGATTAGTAGTATGCATTGCTTTATTTGAACAGCTTTGTTTGTATATATGTTTTGCACCCTCAGATTCCAGATTTTCAAATAGTTTATAATAGCCAAATATTGTCCTAACAAACCATACATCAATGGAAAGCTTATTTATTTAGGTTTTAGAAATCTAAATCTAAATTAAAAAAAAAAAAAAAAAAAAAATTACCCTTATGACTGTTTTTGAGCTTTAGGGTTATAGTAATCACACAATGACGTAATGTAGACGCTATTATATTATTAAAGCACCCAATCCTTCATTCAAGTGTGCAGTTCACACATGCGCATATCAGTGGTCTATCAGTCTCCGGTTAAAATCAACATTTCCTTCGTTTCCTCAGTTCAGTGACTGTTGGAGGAACTTGAGGGCTGAATCAGTTTATTCGTCATAGATCCGATACATGGCTACTTCAGCTCATTTTCAGTCAGAGTGACTGTCAAGTATTGAAACTGTTCCAGACACTTCAGTCAGATTTAGTGAACTGGTTCATTTGGTTCATTGAAAAGCACTGCTTCAAACGAACGATAAGAATCAGAATCAGAAAGAGCTTTATTGCCAAGTGTGCTTGCGCATACAAGGAATTTGTTTTTGTGTCATTAGCTTCCAGTACACAAAGACACCAACAACACACAGACAATAAAAATAAGATGAGAATAAAAAAACACATACGTAAATATAAATAGGCAAAAAATTGAGAAATAAATAAGTGGTATGTACAGTTGTGCTATAGATCAGTGGTTTTCAATCCTGGTACTGGGGACCCACTGCTCTGCACATTTTGTATGTCTCCCTTATCTGACACACTCAATTCAATTCATGGATCTCTCTCCTAACGAGCTGATGATTTGAATCAGGTGTGTTAAATAAGGGAGAAACACAAAATGTGCAGAGCAGTGGGTCCCCAGGACCAGGATTGAAAACCACTGCTATAGATGATAGAGTGGAATAGAATAAAATAGAAAAAGATGCAGGGATGTATTAGGAAGGAGGTGGTTATTGCACATATTTGTATTGCACAATGGAGGGAACATTTAGCTGTTCATAAGGTGGATTGCCTGGGGGAAGAAACTGTTCTTGTTCCTGGTTGTCCTGGTATTTGTAGTGCCAGCCGGATGGCAAAAGTTCAAAGAGGGGATGGCTTGGATGTGATTTTGATCCAGGGTGATTTTCTGAGCACTTTTCCTCACTCTGAATGTATTCATTCATCACTCCAGACCGTTTGTCTGAGGCTCTGGATTACAGGTAATAATTTTAGAAATAATGTTAAGTTGCTTGCACAAACCAATCGTTTCACTTTATAAGACCTCAATATATTGTCAGGAGTCATTGGTGTTAATTTTGTCTTACCTCAATGTGATCTTTTTCACTCTCAAAGTGACAGTAGCCATTGACTTGCATTGCATGAGTTACTAAGGACCACGGTTTCAGCTAAAAATCATCTTTTCCGTTCTATTGAAGAAAAAATGACCTGAGGGTGAGTGAATTAACAGCAGATTTCCATTTTGGAAGAGCTATGCCTTTAAGCCGTCCATCACTTTGCCTATTGGACCACCCATTTTTTTTGGCTTCTTCCAATAGAAAAGCAGTTTCCCAAAGATCGTTAACAACATTGAAAAGCAGAGCATAACGAATCATCTTTAGTTCGTTCAACAAGGCCATCCTAAGTCCGAGAGGCCCTTTCCACTTCCTGTGTGACAGGTTTGCCAACAATGACCTCACACGTTGCAAGTCCTTCCCATGTAGACACAGTCTCACATCTTTCATCTCGTCCTCCATTCCCTTTCGCCGGGCTATTTATAGTTCCCCGTCTTTTCTTCAGGCAACGGCGGAAGCCCTCAAAGACTGTCTCTTGACAGTTTAGCTGCTGGGACCTCGGCCAATCAGCTTCCACCAGAGGTCCATGTGACATCATCAGGCTGCGCGGCGGTGAAACTGAAGGGTTCGCTTTGTGTCTGAGACGCAGGGACTGATGAAGGGGACGGGGACGTATCGGGGTCAGGGAGGGACTTTGATGGCCGACGGCTAGTGCTGTTATGAGAACACAAAAGCTGCTCTGTCTGAGCGCTGTAAGAAGAGCGTCCATTCAGACGGGAAGGGATTTATGACCTCAAGTGTTCACGACCTCAAGCAAAGCTTCTGTTGTGTGAGGATATAGCATTGAAAACGACTTCAGAAGTGGTTTGACGCACATTAAACGTGCCATTAGTTGGCACGTTGTTTGTTTGAGTATGGTTATGGCCTCTGCTGTATGTCATCGGTGTCACAGATGTCAGTTTACATCGTAATCAGTTCAGATGTGTCAGAGCAAAACAAAAGTTCCTTGTCGGACAATCGCTGTAATGTGCCAGACGAAAAGAGGGAATGCCATGTTAGCAAAAAACAAGGAACTCATTGATTCATTGAACTCGTCTACAACCCAGAGACCTACTTAAGTAGTTCCCATCATGTAATTCGAGGTTTGTCGACAGTGCTTTCCCAGCCAGCTTTTATGTGGTTTGAGGTGTGAAGTAGTGGTTAATGAGGTTGGTAAACCATAAGGTCGCTGGTTTGAGTCTCAGGTTGCTTTAGAGGGATTGGCCATGCCTTAAGTCTACTTTCTGAACTTCTTTTGTAGCTCATCTGCGCAATTTATTGTCCAACATTAACATGGGAAGCTTTAGTCGGGATATGCTTTCATCAAACGGTCACAAAAACACCTTATGAGTGCACACGTCGTCATCATTATTATTATTTTTTAAAATATTGTCATAGTATTTATGAAATATCATGAATTAGTCATTCATAAGTGTTTTCAGCATTCAAATTATGGTTCCAGCGAATTGCGCCACTTGACATTTTACAACCTGAATTGATTTTGCCTGTCATAAAAAGGTCAGATTATATTATATTTAAGAGACTTACTCATCAGATGACCTCTCTATGACATTATTTGCTGTTTTGTTTTATTTGGTTGCACCACAAATGTTTTTATTTATTTATTTATTTTTTTTTATCAAAAGCAGTGAAGCATTATACATTACACATCTTAAAAAGTTATTATATAGTAAATTAGTAGTTAATTTATAAATATGTTTTTTTTTTTGGTGAGTTGTACCACATGACATTTTACAATCTGAATGAATCTTGTGCATGTGTTTATATTAATTATCAGTGAAGCAGTGAAGCTGTTTTGCTTTTATTTTATTTCTGGTCTTTTTGCTTTACTTCATTTTGTTTCAGTTAAGTTGTTTTGTTTTGTTTCTGTTTGTTTCACTTCATTTTGTTTTTCGATTTAGTTGTTTGTTTTGGTTTTATTTTGTTTTTAGATTGTGGTTTTGTTTCTGTTTTGCTTCATTTTGTTGTTAGATTTAGTTTAGTTTTGTTTCTGTTTGTTTCACTTCATTTTGTTGTTCAATTTAGTTTTGTTTTGCTGTATTTTGTTTCAAGATAGTTGTTTATTTGTTTCTGTTTGTTTTGTTTCATTTTGTTTAAATTTAGTTATTTTTTGTTTCTGTTTGTTTCACTTTCATTTTGATGTAGTTTTTTGTTTTGCTTCATTTTGTTTCAAGTTAGTTTTTTTTGTTTTGTTTGTTTTTCGCTTCATTTTGTTTCAAGTTTTGTTTGTTTCACTTTATTTTGCCTTTAGATTGTTGTTTTGTTTCTGTTTGTTTTGCTTAATTTTCTTGTTCGATTTAGTTTAGTTTTGTTTCTGTTTGTTTCCCTTAATTTTGTTTCAAGTTTTGTTTGTTTCACTTTATTTTGCCTTTAGATTGTTGTTTTGTTTCTGTTTGTTTTGCTTAATTTTGTTGTTAGATTTAGTTTTGTTTTGTTTCTGTTTGTTTCCCTTAATTTTGTTTCAAATAAGTTGTTTTGTTTATTTTTTGTTTGTTTCACTTCATTTTGTTTTTCAATTTAGTTGTTTGTTTTGCTTTATTTTGTTTCAAGACAGCTGTTTTTTGTTTCTGTTTTGTTTCATTTTGTTTAAATTTAGTTGTTTTTTCTTTTTGTTTCACTTCATTGTTGTTTTGTTGTGTTTCTGTTTGTTTAGTTTCATTTAGTTTCGATTTAGTTGTTTTGTTTCAGTTTGTTTTGCTTCATTTGTTTCAATATAGTTGTTTTGTTTGTTTGTTTTGCTTCATTTGTTTCAATATAGTTGTTTCTTTTGCTTTATTTTGTTTTTAGATTTACTTGTTTTGTTTCTGTTTGTTTCACTTCATGTTTTCAAATTAGTTGCGTTGTTTATTTTGTTTCTGTTTGTTTAGCTTCATTTTGTTTTTCACTTTAGTTTTTTTGTTTGTTTCACTTATTTTTGTTTTGAATTAAATGTTTTGTTTCTGTTTGTTTCACTTCATTTTGTTTTTTGATTTAGTCATTTTATTTCTATTTGTTTGACTACTTTTTGTTTTGATTTAATTGTGCTTATTGTTATTACTATTACATTTTAGATTTATATCTATATTACATTATAGAACCTTGGAACCTTGGTGGACCATATATATATATATATACTGAAGATTTAAATAAATTATAATGTAAATAATAAAACTAAAAAGTAAAATAGTTAATATTATTTGTATTAACAGTTTTATTTGTCACTGACCTAAACGTTTCTTAACACCAGATGAAAGATTCGTAGTCTGTGAGGAACATGTAAAAGTGTGTGTGTGTGTGTGTGTGTGTGTGTGTAGGGCCAGTCTCTCTCTTTTCCCTCTGGGCAGTACAACTGAATAAACGTGTCCGTTTTGATAAGCTCAGGTCTGATTTATTGAGCGAGGCCAATGACATGACCAACTTTCATTTATTAGCTCTGTGACTCCCGATCTATACACACCTAAAGGCATGTGTCTCTCAAACACACACACACGTTCGCACACAGGACAGCTGCTCTGACTATGAGATGCACTCTATTTCTCAGGAGTGTGTTACTCATTTAATATTGTCTCAGCAAAAAGACAAACAGGCGGTTCAGTTTAGGTGAAGCGCTGTGATCTGGGTGGGAAAAACTCTAGGCTATGAGATCTGGACCGTGACAGAGTGAAAGATGAGCTGAGAGAGTGGAATGATGGGTAAATAGGCTTTGAACTGGGCTGTGAAGTCCATTAGCAGAATTATCATTATAATTAGCATAGAACATTGCAGTGGCCCTGTGTAATCTACTATAATTAAAGAAACAGCTCACCTACCAATTGAAAATCTGTTGGGTATCTTTTACCCTCATGATTTTTCAGGCATCATGTAATGTGTGTTTTGCATCTATCAGCTGTTTAGAGTTAGATCTAGCAATGCCAGATTCACTCTCCTGATCTAATCAGTCAAAAAGATTTGCAAATAGTCTGAAAATGTTTACGGTTCAGTTTGTATTTCAGTGTAAGTGTTAACTCACAAATTGAATAAATTGCAGCAACTATACGAAAGTCATAATTATTTCGACTTCATTCTCGTAATTCATAATTTTTACTTTTTAAAAAATATTTCGACATGATTCTTGTATTGCTACAACTTTATTTTTGTAATTTTGACTTTATTCTCAAAATATTTTTACTTTATTCTTATAATTTTGACTTCATTTTCAAAATATTGCGACTTTATTCATGTATTGCTATGACTTTTTTCTAGTATTGCTTCTTAATTTTTGTCATTTTGACGTTATTCTCAAAATAATTTGACTTTATTCTCGTAATTTTGATTTCATTTTCCAAATGTTAAGACTTTGTTCTCGTATTGCTACTTTGTTTTTGTAATTTTTACTTTATTCTCAAAATATTTTGACTTTATTCTCGAAATTTAGACTTTTTTTTTTCACAATATTACGACTTTAATCTCATAATCTTATGTTATTTTTTAACGCGCCACTAAAATGGCATCGTAAGATAGAAACTTGCAATTCTACAAAAAAAAAATATATTTAATTGCAAAATTAGTTTCTGCATTTGTCTTTTTCCAAGGTTGTCTTTTTTGTTTCAGCTACAGAATAAAAAAAATAAAAACAGTATTTGCGACTTCTTATGTCACAGTTCTAACTTTATTTCTCACAATTGCAATTGCATATCTCACACTTTTGATTTTATTCTATGAATGTCTGGCTTTTTTGTTGCAGTTCTGAGTTTTTTATGAATTTTATATAAAAAAGGGACTCAATATTGTGAGAAAAAGTATTTTATTTTATTTTATTTTCCCATAACCTACAATCCACTGTAGAAAACAGAACTTGCAAATATCTTCTATTCAGTGATGAATCATCTCTTTATTTTGATGCCTGCAGCTTGTAAATGACTCAGAACTGCAGGTAGCAACAATTCATATCCAAATATCCATTGCATTAAACTTAAAAAAATAAAAACATGGTACATTGCAGTACTGCTCATAGGCTAGAATCTGAAAACCTTCACCATACTCATGAAATGCATCTATTCCTATCTGATGCTGTTGTATGGAAAGAAGCAGCACAAATATTCAACTGAACATTTCTTTGTAGTGCTTCACGGAAGAGAGAAAACCATATAGGTTTGGAATCGCACAAAGGTGAGACATCATTTAAATTTTCTGGGCGAACTATGTCTTTAATTTTCTTGTGTTTTTGTTATCCGAGTTAAAGGAGAGAGAAGTGAGAATTAATTTTTGACACATTTGCAAGGATCTGCAGAAGAACAGGGAGACAGGTCACAAAACAGCTTGGCAGGACTCAAGCTGTGCCTGCTCTGATTGGCAGAGGTCTGGCTCCGGCTCCTGGGTGCCCGGGCACTGCTGGAGAACAGGTTCAAACAACCAGATGTCATGTGGGAGAAAATTCTGCCTAATTTATGCATGAAGACAAACACAACACACATCTTTTATCCTGTTTTTCGAAATTATCATTCTGCGTCTTCTCGCGTCCTCACACCTCTACGGTCATGCCGCAGCATTCAGGTAACATGCCGGAGGTGTCTGAAGCACGTTTTCCTGCACCAGCCCCTTCATTGTTCCCATCACGCTCCGTTGATCACATTATGTCTCCGCCGGCGCGCCGCGCTAAATCGGGTGACTGGGGCTCCTGCCACAAAGACGGAGTGCGGAGCAGAGCACCCTCGCCTCCCGCGGGACCGAACCTTCGTGTGTTACGCCTAACGAGGAAATCCAAACATAACCAACCTCATTAATTTCTCCTATCAAAAGCTCCTCGCCTGCCGAATGCAGGTGCTCCGAAGTCTCCCGCTCCTCGCGGGAGATCAAAACCGGCTCGGCTGATTGATAGCGAACACTAGAGGAACGCCAGTGACTACATAAGAACAGAGGAGACATTGGCACGGTGATGAAAGCCACTGGGAGAGAAGTACGAGAGGCCGTGATGCTATCGACGGTGCCAGATCAACAGATGCATGCTGGGAGTCAGGTGCTCATGAATAGATACTTGGCTTGACAAAGGAGCAGCGGCGTATTGGAATACTGAGGTGGATGATAAATATGCACGACGGCACTTTATGAGATCTCTAGATAAAGTGGCTGGGTGGCCGTTTGATGAAAGCGCGTCCTGAGAAGAACAAAAGTTTTCAGGTTAACGCTGGAAAATATGTCGCACGGATGAGCTACAAAAGAAGTTCGTTCAAGAAATGGATTCCAGTACAAAAGCAAAACAAGGCGCAAAAGCAAAATTAAACAATTTTGTTGCGGAAAAAGGAACAAAACGTATCTAAAAGAAACTAATGATTTTGAAGTTATTGTGCAGAAGTAAATTAAAAAAAAATTATTCCAGTCTGAAACAAAACAACTAAACTGAAACAAAATTAAGCAAAATAAACACAAGCTAAATAAAATGACTAAATCAGCACTAAATTAAGTGAAACAGAAACAAAACAGCTAATTCAAAACAAAATGAAGTGAAACAAAACAAAACCAATTCAAAACAAAATGAAGCTAAACAAACAGAAACAAAACAAAACAAACATCTAAATTTAAAAAAGAAGCGAAACAAACATAAAGCAAAACGACTAAATCAAAACAAACTGAAGTGAAACAAACAGAAATAAAACCACTAATTCAAAACTAAACAAAACAAAACCAATCTGAAACTAAATTAAGTGAAAAAAAAAAACTGAAACAAAAAACAAAACTAATTTAACACAAAATGAAGTGAAACAAAACAAAACCAATTCAAAACGAAATGAAGCTAAACGGAAACAAAACAAACAACTAAATAAAAAATAAGTGAAACAACCAGAAAACAAAATGACTAAATCAAACCAAAATAAGTGAAACAAACAGAAACAAAACAAAATCAATTTGAAACAAAATTAAGTGAAATAAACAGAAACATAAAACAAAACGACAAAATCAAAACAAAATAAAGTAAAACAAAACATAACCAATTTAAGACAAAATGAAGCTAAACAAACAAACAAAACAACTAAATTGAAACAAAATGAAACAAACCAGTTTAAAGCAAAATAGAAACAAAACAATTAAATCAAAACAAAAATGAAGTGAAAAACAGAAACAAAACCAATTTGAAACAAAATGAAGCTAAACAAATAAAACAACTAAATTAAAACAAAATGGAGCGAAATAAACATAAACAAAACAAAATGCAGTAAAACAAAACAAAACCAATTCAAAACAAAATGAAGCTAAACAAACAAAACAACTAAAGTGAAACAAAATGGAGCAAAATAAACATAAACAAAACAAAATGAAGTGAAACAAAACAAAGCAAAACCAAATCAATTTGAAACAAAATGAATAGATACTTGGCTTGACAAAGGAGCAGCGGCGTATTGGAATACTGAGGTGGAAGATAAATATGCACGATGGCACTTTATGAGATCTCTAGATAAAGTGGCTGGGTGGCCGTTTGATGAAAGCGCATCCTGAGAAGAACAAAAGTTTTCAGGTTAACGCTGGAAAATATGTTGCACGGATGAGCTGCAAAAGAAGTTTGTTCAAGAAATGGATTCCAGTACAAAAGCAAAACAAAGCGCAAAAGCAAAATTAAACAATTTTGTTGCGGAAAAAGGAACAAAACGTATCTAAAATAAACTAATGATTTTGAAGTTATTGTGCAGAAGTAAATGAAAAAAAAGTATTCCAGTCTGAAACAAAACAACTAAACTGAAACAAAATTAAGCAAAATAAACACAAACTAAACAAAATGACTAAATCAGCACTAAATTAAGTGAAACAGAAACAAAACAGCTAATTCAAAACAAAATGAAGTGAAACAAAACAAAACCAATTCAAAACAAAATGAAGCTAAACAAACAGAAACAAAATAAAACAAACATCTAAATTTAAAAAAGAAGCAAAACAAACATAAAGCAAAACGACTAAATCAAAACAAACTGAAGTGAAACAAACAGAAATAAAACAAAACAAAACCAATTTAAACTAAATTAAGTGAAAAAAAACAGAAACAAAAAACAAAACTAATTCAACACAAAATGAAGTGAAACAAAACAAAACCAATTCAAAACGAAATGAAGCTAATCAGAAACAAAACAAACAACTAAATAAAAAATAAGTGAAACAACCAGAAAACAAAATGACTAAATCAAACCAAAATAAAGTGAAACAAACAGAAACAAAACAACTAATTCAAAACTAAATTAGGTGAAACAAAGAGAAACCAAACAAAATCTATTTGAAACAAAATTAAGTGAAATAAACAGAAATATAAAACAAAATGACAAAATCAAAACAAAATGAAGTAAAACAAAACATAACCAATTCAAGACAAAATGAAGCTAAACAAAACAACTAAATTGAAACAAAACAAAACAAAACCAAATTGAAACAAAATGAAACAAACCAGTTTAAAACAAAATGCAAAATAGAAACAAAACAACTAAATCAAAACAAAAATGAAGTGAAAAACAGAAACAAAACCAATTTGAAACAAAATGAAGCTAAACAAACAAAACAACTAAATTAAAACAAAATGGAGCGAAATAAACATAAAACAAAATGAAGTAAAACAAAACAAAACAAACAAAACCAATTCAAAACAAAATGAAGCTAAACAAACAAAACAACTAAAGTGAAACAAAATGGAGCAAAATAAAATAAATAAAATGAAGTGAAGCAAAACAAAGCAAAACCGAATCAATTTGAAACTAAATGAATAGATACTTGGCTTGACAAAGGAGCATCCTGAGAAGAACAAAAGTTTTCAGGTTAACGCTGGAAAATATGTTGCACGGATGAGCTACAAAAGAAGTTTGTTCAAGAAATGGATTCCAGTACAAAAGCAAAACAAAGCGCAAAAGCAAAATTAAACAATTTTGTTGCGGAAAAAGGAACAAAACTTATCGAAAAGAAACGAATGATTTTGAAGTTATTGTGCAGAAGTTAATTCAAAAAGTTAATTCCAGTCTGAAACAAAACAACTAAACTGAAACAAAATTAAGCAAAATAAACACAAAATAAACACAAACTAAACAAAACGACTAAATCAGCACTAAATGAAGTGAAACAAACATAAACAAAACAGCTAATTCAAAACAAAATGAAGTGAAACAAAACAAAACCAATTCAAAACAAAATGAAGTGAAACAAACAGAAACAAAACAAAACAAACATCTAAATTTAAAAAAGAAGCAAAACAAACATAAAGCAAAACGACTAAATCAAAACAAACTGAAGTGAAACAAACATAAATAAAACCACTAATTCAAAACTAAATTAATTGAAACAAACAGAAACAAAACAAAACAAAACCAATTTGAAACTAAATTAAGTGAAAAAAAACAGAAACAAAAAACAAAACTAATTTTAAACAAAATGAAGTGAAACAAACAGAAACAAAGCAGCTAATTCAACACAAAATGAAGTGAAACAAAACAAAACCAATTCAAAACGAAATGAAGCTAAACAGAAACAAAACAAACAACTAAATAAAAATTGAGTGAAACAACCAGAAAACAAAATGACTAAATCAAACCAAAATAAAGTGAAACAAACAGAAACAAAACAACTAATTCAAAACTAAATTAGGTGAAACAAACAGAAACCAAACAAAATCAATTTGAAACAAAATTAAGTGAAATAAACAGAAACATAAAACAAAACGACAAAATCAAAACAAAATGAAGTAAAACAAAACATAACCAATTCAAGACAAAATGAAGCTAAACAAACAAAACAACTAAACTGAAACAAAACAAAACAAAACCAAATTGAAACAAAATGAAACAAACCAGTTTAAAACAAAATGCAAAATAGAAACAAAACAACTAAATCAAAACAAAAATGAAGTGAAACAAACAGAAACAAAACTAATTTGAAACAAAATGAAGCTAAACAAACAAAACAACTAAATCAAAACAAAATGGAGCGAAATAAACATAAACAAAACAAAATGAAGTAAAACAAAACAAAACAAACAAAACCAATTCAAAACAAAATGAAGCTAAACAAACAAAACAACTAAAGTGAAACAAAATGGAGCAAAATAAACATAAACAAAACAAAATCAATTTGAAACAAAATGAACAAAAGAAAACCAATTTGAAACTAAATAAAGCTAAACAAACAAAGCAACCAAATTGAAACAAAATGAAGTGAAACAAAAGAAAACAATTTGAAACAAAATGCAAAACGGAAACAAAACAAAACAAATAAATCAAAACAAAATGAAGTGAAACAAACAGATACAAAACAACAAATTAAAAGCAAAATGAAGTGAAACAATACAAAGCTAAACTAATTTGAAACAAAATGAAGCTAAACAAACAAACAAAACAAAACAAGACAACTAAACTGAAACTAAATGGAGCGAGATAAACAGAAACAAAACAAAAAATGACTAAATCAAACCAAAATGAAGTTAAACTAAACAAAACAATTTGAAAAAAACGCAAAACAAAACAAAGCAAAAGCAATTTGAACTAAATTAAAACAAAATGTTTAAACAAAATTGTATGTTTATTTTTATTTTTTGCTTCTAAAGACATTAGAGAAAGATATTTTCTATGACAAATATCATAACTCAGCTTATTTGTGAAGCAATGCCGCTGGATTTTCATGTGTACATCTGAGACTGTGATCCATGTGCATAGATGTTTGTTATTCTCCTGGTTCTCCTGCTCTCAGATGACACATATTCATGCATATAAGCAGATGATTATGGTTTATTTATTTATTAAGAACTATCGGATGACTGTGATACTGTAAATGAAAGCACTCAGAGCTCTAGATTCAGTCTGAAGTTTTCAAAGCCTGCTTCCCCTGATGGCAAAACTATTTCACACAAATGCTTCGTCTAACTCAGCAGATTTGTTTCAGTTGTGTTGGCTGAAATCATCAGTCTAGTTGCATAAAAGAGTCTATTTTATAAGTGTAAAGTCTTGTCAAGACCCTGTTTGCTGTCAGGGAACATTTGCATTTAATTGTAGTCTTTCAAAGTCTCTGGAGTTGATGTTTTTAACGCTCTGCTCATGCGACAAACGGTTACTGTTTAACACGGCAGACAAGCCCGTTTGTATTCAATGTCATTTTCATTTTAATAGCTATGAGAGAGCAGATATGATCTTTTCATTTGCCAGAACTCTGAAGTCAAAGATTAGCCTCCGTTTATAATAAAAAATTCTTCAAACATCAGGGATTCTCATTTTATTTGAATTAATTCACAAAGACAAGCGTGGAAAAAATAACAGGCAATTTGATCTACTCGCCTGTGGAAAAAACATTTAAAAAGATGAACTAAAAGGATGTCAAGGAAAAAAAAAAAATGATTGAAATTTGTTTACTGCTCGCCTTTGAGTTTTATAACAAGAAAAAAAAACACACTTTGAGTAATGTAATGGCTAAGAGGAGGAATTTGAAATCTGTATTAGAAAATGCTAAATCAGTTTTTCTCTGAGGGAAAATAATGCAATAGAAGAATACATCATGAAATAAGCTTTTCTCATTCATTCCACCTCGAATAACACTGAGAATTATACTCTGTTCAAAACTTACTTACTGAACATTTCTGATCTTTTTTTTTTGTTTATTTTTTTTAGTTTACAAACTAATGCTTCAAGTGCAGCAGCTGTATTTGTATTTAAACTGGCTGAATGTTGCTAATATCAACACATACTATTGTTAAATTGTCTAACATGAAGACAAAAGAAGAAAATGAAACATTTGGATGTAGAAAACATTTTGATTGGAAGGAATAAAGTCCAAATAAACACTTTAATCCTTGGAACATTAGTTTGAGTTTCATACAAGCGCTCTTTGTTTTCCTTTTTTCTACTGTGTAAACAGATAAATTTATTTTTAATGAATTAAACAAATGTTTATTTTTAATGAATAAATACATTATTTTATTTTATTTTATTTTATTTTATTTTACCATAACCTACAATCCACTATAAAAAAAGAACTTGCAAATGTCTTCTATTCAGTGATCATCAGCTCTTTATTTTAGTGATTTATTTTGGATTCATGTCAGCACATACCTTCATAGCAACCCTCTTTGTTTTCCTTTTTATACTGTGAAATGAAAGAGATTGTTTATTATTTTATTGTATATTATATTTTATTATATTTTATCATATTTAATTACATTTTATCTATTATATTATATTCTGTTCTAATCTTTTTTTTTTTGAGTAATGTCAGCACATACCTTCATAGCATTACTCTTTGTTTTCCTTTGTTGTACTGTGAAATTTAAAGTGAAGATTTATTATTTTATTTTCTATTATATTTTATTATTTTTAATAATTTTATTATATTTTATCATATTATATTTATTTATTATTATTATTATTAGTAGTAGTAGTATTAATGACAGCATATACCAGCGCTCCTTGTTTTCTTTTTCTGCTGTGAAATTAAATAGATGATTATTTTATTTTATTTTATTATTATTATTTTTTTTTTTGGATTAATGTCAGCACATACCTTTATAGCATTACTCTTTGTTTTTCTGTTTTCTACTGTGAAATTAAGGAGATGATTTATTATTTTATTTTATTTTTTATTGTATTTTATTTTATTATTTTTTTTATTTTATTATATTTTATTTATTATTATTATTATTATTCGTGACAGCATATATCAGAACTCCTTGTTTTCCTTTTTCTACTGTGAAATTAAATAGATGATTATTTTATTTTATTTTTATTAATGTCAGCACATACCTTCATAGCATTGCTCTTTGTTTTTCTATTAGTTTTCTAACAAATATAGACAAAAAACAAACAAAAAACTCGAGGAGGAATTTAAGATCTTTATTAGAATTCTCTGAGGGCAAATAATGCAACTGAAGATGAATAACACTGAGAAAAAGAACCTTTTTTTAAAATTTCTACTAGCTTTTCCTCCCAAGTGCAGCAGCTCTATTCATCTTTAAACTGGCTGAACATTGCTAATATCACCGCATGCTATCGTCTTTTTAAAGTCAATATTCCACAATTGTCTAACATGGAGAAAAGAGGTTTGGAACGAAGCAATAAACTCCAAATAAAGACTTTAATATTTGGAACATCAGTTTGAGTTTTCCACCAGTGTCCTGCGTTTTCCTTTTTGCTGTTTGTTGAAATTTAAAGAGCTGACATATGTTCAGTCTTTGCAGTTTTGTTTGGATTAATGTCATTCTTTGGCCGCCTTCATCTAAAGAAATGAGAAGTTCATTTTACATCAAAGAACGTCTAGAAACAGGCTGACGGAGAAAAAGAGAAGAGTGCACTGGATGCGAACATGTGTTTGTGTGTCTCTGTGTGTTTGTGTGTGAGGAGCGGCCGGGGGAGATGAGGAGAATGAGATTAACTGTTGACATGTCTATTGATCTGGGTTCAGTGTGGTTTCCTGTGCGTTTCGCTCTGGCCAGGTCTGACCGGATACAATAACAGTTTAGCCAGCTTTCCAGCGGGGGCTTCGGGGTCCTGCAGCCTTGATTACTGCAGCATAGAGTTGTGTTGAGATGGAGATAAGGTTAAGCCTGTCTCTCACTGCACACACGCCTTTGAAGTCCCATCATGAAATTCTGACAGTTCCATCTAACCTGTCCTCAGGTTGAAGGCTGTCTTAAAGCTGCCCACAGTTAAAGCGCTTTAATAACCTTCCTGAGATTTGGCTTTGAGTCTCAGCTTGAGTTCTTCGCCCCGAGTTCCTGACCGCAGAATTTAGCTGAAGCACGTCTTGCACATAAACTTGCAAAGAAAACAGAAAAGGCTTCTTTTTGTTGTTGTTTGTTTCTTAAACACAGTAGGCCTAACCATTGTTTTTTATTAAAAGACTGTAGATGCTGCAGTTATTAATGCAATAAAAATGTTACATATAGCACTGGAAAGTTGAGCTGAGCACAAACAAACAAACCAAATAGCAAAGATAGATAGATAGATAGATAGATAGTTTTTTTATATATATATATTTTTTTAATTAATTTTAAAATTATATTCATTATAGTCAATTTTAGTTCATTAATTTACAATTTACATCAAAATGTCAATTGTCCCTAATGTATGGCACTTTTATGTACGGTATAAAACTGTTTTGGCAAAATTGAATAAACTGGATATATGTATATATATATATATATATACCTTCATGGAGCATCAAAGTTATGTGCTGACATTAATCCAAAATAAAATAAAATAAACTAAACTAAACTAAACTAAAATAAAATAAAATAAAATAATTTTTGATTAATGTCAGCACATACCTTCATTACTCTTTGTTTTCCTTATTTGTACTGTGAAATTAATTAGATTATTTATTATTTTATTTTCCATTATATTATATAATATTTTATTTATTTATTTATTTATTTATTTATTTATTATTAATTACAGCATATACCAGCGCTCCTTGTTTTCCTTTTTCTACTGTGAAATTAAATAAATGATTATTGTATTTTATTTTATTTTATTTATAACTGAATAAACTGGATTAATACAAAATATGAAACATCAAAGTTATGTGCTTAAAATAAAATAAAATAAAATACAATGAAATAAAATAAAATAAAATAAAATAAAATAAAAAAGTTTATGGAAGTTTATTTTTGGGAATATTATTTGAGTACATTTCACAAGAAAATACTATTTCAGTCTCCCTATTTCATCATCCCTATTTTAAATAAATGCTCTTCTGTTGAACTTTCTAATCATCACAAAATCTCAAAAATATTTCTTGAACAGCAAATCAGTATATTAAAATGATTTCTGAAGGATCATGTGACACTGAAGACTGGAGTAATGATGCTGAAAATTCAGATTTGATTGCAGAAATAAATTACATTTTACAATATATTCACACAGAAAACAATAAAAATATAAAAAAATAATAAAAATATTTCACAATATAACTGTTTTACTGTATTAAATTAAGTAGAAAGACTTGGATCTATATCAAAATATGAAGAAAAAAATGTGATTTCAACTTAGTCCGCAAAGTATATTATTAATAAAAATAGCTAACAAAATACATAGTTTACATTTTGTGTACTGACAAATTGCAGTATTTTACAGTCATGTGACACATCAAAGAGCACCACGGCGCTGTGGGAATCTGAGTGGACGTGTAGAAACATTAAAGTAGATCTCCGAAGCGTTCCTCATGACTTATGTTAACTATCAAACTGTTAGCAAAGCTCTCTGGACATGCTGACAATTAGAGTCGTATTAGAGCTCATTTCAGCTCGTTGAGTCTAATCACACTGATAGCCGCCGCTGGATACTTCAGCTCCACTAACAGACTGAAGGTCGCACCGCAATCACAGGTTCAAGGATCAGGAGGCTCTGTTTTATATCAGCCTGCTTTGGCTAAATCAAACCAACAGTTTAGGGATATATCTTTAATAATCTGAAATTTAACCCACTGAGCCAGAAAAGGCCTTTATTTACTCCAGGCATGTTGGCTGTCAGTGGTTTATGGTGTTAACGCTATAGGTGAAGCCCAGAAGCCTGTGTTTGTATGTCTCCACAGAAAAATTATACATACATATATATATATATATATATATATATATATATATACAGTAGCCAACTGTATGTAAATAAACATACAATAAAGATAAACATCAAGTATATATATATATATATATATATACTTGTTTTATATATATATATATATATATATATATGTGTGTGTGTGTGTGTGTGTGTGTGTGTTGAACTTAACAGCTGTGTTTGTGACTCGTCTGCCTTAAAATTTTAAGTTGAATCAACTCAAATATCTAAGTTGTCACTTACTAAAACATAACATTTCAAGTTGACTAAACTTTTTTGAGTTGACTGAACTTAAAATTTTATTTTTAGTAAAAAAAGTTATTTTAGTACATTTTACAATAACATACTATTTCAGTATTTCTATTTCACAATTTTACATTTAATTCTATATTTTACTTGCTTTTTCTTTGAAATTCACTAGACATTTCTGAGTAAAAATTGTTTACAAAGTAAATCATACACCATTTTTTCAGTGTGTGTATATAATAATTAAAAATTCATGTTTCAGATTATGTACTGTAGTTAGTGGGCATAAATGAAAATTCATTATCATTACCTTGAAAATAAATTATTAGAATATTCAACATTTTACAATAACATACTATGTCAGTGTTTCTATTACACAATTTTACATTTAATTCAGTATTCTACTTGCTTTTTCTTTGTAATTATTTGTGAAATTCACTAGAAATGTAAGTTAATATGTTATATTATATATTGTAGTTTAATGTTACATATTGTTAGTGGATACAATTGGAAATTCATTCTCTTATTATTCTAAATATGAATTATTTAAATATTTAAAAATAAATTATTTAGTTAAAAAACAGTGTGGAAACATGTACTGATTATGTATTTCTTGCATTAAATAGTTATAAAATAAAATCTCGCTTTGAAGCATTTCAGAGCAAATGCAAGTTCTCTTTGTAAAACGCTAAAAAACCATAGACATTTTGTCTGTTGCACCTCTCCATTCCAGAAACATTTTACTTTGGGTCTCAATATGACAACAATTTTCACCAACAGCCCAGCGGATAGCCTTAATGTGTTTCTCTGTTTCCTGTAGAACCGTCTCAACTACTTCCTGTGTGTTTTTCCATTTCCTCAAGGCTGAACTTAAGTGTGTCTGACGGGTAGATATCTGTTATGCTTGTTTCTAAGCAGTTTCAAAAAGGACTATTTTTCATGGCCGTTTCTGGTTGCTGTAGATTGAAAGCACTGTTTATTTGATTTGTAAGAGGATAAAATGATTTTACGAAATATTTGCCTAGTTTTTCTTAAGTGTCCTCTGATATATCAGTCAGATTTAATACATCTATCATGCATTTTACATTTCATTATGTTTCATTAATTTTTTTCATATATATATATATATATATATATATATATATATATATATATATATTTATTTATTTATTTTTGGTTGACCACAAACATTGAACTTTTTTGCTTGCTAGATGTGCATACTTTTTGATAAATTTGTGCTATTTTATTATTATTATTATTATTATTATTATTTTATTATTATTATTTTTTTAAGCTTTTATGTTAGAAAGCACCTATATTGTTCAAAAAAGTATTTTTCAAGTGTTACAAATACATGATTTAGGCCTATTTCTATGATTTGGGTCACTTTAATTCCAATCTTGCTGACTGTTTAGAACAGATAGCATGTGAAATAAGATGCAATGACTAAGTCAGACAGAAAGGTAGCGATGACATCATGACACACTCCTCTTAATAGATGCAGAGCCATTGATTTCTCACTCAATCAAACGCAAGCACAAATATAGATCCACACACGCACACACTCGTTCTCACAGTCGAGTGCATTTTTCTGCTATGAAGTAAAATGCAAAAACCTGTTGAATTGATTTTGCATGGCTAAAATGAATCAACTATGTAAGTATGCAGCTAATTCAATTGGGCATGACTTTAGTGAGATGTTCTCAATCCGCAGTTCAAAGTTCAGCAGGTTCTAATGCATCACACTGACAGAAACTGCAACCACCAAAACCTCCATGCACGACTTACAGCCATTACCGTCTCTCTTCCTCTTTATATCTGTATTTCCTCCTGTCACCAAACCCTCCGTCCTCCTGAAGACATTAGATTGAACAAGAGCCGGGGAGCTTTGCTTAAACCCCTCTAAACGCCCCCTAACCTCTCACGCTTTAGCGGAGGCTTTCACAGGCCAGCGACTCGCCTCATCCAACAGTGTCTCTCCTGCTTTATTTCTCTTCACACAGTTGTCCGTCTGTCCGTCTGTCCCGCAACGGCTTTGTCTGATTCTGTTTAGATTATCTTTGGAGGCATCAACTCAGTTTGGCTTGGATTTCATTTCATGCCCTCACACACCAGCTATGTGACCCCCCGTAAATGCATAGAAAGGTATTTGGCGAGGCGAAGACGACAGACGATGCGCGAGGTAGTCCAGACCGCCAGCTATTATAGATCTGCCACAGACATCAGAGGAGCGGAGGTCAATTTTTTCCTCATTCTCTGAGAGGAGAGTAATTTTCTGTCAGTTTTGTAAAGACAGGCGGTCGTGTTACGGCCTACTCTCTTTCTCTCTCAGATGAGAGCTCGCCTAATCATTAAAGCAGGGCTGTAACCACCAGAGACATTAAGGGTTGACAATTGTCCTCCCATATTCAGAAATGGCCAAATTGTCCCCACAGTATTTGATATTCTTGCATTGATCTGTTGAGCTCCATCATGCAGTGCTCTGTTTGTTATGGAAGCCCGTTTTCACCACTGGATAAAATATTTAATAAAAAGGGAAATGCAACTTTTTATCTTACAATTCAGACTTTTTTTTTCCTCACAAATACGAGTTCACATCTTGCAATTCTGCCTTTTCTAACTGAATTTTAAGATATAAACTCACAATTCTGAAAGAAAAAGTTTATATGTCACAATTGCGACTTCGGAAGACATAATTGTGAGTTATTAATGTAGAAAAGCTCAGTCTTTTTTCCCTCAGAATTGGACTTCGTAACTCACAATTGTGAGTTTATATCTTACAATTCTGAGGAAAAAAAAAAATCTGAATTGGAAGATACAAACACTATTTTGAGGAAAAAAAAAGTCAGAATTGCAAGTTTATGTCTCACAATTGTGACATTATTTCTTGCAATTCTGACTTTAGAATTCATAATTGCAAGTTTATATTACAATTCTGAGAAAAAAGTCACATTTTTATCATGCAGTTCTGAGAAAAAAATCAGAATTGCAAGATCTCGATAAACTCGAGTTTAGAGTTTATATCTCGCAATTGTGACACTATTTCTTTGCAATTCTGACTTTATAAACTCGCAATTGCGAGTTTTTATCACGATGCTAAGAAAAAATGTCAGAACTGTGAATTTATATCTTACAATTGTGACTTTATTTTTAGCAATTCTGACTTTATAGCTTGCAATTGTGACAATTTTACAATTCTAAGAAAAAATAGTCAGAATTGTGAGATATAAACTCACAATTGCAAGCTATAAAGTCAGAATTGCAAGTATGTATCTCACAATTGTGACTATTTCTTGACATTCTGTCTTTAGAATTTACAATTGTGAGTTTATATCTCACAATGCTGAGAAAAAAGTCAGGATTGCAAGTTTTTATCATGCAGTTCTGAGAAAAAATTCAGAAGTTGCAAGATCTCGATAAACTCGAGTTTAGAGTTTATGTCTCGCAATTGCGCAATTTACACATTTTTTTTTTTTACCTCAATTTTTAACTTTTTTTTTACCTCAATTGCGAGTTTATATAATAAGTTTTAGAAAAAATGTCAGAATTGTGAGTTTATATCTCGCAATTGTGACTAGTTCTCACAATTCTGACTTTATAACTTGCAATGTCGAGTTCATATCACAATTCTAAGAAAAAATGTCAGAATTGCAATTATATGTGACTTTATTTCTTGCAATTCTGACTTTATAGCTTGCAATTTGCAAGTTTATATCTTGCAATTCTGAATAAAAAAAAGCCAGAATTGCAAGTTCTTATCAAGCTATTCTGAGAAAAAAAAAAAATATATCAGAATTGCAAGATGTAAACTCGCAGTTATTTATTTATTTTTTTTATTCAGTGGTGAAAATGGGCTTCCATAGTTTGTTGCATTCCATAGGATGACAGAAAAGGTACATTTTTAGGCAGCATTCATCAATGTCAAAATGAGTCACGCTCCAAAAAATCATTTATTGGATGAACTCAATTTAATTGAGGGCATGATTTCCATCCAATAAATATGTGGCCCCAACTAATAAAAAAAAATAAAAATTAATAATGATAATAATAATTGGGCCAACTCAATTTGATCATATAGTTCAAATTAAATGAATTCATTAAATTAGTTTATGAAGTGATTATTTTATGCTTGTTGAGCTCAAACTAAAACATTTACCTGGAAAACAAATAACTAGGCAGAAATCCTTCTACACTCAAAAAAATATACATTGGATTTAACTTTAGGCAATAGACATAAGATGGCTTTGTTACATCCATGGCATGCTCAAAAGTAGTTTACATACCAGAAGTAACATAACAGAAACGGTTTTAAATACAAACATACAAGAACATTAAACATTAACAAGTCTCCCAATTTCATCATCTTAATAAAAATTGCATAAAATAATGTTATGTTTCAACATTTATTCTCCTTATCCAGCCCTGTGCAAAGCATGATGAAATGGGGAAATAAACTTCCTAGTTACACAAGTAAAATAATTTATGTACTTTCAAGTCAAATGAGTTGAACCAAAACGCAACTGTTTCAAGTCAGTTAAACACAATGTAAAATGAAAATATTTGTTTTAATAAACTGAATAGGGTTGTAGAATCACCCTATATCCAAACGAGCCATTTTTGAAGCTTGATTGAATAAATGTTTTAAATAAATGTTTATGAAACTTGCAGGATGTTTTAGTGGTACAAGGACCTTGACAAAAAGTCAACAGCTCAAAGAAAATTTGATTTCTCATGTCATGGCCCCTTTAAAAAACATGGCCACCATCATTTCACAGGCGAATTCCAATTTCATTGATTTTCTCGACTGTAATAGAAGCCCCTTTCCCTCCACCCCAGATGGGATAGCACAAATAATTATCAATCAATGTTCACTGTCGTCTCGCTGTGGCGTATTATTTTAACACGTGATTTACTCCATCGCCCGTCTCGCTATGGACCGGCTATTTGCATGCGAGCTCTCCGACCAATCAATGCTTCCAATTATCTAAAGACCTCCAATTGTGATGAATTACAGGGCATAATGGCATTGCGTGTAATTCCGCTTTTGCCTTGTGCGGCTGTGACATCGATAGTTTTGAAATGTGTGATTTGTGCTGTGTCTAATCCGCTTAGCATTTATTGATCTTTAATAGTATTGTCTTTAGTTAACACTTTAGCAACTGGGATTTTTCTCGTCCTTTGTGTTCACAAGCCACAGAACGCTGGGGAACGCCGCTTGAAAGAGAAAAAAAGAGACAAAGAGAGAGACGGGGTTTGAAAAATGCAGCCGCCTGTGTGTTTGAGTGTGTGCATTTGCAGTTTGATTTTTCAGTTTGTCGTTAAGACTTGGACATGGTAATTTTCACCAAAATATGAAGCAGCACAACTGTTTTAAACATTGATAATAACCAGAAATGTTTCTTAAGGCAGCAAATCAGCATATTAGAATGATTGCTGAAGGATCGTGTGACACTGATGACTGGAGTAATGATGCTGAAAATCCAGCTTTGATCACAGAAATAAATTACAGTTTACAATATTTTACAACAGAAAATGATAATTTTGAATTGCAATTATATTTCACAATTTTACTGATTTTACTGTATTTTTGATCCAATAGATGCAGCTTTGGTGAGCGTGAAGAGACTTCTTTTAGGAAATCATACATTTTTTAACAAAATAAAAGAATCTTACAGTGCACTCATTTGCAAGAAAATAAATTGACAGTGAAATAATCACAAGCACATAAAAATAAATATAAAATCGAAAATGAAATCTTGTTTTACATGATTGACCATAAAAGTAAACATAAAATTGTACAAATTAATAATAATAATAATAATAATAATATAAAAAGTACCTTAATCTGCCTTCAGTTTGATTTTTTTGTTTGTTGTTAAGACTTTTTTCACAAAAATATGAAGCAGCACAACAGTTTTAAACATCGATAATAACCAGAAATGTGTCTTGAGGAGCAAATCAGCATATTAGAAGGATTGCTGAAAGATCATGTGACACTGAAGACTAGAGTAATGATGCTGAAAATCCAGGTTTGATCACAGAAATAAATTACAGTTTACAATATTTTACAACAGAAAATGATTATTTTGAATTGCAATAATATTTCACAATTTTACTGATTCTACGTTATTTTTGATCAAATAAATGTAGCTTTGGTGAGCATGAAGAGACTTCTTTCAGCAAATCATACACTTTTTAACAGTATAAAATAATCTTACAGTGCACTCATTTGCAAGAATAGCAAGCACATAAAATAACTATAAAATGGAAAAATAAAATCTTGTTTTACATTATTGATCACATAAGTAACCATAAAATAAAAATTTTACAAATAAAAAATATATATAATAATGAAATAAAACATAATTTTATGGATAGATTTTTGTTGGAAAGCTATTCTATGCTGTTAAAAAACAAAATACACAATTTGTTTAGTCAATTTAAAATAATTTGTAACCCTGCTCACTCAACAAATTGTTTTTTACAGTGTAGGTTGTTTTTTTTGGTTATTTATTTATTTACTGCCATAATACATATGTTAATATCTTGTAAGCATAGTTTAAATTTGTGTCATAAAATTTTGGTGTCTTGTTCTGTATTTTTTGATAAAAGCTCCTGACCTTCAACCTCTTTGCATGTAACACCCACTTTTTATTAACTAATAAAGTAATTCCTAATAAGTAAAGTCAAGTCCTGCCCTTCATTTTTGTAATTTAACATTTTGTTTCATGAAAATACTCCACATTACAGAACTAAAATTGGTTGTCTTCTGCATCTTTTCTCACCTACAATTGAAACAGCTGAAACTAAAGTGCCATACTGTTCCATAGAGAAGAACCAACCTGTGCAAGTGAGAAAAAATGTCAAATATAGAGTGAGAAATGTGGAAAGGAGAAATAATCAACTTATTTTTCAGCAAGTGTGAACTGAAATCTTTATAGATACAAGTATGTGCTTTAACCCATTGTTTCTCACATGAAGAAATGTCAGTCCCACCTAAATACACACTGAACGTCAATCCTCCTGAAGAGATAGAATTGGTGTCTGTGTTTCTTATCCCAGTATTTCTGAATCTTCCCAGCAGCCCTATTATCCTGTTTTTTTTTACATGCCAGCTTCCAGAACACGCCGTTCCCGACAAAAGTTTCCTGAACGCTTGCAGCGCGTTAACAATGGCAGAGTAATGAACGCTGAGGAGAAAGAACAGGCTAGAATTTCCCTCCACAAAGACGAAGACCGAACTTCACCTGATGCCCCCAACTGTGTCTTTGTCCCGACATACGGGAGGAAATTTGACTCAAATTGGCCCACCATGCTCCAATCCCTCCTCTACATGCTAATCAAATGTTTAACATAAAAAAAAAGCTTTTTGCGAGTTTGCCTCTGTAATGAAGGAAAGTCTTGCTTGAGGAGACTGAACTTAACTCAGGCTGGCTAATCTTCTCAAATCCACTGCACACTTTCATTATTATTGCTAGGAACTTTTCTTTTTACTCATTTGTGCATGAAAATAGCCAATTCCAGGCAGAAGAGACATACATTTCAATTTACTGTACAGCATTCATGAGGCCAAAAAGTGCATTACTCAATCTCACTATAATTTAGCACGTTAACGCAGGTGATTGTTTTTCCAGATGCATTAAGTGGGGGGTGTAAACTTTTAAACTGAATGACATGTCATTTATGTGTCATTTATTATTATTATTATTATTATTTTTCAATTAAATAGCTCTTCAGAAGCTACAGAAGATACTTACATGTTTCCCAGAAGACAAAATGAGTTAAATTTACCTTGATCTTCAAGTTCATAAAGGTTTCATGTTTCCTCCTGGAGCATCAGCGAGTGTTTGAACCTTCTGTAATAGTTGCATACGAGTCCCTCAGTTGTCCTCAGTGTGAAAAGATGGATCTTAAAATCATAAAGTCATTGTTGGAAAGGGTTCAAATAACACAAAAATGCTGAAAAACCAAAGCATTTGTGGAACTTGAAGGATTTTTCTGAAGAACAGCAGGTAGTTTAACTGTTCAGGACAAACAAGGGATTCATGAATATATATAGAAATGATTCTGAATCAAATTATTTGTGATATGCACTTTAAAGTCTGGTTCTGAATCAAATGATTCGCAATACGCACTTTAGTCTCGTTATGAATCAAATGATTTGTGATACACACTTTAAAGCCCGGTTCTGAATCAAATGATTCGTGATATGCTCTTTGAAGACCTGTTCTGAATCAAATGATTCGCAATACGCACTTTAAAGTCTCGTTATGAATCAAATGATGTGCGATACGCACTTTAAAGCCAGGTTCTTAATCAAATGATTTGCGATACACGCTTTAAAGTCCCATTCTGAATCAAATGATTCACAATACAAACTCTGAAGTCCTGTTTTGAAGAATGATTCACAATACGCACTTTAAAGTCCAATTCTGAATCAAACGATTCACCATACGCGCTTGGAAGTCCCGCTTTGAATCAAATGATTTGCGATACACACTTTAAAATCCTGTTCTGAATCAAATGATTTACGATACACACTTTAAAAACCTGTTCTGAATCAAATGATTCATGATACACACTTTAAAATCCTGTTCTGAATCAAATGATTTGCGATACACGCTTTAAAGTCCCGTTCTGAATCAAATGATTTACGATACATGCTTTAAAATCCCGTTCTGAATCAAATGATTCGCGATACACACTTTAAAATCCTGTTCTGAATCAAATGATTCGTGATACATGCTTTAAAGCCGGTTCTGAATCAAATGATTTGCGATACACACTTTAAAATCCTGTTCTGAATCAAATGATTTGCGATACACGCTTTAAAGTCCCGTTCTGAATCAAATGATTCGCGATACACACTTTAAAATCCTGTTCTGAATCAAATGATTTGCGATACACGCTTTAAAGTCCCGTTCTGAATCAAATGATTCGCGATACACACTTTAAAATCCTGTTCTGAATCAAATGATTCGCGATACACACTTTAAAGCCTGGTTCTGAATCAAATGATTCGCAATACACGCTTTAAAGCCTGGTTCTGAATCAAATAATTCGTCATATGCACTTTGAAGTCCCGTTTTGAAAAATGATTCGCGATACAAGCTTTAAAGCTTGTTTCTGAATCAGATGATTCGCAATACGTGCTTTGATGTCCTGTTCTGAATCAGATGATTCGCGATCCGATTGGAGTGCTTCGAAACAGTGAATCATTATGCGACACTAAATTTAACTTTTGTAATTTTTTTCTCTCTTTGAAAGAAATTAATACTTTTATTCAGCAAGGATGTGTTAAATTGATCAAAAATGATAGTAAAGACTGACACAGTTAGAAAAGAGTTCTATTTTTAATAAATTCTGTTCTTTTTAACTTTTTAGTCATCAAAGAATCCTGAAAAAAGTTAGCAAAAAATATTTTATATAATTATTATTATTAAGCAGCACAACTGTTTCCAACATTGATAATAAAAGTAATAAATTTGTATATTAGAATGATTTCTGAAGGGATCATGTGACACTGAAGACTGGAGTAATGGCTGATGAAAATTCAGCTTTGAATCACATAAATAAATTATTTTAAATTATAAGTATATAATAAAATAACTTTTATTTTGAATTGCAATAATATTTCATAATATTACTTATATATAATATTTTTTCTGTATTTTTGATCAAATAAATAGAACTTTGATGAGCATAAGAGACTTTTTTAGAAAAATAAAACATAAAAAAAAAAAAATATATATATATATATATATATCCTACTGATCCAAACTTTTGAGCGGCAGTGTGTGTGTGTGTGTGTGTGTGTGTGTGTGTGTATACATTTTTGTCCTCCTTATACTTTTGAGGCACAGAGAATGAAACTGGGCTCTTTACTATGGAGCCATGTTTAATATATGCAGGCCTGACAGACAGAGAGAGTCCAGAAACTGAGAAATGATATCTGAGTCATGTATGCTATGGCATAGATTTTGTTCCAGACCCATGTGGGAATGCAGAATCGAATGTCTGTGTTTCGTCCCTATCCAATTCTGCCTCTTTTCCCCTTGTTTCATCTCTATTGTGCTTTCAAAACCACTGGCAAAAAGAGAAAGCGTCTAACCCGTGTGGGTAGATGTCTGTGTTTCTCCTTCCTTTACTGCAATATTTTTTTGTGCTGCCTTCATGCTTTGCAAACTTCATTACCTGGAATGCGGCCCGCCGAAAGAGATGATTTTATATATTTTTTTTGTGCGACGGATGTGATATTTCTCACCCTCATTCCCTCACTGTGCCTTAAGGCAATACTACACAATAGGAAAAAAATAAGACAAAAAAAGCAGCAGTTTTATAAAACGGATTTGTGCGAAACAGCCTGAAGGAACGTTCTGCACTTGGAAAGACCGAATCTTCAGGGAGAGGAGATTGGTGTGCGCCTCACATGTCCCGCGCTCCCCGCCCATTAGGAGGAAAGCCATAGGAAATGGAGAAATAAGAGAGGTAATCTAGGAGTTTGGTAGAGTTTTAATAATCATCATGTCAGCGGCGGTTTGTGTGCGTGTCTGTTATAATGTTGTTCATCTCGAGGAAGGCGCAGTCTGCGAGTGTGTGCGCTCTATGACTCCGCCTGCGCTTTCTTGTATGTGCTCGTGAGTGTGTTTCTGATAACTAGCGCCTCTGGAGCGTGAGCCTCATGACACATTAATGTGCGGTACAGATGACACACACCGCAGGGGTTTATGGGTATGAAACCGGAGTGAGATGCTCTGCAGAGCCGAGGTGGAAACAACACACTGTTACAGCAGATGATGTGCAGGCCTGGTGTGTGCCGCAGCGATGCATTATGGGGATTAAATGACGTTCTGGCTGTCACTATGCAGCCCGTTCTTTAGCATCTGTCCGGCCTTCTTGTTAGACGCTTGCTTCGCCTGCTTCTGCAGATCCCACTGTTGGAGAAAGGACCATCCTGTGTGTTTGTCTGATGGCAAATCTAAGCAGATTTCCATGGCTTTGATGATGTGCTCTTGTCATGCTCCCGTCTGCTCGCTCAGGGTTTGTGGGACAGATGTTGGTGTCGTCCAACATCTGGCCTCTGTGCTTTGCCCCCCTCTCTTTGAAAGCAGTTTTGAGTAGTTGATTTGATATTCTCTCTTGATACATTGTCAAATTTGACAAAATACCCATACTTTTAACTAAATCTTTAATTCCTTAGTACTATTTAACCCTACACTGCTTAAAAAAAAAAAAAAATCTAAGATTACGCAAAGTTGTAATATTTTGAGAATAAAGTTGAAATTGAGAGAATAAAGTCAAACATTTTGAGAACATTATAACGTTATAATATTATAAAATATTATAACGTTAATTTCTACGATTGAAATTCTTGAAACATTTTGACTTTATTCTCGTAATATACAAACTTTATTTTTGTAGTATTTTGACTTTATTTTTGTAATATTTAAACTTTATTCTCATAATATTTTGACTTTATTCTCGTAGTATTTAGACTTTATTCTAATAATATTTAGACTTTATTCTCATAATATTTTGACTTTATTCTCATAATAGTTTGACTTTATTATCATAATATTTAAACTTTATTCTCATAATATTTTGACTTTATTCTCAAAATATTTAGACTTTATTATTGTAGTATTTAGATATTATTCTCATAATATTTCAACTTTATTCTTATAATATTTTGACTTAATTCTCATAATATTTCCACTTTATTCTCAAAATATTTAGACTTTATTCTCATAGTATTTAGACTTTATTCTAATGATATTTAGACTTTATTCTCATAATATTTTGACTTTATTCTAATAATATTTAGACTTTATTCTCATAATATTTTGACTTTATTCTTATAATATTTTGACTTTATTCTCATAATTTTTAGACTTTATTCTTGTAGTATTTAGACTTTATTCTTATACTATTTCAACTTTATTCTCATAATATTTTGACTTTATTCTCATAATATTTAGACTTTATTCTTGTAGTATTTAGACTTTATTCTTATACTATTTCAACTTTATTCTCATAATATTTTGACTTTATTCTCATAATATTTAGACTTTATTCTCGTAGTGTTTAGACTTTATTCTAATAATATTTTGACTTTATTCTCATAATTTTTTGACTTTATTCTCATAATATTTTGACTTTATTCTTATACTATTTCAACTTTATTCTCGTAATATTTTGACTTAATTCTCATAATGTCTACTTTATTCTCGAAATATTACGACTTTAATCTCATAATCTTATTTTATTTATTTATTTATTTATTTAACGTGGCACTTAAACGCCATCATAATTTTCTATGTGAATAAATGTTTAAATGTAATTTATTCCTGTGATCAAATCTGAATTTATTTTTATAAACATGTAAGAGCTTTTTGACAACATTTCTCCTGTTATTTACTGAAAAGCTCACATATTTAGATGAATTTCCTCAGCTGTATGTTATTCCTTGCTGTGCCCTCAGAGGCGCGTAGCATCAGGCAGGTGTTGACAGTCGACACCCTCACCTGCCGTGTCTTTCCTCCAGCCACCTGCTTTGCTTCCTCTGTTCCCCGAGGCGCACCACTGCTTAACCTCCATCATTCCTCTAACCCGAGAGCGTAGTCCTCCTCAACAAAGAAAAACCTCTACTGTTAAATTAACTCAAAATGTGACTTAATTGAACTCTGTGGGAGTACGTTTAGCTCGGTTGGAGTTCGTTTAACGCCGCTGATTTAATTGTACTGCAGTACAGATAAAGTTCTGTCATTTCCATTTCATACAAAAGACAGAAATCAGCAAGATTTCAAAGCCTTTCCGCATGTCAATGGCTCATATTCACCTTCCAACAGGAAAGGAAAAATCACAAACGAGAATCTATTTAATATCCTTTTGGGTTTTTAGACGCCAGTGAGATTAGATGAAGACGCTTGGTTTTCTTTCTTTTTACCCCGTAATCTCTTTCTCTGTCTCCTTTCAAACATTGATAATCAAAAATGTTTCTCAAGCAGATAAACAGCTTATTTGGATTGATTTCTTATTGGAAGGATCATGTGACACTGAGTACTGGAGTAATGATGCTGAAAATTCAGCTTTGCGTCGCAACAATAAATGACATTTTACAACATATCAAAACAGAAAATAGTTATTTTAAATTGTAATAATATTTTACATTTTTACCGTTTTTACTGTATTTTTAATCAAATAAATGCAGCTTTGGTGAGCAGAAAAGACTTTTAAAAACATTAAAAGCCCCTTTCTATTTATCAAAGAATCCTGAAAAAAATGTACTTTTTAAAATGTTGATGATAATAATCATTAAAAATGTTTCTTGAACAGCAAATCAGCATATTAGAATGATTTCTGAAACATCATGTGACGATGAAGAATGGAGTAATGATGTAAAAAATTCAGCTTTGCATCATAAAATAAATGACATTTTACAGCATACAAAACAGAAAGTAGTTATTATCAATTAAAATACTATTTCACATTTTTTTTTATTTTTACTATATCTTTAATCAAATAAATGCAGCTTTGCTGAGCAGAAAAGTCTTTTAAAAACATTAAAAACCCCTTCCCCTGCTGCAGTGTCATCTTTCTGTATAATCTAGCCAAAGCGGGGGAAGTTTAGCTGAACAACTGGGATGTGTTTTTTTTTTTTTTTTTTTTTTTAAAGAAGTATCTTCTGCTCACTAAACCTGCATTTATTTGATCCAAAGTACAGCAGAAACAGTACAATTTTGAAATGTTTTTACTATTTAAAATAACAATTTTCTAATTAGATATATTTTAAAATCTAATTTATTCCTGTGATTTTCTATTCCAGTCACATGATCCTTCCAGTCATCATTATACTATTCTGATTTGCTGCATAAAACAACATTTCCTCTTCTTCTTGTTCTTGTTCTTCTTCTTCTTATTATTATGTTGAAAACAGCTGAGTAGATTTTATATTATAAATGTCTTTATCATCACTTTTGATCAATTTAAAGCATCCCTGCTAAATAAAAGTATTAATTTCTATACTTTCTATACTAATAAATGACATTTTATGTCATATCAAAACAGAAAATAGTTATTTTAAATTGTATTTTATTTTATTTATTTATTTTTTGTACATTTTTACTGTTTTTACTGTATTTTAAATAAATAAATGCAGCTTTACTGAGCAAAACATAAATAAATAAATAAATAAATAAATAAATAAATAAATAATAATATATATATATATATATATATATATATATATATATATATATATATATATATATATATATATATATATATATATATATTAGTGCTGTCAAACGATTAATCGCAATTAATCGCATCCAAAATAAAAGTTTATGTTTGCATACTATATATTTGTGTACTATGTATATTTATTATGTATATATAAATACAGACACATACATGTATATATTAAGGAAAAATATTTTAGATTTATATGTAAAATATTTATATTTATTTATAATCTAAATTGTATACAGGTATAAATATATATACACATACAAATGTTGTTTTAATATATACATGTATGTATGTGTATTTATATGTACATAATAAATAAAGAAAGTAAACACACATATAGTATCTAAACATAAACTTTTATTTTGGATGCGATTAATCACGATTAATCGTTTGACAGCCCTAATATATATATATATATATATATATATAATTATAATTATTATTATTATTATTATTATTATTATATTATAATTATGAAAACAGCTGAGTACAATTTTTCAGGTTCAGGAGAACCCCATTTATCTAAAATATAAATATGTTGTAGCATTTTCATTTTTATCTTTATCATCACTTTTGATCAATTTAAAGCATCCTTGCAACATAAAAGTATTCATTTTCTTCTAAAAATATATACTGCCTTCAGGCTTTTGAATGGTACAGCGTATATTAGAAAAGCTTTTTATTTCAGATAAATGCTGATCTTTGGATCTTTCTATTCATCAAAGAATCCTGAAAAAGGTACGGTTTAAAATATTGATAATATTAATTATTAAAAAGGTTTCTTAAACAGCAAACCAGAATATTAGAATGACTTCTGAAATTGAGACAATGAAGACTGGAGTAATGATGCTGAAAATTCAGCATGCATCGCAAAAATAAATTACATTTTTACAACATATCAAAACAGAAAGTAGTTATTATCACTTATAATACTATTTCACATTTTCACATTTTTTACAGTATTTTTAATCAAATAAATGCAGCTTTGCTGAGCAAAAAAGTCTTTCAAAAACATTAAAGCCCCTCCCCCCTTGCAGTGTCATCTTCCCATATAAACTGCCCAAAGCGGGGGAAGTTTAGCTGAGTAATTGGGATAATAATTATAGGCTGGTTAGTGCCAGCTGGGTGACTAAAGGGGCCAATTCCATACGGCAGGAACAATACAGCGAGTGAGATCCCAACAAATGCAAAATCAGTTTGAAGAGTTCAACTGCAAACTGTAACACCGAGCGAGACGTTTGTTTGTGTTATTGCATTTTTTAAATTAATCTCGCAGTTATTACAACACTTGGAGACGCTCCGACGGGAGCGCTAACGCTCTGTTTAGTTACGCGGATCTAAATTAGCTCCAATAACGCGCTGACGCAGCATCGCGCCACATCTGCCGAGGCCGCTGGGAAATATCAGGCAACGAGAGGTTAAATATCCATTTGTCACACCCCTCACCCGTCCCATGTGACCTCATCTCGTAACCATGGCAGCAGGGCGACTCTCGCTAGGATACATAAATCAGAGCAGCACTGCCCACCGCTTCTTTCTATCTCCCATTTATTTGACTGGGTCTTTATTTGAAGGGTGTTCAATGGCTGTGAATGCTCGCTCTGTGTTGTGGGTGGTAAAAAAGCTCTGAAAACAATATGGTCGTGCCTCCTCCGCAGCGCTCAAGGCCTCTCGAGTCTGCCTGCGTTTACACAATGTCCTTCTTTACTGTGACTTTGGAGCAGATGACAGTGTGAAAGTCGTTCTCTTTTAACGGCGATCGTTAATCCTGCGCCGAGGTGCGACCGTACCCTCACTTTCACGTCTCAATGAAGAACGGAAAGCTTTTTTTTCCCCCCTTTCCTTCCTCAGCCAAGGTTTTTAATGCGATTTAATTTAATTAAAAGGGAAGTTGGCTATCTCAATATATTCCTTATTCATAAATTACTTTGTTTCCCATCAACCTTGTAATCGGCGGAGCTCACGGGAGAATAAAAGCACGTGTGATATGAGGATTTAATGTGTGATACGGATCTTAATGCGGTGCAAACATGACGGAGACGTGAGAAAAACTCCACTGTGGCGAATTGGTCAGAGATTTTCAGTCGAAAGCCCTAGGACTTGCTTATCTGTTTATTAATATTAGTTTAAAGGTGACAGTCAGAAGTTTTGTGACTTTTAGTTCACGTCTATCTTTACGGCTCTCATCATCTCTTGTTGTAATACATTGAGATGAGATTGAGATTTAACTTTCTTGAGGTTTTGGCGTTTGTTTAAAACTACAGAATATACAAATATTTTGTATATAATATTACCATATATAGTTAATATTCTAATGAAAATTCTAAACATATCTACACCAATTTTTATGTGATAATTTTATTAAAATATGTTAAAATAATAGAGGTCAAAAAATAAAAAATACTAAAACTTTAACTAGAATGAAAACAGAGCATGTAAAAATAAAAACTGATTCTAAATATTTATAAAACCTATAAAATAAATAAAATATTTAAAAACTTGTTTTATTTCAGCTTGTTTCATTTCTTCATAACTATACTAAAAAATACAAATAAAATAAATACAACAAAAATGACAAAAACACAACAAAATGACCAAAACTTTAATTTAAATTGAAAACAGAAAATATAAAAATAAAAACTAATTTAAAATAAGCAAATAAATAAATACTGTGTATGGACATTTTTGACTAAAACTAATTTAAATGAAAACAGAAAATATCAAATAAAAACTAATGCAAAATATAAATAAATAAATAATGTATATAGATATTACCAATAAAAAATACAAAAACACAACAAAATAACTAAAACTTTAAATTGAATTAAATTGAAAACAGAAAATATGAAAATAAAAACTAAATCAAAATAAATAATATAAAATAATATAAAAACTAATACAAAAGTTAAATAAATAATATATCTAAACATATTTTTTTTACTAAAACCAATAAAAATGACAAAAAGACACATCAAAATGACTAAAACTTTAACTTGAATTAAATTGAAAACATAATAATAATAATAATAATAATAATAATACAAATAATTCAAAAACTAAGTAAATAAATAAATACTGTATATGGACATTTTTAACTAAAACTAATTAAAATGAAAACATGAAAATATAAAATACAAATTAATACAAAGTATAAATAAATAAATACATGCATAAATAAATAATGTATATAGACATTGTTTTACTAAAACCAATAAAAATGATCAAAACAGCAAAATGACTAAAGTTAAGCTAAACTTAAACTTGAATTAAATTGAAAACAGAAAATATAAAAATAAAAACTAATTCAAAGCAAGTAAATAAATAAATAAATACATACTGTATATGGACATTTTAACTAAAACTAATTAAAGTGGAAACAGAAAATATAAAATAAAAATTTATGCAAAATATAAATAAATAAATAATGTATATATGCATATTTTTAACTAAAACCAATAAAAATGTTCATAACAGCAAAATGACAAACTTTAACTTGAATTAAATTAAAAACAGAAAATTTTAAAATAAAAACTAATTCTAAATAAATAAATACTGTATATGGACATTAACTAAAACTAATAGAAATGACAAAAACACACAACAAAATAACTAAAACTAATAACTAAAAAAAAAAAAATAAAATAATAAATAGCAGCGGTAGTAGTATATATAGTATAAATAAATAATAGTGTCTCATCAGTTGTAAAATAACACTGATACAGATTATGCATCATTTTACAAATGAACAAACAAACAAACAAACAATAAATAAATAAATAAATATTGCACTTCTCCACCATATTCTTATTAATTCTTTTATTTGTCATTTTAGTTTGTTTTTCTTTGACATTGTATGGCACTACTAGTTTTGACTATATAATACAAACCAGCATCCATTGGTAATAAGCTTGTGATATTGACTCTAGATATGCCATATCAGGCATTATTCACTATTTATTAGTTTATAGCCTTTCTGTGATTGACAGAATAACAGGACAGCAGATCTGAAGTGACCTTATCCGCCAGCTGTGTGCTAACAGTAATAATTTAGTCCATTATGGTTTATGGTTATTTAGCGAGTGTAGACTGGAGCCTCTCACCTCTTTCCGACCTGTCAGAGATAATGTTGAGCCTGCAGAACAGCGGGGACGAATCGCCGCTATTCATTCTTCTAAGTGCCGTTTCACGGTGTCACTTCATTTAGCCTATTACAGTAAGTCTCCGAATGTCGTTATTGGAGCGCCAGCATCGGAAAATCACATGCATCCGCTCTGCATTAAGCACCGCACGCTATTTTACAGATCTGCCAGCTCTCCGAGGGGATATCATAACGGCTATGTGCAAATATAGACATATGTTAGAGAAATCACACTTGCCAGAAGTGAAATTGTGGGCTTCCAATGCTTCAATAGTCAGGGGATACATAACGATAAAATCCAACAACCCCCAGAAGAGCCACAAATTCATGATTCTTCTAAAGACACGCAAACACACTCACCCGCGTGTGCGCGTTATATAACCGGCAGGACAATAATGTGTGCGATTAATCACTTTTATTGTCGCTCTATCTTAAGTTTAATTGAATTGGTGGATTCTAATTGATTCCTGCTCGTGTGTAAATGTTGGGCGTTTACAGCACTGCCAATCCTCTACAAATGCCAGAGGAGGATTTTCCCAGGAATTCCTTTGTAAATGAGTTTGCTGGGAATTTGGAATATGTACAAGGAAGAAGGGAAGGAGCAAATGAAAAAGAAATTTGAATAAAGGAGATTTCAAATGGAATGATATCTCCAGATCTGCTGTCATCAGAATGTGCTTTGAATTCTGCAGTGTGTTTTGAATTAAATTATCCCACTTAGAGAAAATCAGCAGGAAATCAAGCACCAGGAAAACAGTGAGTGTGCACCTTTCCTTTATCATCTGACTCCATTTTTTGAAAGCAACGGCCACATCTCGACATCCAATCAGCTGAATTATAGATCCCCACCCCCTTCTTTTTTTTATAACAAAATAAATAAATAAATAAATAAAATAACCGCTAACTAAATTAAAATGAAATGTAATTATTCAAAATATTAACACTACATCTGTTTCATTGCAACATGCAAGATGTCAACACAAAGCAAAATGTATCATTAAAACCTTTCAAATGAGAAAAACAACCCAAGGTCATGGGTTTGATTCCCAGGGAAGAGACTTCCGAAGATAGTTGTGAGTTTTATTCCCAGGGAAATCAAGAACTGATAAAATTAGTCATAAATGCAAATTAGGTTGCTTTGGATAAAACTGCCAAATGTAATTGAATCCCAGGGAAGGTCATTGGTTTGATGTCATGTGTTCGAATCCCTGGGAAGGTTATTTGCAAGATTGATTTTCAGGGAATGTCATGGGTTCAAATCCCAGGTAATGTCTTGGATTTGATTCCCAGGGAATTTAATGGGTTTGAATCCCAGGGAAGGGATTTCCAAAGATAGCTGTGAGTTTGATTCCATAAATGCATTAAGTAAGTTGCTTTCGATAACAGTGCCAAATGTAATTGAATCCCAGGGAAGGTCGTGGGTTTTAATCCCAGAGAAGGTAATGGGTTTGAATTCCAGGGAAGGGATTTCCAAGATAGTTGTGAGTTTGATTCCCAGGGAAATCAAGAACTGATAAAAATGTGTATCATTAATGCAAATTAAGTTGATTTGGATAAAAGTGCTGAATGTAATTGAATCCCAGGGAATGTCATGTGTTTGAATCCCAGGGAAGGTCATTCGCAGGTTTGATTCCCAGGGAAATTCCCAGGGAATCCCAGGTAATGTCATGGATTTGATTCCCAGGGAATTTCATGGGTTTAAATCCCAGGGAAGGGATTTCCAAATATAGCTGTGAGTTTGATTTCCAGGTAAAGCAATAACTGATAAAAATGTGTATCATAAATGCAAAGTAAGTTGCTTTGGATAAAAGTACCAAATGTAATCGAAACCCAGGGGATGTTGTAGGTTCGAATCCGGGCAAGGTCATGGGTTTGAATCCCAGTGAAAGTCATGGGTTTGATTCCTGGGGAATGTCATTTGTTCGAATCCCAGGTAATGTCATGGATTTAATTCCCAGGGAATTTCAAGGGTTTAAATCCCAGGGAAGGGATTTCCAAAGATAGCTGTCAGTTTGATTTCATAAATGCATTTAGTAAGTTGCTTTGGATAAAAAGCGCCAAATGTAATTGAATCCCAGGGAAGGTCATGGGTTTTAATCCCAGGGAATATCATGGGTTTGAATCCCAGAGAAGGTCATAGGTTTAAATCCCAGGGAAAGTGATGGGTTTGAGTCCCAGGGAAGCTCATGGTTTTGTGTCACAGGGAATGTCATGGGTTTGAATTCCAGGGAAGGGATTTCCAATGATAGTTGTGAGTTTGATTCCCCAGGGAAAGCAAGAACTGATAAAAATGTATATCATAAATTCAAAGTAAGTTGCTTGGAGAAAAGTGCCAATGTAAAACAAAATATGAAACCAATTCTGATGCTTTTTTGAAAGATTATGAAGACAAAACATTACATTATACATAGTAAGGCCAGGAACATCTTGTATTAAAAAACTTAAGAAAGTAAACATTGTCACCTTAGAAAGTATGACAGAAATGAAAATCAAAATGAAGGTCGGCATGTGAAAGCATTTGAACTGAACTTTCCCTATCTCTGTCACCTTGCGGCCGTGTTGACTCACAGTCGTGACTCTTGTGTACACTAAGCTCATTGGTTGAACTGACCCGAGACCTGTTCCTCAGTCATATCAGCCCTACAGGGAAGCGGTCAGGCACTGCTCCTGCCTGTGTGAAGTTCACCTTAGCCTGCGTCGGGACCGCCAGGCAGGCTGTTTAAAGGTGATAATGGCTTTTAATTTAAGCCAAAGATGATTTATCTGAGCTTGGCTAGCCTCCCAAACCACAGACCTGAAAGCATGAAATGAAAACTATTACCTTGGAAGACTCATCAGTCACTTTGAATATTCTGAATGTGGAGAAAGAAGGAAAGGCAGGGAAAAATGAAAACCGGAGAAGAAGACTCTATATACAGCAGTTGCAGTAGATCCGGTTCAGTTCGTCAGAGGTTTGAAGCTCTGTAGGCTTGACAATTAATGTGAACAGCAGTGGTCAAAAAAAGAGCTATATTTAGATGTTTTTGTGCATATGCATAATATACGGTCTGTTTGTGTCAACATATGACACAAAATATGAATATATAACAGGCTTCTTCAGCTGTTCCATATTAATAATATGATACGGTGGTCTGACATTGGCGATAAATAACAATTTGCTTTGTGATGTAAACACGGTCATTGTTTAAATATGTCAGGCTTTTATGACAGAATGGGCTCACTTTGTTTATGCGCTAGCGCCATAGAAGTCAAGCTAATAGTGAAGAGTGATAATTGCCAGACGAAGAGGAAATGTGCAATCATTTAATTTGTTTTGACAGAGAGGACAACAAATATAGAGATAATAATCAGAAATGTTTCTCGAACAGCAAATCAGCATATTAGAATGATTTCTGAAGGATCATGTGACACTGAAGACTGCTGTAAATTCAGCTTTGATCGCAGGAATAAATTACATTTTACAATACATTCAAACAGAAAACAGCTATTTTAAATTATAATAATATTTCAGATTTTTACTGTATTTTTATTAAATAAATGCAGCCTTGTTGAACTTAAGACAGTCCTCAAACTTGGACTGTGTGTGTTTGATTTGCCATTACAAACGGCTACTCCTTTTATCAAATAGAACAAATTCATGATATGCAAGCAGAAAAATGTTCCATCTTACAAATAAATAGATAAAATAAAGTAGATAAAATGGCAGAGAATGGTATTTTTTCCCCTTCCAACTTAACACCACTTTCCCTCCAGGTCCTTTGGACCATTGACCCCTCATTAGAGTCACCCTTAAACTATCAGTGTCCAGTTACCACACAGTTACACCGCTAGATAAGCTGGAGGGCATGTGTCTCATTTCTCACCTGGCTTAACTGTCAGTCACACCTGAATGAGATCTGTTAACCAAGTAGGTTTGCCATTACCTATAAAGTCCTCCTATTGTATTGGGTGGCTAATGGTATTTAGTAAACAGTGCTTTTAATTAAAAACCTCTCACACATGCCCTTGTTCCCAGTGTGTGTGTTTGTGGAGTGTTTTCACATGGTCATTCGCCGGCCATCTGGAAGGGACTCGCAGTTGTTTGGTCTTTGTTTGTGAAGCGTCAGAGTATCAGCGACCGGTTTAATCCTCCTCAGCTTGTCTGGCTTCTGTGGGAGTCACAGTGACTTTAATCTGCCGTTTTTGTCTTATCACTCCGTCTGAGAAGTGACTGTTCTCTTTCAGACACTTTATTTACACAAGTGCTGGAGCGAAATGCTATATTTAAAAGCTTTAAGCCAGTAACCATATTCTTGGCAAGAGAACGGCAACCACAGTCTTTTTTAAAAAAAGCTTTTTTATGTGGAAATTGAGCAACGCTTGAAGCATTTGTTTGTGTATTTGCATAATGTTTTGACTGTGACCTCAATTATTGACAAGACATTTCACTGTTTGTTGGTTTTCAGTATTTTTTCCCTCCACATTACTTAGACTTGCTTCATCTAAAAATGAAATGTTACTTATGCTCATGTCATTTTTAAACCGTTTATTTGTGAATGCTAGATATTCAGTGTTTTTTGTATTTTTATTTTATTTTTTTCTTGATAGTCACATTCAGTTTGCAACTACATGTTAACTAGCTCTCATTAGACTGAATGTCAGGTTAGGGTTAGTCGAATAAGTTGACATGTACTTGCAATATTAGTCAGTTGAATGTCTATTATGGGAAATCAACATAAAGTATACATAAAGTAACAAAGCCCATTTTCACCACTGAAAAAAAATAAATAAATCAAAAGAAATGTTATTGTGACTTTTTTCCGCAATTCTGACTTTTTATAAATATAACTCTCAATTGTAAGTTAGAAAGGCAACATTGCGAGATAATGACTTTTTTTTTTCTCACAAATGCGAGTTTGTATCTCAATTTTTTTTACGTTTTCCTCAGAATTGTGTTATATAAACTCAATTGCGAGAAATAAGGTCAGAATTTCAAGATAAACTTTTTCTCAGAATTGTGGGATATAAACTCGCAAGTCAGAGCTTGTATCTCACAATTCAGACTTTTTTTCTCAGAATGGCATGATATAAACTAAATTGCGAGAAATAAAGTCAAAATTTCAAGATAAATACTTGCAATCCTGACTTTTTTTCCTCTCAGAATTGTAGGGTAAAAACTTGCAATTGCGAGATATAAAGTCAGAATCGCAAGAAAAGAAAAAAACATAATTTTGACTTTTTTCTCGCAATTATGACCTCTTTTCTCAGAATTGTGGGATATAAACTCAACTGCGAGAAATAAAGGCAGAAATGCAAGATAAAAAAAATCACGTACTTCTGATTTTTTTTCTCGCAATTCTGTTTTTTTTTTTTTCAGAACTGTAAACTTGCGAGATACAAAGTCAGAATTGCAAGAAAAAACTCGCATTTCTGGCTTTTTCCTTGCAAATGCAAGTTTTTTTATCTCGCAATTATGACTTTTTTTTTTGTAATTCTAGCTTTTTTCTCAGAATTGCGTGATATAAACTCAGTCGCGAGAAATAAAGTCAGAATTTTAAGATAAACTTTTTCTCAGAATTGTGGGATATAAACTCTCAAGTGAGAAAGTCAGAATTGCAAGGGAAAAAATTAAAATAATTTTTACTTTTTTCTCAAAATTCTGAGAAAAAAAAATCATAATTTGTAACTTTTTTCTTGCAAATGCGAGTTTTTTTATCTCGCAATTATGATTTTTTTTCTTGCAATTATGGCTTTTTTCTCAGAATTGCATGATATAAACTCTGTTGCAAGATATAAAATCAGAATTGCAAGAAAACAATTGCAATTCTGTTTTTTTTTCTTGCAAATGCAAGTTTTTTATCTCGCAATTATGATTTTTTTTTCTTGCAATTCTGCCTTTTTTTTTTCAAAATTGCATGATATAAACTCAATTATGTGAAATTAAAATATCAGAATTTTGATTCTAGATATAAACTTCCAATTACGAGATATAAAGCCAGATTTGTGAGAAAAAAATCTAATAATTCTGACTTTTTCTCAGAATTGCTTGATACCAACTCTCAATTGTGAGTTATAGTCAGAATCGCAAGAAATGTGAATTTGTATCTCACAATTATGACTTTTTTTCCTCACAATTCTTGCAACCAAGTTGAGAATACTGAGAAAAAAAAAGTCAGAATTGTGTGATATAAACTCACAATAATAAAAAAAAAATGATAATAATAATAATTATATATATATATATATATATAATATTAAGTGGCAGAAATGGGCTTCCATAATAAAGTGTTAGCATACATTAAGCAGACAAACTACTAATACTCTAAAGACTATATGTACGTACAGCTATACATGTTGGAATGACATGAAGGTGAGTAAATGATGACAATTTTTAGGTGAAATATCATTTAAGTCTGGAAGCATGCATTGTTAGGGACAAATGAAACACATTTTGTTACCATTTTGTTAGGCGCATATACGCTCTCACTTCTCAAATAAGAAAGCAAGCAAATCGTATCTGGATCCAAGAAGCATATATGGGGTGCCGTTACATAACCAAAAAGAAAGAGATGAAAAGAGAGGCAGACAGAGAGAATACGAAAAGATCCTTGAGGGAAAGAAAAATCTGTTTCTGCAGAAAGTAGGACTGCTCATGACTGCAAAGTTTTCTGCTCTCATCATTGCCGTTGAGTAACCGGGTTGAGTTGAAAAGTGTATAGCACCATAATTAAAGAGAACTTCAGAATGCGCTCGTCTCGTAACCTGAGGGAATAGCTGGAGTTTCTCTTTATTCAGCTGTGGTGAGACTATGGGTGAAGGATTAGTAGAGATTACTTTGGGATCCTAGTTCAGATAACTTCATCCTCTGCCTTTTTTCTTCGCTTCCCTTCGGTCGGCGCGCACAAAGCACCTGCAGCGAAAACGCTTCCATCTCAGACGATGACAGTCGGACGGCTCGTTCTCTCGCACCCTGTCACCCTCATTAAGCCTGTCGATGAAAAGTGTGGAGACTCTCGTCAGATATCTGCATGTTCCAGCGGCCCGCTAGGCTTCTAAAGTTACAAACCTCTAATCCCCCGGCTTTGGCAGAAACAACTTTGGTATTACGGCTTAAATGGGTATTTTGAAAGTTTCTCAGGCCTTTTGGTGGTGTTTTTTTGGCCGTCCGCGTTGAGAAACAGATGTTGGCTGTCGGCCATCTTCTCGGTCTCATTGACTGAGCTGTTCTGGCAGTCCGCGTCGCTGACCTATGCTCTGAGCGTATTTGGCAGGCATTGTATGGCTCTTTGAAAAGCTGCTCGAAATCTTGTTACATCACAATGATCGGACCATTGGAAGCGCTTTTTTACAAAGACACCAGAGAGTCATAACAGGTGTCCTTTACTAATAGCTGGCTAATCCTTTCTGTTGAACAGTCTGAAGCCGGTTAATCAGCAGTCACTCCTGGTTTACAAGTTTTCTGTGACACTTGCTCATTATTTCCTTTTGTATCGCTTTCACTCTCTATCCGAAGCCAAAATCCATACCTCCAATTACTCTGAATGTCATATCTATAAACACAACCCTTTCATGTTCATATGTCTGATCATCAAGAATATAAATGCCATGGTTCTCATGAAAACTGCACAGCTGGACTAGATTAGAATTCTAGAATACGTTCTTAAAAATAAAGATAAAAGGGATCTTTATAATGATAAAGAAGCATTTTTGGATTCCTTTTTGGTCATTTTTATTCATTATTGGAATTTATTTATTTACTTATATGGCATTTAAAGTAGTATGGTTCTTTAGTGTCACATCATTTGTTTTGTTTATTAAAAAATGTCTTTAAATTAAATTTGTATAAAAATGTTATCTCATTGAATTGATAGGATGAAAATCTAACAAAATATTGAAAAAAAAATACAAAATTGGGTCTCATTTAATTGATACAATAAAAATCATAACGATTTTTTTTAAAATATGTATTTATTTATTAATTTATTTAATTAAATATTTTAATTATATTTGAAAATGGAGTCCTATTGAATTAATAGAATGAAAATCGCTCATTTAAACATGAAATTTTGAACAGAATATTAAAAATAATTAATTATTTATTTAGTTTTTAATTTAAATACAAATTTTAATTACATTTGAAAATTGGGTGTTATTGAATTGATATAATGAAAATCGTTCTAACAAAAATTTTGAAGAGATTTTTAAAAATATTTATTTATTCCTTTGTTTATTTATTTAAATATATTTTGTTAAAAAATATAGAAAGAAAATTGGGTCTTATTGAATTGATAGAATGAAAATAGTTTCAAAAATCGTACAAATATTTATTTGTTCATTCATTTATTTATTTAAATAAAAATTAGAATTATATTTACAAATTTTGAAGATATGAATGAATATATATATATATATATATATATATATATATATATATTCATTTGTTAGTTTCTTTTTTATTTAAATAAAATTGTTAATTATATTTGAAAATTGGTCTTATTGAATTGATAGAATTAAAATTATTGTAACAAAATTTTGAATAGATTTAAAAACTATATATTCAGTTGTTAGTTTTTTTTATTTAAATAAAAATGTTAGTTATATTTGAAAATTAAGTCTTATTGAATTAATAGAATGAAAATTGTTCTAACATTGTTCTAATTGTTCTAAATTTTTGAAGAGATTTTTAAAAAATATTTATTTATTCATTCATTTATTTATTTATTGAAACTTTTTTTAAATCATATTTGAAAATTGGGTCTTATTGAGAATGAAAATAGTTTCGAAAATCATAAAAATATTTATTTATTGGTTCACTCATTTATTTATTTAAATAAAAATTGTAATTCTATTTGAAAATTGGGTCTTATTGAATCGATCGAATAAAAACTGTTAACATAAAATTTTGAAGATTTTTTTTTTTTTTTTAAATGTTGAGATTTATTCATTTATTCATTCATATTTCAAAGAGTAGTACGCTACTTTAGTGTGGTATCTTTTTTTTGTTGTTGTTGTTTTTCCTCACATGGTTAACATTTGTCCTGAATCAGGGAACTGATAAATCACCAAACATTACAAATAAACATAATAATACCCAGCAGATTGCCATAAATGAAGCCATATAATATGAACAATCAGCTAACACTTTAAACACAGATAATCCCACTCTCAAACATCTCCGTTTGGACGCAAACGTCTTCAAACACAGCCGTCATAATTCATAATTTAGTTTTAATCTCAGTAATCTCCACTGATCTATCTATCCTGATGAGATTTTTGTTGTGATATCTTGAAAATCAACATTGAAAAGTATTTAGTATAAAAATGACAGTTTCCTATATAGTGGGTACATTCAGCTGTCCCTTTGTCTCACATCCTATGTTTGATTGATAGAGTCTTACTCTGATGGCCTTTTGCTTGTGTTCTCAAAAGACCTCTTAGTTCCAACCTATAATGTGTCTTCATTAAGACTGAGAGCCTTTTGCAACCATAGATCATTACAATGACAGGACTTGCACTATGCCACCGTCAGCGGATAATTGTGATTCGAATAGCGGGGTCATTTAGGGTGAGCTTATTAACATATGTATAGCCCAGCGGATTGCTCGTCAATATGATGTCTACGTCTCTCATTTTCTCTCTGTCCCCTATCTTCGCTTCAATCATCCATCTTTATCCATCCCACCGGCGCTTCGTATGCCGCCAGACGTCATACGCAAAACTCAGTCGCTTCCTGTTGATGATCGACTTTGCTTGGATTTGGGAATGTGGATTGGATATCCATAAAAAGAAATATTGTGAGGAGGAATTGATTTAGTGTGTTTTCTATGTGCCATCTGTCTGCATATGCCAACCTGCTGACCTTGCATTGATTATTGCACAACATTGAAATCTTAATTGAAATGATGGGCCGTGTCAGAACTTTTTTTGTTCATCAGTGGCATGGCCATTACTAAAGGTCATGACCCATGACCCCTAGTGCGGGGTCCCATAAGGGGCTCAAGGCTATCATTCAATAGTTATAGTGGATAACTGGGTTGGACACCAAGAAACTAAATACATTCACATTCTTTTCTATGCTCCTGTGCACCAATGGCATTTTGAAATACTTTAAAGATAAAATAGTATTATTAAATAAAAGTATATACAAATATAATTACATTTACATTTAGTCAATAATTTGTCATATCATATTCATTTGATTTTGTCCATTTTCATCTGACTGAAGTATTTTGTTTTTAAATTATTATTTTAATTAATTTTATTTTAATTCATATCAGCAGTTCTGATTACAATGATTTAATAATCCTTATGGCACACATTTTCTACATTTATATGTGTTTTGGTTGCCAATAATAATAATAAAAATAAATAAATAAATAATTGACATTTAGTCAATAATTTGACATATAATAAAAATTTTAATTTGTCTATTTTAGTCAGACTTTTTTATGATTTTATTTTACTTTATTTAAAATATTTTCTTTAAACTTGTTTTGGTTGTAAAAAACAAACAAAAAACGGTAGTCAATATTTTGTCATGGAATAATAATTTGATTTTGTCCATTTTACTGTGACTGAAGTGACTTTGAAGTGATTTAATATATATATATATATATATATATATATATATATATATTTATTACTTTATTTTATTTTATTTTATAATTCTCATAATCAGTTCTTATTATAATATTTAAATTATCCTCATGTCACATATATGTACATTTTCTATCTTTTATATGTGTTTTGGTTTACAATAATAATAATTAAAAAATATATATTATTGATATTTAGTCAATATTTTGTCATGTAATAAATTGATTTGGACTATTTTACTCTTATTATAATTTAATTCAAATTAATTTTATTCTATTATTGTTTTAATGTTATTGTTATTTATTTTATGAACCGTTCTGATTATGGTAATTTTATTATCCTCATGCCGCATATATGTATACTTTCAATCTTTATATTTGTTTTGGTTGCCAATAAAAAAAGAAATAAATAAATTGACATTGTACTCAATATTTTGTCATATAATAATAACAATAACAATTAGATTTAGTCTATTTTACAGTGACTTAATTATCATCATGGTGCATATGTTTATTTTCTATATTTTCTTCAAATTTTTTGATTGTCAAAACAACAACAACAACAACAACAACAACAACAAAAAACTAAAGTTAGTATTTTGTCATGGAATAATAATTTGATTTTGTCAATTTATATTTGTATTGGTTTACTACAACAACAACAACAACAACAATAATAATATATTATTATTATTATTATTATATATTAATATATTTTGTCATGTAATAAAAAAATATTATTGATATTTAGTCAATATTTTGTCATGTAATAAATTGATTTTCACTATTTTACGCTTACTTATAATTTAATTCAAATAAATTTTATTCTATTTAATTTTATTATTGTTTTATTGTTATTAGTATTTATTTTATGAACCGTTCTGATTACGGTAATTTAATTATCCTCATGACACATATATGTATATTTTCCATCTTTCTATTTGTTTTGGTTTACAATAATAATAAACATATATTATTGATTTTTAGTCAATATTTGTCATGTAATAAAACATATTATTGATATTTAGTCATTATTTTGTCATTCAACAAATTGATTTACACTATTTTACTCTTATTTTATTATAATTTAATTTACATTTTTATTCTATTTAATTTAAGTTTATTACTGTGTTATTATTATTTATTTATTTATTTAATGAACCATTCAGATTACAATAGTTTAACCATCCTCATGGCGTATATGCATATTTGGTTTTGTTGACAAAAAATACTTATATGAATAAAAATTAATAAATGATCCATAATTTTCTTGTAAAGATTTAGCATTTAAGACAAGAGAAAATAACTCTAAAGAGCTCTTTAATTCTGCCTTATTGCCCCTTACGTCAATATTGTTATGGCATAAAGTGGCACAGAGTAGATGGCTCTATCTTAGCATCTTTTTTTCTTCATGTATTAATGAGGAAGAGGCACTTGGAAAGGGTGAAAAATGCCAAAAGATGAGAAGAAGTGATGGAAAAAATGTTTTTTTTTTTCCATTTGCTCGCGCTAGTGGTTTACACGACCACTGACATCTCAACAGCTTCAGATGCTGCAATTTGAAGCCAGTGTGAGTGTGCAATTAGCATTAGCTCCGATTCCTTCTCTTCGTCTTTCTGAACGAACCCTAAAGCATGAACTCGTCTATTTTAATCTGTTCTGCATATTCTGAAGAAGCCATGAAACGTAACCCGCCAGGAATCATGGTTCAGGAATGACTGACAATAGATCGGCCAGATAATCCCTTTCGCAGATTCAATCACGCAGCTAACTCGCACAACAGATGTCAAATAATACGCCGCTGCACAATGTCGGCAAGGGCCCCGGGTTGCCCACCTCTGAAACCCGATCTCCACCTCCCCGCGATGGGATGGTGCCCCGGCGTCTGTTAGCTCATCTGGAGAGGGGCTTTCGAGAGTGAGGTCAACGGTGTGTGTAATAAGCTAGCGCTAGCGGATGGCTAGCGCCCATTCACATGCTGATTTTCTAGTCGATCCATTTGCATTAAGTGCAACCTAATTGCCAACTGCGGCCTGATTATGGTGCGTGTCGGCCGGGATGAAATATGACCTCCCATCTGCACCCGCCGCTGCTCAACTGATGTCAGACGGGCGTAAATCTAAGGCGAAAAGCTTGTTTGAGTTTTCAACACTTGTGAAATACTACCACTTTGAAATGGGTGATGTGTGCTCATACTTTTGGAGAAAAGGACATAAATTAGTTCATGCACTAGAACAATCGCTCTCCTTGTTCATGTAGGCTGTAGTTTGCCACATCTTTCCGCTCAGGATTTTGTCCTTATTCACCTGTAATGTAGTCTAAGAAGAAAAGCTTGGTTCCCTCTCTCGCTTTACTAGGATGTATATTCAAATGTGACTCCTCAGTTAGTGGCCGATGGAATTTTGATGAGCCAGAGAGGAACAGCTGGAGTCTGCAGTGGTTTAAGTGACCATGTCGCTGCTTCTAGACTCTGGAGTCTTACTGCGGTTGCAGTTGTGAGAGGAATCTGAGCAGCTGTATTGGGTATTCGGATGGTCACATGGCCTGTTGTGAATCACTAGACCATTTTGCTACTTCGCTGTTTACCATGGTGGCTTTTGAAAACGAATGCATTACATTCTCATTCTTAGGTGGTTGTTTTGTTCCACTATGAATTGTCTCCTAGCCTCTCTGTTCAGATGCACTTGGGAGTCTAAATGGACTGGTCACAACATGCTGACAGAGTTTATCGATAAAGTCGGTCTCCATTAAGATTTGCAGCACTTGTCCAACAACTTGTCCACTTGTTATTGAGAACTGAAACCACTGACATCTTTCTGAATTAAAAGAAAAAAACAACCATGTACTATTTTATAATGAAATATCACCCCCATGTGAAAAGATGCTTCTCATTTCTTATTTGTGCATACTCGTTTTATCTTAGCTTCACCCCCTTAGAATATGAGGGAATGACGCAAGGAAAGAAATGGAGGACGAAGGAATCAAAGGGTGAACACTGGAATATTTTTGACCACTCAAGTGTCACTTCAAAGCGTCATCAGCTGCGCTAAAGGGATCTGCCCTTATGTTATTAAAGTTCGTTTATATAAGACATCATTAATAAACATTAATAAAGCAAGATGCCCTGTTGAAATATATGACATGTATGGCTTATTTAAACTGCAAAGGTAAAATATACATGTAAATCATTACAACAGATGTGAAGGGGGTGGAGAATTTACACGTGTCAGGTTTTTCGCTGAAAAAGACTTCTGCATAGGGTGCACCTTTGTATCCTCGCTCAAGACTCAGAAAGCCTCCTCAATCCTCACCTCCTCGTGGTGCAATTACAGAATTTGAGATGTCCTATAAGATGGCTGAGCTCAATCGGATTCCAGGTCATAGGATGGAGGACGGAGGAGCGAGGAAACGAGGATGGATATCGAGAAGCACCCCATGTCTTTTTGTGTTCAGTTGCAAAGAAATAAAGTTTTTGAGGAAAACGTCCTCTTTTCCCTGGACATGTCCTCTTTTTGGATTTAAAAAAATGCGTCCGGCCAGGATTCCTAAATCGCCCAAAAATGTCCAGGATTTGGCTTTTGCTTTCTACATTTATTGTGTACGTTTTTGTAAGGCTTGCACTGGACTGTTTTCTTAATCCTGCTCCCACAAACATTCTAGTATTGAATATAATTTTCGCGCATCACATATCAGTATGCAGAGTATTTAGATCGCTTTGGATGGAGCAATTTTTCCACGGAATTTGGTTGATTTTAAACTGTTGCGGCAGGGTTTTTTTTTTTGGTTATTATCAAAATATTATCATTTTATTTTTTCTCAAATTCCGTTTTATTTTTTCAAAATTTATTTTTTTTCCATTTTAATTTTTAATCTATTTTTTTCTGGACTCCTTTTTAATGGTTAAATAAAATCATATTAATAATAATAATAATAATAATGATAATAATAAACATGTCTAAATAATTAACATCATGAAACTTACCAAATTTAACATCAATTTATTAAAGGTTTCACAAAATTACGTTTAGGGTGCTATAAAATATAGTATTTTTTCTCACTTTGAGGTTTATTGTTACGAAATTCTGGTTTTAGCATGTCTAATTAATTGAATGCATAACTTTTATTTATTCTTACAATAGCCTTACAATCGCCTTTTGTGTTTATATAAAAGGTGTACTCGGAACGGTCAAATGTTAATGAAGTGACTCTCAGTGCAGTTCTGGAGATGTTGTCCATGTTCTCATTTTAGAGACGACAGATGCTGAAATCACAGCGAGCGTCACGCACACTTCAGTATGTGTAGTAAGCAAAACCACGCATCTGCGCCATTCATAAACACAGAGACATGCTAAACGTGCAAGAATTCTTATTTAAATGGTCTTTTTGCGGATTAATATTTACACATACTAGTCCATATCCCGATTTGATTTAATTTACTTTTGATTAATTCTTCCAAACTTTGACAAATTCCACGTTGAATAGTAAATTCCATTTTTATGACTAGATTCTGCGATTTTCCACATCGCAGAAATCATAGGGCATTACGTTTGTGTACTCCCGTTCAAAAAGGTAGGGTAGGGCAAAAAACTCCATCTCATTTTCTCCTCCAACTCCGATATGGTCCGACATTGTTGTGTTACATTTTTTGGTAAAGGGTGTTTGACTTCTGCCTACGTCATGCGTGACCTTTCCAATGTAATTACGAGACCAGCTGGTGCAAAACGAGTATTTGTGGTTAAAAAGCATATATATTTTTTATTGTTTTACTATATTAGACACTTATTCCTCAGATGGGATTGTGTAGAGCCCTTTGAAGCTGCACTGAAACTGCCACCATAGAGGTACACTATATGGAGAAAAATCTTGGAATGTTTTCTGCAAAAACCTTAATTTCTTTGCAACTGAAGACAGAAAGACATCTTGGATCACATAGGGGTGGGTAAATTAGCAGGACATTTTTATTCTGGAACTGTGCTAATTCTTTAACCACTTAAGTACAATGACAAATGCCATTTTAAATTGATTGTGGGATGTGTCCTTCAAAGTCAATCGAAATATGCACTCATTAACTGTGTCTGTATCATTAGTCGTGTCCCACCCCACCTGCAGCAGTGACTGAGGTAAATGAACTGGAGTGGCGTATTGAGACCTCGGTGAAGGCAGACTGAAGGGTTGTGAGGTCTTAGACACGTGTATCAGGCCCTGAATACATTGAACAGCCTAGGCAAGCTCTCTGCCTCTCTCTCAGATTCGAAGCACCAACCAATCAATGATACTGGATTAACGGCCTTAACTTCAAAGTTCATCTTTCTTTTTATGGAGTCTTCAGCTGCCAGTCAAGCCTCTGCTCTAATGCTCACTTCCCAGAACTAAATTATAAGATGCAAACTTCTATTGAGTTTGGATGAACTTGAGATCATCATCACTTTTTTATTTTTCTTCTTGGATGAGGTTTCTCACTAACGCGTTTTAAAAGACCTGGAGTCACAGCAATCCAATATTCATGAAGATAAACTAGCTAAAATTAGTCTAGTTATGCATTTATGTTATAAAAAATGAAGTCATTATACATTATTGTCTATAAAGGAGCTTGTATTTTTGGTTTTACTGACCATAAATGTGTAAGACTGATAAATGTGCCAAGCCCCCACATGAGTATGATGGATTGGATTTAATAATTAATAAAGGTCTGGTGTTGCTGTGGACAAATACCTCTGTTTACCGGAACAGCTTCACATTAAAGTGGTGCTTCTCCAATATTTTGGCCGACTGTCAAGTTTTAGAGTGTTCCTCGTGAGACACCATAGTGAATTGGGATATACTAATATTACGTTTTGTTGCTTTAGTGTTGGCAAGACTTGGTGGGTGTGACCAACAGCTATTACAGGAAGTAATCGCAATCAAGTTGGCCAGGGCATGATCTGCCATCTACGCCAATGAGAGAGCTTTTGTAATCATCACTACTAATTACTGACAGCTGTTCTGGTGTGGAGACCAAGGCTTTATAGCACTAGTTGGGCTGCCAGTTTAGGCGGATGGGAATGCATTGTAATGCTAGTGGACTGAGTAGTTGGCATCTGAATTTTCCTGTTGCTACATATTACTTTTCTTTTGTCACTCGTTTTACGTTTGTCCTCCTGACTTTTTCTTCACACTTGTGCGGCACATTGTTTGTTTCAGATGTTGAGTGTTGTGTTTCAGCAACTTTTAAAAAATTGAAAAGTGAGGTTGTTTTGAAGAATCCATTCTTTCTTTGTTGTGCTGGTCACAACTAATGACATGCATCCTGAGAAAATGTGTTTATTTTGCTCAAATACATTGAACAAACTCCTAACCCAAAGTAATTCACTTATATAACTCATCCCATTTGTTCTAAAGACATTATGTGATTTTCACATTTTGCAGGAGAAAACAAAGCCAGATAATCATAGTAACTTGAAGATGGGCACCTTTGACTTGGGCCAGTAAGAAAACGCCACTAGTAGCAATAATGCACAACACTCCAGGGTTGTTTTTTCAAGTGCAAGTGCCAAGTTTAAGTCTAAAAAAAAACTAAAGTTAAATAATTCAGCAGCAGGTTAAGTGTTACTATGCAAAATATGTGTTAAGACACAAGACCCCGGTGTAGTTTTACTCGCAGCAGTTGCCATTGTCTGCTTTGCCTGTGTGATTTGCGTTTGAATGTTAGCCAGACTAAAGAACTTTCTCACACTGAGGAACAGGTGCAAGATTTAGTCTCACCCTGCAACTGAAAAAAGACTGAGAGGGCATGTCGGCGAGAACAGTGAAATCAAATGTGTTGTTTTTGTCAGTGTCTTACACTCGTGGTCGTTTTGGACATCCTTGGCTTTATATGTAAGGAACGCTGGGAAATGAAATCTTTGCCGCCTCATTGTGCTTTATCGTCTCGTCTTTATTCCTCACAGAAGCCCTTCACATCTACCCAGGGAAGGTGTGTGTGTGCAGGTGCTCACATACAGGAAGTAACAGGGGCTCCACCTCTGACTTCCCAATGGGGGTCCAGGCGCACTCATCAGGACCCCCGCTGCGCACTTAAGGGCCCCTACTCCATACATACACGAATCCCCAGCCCCTCTAATCGGGCAGCCCGCTTCTTTGTCACGCTGTTTGTATCTCTGAAAGGAGCACTGGAGGCTGCAGAGTAAAACGGGAACGGGGAGACAGGAACAAAAGCACGCCTCTCATCCGCAGCAGGGCTGCTTATTAGGTACCGGCACCCCTCTGGGAGCGGGGCACTTGGCAGAGGACATGGGGTTGTCGGGGGCACAGTCGTACATCAGTCAGGGGGAACGTGGGTGAAGTCAGAGACCTCTAAGCCTGCAGCATTATCGCCCCTTTGTCAAATCTGCACCTGTCACTCATTTAGTACGAGAACATGAACCGGTCAAACTTTGATTCACTGCCAGCCCTCGCAGTGCAATAAAATGAAAGAAAGCAGCAGATATAAAGGATAAGCGATCAAGAGGAAAAGGAAGAGATGGGGGAAGATAAAAGAGATAAATGAGACAAAGCAAAGCAGGCAATGATGAAGAAAGGAAAAACGCAGAAGAATGATGACGAGAGAGATTGAATTAAAACAAATGCGAGGAGAATAAAACAACTTCAAACTCAGCGGACCAAAGAAAGTTGCGTTCGCAATAAAAGTCTGCTGTTGAGTCCGACCGCGCTCTGTTGTGTTTTATTGCGGATTGTCTGATGTGCATTGATTTCCTGTATAGATGAATGATAAAAAGCTAACTTTCGTTTTATCCCTGAAAATGACCAGCAGTAATTCTGATTTAATCTGTCCGTGCCGTCTGTACAGATCTATGAAGGGAGCCGATAGATATGACAGTCTTTGAAGGGAATTGAGTCCGCAGGGGTATAGAATTAATATGACTTAAGCTTTGAGTTGATGCAATATGACTGAGGGCACCAGCAAACCCTTCTTTTCATCTCCCATATCTCCTATGAAGATTTGGAGGACATGGAAAGAAACCAGATAGTCTGACAGAATATCAATCTGATAAAAGGAATTGGGTATTCAGCAGAGACTCAGAATCACCAATGCGTATTCCCCTCTCTCTCTCGTTGAAAATATGTAAAGTTGAATTTATCACCGTTTGAAAACAGAATGGCTGCAGCATTTCAGACCATGACACGTAGACCCTGTCCCAAATGCCACCCTAAGGCTTTAGCCACTGTTAGTCAACACAAAATGCCAAATGGGACATGTTAGAATCTCACAGACATGCATCAGAACAAAGATCAAAAGATACTGGATAAGGAAAAGGCATATTTTTGAAACATGGTAACTGGGTAATTGATGATTAAAGATGGTTTTGATTAACCAAAATGCTCCACCAGGTTCAAACCAGGACTATGACCTGGTAGTCTATTTGAGCAACTATATAGACCAATAACCTACTAGTTAGAAATCAGGTTGAACAAGGTGGCCTTCCAGGTCAAAACCAGCTGGTAGTCCCTATCTAGACTAGCTTGGACCACCTACTGACCAGCTTAAACATGTGCAAACCATGTCAAAACTGGATTTTCCAGTAAAGAAGTGCAGCATAACCCAAAGAAACACAGACAAAGAAACAAGCACATACGTCAGCGTCCCAGGTGCTTCTCTGCAAAGTTTATAAGCGAAAGATTTACAACATCAGACTTAATATTGGATTCATTCATCTCTCCCTTTCCCATAGCATTCCACGTTCAACTTCTAGACCAGATCACCAATCTACAAGCACTGTATCCATAAAGCACATGGTAATAACTTGGATCGCTTCACTTCATGTCTCCCTGTGGGGTTCTGCCTCTTTGGTTTCTTTTCTCTTTGGTTTTAACTAGGCATAATCTCGGTACTGCCACATCGAGTTTTCTCTGAGCAAGAACAGGTGAGGAGCCCTGTTTAGTCAGACGCCTCTGATGTCAGTGCTACCCATGCATCACACTCGATTCAAAGGGTTTAATCTGCTACAATAACCTTCTGTCTTCAGAGAAATTGCTTTCTGGGGCCGTAAAGTAAACAGGCAAAAGGTGTTATTCAGCATATTGAGAAAGAGTCGCGAGCGGGAAAGGGTATGCGTAGACAAGAAATGAATACAACGAACGAGAAAAGGAGGGGGAAAGGCCGAGCAAACGGGGTGCGGACAATCGCAAACTGACCTTTCAGTCAGAGAACACACAGACAGATATTGAATGAGTCTCATTGTATTGGGAGAATGAAACTGCTGGCTTGTTAAATGCTGTGGCATATGGATATTTTATCTTCCTCTGCCTTTAATTGCTTTACTGTCAAGACTGTTTCCCCCTTGAATCTCTCTTTAGGGAGGAGAGACAAAAATAAACATGAAGACGTCTCCAGGAGGAGAGACTTGACTCTGCGCTATCTCTCACACAACATGAGCCCGTCCTTTAAGCCGGCTTCAAGTTGCATACCGCCTGACCTTTAATCTGATGCATAAACAAGAGGCTGGGGAAAGCGATCCCTCATCATCCTCCCCTCATCCTCTACCGCCTCCTCACCCACCTCCATTGTTTGGCTTACGGTGCATTTGTTCTAATTGTCGCCGCTTTATTGACGCAAATTGCTGCCGGTCTTTGTGAGGTCTTGTTTAGCCGGGCCCCGTGGCTGACGTTGATGCATGTCTGGAGGTATTTATAACCCACGCGACACCTGATGTCAAGCATACACTGAGACTAATCATGTGCGGTGCTGTTGGAGTGTTCATGGACTCCACCAAACAGATAGAAAGATTTGTCTTCTTTTGTAAGGGAGGATTGAATAGGCAAAGTAAATGAGATGGGCGGCCGCCAGCACTTAACGCACACTGGTGCCCTTTTTTGCCATTCCAACTGCTAATTTTTCAGTGCCACTTTGCAAGGATTTCATACCAGATCATCCAAAGAGACCAATTGTGATTGAACTGCTGCTTATGTGGTCTGCTCTAATTGTTCTCCAGTTCAGAAGCATGTCTTTTAAACCTCATTTCCTAAGTAGAGCGCCTTGATCTGGTTCAGCTTATGATTGCAGTTCCTCTACAGCAATCCCATTTTAATTTGTTGCCAATCTTGTAATTTCCTAGTGTCCATATGACTCATAGAGATCTTGTCCACATCTGTGCTTGAAAAACTTAATTAAAACTAATTTGACCTCTTTAACCACAGTGGAACGTCATTGCAGAGTGGTCATTTGGTTTGTTTACTGGGTCGATCATGAGCCTCAGCTGGTTACCAAACTAAGTGACTCAGCTTATGGTCGCTTTAACCTTTCCAGGGTCTCGCTTAGGCATTTATGACCAAATCTCTGCTGTTTGTTTTGGAGCCAGAGGATTCAGAGGAAGGCTGTTCCTAGGCAGGAGGATTAGGCTAATGGTACCTTCCCTGTTCATCTCCTAACGGATAAAGAAGGGAATACACACAACACCAGCTTTAATAGGAGTGTAGAGTGATGGTTTAGTGTCATGACTGGAGTCCACGTCTGCTAAAAAACAAGCTGTAATCCAATCATATGGCCAACTCTTTGATGTTAGCCATGCCTGTTATATGCTACTGCAGATAGTTTACATCAGAATTAGGTTTCCTAATGAAAAACATTGTCATGAATAAGACCAGAGCATATTTATTTGTGGATATCCTGTTTTTTGTTCTTTCTACTCAGGCTTTGTTTGCCAGTTTCCTCTGTACTGCTCAAAGCTTGTTAGCGTTCCTCTTGCCGCAAGCATAGACACCAGGCGCATTGCCACCCGATGCTAATGTGTAATCACACGTTTACAGGAGCTAATGGCCAAATTAATTTCCCCTCACAGATGTGCGGTAATGGCCGAGTGATTTGTTTATTTTTCTCAGGCTTTGACTGCTTTGTGCAAAAGATGCAGCTGAGAGTGGTCAACAAGTCTGCAAACTTTGTCTCTGACAAATGCCTACGATTGAATCTCTTAACACACTGGAAAATTACTTGAAATATACAACACAGCAAAGATTACCTTGTCTCACATGCACTTACCTCCAACTTTCATCCTTCAGCTGCTTGACGTTTCTTTGAGAACAGCTTTTTTTCCCCAAGTTTCTACATTTGCTAAAATGTCAGTAAATGTCAGTGGATGAAGATGATACACTTTGCACATTTTATGATAAGTTATCAAATGGCATTTAAAAAAAAATGTCTTACTTTCAGGCCAAAACTCTCATATTGATAGCATCTCACTTTTAAAAATGGATTTGAAATGCTTTCCTGTGCCTGTTTTAGTGGGTTTATTAAACTTAGTAATGGTGAGTACACTATTTAAATGGACACACATAAGATTTGGTCCTTGAAAAAGCGAGTAGATTACCTGCCTGTATTTGCAACGCCAAATGCACATGGCATACGACTCAATGATTCACTTAATTTACAACACTTCCATTTTCTCCGCCTTGCAAATGCATTTGATGGCCTTCGAACTCTTCCACCACCACATATGAATATAGGAATGGGGCGTTAAATGAAGTAAAGCTAATACAATTGATTCTAATGGCTGCATGGAAAAACAGAACAAGGGTGTTCAGTCATCACCACTCATAAGATTCTCATTCGGCTCCATTTGGTTTTTATGGTTGGCCATTTAGCGGCGGTTTTAATGAAGGGTGATTGGCGATGTGTCGAAGTGGCCATTTCAGTTAGTGGGCTGTTCCTGCTTGCGATCTACAATTATCAGCACATTTAGACCAGACATCTCATCTTAAGTAAGCTATCAGCGTCAATGGAGGCTTAGCCACCTGTATCAGCTCCCCACAGAGATGACATCTCCGTAATTCATCCGTATGCTGAATTGCTGAGCCGTATGCTGTACATTTTTTTCTTCTTCTTGGTGCTCCATATTTTTGCAAGCTTAATGTTTTGCCTCTTTGTATTCTCAATGAGTTTTTTTCACCCCTTTTTTGAGGATTTCCTTCCTTAGTTCTCCCTCGCTCTCTCTCTCTCTCTGTATAAATGAGCCGTATTATCAGACAGGATGTTGTATCATAATGAGGGGTTTGTCACCAGCAGCCCGTGTGGTGGAGTAGATAAAAAGCAGGGCTTGATTAGCGGGACGAGGCGTATTGATTCCTATTGACGGTCACTTTCCCCAGCTCTTAATGAAAGGAATGCAAATGAGTCTCTCTGAGTTCTCTAAGGGGGCGAGGGGCTGAGATGTGGGCCTTTGACTCTCTGTCGTAAGAGGGACATGTATCATTGGCCATGGTTCACTGGGGAGTCCTTCAGGAAAACGTTTGGTCCGTTTCATGTTCTCGAGATGCCGGCGAGCGCAAGCCAAATGTGGAAAAACTAATGGACTGTGTCCGTATGTGTAATTTAGCAAAATGGATAGGGGCACATGGGCTCAAATGGTGCTCATGCTATTGATTCAGGAAACAAGCTGTATTCTTACAAGGATTTGTGTTTTACTGTACCATCTTGTGTGTGTGTTTTATTCAAGGGCTATCGTCTGTAGTGTACCATCTGGTTAGGGTGATGTTGGGACCACTGGTGACGCCATAAATGAGAATATATATGTATGATTCTTTTTTTTCCTCTCTCTTCAATAGCAACCGACTGACGCCGAGCAACCATGACCGGATACAGCGGCTACGGCAAGAGTTCCAGCAGGCCAAGCAGGAGGAGGAACCTGATGACCGCCGTCGATCCTACAGCTTTCAACAACAACAGTGGGTGAGTGTGAAAGACCTCTGCGTAAACCTTTACTTAGCTTGTGTACCCTTACCTTGATCCTTAAAGCTTCCCAAAAGTAACACTTCTGAAGCCTGCACCTTTCAGAGGTTGCATGGGGGCGCCTCATTTTAGAAAGTAACCATTATTGTTATTCCTCATGAGGCATGATACTTTTCTGAAACGAGGCATTGTCAGTGATATATGTGGCCGACAAATGTGGTCTCTTCTAAATGAGACACAGCTTTTAAGCCCGACTCGTTTTTGGTGTTTAGGGTAAAGGGCAACATGTATTATAATGAGATATTGTCAGGGAACTCAGATAAGGCATGAATGGTGTTTATTCTTTGAGCTAGAGTGATTAGTATTTTTGAGGGAAAAGTGCATTTGTTGTCAGCTTCACAAATGCATCTCATAGTTTATTTGCCCCCAACCTTGCTTGTATTTGTTAGGTCTGCACAGAGGTGAATGTGTTTTAACATTGCGTCCTTGAAAGTCAGTGGTTCGTTTTATTATCCGAGGTTAGAGGCTAGCCGTTATTTTATCTTTATCAGCAAGTTAAAATAATATACACTGCTCAAGAGGCTGGGAAAGAAGTTGCAAGGGGTCAGAGTTCAAATAGCTGTGTATCTTTACGCTGTAATGGCCTGAGCCAGACATGGCGGTCTGTCCTGTGACTTCCTGCTGAGGGTATGGAGGGGGATTTTAAAAGATGACAGGCTAATTACCTCGAGGAATAGAACCATTTCCTAAATTAGAGGTCAGCTCTCTGACCCTGTCTTCTCTGACACATATTTGGCCTCCATTTTCCTCTCAGGTCTTGAATAGCTCTACAGAGATTAGAATGTGTTAAACTCAATTAGTACATTAATGTTCTGTTTCACTCAGATCAGTGCAGAGAGCAGAAAAAAAGAAAGAAAAAAAAAATCTGCATCTCAGAGACAAAGATTAATGATGGATGCATAATGAAAATGCACTTGCTTAAAGGTGAAGAATGTAATTTATATGCCACTGGTGGAACTAAATGTAACTACAACTTTCTGAAATGTGCATTGTGCTTGTCCATGCAAAAGTCACTGACACACTCCTGGGGTCATTGTGGGTTGTTGCCAGGTCGTTGCTATGCAGTTGCTAGGGCGTTTTGGATAGTTGCTGAAATGTTGCAAGGTGTTTGCTTTTGTTTTCTGGGTGATGGCTAGAGTGTTAGGTGAATGTTGGTGAATGAGTGGTTGCTAGGTTGTTGCTAAGGTGTTCTTGGTGGTTTCCAGGGCATTCTGAGTGGTTGCTAGTTTGTTAGTAAGTGTTTAATAGGTAGGCTGTTAATAGAGGTGTATAATAGTAGGTTGGTAGTGTATTCTGAGTGGTTGATAGGTTTTTGTTAGGGTGTTCTTAATGGTTGTTAGGGTATTCTGAGTGGTTGCTAAGTTGTTGCTATGGTGTTGATGTTTGGTAGTGTATTCTGAGTGGTTGCTAGGTTGTTGCTAGGATGTTCTTGGTGGTTGGTAGGGTTTGGGTTTTCTGAGCGGTTGCTAGGTTGTTGGTAAGTGTTTAATATGTAAGTTAGATTTGTCTTGGTGTTTGGTAGGGTATTCTGAGTGGTTGCTATGTAGGTTGTTGCTTGTATGTTCTTGATGTCAGTAGGGTATTCTGTGTGGTTGCTAGGTAGGTTGTTGCTAGGGTGTTCTTGGTGATTGGTAGTGTATTTTGAGTGGTTGCTAGGTAGGTTGTTACTAGGGTGTTCTTGGTGGTTGGTAGTGTATTCTGAGTGGTAGGTTGTTAGGGTGTTTTTAATGGTTGTTAGGGTATTCTGAGTGGTTGCTAATTAGGTTGTTGCTATGGTGTCGATGGTTGGTAGTGTATTCTGAATGGTTGCTAGGTTGTTGCTAGGGTGTTCTTGGTTGTTGGTAGTGTATTCTGAGGGGTTGCTAGATTGTTGCTAGGGTGTTCTTGGTGGTTGGTAGGGTTTGGGTTTTCTAAGTGGTTGCTAGGTTGTTGGAAAGCGTTTAATAGGTAGACTGCTGATAGATTTTTCTTGGCTGACAGATCTGTTGCTTGGATGTTCTTGGAGTTGGTAGGGTATTTTGAGTGGTTGCTAGGTATGTTGTTGCTAGGGTGTTCTTGGTGATTAATAGTGTATTCTTAGTGGTTGCAAGGTTGTTGCTAGGGTGTTTTTGGTGATTGTACGGACGTGTTGGGTTTTTCTATAGATTTTTGCTATGATTTTCTTGGTGGCTGTTAGGGTATTCTGAGTGTTTGCTAGGATATTAGTAGATTTAGATATAGGTTTATAGTTAGGTTGTTGCTAGGGTTTTTTGGTGGTTGGTAGTTTATTTTGAGTAGTTGATAGGTGGTTGCTAGGGTGTTTGGGATAATTTCAAAGGTGCACTCATGTGTTATGAGTGATTTCTAAGGTGTGCTGTGGGATTTGCTAGATGGTTGCTTAGATGTTGCTATGTAGTTTACTGGCAAAATTGCCCACCTCCAAGTCTCTAGAAATGAGTCTGGTCTGTGTAAGTGTGTGGGTGTGTCACTGCTAATAAAAGATATTTAATAAATAAATATACTTAATGCTGGTTCATTTTTGCCCAGTTATGACAGTAGGCAAATCTCAAATGAGTGTTTCACTTGGTCTCCTAAGTAACAGCTTTTATACTTGGACTTTAGAGACATGCACTAGCTTGTATTTGCCATAGCCTTAGCTAGTCTGTTTGCAGTATGAATGAATCAAAACCTCTCTTGATACCCAATGGTGTCACAGTGTCTGGGCTGCTAGTACAGGAAGTAAAAGCCCTGTTGTTTGCACAGCACCGAACCAGAGGAGTCAAGCTAGAAGCCACCTAATTGCTTGTGATAGTTTACATTGTTTAAAGACTAGAGACATTTCCCGTAATAGAATACGCTCCCTCCCTTGAGTGTCTCAGGTCTACTGTATTAACGGCTGACGGGTCGGCTTCTCAGTTTAAACAGGACTGGTTTCAAATAACAAAACATGTTAGGTGGGACCCAGGGAATGCCTTTGAGTCTTTCAGTGCGAATTTCCTGAAGTCTGCAGTTTAGATGTCAAGCATGACTTTTTTCTACATGTGGTCGGCACCATTTCTCTACCAAAGTTGTGTCAAGGGGATGTTGAAATACAGACACATGCTGGTGGTAGTTTTTTTGTGTGGGAAAGCTTACAGCTTTAAAAAGGTGGGAAAAAAATCATGCTAAAATTGCTCTGGCTGAGGTTTTGTGTATTGTGATTGGTCTGCAGGCCACTATGTTATCGACACAACTAATAAATTATTATTATAGAACTAAAAGATTGTGGAGAGGTGTGTGTTAAGGGTGTAACTAAGTATTCAAGTCCCCTTCAATGTCTAGGTTGGTTACGGTTCTGCTATAAACACTGTAATGCTAAGTTTTCACATCCCAAAGAATGGTGGTCCAGGTGTTTTATTCCTGGATTGCATTAGAATCACACACACTCCATCAAAGCGAATACAAACAAGATTGACATTGATTTAGGGTCTGAGAGGGCCCACGAGCGCTGTGGTCCTGTTGACTTGTAGAAATATACAGCCGTCAGTCGCAGCAGCAGGTTGAGAGAATGATGTTTAAGCAGGGTAAGAGAGCGCAAGGGAGGCGTTTGTAGCCAGGTCTTGTTGATCCTGCTGCCATAAGCTTGATATAATGACGTTATAAAACTGTCAAAACAAAGCTCCTCTGAGAGCATCTAGAATTTTTGGGGGGTGATGCGATGTCACAGCAAAAACTTGTTCAACATCAGATGAGTAATTGGACATTTTATATCATAGCCACAGTGTGAATTACCATAGTGTTTTGGACAAGGTAACTTATGGTATTACCATTACATACATACAGTACATTCATTATTTACATTTTATATTGAGACACCATGGGTTTTTGGACAAGGGCCTTTTATACTGCAACATGAATATAATAGTATTCAAAAGTGTGATGGAATCTCATAGTGCTTCGTCTCTGTATTACAGTTTTGCATTTAGCACAGTAGTTTAATTTAAGTGTTATAAAATGCAATTATCTAATTAACATTTGTGACTACCTAGCTAAAGGTACTCAGCATGTTTTGGGGGTTTCTTCAGCATTTCAGAGCCTGCCGGTTGTTATTTATAGCTTTGATTATAAATACCGTACATTACACCATTCAGAAGTGTCCCTCAAGTGCAACACAAAATCAAAGTGGCATGAAACAATGATTGATTGCCTTTTAAATATGTAGCTCTGTGGCAAAACTCCCAACTTTACATCAAACGCCTCTCATTTCTTTATGAAGAAAAATGGGTAAGTACACCCCAGATAATCCTTCAAACCCAGCGTGAGTTCTGACAGCACGAGGCGCACATTAGGACAGTGATTAAGGTGTGTTCTCAGCGTTCGCAATCCCCCCGAGGACTGAAAGAAACCCGTCATCAGGTTTTTATGTGCGACGACGAGCTGCCAACCCAGATCGCTGATAATCGCCCCGTGGCCAGAACCTGTCACAGACCTCCACCGGTAAATAGTCAATTAGACGTGTCTTGTTATGCCTCCCTTGTATATCACGGCCAGCGTTTCTCGCTATGACTTTCAAAGGGGCTTTTCCAGATGTTTGTCATAAAGAGCATGTTCCTTCCAGAGGCTTGCCGCCCTGTCTCAGCCAATAAAAATCAATCTTTTGTTAGGACGATCGGAGGCCACACAAGGGACGGAAGTTTTATGCCGGTGCCTGGATCACAAACACGTGCACAAATGCTTTCATTAGGCCCCTATTTACGTGCTTTTCTCCTCTGTTACAAGGACCTCGGTGCTGGCAAGCATTCAGACGGCCTTCATGACTGGAAAGAATGCCATTGATTTCAGGATTCAGAGGAACCAGCATGTTTTCTTTGATTATATACTGCACAGGAAACTAGGCATGATTTCCACAGTGTGGAATCAGAAAACTTGTGTCTTCATATAGTCGACCCACTGTGGCCAATGGTCGGATGAGGTTATCTCCTGATGCCAAATCACCGCTGCAGGAACACACTGTAAGCCAACAATGGCTGTATGTAGGCGAAAAGAAGTGAACAACATGATAATGAGCCTACAGTGGGCAGATAAATCCACTGCAGCTTGAGATTAGTGTCCCTCCTGTGAAATATACTTTGATTGCCTTCCTACTGTTATATATCCCTCCAAGTTCACTAGATTTAGAAGTAGATGATAAAACTGAGATTACCTACAGGGGATGTGGGGACTATATCTGTTCTGAATACTGAGCTGAACTCGGATGTTTCAACGTTCATATTTGTTTCAGGTCTGAGAGAGAGATCGCAAGAGACATTTTATCACTCAAAAAAATTATAATATTGAAATATCAGGTTGATAATTCTTAGAAAACAAAATGTAAGCTTAACATATATAAAACTTCCTCTGTAAACACCAAACATGGTCTTCTAATGCATTTCTTCTAAATGCAGTATGTGGGTTGAGCTGGTTTCTAGTTGTTTAATAACATTAAGACTTTGCTAGGGTCTTATGGACAATTTCTAAGGTGTTATTAGGGTGTTCTGGGTGCTTAATGATGTCTTCTGGGAGGTTTATATAGTGTCTAGATGGTTACTGGGGTGTTCTGGGTGTTCAGTATGTTAAATTCATACAGTTCATGTGGGTTGGGTAGGCTTCTAAGGTGTTGCTAGGTCATTATTAGGGTGTTCTAGGCATTTTAGTGTTCTGCTACACAGTTGCTAGGTCTTCTGGAAGGTTACTAAATTGTTGCTAAGTGGTTATTAGGATGTTCTGGCTATTTAATTACACTAATTACATGTTGCTAGGGTCTTGTTGGAAGTTTCTAAGGTGTTGCTAGGGTGTTATTAGGGTCTTCTGGCTGTTTTATTATGTTAAATGCAGTTTGTGTGGACTGGGTTTGTTTCTACGGTGTTGCTAGGTCATTATTAGAGTGTTCTAGATGTTTTAGTGTTCTACTGTACAGTTGCTAGGGTCTTCTGGGAGGATACTAAAGTGTTGCTAAGTGGTTATTAGGGTGTTCTGGGCATTTAATTACACTAATTACATGTTGCTAGGGTCTTGTGGGAAGTTTCTAAGGTGTTGCTAGGGTGTTATTGGGGTGTTCTGGATGTTTTATTATATTAAGACTTTGGCAGGGCCTTTTGGGAAGTTTCTAAGGTGTTGTTAGGGTGTTATTAGGGTCTTCTGGCTGTTTCAGTATGTTAGATGCAGTTTATGTGGGTTGGGTTCTACTATGCAGTTGGTAGGTGTTCTGGGAGGTCACTAAAGTGTTGCTAAGGTGTTATCAGGGTGTTCTGGGTGTTTCATTATATTAAGACTTTGGTAGGGTCTTGTGGGAAACTTCTAAGGTGTTGTTAGGAGGTTATTAGGGTTTGCTGGCTGTTTTAGTATGTTAAATGCAGTTTTTGTGGGCTGGGTTTGTTTCTAAGGTGTTGCTAGGTCATTATTGGAGTGTTCTAGGTGTTTTAGTGTTCTACTGTGCAGTTGCTAGGGTCTTCTGGGAGGTTACTAAAGTGTTGCTAAGTGCTTATTAGGGTGTTCTGGACATTTGATTACATTAGGATTTTAGGAACTTTAGGTAGCAAAGTCTTAAAGTGTTGCTAGGTAATTATTAGGGTGTTCTGGGTATTTCATTACACTAAGATGTTGGTAGGGTTTTGTGGGAAGTTTCTAAGGTATTGTTAGGGTGTTATTAGGGTCTTCTGGCTGTTTTAAATGCAGTTTGTGTGGGCTGGGTTTGTTTCTAAGGTGTTGCGTGGTCATTATTAGAGTGTTCTATGTGTTTTAGTATTCTATTGTGCAGTTGCTAGGGTCTTCTGGGTTACTATGCAGTTTATATTGTCTTCTGGGAAGTTTCTAAGAGTTTTTAGATTTGTTTTAGATGGCTGCTAGAGTGTTACTATGTAGTTATGAAGGTGTTCTTCACTGTTATTAGTGAATGCTGTTTTTAGGGATTTGAGGTGGTTGCTATGCTGTTGTTATGGTGTTTTGTCTTGTTGCTAAGGTGTTGCTAAGTGATTATGACAGTGTTCGCAGTGTTGTTAATGCATTGCTTTGCGGTTGCTAGGGTGTTTTTTGTGGTTGCAAGAGTGTTACCGAGTGGTCACTAGGGTGTTCTGGATGATTTAGGGTCTTCTAGGAGATTGCCAGGCTGTTGTTAAGTGATTATTAAGGTGCTTTGAATGTTGTTAGTGTGTTATACTGTTGTCAGAGTGTTCTAGATGGTTTCTAAGGTGTTGCTATGTAGCTTTTACTGTGCTGTTATGCTGTTGTAAGGTGTGTTTTAGATGGTGTTGGTAGATGATTTTTGTTCTAAGTGTATGTAGTGCATTGATATGCATTGGGTGTCCTATTGGTAAGTTGTTATGTGGTTAAGGTGTTCTGAGTCAATACTAGAGCCTTGCTAAGGGGTTCTGGGTTTAAATACTATAGATAAGCCTGCCTTCATGTACAAGCACTCGAGCAGAAAAGTGAAGTTTCTAAAAAATGAGAGGAATGATGTGTCTGTCTATAGCTGTTGTCATTTTCACATTTTTCCTATCCTTTGTTTTAATTTGAAACACAGATACCTTAGTGTTGTCATAACTTGATAATTAAGATACTTTTTTGCAGAATGATGTACTCATTTTCCATTCCCTGTTATTTTTCTCTGCTTTTTTATCTCTTTTTTTCTTGCACTCACCCAGTCAAGTGCATCAGCTCCTAAATTAACTCCATATGTCGGAGCAGGTTTCTGGAAGTGGTTGAGCCTATAGTGCGGTAAACATTGTTGCACACGGAGCATGTGTGTGCTTTGACCCCCCTGTGCACCGCAGGCCCGGCCCGTCTTTGATATTAAAGGCTATGGGTCACGCCGTGCAGTAATCGTAACGATTATACGTGATTTGGAAGTCTGGGACCAGCGAGCTCTCCTCGCCGTCCAGCTGTTTCATGCTTTTTTTTCTCAGAATTGATGTGGTCTATTTTTCATAATTATGTCTGTCTCTCTATCAGGCCACTTTTTTGTGTTTGTTCAGGTGGGCTCTGTATTGTTATATTTGTTCAGTGTCTGAAAAAGAGGGGGGGGAAATGATAATTTCTGTGTGATTAATGGTGGAAAGTGGCATGTGCTGTCTGGAGATCTCATGAAAATGTCATGCTTTCATGTTTTTATAAGAATTGCAGATGAACTTTACATGATCAGGCTCTACATGTAGGGTAGAACAGCGATTAAATTAAAATGTGATTAAATTAGCACTGTGTAAGTTTATTGTGTTTTGCTACTGGTATTTGATGATTGAATTTATTTTAGGTAACAGATTGTATGTGTGTACAGAAGACGACTGACAACCATATTTATTTAAGTGTGTATGTGACTAGCAGCTACCTGATTTTTGCTTGCTGCAGTTTTCTCTAAGTCCAAATCTCATTAAAACATCTCACTGTGAATAATTACTTCATTGTTGCTTCTAGCTCGCAATAAAAGCATTTCCTTTTCTCTGTTTTCAGCTTAATACTTTGCTAGCGAAGAAATTTACCAGGCCTTTAGCTATTAAAATATGTCTCAGTGGGGATTTTGCCCCGGCCTTCATCAGACATGGATAAAATTGCCTGATTCTCCAGTTTGCAGTTAAACCATAGCCATAATGTTTAATTCTTCTGTTTTTCCCATCTTATGAATCGTTTAAACGCTCGCCTCGCCGCATTAATGCAGCATTTGTCATTTTTGCGTAGTCAGCTGTTTGTAGCACAAGTGCACTCGAGGCTAATTGCGTTCGGGTGTGGTAGTCACGTTTCTCATTAGCGCACCTTGCGCTGTAGGAAAAATCGGTAGTGATCAAGTGCCCCTCAACAATTATAAAACCCCCACCTGACCTCCAGTCGTAAAATTATGCTATGTTTGTTAAATTTTGCACACTTGTTAACTCGGCCAGTAAGTGTAACACCTTGCTATACAAAATAGGTGACTAAACATGTTACAGAACGACTTTTCTTACTGTTGTTATATTATTTGTGTGTAACAGAAATATGTATTTTCATATTTCAGACCAACACGGGTTCTTATACACCGACGGGGAGGCACTCGGTTTCTGTAGAGGACCAGATGCAGAAACAGAGAGAGGACAGAGACTCTTTCACACAAGCCCAGAGGCAATACAACTCCTTACCACGGTAAGAGAAGCCACACAGAGACATCACAGATTCAGAGATCTGTTAACCACACATGGTCTCTCACAATAACACTAAATGGACAATATTTGCCTGAAGCACTGAAACCCTTATCTAGCGTTGGAGAAAGTTACTTTTAAAAGTAATGCATTACAATATTGAGTTACTCTTAAAAAAAGAAACTAATTATGTTACCTTACTTGGTAAGGCTTTATAACTATACACTATGAACCATTAGTTAAGCATTAGTAAATAATCAATTCATCATTTATAAATCACCCACATTAATAGACAGTAGTAAGAAGTTTATAAATGCATCTATAAATGTTTTGTTCCTGATTTATATGCATATCTATAATGTGTTTAATAATTGAATTTTTATAATGTATGAATGATCAATTAATCAGTTCTAAATAAAGTATTATTAACAGGCCAGTTATTTAGGAGTCGTCAGAGGTTCATAAGATCATTTAGAAAGTGTAACTAAATGATTAATATACTTTAAATGCACATTTATACATATTATTTATATTTACTCAGTGTGTTTATTTATGTCTTTATTAACACATATGTGACCCTGGGCCACAAAACAAGTCATAAGGGTCATTTTTTTTTTTTTTAATTGACATTTATACATCATCTGAAAGCTTAATAAATAAGCTTTCCATCAATTGGGATAGGACAATATTTGGCTGAGATACTATCAAAATATTGAGAAAATCACCTTTAAAGTTGTCCAAATGAAGTTCTTAGCAATGCATTTTACTAATTAAAAATTAAGTTTATATATATATACAGTAGGAAATTTGCTAAATATTTGTATGGAACATGATCTTTATTTAATATCCTAATGATTTTTGGCATTTTTGTGCTACATATGACTGGTTTTGTGGTCCAGGGTCACATATTCTTACTGTAATTCATGATCAATTCAGGTTGGTATAAAACATTTAGTATTGTCATTTATCTATTTTTGTAGCTCATCTAAGGTGAAGACCCCGTATTTATGCCCCGTACAACTTTTACAAAGCAGATTTAAAGTCTCAGCTATCTTCTAAAAAGAAAAAGAAAAACAACAGAGTGATACAGAACATAGAAATATTTATTTCCATATGCAGAAAAACAAAACAAAACTGTACAACTACACTTGTTATAAAATGGAAAATAAAGCTCTGCAGTGTCATAGAAAATAAAAAATTCCTGTAGATCTCCAGAAAACATAACTTAGCAGTAACATGAACCTAAGCCTCTTTTTTATTGTTTGTTGAATATACAGTATTTGATTTTCTGTTTGAGCTAATTGTCTTCACTGAATTTTCACTTAGCCATGAAACTGAAACAAAAAACCTTCTTACTACACCAAAATATATATCTTATTTTCTTATTTTCTTGTTGTTGCTTTTTCTCTTTAGAGATACCTGAGCCTTTAAATCTCCTTTGTAAAAGCTTTACAATGTATAAACACTTCACTTTAGATGAGCTCACAAAAACATTTAACTGACAGCTACTAAATGTGTTAAAACTACCTGAATTAATCATGAATTACAGTAGGAATATGTTAATAAAGCATTTATTAACACACTATTACTATATTTCTAAATAATATGTATACATGCACATTTAAATAGTTCATTAATCATTTACTTACACTTTCTAAATGATCTTATGAATCATTGATTACAACTAAATAACTGATTTATAAATAATGTAATACTTAATTTAGAAATGATTGATGGATAATTAATAATGTATGAAAATACTATTATTAAACACATTATAGATATGTATAAAAAAATCAATAACAAAGCATTTATATCTGCATTTATAAACTGTCTATTAATGTAGAGATAATGATTAATAAATAATGAATTGACTATTTACTAATGCTTAATTAATGGTTCATAGTGTGTAGCTATTATAAAGTGTTACCTATTACTTTTGTGTTGCTTTTTAAATCTGGGCAGGGCTTACTTGCTTGTTTTTAATAAAAAAAAAGTTCTATTTAAGTAAAAATTTACATCTGTACAGAAGACTGCAGAAGAAAAAAAAAACTCTTCAGCATTTAAAAAAAAAAGATTATCTTGAGTAATTTTTGCTTATAAGTATGGATGAACTATCATTAAAGGTTGGCAGCAAAGACAGTGGTTAATAAAATGGGATTAAATACATAAAGGATGTTAGTATTATTTAACATTTAATTATTGCAGGTATGCATCATATTCTAAGTTGAATTTCACAGTTTTTATTCATTTTGAGGAATGCTGAATCTGTTTATATATATATAATTTATTTATTTATATTTTTAATTTAATTTAATTTTTATTATTAATGCATGTTTATCTTTATTCTAGAATAAAGTAACATTTTAATCCAGATTTCTCTCAAGATGAGAACGGCAGAGCTTTTAATCAATAAATTGGTGGCAAGTAACTGGCGTTATTAATTTGAAAAAGTAACTCAGATATTTTCTTGTCAATTAAAAAGTAATGTTTTACCCCCAAAACTGCCCTTAACGCATTCATTCTACAGTTTTCATATTTGAATGCCTTTTTTGCAGGACATTGACCTTGCGGTACCATGTATATGAAACATAAACAATAATGTCATATCATTATTTTGATGCCATTACAGTATGTCTCCATTACATTTTGTAAAAGTATTCCATAAATCTCAAATACGACTACATTCGTTGCTGGAGCGCTTACAGCAAAGCAGTGAAAAGTAATACTTTAATTAATTCATTCTAATAAATCAGCCATAACCCAAATATGCGTGTGATCTTATTTCCACGTCTCTCACACTCTCTATGACCTCACTGGCATTTCTGAGCTGAAGTCATCCCATTGTCATGTGGTTGGCTCGGTCTTCGCTCTAAGCCTTCAGAATAGCAACAACGTCTGTCTTCGTGCTCACATGCCCCTCCTAAACCTAATAAAGATCAGCCCGAGAACCTGTTTGTTGAGGGAAGTTTATCTTGGCAACTGCAGTCTATAGGGCCCCCCTTTTTTTTGGACGGATATCGGCCCCGTCCCTCATCTGTTTTATCTTCTTTCTTCACTTTCTCTCTTTTTTCTTCCCCTCCCCTTTGCATATTTGTCATAAATGTCAATAAAGCTTAGAATGTTGCCTGCGGGCTGAGTTTGATATCAGCGTTTCTACTTGCAGGCATTGGTATCTTCTTAATCTCCTTCAGTTCATGCAAAGCATCCAGCCAACAGACATGAGAAGAAAAAAATCCCGCATTAGAGCTTTACATACTTAACTGACAGGGGCGGGGGACTGCAGGCGCAGCTGATAAAGTTTCACTCAATATTTCAGTACGTTTATTTACAGCACAGCAGGAAAAGCTGCATTTTTCATGTTTTCTGATGAAAATGTAGCAGCTAAAAAGTCACCTTCACAAAGCAAGGTCGTCAAGGTTGTGCTAAGGTGGTCTGTTAGCCACAAAAGAAATTTTGAAGGCTGACATTGAAGCCTAGTCTTTGTGACAGCTTCTGCCAGGCAAAAAAATAAGTAACTAATAATAATAATCACAAGTCTCCTCTACAAAGTACAAACTGCAAGTTTGTTTGTTTCAAAAGTTAGCTGTCCTCTTATTTCTTCTTTCTGTAAATGTATTGGTGGTGGGAAAAAAGACTTTTTAATGACATAAAATAACAAAAGTTAATTGGGAAAAAAATTACTAAGCAAAAAAATATTGTCTGTGGGATAACAATATAATTCAAATGGGATAAGAAAATAATTAGAAGTCCAAAAAAAAAACAGAAAGAAAAAAATGTAGAAGTCTAGACAGCATTTTAGTGCCACGTAAAAAAACAGAAACAAAACAAAACAAAAAACCTAAGATTGCGAGATCGCAATATTTTGAGAATAAAGTTGAAATTTCGACAATGAAGACAAAATTATTCTCAAAACATTCAGACTTTGATCTCATTTTTACTTTATTCTCGTAATTTCTTGACTTTATTCTCATAATGTCTCAACTTTATTCTCGAAATATTTTGACTTTATTCTTGAAATATTTTGTCTTTATTCTTGAAATATTTTGACTTTATTCTTGAAACAGACTTTATTCTCATAATTTTGACTTTACTCTCGAAACATTTAGACTTTTCTCATAAAGTCACAATTACAAGAATAAGGTCGAAGTGTTTCAAGAATAAAGTCAAAATATGTCACTATAAAACTGACAGTCTAACCCGAGACTTTGATTTGTATTAAAAGCACAAAGCTTATTGCTATTATTGGGTGGCTGGAGCACTACAAATAGGCCTAATGAAAGCAATGAAGATGTGACATATTATTTCCAAGCATACTGTCCCTCCGAGTATAACACATGGTATGATTTTTACTAACAATCCCACATATATTCCAATAAATTCTGGTGGCCTGTCAACTTCTCCTGCTGTTTCTAATCGCAGACTATACTCTAAACATATTCCTGAAACATTCCAACTTTATTCCCGAAACATTCAGATTTTCTCTTTTTTTTTTTTTTTTTTTTTTAACATGGCACTAAAATGCAGTCTATAACTCTAAGTCTTAACAGTACAGAAATTTAAAAAGTTACTTGAATTTTAATACTATTCAATTTGTATAATTATAAGACTGTGTTGTGTGGGTATTTTGAACTAGAATTATTGGGAAATGTCTAGAGTCTGTGTGGTCTAACCTACATGCACGGTGCTTGTTTTTATTGGCTTTGGGAACGGTGTAACCAGGATATGTACAATTACAGAATTAGTCCCCCCTCAAGCAATGACAAAGCCCAGCGCAGACCGCAGAGCGGAGGGGGCCTTGCATCAGAAATCCCAGATTCGTCCACAGTTCTTTTCCTTTCTGTTTCCTCGCTCTTTCCCAAGACAGTAGAGGAAGTCCAAGGGTCGATAGAGAGGTTGACATTCACTACTCCACACTACGTGGACATAATGACAGTTAATCAATTCAACCAATCAGCTTCCACTATTTCTCACTGCCTTAAGCATCGTCAGTGTCGCTGTCTATATTGAGCGAACTTCAGATGAAAACACTGGCTTTACGAGGAATCCACCGACTGGTTCCTGCAGGCGCTTTGACACTTTCCCTGGGGAAACCCCACACGGACGGCGGCCCTTTGATGCGCATTCCACTCATAATCTCATGCCGTCGGTCAAGCAGGGTCAAGCTGGTGTGAAATGACCCCTGTCCTCCCAAGGACCCGGCAGAAATGCGCGCTCATTAGTAACGTACTGGAACGCAGTCCTTCCACCAATGTTAACGCAACTTGGATTAATCAACAGACACATGGACAGACTATGGATTATAAGCAAGCTTTAACAGGGATCCAACTATGTGTTTACACTGTGGGTTTAGATTTAGCACTTGGTTAATGAAGGGATTCTTTTTTGAGAGGTGGATTAGACCGAAAGAAAGGGAGGAACAGAAAATGGCAGATAAACGAAGTGTATGCTGATTAGCAGTAATGGAAGTCATGTGAAACAGAGCGCAGCTTCACGCAACAGCTGCACGTTGTAATACGGCAACGCTCACGGAGATAAGAGGCGGGTCCCACGTTCCAGGCTCTCGTTCTGCTTCCTGTTAACAAATAGAAAACATTACTCAAGGTGTTGAGATAATATTGTTCTGGGTGCATAGCTGTTGTCCTTTTTGATAAACTGTGATGCACACCAGCTGTTTCTCAAATACTGTAGCTCTTGCGAAAGAGAGTAAAATATTTGTTTGTTTTTATTATGTCTTTAATGTAACCTGTGTTGTGATATGGTATTATCATAGAGATATTGCTTATCTTTTCACATCACTTTATGGCTATACTTTTTTGGCGTCAGAATTGCAAAAATAATTGTTTTCAAACATGTTTCACAAATAGTCTCCCATCTGCTATTGGTCGAACAGACAGAATGCCCCGCCCAAAACTCATGCCATTGGTTGAGCTGTTGCTATGTTGGACTGATCGGGGGTTCTGAAACATTGAGAGCAGTGTTTTGATAGTTTTTACATTTTTCAAGAAACTAAATCTACAAATGTTTTACTTATAGTTGTCTTTATATATCAACATTGGATAGGAGTTTTTAAACTTGAAAATATAACATTTCACAATAGCTAACAATAGCTTTTAGCCATTACTATATTCACAGTATGTCACAAACCTTATTATTTCACATCGCTTTATCTACAGTGTCAGAATTGCAAAAATAAGGACTGTTTTTATACAAGTTTCAGAAATTGTCTGCTCATCTGCTATTGGGCAAACAGACAGAAAGCTACACCCCAAACTCAATGCCACAGTGCTTCAAATCTTTCAAATAAATCTACAAATGTTTTACTTATATTTATATACTTACATAATCTACAAATGTTATACTTGTATTATTTTGAAACTCTGACTTTTTACTGTTATAACAACAGCCTTTAGCCATGATTATATCCACTATGTCTCACAGAACCCATTTCATTACAGGTGAAGTGTGAAATTTTTTACACAGGTTTCACAAATAGTCTTCCCGTCTGCTATTGGTCACACAGACAGAATGCCCCACCCCAAACTCATGCCATTGGTTGAGCTGTTGCTATGTTGGGCTGATCAGGATTCTCAAATATTGAGAGCAGTGTTTTTTATATATATATATATATATATATATATATATATATATATATATATATATATATATATATATATATATATATATATATATATATATGATTTTTTAAAGCAAGTTAATCTACAAATGTTTTATTCAACTTGGGACAGCCTTTAGCCTTGACTATATTCACAATATGGCATGAAAAAATTCAGATGTATTGTGAATTTTAAGCTCAGGTTGGCACATTGATGGTGTATTATGACCCAGGACCGAAACTACTTTAATAGGTGTTATAAAAATGTATTTTATCTATTAAGTTAACATTGATTTGTTAATATTGTAATCAAGTTTGCTTCTAGCTGTCTATTTTTTACATATAAGATGGCTTTCAAGGTGATAATTAGTCATTTTTAAATGACTAATGTGCAGATGTCACTGTAAGAGCATTAATATTGCTCTTTTTTCTACCTAACACCATTGCATCTTGTGAGAAACGCCTTGTGTTTCTCTCAATATTACTGTATTCTACTGGGATCTGCTCTTAGTATGAGGTTGAATGGCTCACTTTCATTCTATATGAACAAAACACATCTCACCTTACTGAAATACAAAAACGTACTGTAATCAACACAGTTTCATTGGCGTCCAGTCAATTTCACCTACAACGCATTTGAAAATAATACGTTCATGGCCTCTGACTTTAAATGATATGCTTCACACAATCGGTCCTGAATGTAATCTGTATTCATTTTCAAACCCCGCTGATTTTTTATTTATTGTCTAAACAATATGACCCACAGTGCATGAAACTGAGATTCAATGACGCTTTGCTAGGCCAAAATTACTATTATATTTGTTCATACTAAACCTCAAAGCATTAGTACTAAATTTAGCAGTATTTGTTGCATACTATTTCATGAACGGTGTCTCAAATCATGTGGCTTTTTGAGGAGAGGTGTGCTATTGCTTTTTTTTAGCAGTCGAATATACAATTGTCAGCTAGCGATCAATAAAACCTGGCTTACATTGAAAATGGGACCTAAGCCATTTCTAGGTCCATAATAACAGACACTTGGGCTTTTTTTTAGACTTGGGCAAGTAAACAACCACCTAGCAATCACGCTAACATCTTGCTAGTGACAAAAAAAAAAAAAATTGTAAACACCCCTTATTTCACCACTGCATCCTGAAATCTGAACAATACTTGAACATTTGAAAGCGCTCCTTTCTTGTGTGAGCCGACGTGTGAAGCCCAGCAGAAGTGTGCGCATACACACTTACACGCATGCTTTTAAGTGTGCAACGCCAGTGAGGTGTGAGTGGGTCTTCATTTTGCCATGAGGCGATGGGACATGGCACGTTAGCTACTTCACATTCCCACTTAATGGATCCTAATAACAGAGCACAGAAAAGACGGACACAGCCTGAGTGGACACCCCTCACAATGGCCGCCACGTTGACAAAGAAATTTGTAGGTTTGATATTTCTCCGTCGTTCCTTTAGGCGAGAAAGAGATCTAGCGCTGGCGGTCTGTCAGATGTCTAGTAGTTGATTGGCCAGTATGGACGGACATTGAAGGAACTGTTATTTCCTCTCTTGATGTTAAGTACGCTAGCTGGTCTCAAAAAGAGTGTTTAACTGTTTGTGCACAGCACAGAACTATATTTTCTGGAGAACATGTGACTAGCAAGCGCTTGGGCAAGTAGTCTTGGACAACTCTACAATGCTACCATGTTGTAAAGCTGTGGTATCAAGGTCCCGTCCAAACTCCTGCAGACTATATGGTTTCTAGGTGGTTACTTATTGGCCAAGGTCAAAAGAGCCACTCCCAAGTCTAGATTTGACACTGTTCCTTCTTCCAGTCAAAGTCTTTTTACCCTGTTACCCTGTTTATGACCCATCTTTCTCTTTTCCTCACAGCCAACCACGTAAAAACCCAAGCACCGTGTCTCAAGACTCTTGGGATAAAGTCTATCCTCCTGGCGAGGTCTTTCAGTCTGCCAAAGAGAACCCACGCTACTCCAGCTACCAGGGATCCCGCACTGCCAATGGCTACCTGGGTGCCACTGCCACAGGCCTGAATGCTCGAGTCCTTCTGGAGACCCAAGAGCTCCTGAGACAGGAACAGAGACGAAAGGAGCAGGAGGCTAAAACCAAGCTACCTACTATGGAGGAGACACCAACCCCAAGCCAAACCCTTGTTCCTGCTCCACCCAAAGGCCCTTACCGACAAGACGTGCCGCCCTCGCCCACCCAACTCGCTCGGCTAACCCGTCTGCAGACCCCTGAGAAGGGTCGTCCCTTCTACTCCTGAGACGAGAGATCAAAACTGTAGGGAGAACTTTATGATAGCAATAATACTGACTGGAGAGAGACAGAGCTATAATACGGAGACTGCACAGAGGATTCTGGGTAATTGGTTTTGGAGGTTTTTGCCAAGTTGTTGCTTTTTTTTTTACTCTAGAATGAAATCTTTGTACACACTGAAGATCTTTGTCAACTATCCATCTCCCATTCCTTCTTTTTGACAAATGTGTATGTGTTTGTTGAATTCATTGACGTTATGGCACTAGGTACTCTTGACAATCACATGACAGTCGCCCGAGGCTTTGCTACATGGTTGTTTCCACCATATTGTGACCTACATATCTTGTTTTTGTCAAGTGTGCTGAGAAAAAAACAAGTAGGTGGGTTTCACTACACCTGTCAAAAACATGTCTAGGTCATATTTCACCACAGAATCAAAAGGAAAAATGCAATATTTAGCTTTACAAAAAATTAAGCTAGTTTCTAGGTCTGCAAAGATGTTTCAACGATAGAGCACTGCTCATGACTTCCAAAATTTAAATAAGATGTATCATAGCAACAAATTAAGTATTTGTTCCCACAACGTATTAATTCATGACAAAAAGTTCCCGCAGGTAGGTTATTGGCATTATATCAGGTTGGAGATTGAGATTTTTGGTTTCATGATTTTCGTTACACTAATGAGAGTTTTGTGGGTGCAGGTGTTCTGTATGTATTCTTAGTGAGTGTGTCAGCTCATGTACTCCAGCAGTGTAGCTGAACTCAGCTAATAGAGTGCAGAAAGGTTATGACCCCACAACCTTCTAACTCTCTATGACAGAAACCCCCATTAACCCATCCTACTTCTCAATTGCTCCTCATATGACGCCTCCCATCTCCACCCACTTCATAATTGATTCGTTTTCTTTTTCCCCTGAGTTAATGGCCCCACTTGCTCCACTACTAAGCTGGTAAATGTACAAGTTCAGAATTAGGTTCAGGAATTAGGGAATCCTTTGTTTGTAACTTGTTAAAGGGGTCATATGATGTTGCTAAAAAGAACATTATTTTATGTATTTGGTGTAATACTATGTGTTTACAAGATTTAAGGTTCAAAAACATTATTTTCCATATACTGTACATTATTGTTGCTCCTCTCTGCCCCGCCTGACTAAAACGCGTCAATTTTTACAAAGCTCATATATGAAAATTTAAGTACTTACAGACTGTGAGTCAGAAGCACCATACCGTCCTTGCAAAGTTGGAATTGACAACAGTTTATAGAAACAGCCTTTGTGCACAACCAGAATTGTAGGCTACACTGCCAAAAAAAAAAAGCCTTACTTAGATTTTGTCTTATTTCTACACAAGTAAAAATTATTGTCTTGTTTTCAAACAAAATATGTTAATATTAAGTGAGTTTTTGCTTAAAACAAGTAAAATTATCTGGCAATGGGGTAAGCAAAATAATCTAGCTTTCAACTTGAAATAAGAGTATTTTGCTTACCCCATTGGCAGATAATTTTGCTTGTTTTAAGCAAAAACTCACTTAATTTTGACTTCTTTTCTGAAAACAAGACAATCATTTTACTTGTCTAGAAAATCCTTCTTGATTTAAGATTTTTTTTTTGAAGTTTTGGCTGGAAACAAGACAAAAAAAAATCTAAGTAAGAAAAGCATTTTTTTGCAGTATACTCTCCCAGGTTCAGGAAACAGTCCTCTGTAAAATGCGCTTCACATTTTTGCATGTACTGTTCTGAAATAGTGTGGTAATTATAACTTAACCACTGATTTCTAGTTGTGTACTCATTTGGAAGGCCAAAAAAAGTAGTTTTGCAACTAAACACACAGCGTCTCCACAACATGGCGGTGACTACAACAATACTACAGTCCGAATAAAAGTTCCGCCTTCTCTCTTTGCGTATGCATTTGGGCGGTGTTATGCAAATCTTCCCACACAGTGATGCAGATTTGTGGGGGCATGTTTGAATTAACCATTTTAGGAAGGCGTGGGTGAGTCTTAACTTTCATAAAGAATATCTCTTTGGGTTTGAGACTTTAATCTTTGCGACTTTACAGAGCTTATATATCCACAAAGAGCTTGTAACACTCCAAAGTCAAAGGAAAACATGAAATCGCAACATATGACCCCTTGAATACTTCCAGAAGAGTAAAGAGTTTGGTTTGGTGCTACTAGTAGAACTGAAATTGCATACTGTGCAAAATGAAATCATGTTATTCAATATGTATGATTTCATCCACCTATTTTTGTAAATTTTGGATAAAAAAAAAATGCTAGATGGAAACAAGATGTGCATGAATTTTAAAAATGCATGTAAAAAACATTTATTTCTATTTCTGCGCTGCACATCCAAATACTCATAGGACTTTGTCCCAGTTGCGGATGTGACTGGATAGCTCCACTGCAAAAAATGATTTTCGTACTTAGATTTTCTTACTTGTTTCTAGCCAAAACATCTAAAAATTCTTAAACCAAGAAGGATTTTCTGGACAAGTATTATTGTCTTGTTTTCAGAAAAAAGAAGTCAAAATTAAGCGAGTTTTTGCTTAAAACAATCAAAATGATCTGCCAATGTGGTAAGCAAAATACTTTTATTTCAAGCAGAAAGCTAGATTATTTTGCTTACCCCATTGGCAGATAATTTTATTTGTTTCAAGCAAAAACTCACTTAATATTAACATATTTTGTCTGAAAACAAGACTATTTTTACTTGTCTAGAAAATCCTTCTTGATTTAAGAATTTTTAGATTTTGTTTAGCTGGAAATGAGACAACAAATCTAAGTAAGAAAGGCATTTTTTGCAGTGTATACTAACCAGTGAACCAATCTTATCATACAACCAGGGGCCAGAGACGTGTTTACATTATTGCAAAAATTTTATGTGATCTTAACATTTTGTGCATTAAGTTGAATTGCCAACTTTGGATAGAAACATAGCTAATGAGAATGCAATTTTCCTCATCAGGAATCTGTAAGATGCTTTTCTTAGATTTTTTTGTCTTGTTTCCAGCCAAAATATCTAAAAATAGGAAAAGGACTTTCTAGACAAGTAAAAATTATTGTCTTAAAAAAAAATAAATAATAATGAGTTTTTGCTTAAATCAAGCAAAATAATCTGCTAATGGGGTAAGCAAAATAATCTTATTACAAGCAGTTGCTTGTTTCAAGCAAAAATTCACTTAATTTTAAAATATTTTTTTCTGAAGACAATAATCATTCTTGATTAATTTTTTTTTAGATAATTTGACAATATAATTGTCAAATTATGACAATAATTTGACAATCGATATCATAATCGATAATTTGATTTTTAATTGAATTTTCAATTTAAAAGTGAAGCATGTTTTTACATTTTAAAGAAAGATTACAAGCTTTTCTTAATGGATAATGCTCAACTGATTAATCTCACATATTACAACCAGGAACATGTATTAGTGTCTATTTTGAGCTCATGTTGACTTTAGTGCTTCCCATCAAGACTGTATACTTGTGACTTCCAGGCAGTGAGCTTATGTGTTAATCCCAGCAGGTGTGGGCGTGACTCTGACCTTTGCCTTCGTACAAACCGTCTTCGGCTCAGGCAGAGGCTAGTTCTGTTCAGCACTTTAGTTTTTTATCGCACAGGTTAATGGGCAGTTGCTCGCGCACATGTTCCACTATAACACAACAAAGCTCAGGTTACAGCTCACGCCGCAGTGCCCACGGATGCAGTCCAAAACCTGTTTAAAAAAGCAGTTCACCCAGTAATGAAAATTGTAAACGTTGTTCCAAAACTGTTTGACTTTATTTCTGTGGAGCACAAAGTGTAGTCCACACTTTACTCTGAAAAGAGCTGCTGAAAAGGCAAGTAAAGTTGTCCATATGACTTAAAACTGGACTATGTACTTTTATTTTTCATCCCAGCTTGGCACTGTCTGTTTTAGTTATTTAGAAAAGAAAGCCCGGGACATTTCTCTCATCAAAACTTCATCTTGAATGAGAGAAAAAGTAAATTTTTTCCATGACTATCCCTTTAAATCCATCTGCCTTTTAACTATTCATTCAAAAATCCAAACCACTCTAACAAACGTCATGTGACTTTTATGTGTGCTGCATATTTTTTGATATTTGTACGTGTATGTGGGTTTTGCGTGGGATCGTGTATCACCAGTGCCTGTAACATGACTCTCTCTTGTCTATGAACTGTATCTTGGCAGGCACATGAAACACTTGGCCACATTTTTCAGAGCTAAAGCTAAAAGAGCTCAATAAGCTCTCACAAAAGGGAAAGCCAGGCCCATTGACCGATGTACTCTCCTCCAAGTCTCTTAAACTGAGGCCGCCTGGCGTCTCGCATTGTATCCATTCATTGTGGAAAATGTTCAGTATATCTGCTCTGTTCTTCTCTGATTTTGGTACTTCCTCTCAAAATTGTTCTGGGTTCTGTGGTACAACTTGATGTGCTTTTAATATTGTATCTACAAACAGACATTTCCAGAACAGCAGCTGTTTTTAGTTTTGTTTTTTGGTGCTGGCTGCTTATCTAATATTTTATATCACATTGTATACATAAAACTTTTTTTTTTTTTTTTGATGGGAAGTGCCTGTGAAGAGGGATGTTTTTGTATGTTAAAAGTTTAACTTGTCACCAAATGCACATATTTTTAAAATGAAATTATTGTATTCCTTTGTCTTTCTCTGATCACACAGCATTTGTTTTAATCGTTAAAGAAAGCAAAGAGTAATCCGCACATTTTAATGTATTTGTATGACATTTTGTTGTCTATGTACGTCATAGGTACTATGGTGTTTGATTCCTGTATGCAGTGAAAATGGTTTTTACAGTTTTTACCTAATGTCTCAAAATATACACAAAGCTTCTCTGTACATATCAAATCTATATTCAATAAAAAAAGTTTCTTCATTCTGTTTACAGTACATGCGTTTGTTTGCTTTTTTAAAGTGCTTCACCATCAAATAAAATATCTGTAATATTTTAATATAGAAACTAGAGGTCAACTGATGTATCGGTTTTGCCGATTAATTAAATACGTCCCATGGGCTGGAAAACATTTCTAGCAAAACGTTTTTCTTTTAGCAGATCTAAAAAAAGTCTGTATGTTTCATATAGAGAGCTATAATATAGATCACACATTTGCTCTGTTGTTTTAAACACCGAACTTCAAACTCATCTATGCCCCTTTTTGATTATTATTGAAGTAAACTTATGTCTGTTTGGTGATTAAATAATCAATTTTAGACCGCTGAATGGTGTACGAGGGCTGGGCTTTTGCTCGGTTTGTGACAAAAATATTTAGTTATTTTGATTAGATATTCATCAAGTGTTCTAGAATAGAGTATGCACAGGTACAATATCCATATGATGTAATTTCAATACTATGGCTTTTGTGTAGATGTTTAAAGACTGTTGATATGAAATGGTAACACTTATAACACAATAAGAGTCCACTTGTAGCATTAACTAAGATTACTAAAAGCTGTAGAATGTAAGTATTGTTCCTTGTTAGTGTGTTCATTTCCACATTTACTGATATTTTTAAATATATATAATTAATTCTAATACATTTATTCTTTTACAAAGTATGGTTCAGTCCCTTAGTAGTAGACCACTGTTTTAGTTTCCATTCAGTATTCATTTTAAAAACGATCAGTCTTTTAATCGGTATCGGCCAGTGTGGTCCAACCTAGCTATCAGTATCGGTAAAATCCAATATCCGTCAACCTCTAATATAAACATAATATATCTTTATATATCGTCGGAAGGCTGAATAAATAAGCTTAAGCTTTCCATTGTTTTTTGTTGGGGCAGGACAATATTTGGCAAAATACAACTATTTGAAGATCTGGAATCTGAGGGTGCAAAAAATAAATAAATAAATAAATAAAAATAATCTAAATACTGAGAAAATCACCTTTGAAATTGTCCAAATGAAATTCTTAGCAATGCATATTTCTAATAATTATATAGTTTTTATACATTTATAGTAGGAAATGTACAAAATATTTTCAGTGAACATAATTATACTTTTTTGGATTGGATTTTTGGCATAAAAGAAAAAGCCATCATTTTGACATATAAAATGTATACAATCAGCTACTTTATATAATACCATATTATTTTTACCTATTCATGTTATCATTTTAAGTCCTGAAATTATTGAAGCCTGTTTCCACCACTGAATAAAAAACAAAAAGGTAATTGCGACTTTGTCTCTTGCAGTTCTGACTTTTTTTCTCAGAGCTGTTAGATATAATAAACAATTGTGAGTTATAAAGTCAGAATTGCAAGATATAAACTTGAAATTGCAGTTTATATCACTCAGTTGCAACTTTGTTTCTCAGAATTACGAGTTTATATCTCACAATTCTGAGGAAAAAAAAAAAGTCTTATGAGAAGAATTGTGAAATAAGTCGCAATAACCTTTTTTACATGTTTTTATTCAGTGGCGGAAACATATGCTTCCATGTGAAAAACTACTTCATGTGTGCAAAAAAAACAAAACAAAAAAACATTCAGGAGGAAAGCATGTGCATCCAAAAATGGTGCTAAACTGTAGAAAAAAACAAAAACAAAAAAAACAATTAAAATAATGTGTTACCTGGCTGCCTTAACATTTTAAGTTGAATCAACTCAAAATTTAGTAAAATTGAAATGTTAAGTTGTACTAAGTGACAACTCAACTTAGATATTTGAGCTGATTCAGGGTAACAAATTACTTTAAGTTGACAACAAATTGTGTTTTACTTTTTACAGTGTAGGGTGACACAGAGAAGAATAAGTGTTGAATAAAGTTGTTATTTTAGTTGTTTGCACAACAAAAAGCTTCATAAAATCCCAGTTGAACCACTGATATATACATTGACTATTTTGTTGATGTTCTTGGTACCTATCTGGACCTTGAATGTGGTAGGAAACTTGTTGTCTAAGGGTCAGAAAGTTCTCAGATTTTATCAAAATATCTAATCAAAAAAAAAGGTCTTAGAAGTTTGAAACAACATTAGGAGTAATTAATGACAGAATTTTAATTTTTGGGTGACCTATCCCTTTAACAAGCAAATACTTAAAGCTACACCATTCCTGTGGCCTACTGTGCATCCTATTTATCCTAAATAGTATGTGAGACTAGAGTAAGCATGTTTAAAAAAAGCATGCCAAAATTCCCTGGATGGTCTACAGTTTCAAGTAAGTTCTAGAAGTGTGGGTCTCTCCCTCCAATATGGTAGGAAATAATTGAGTTTGTAAATTGAATTTAAGTGTGTCTATATGAGGATGTTAACTGTGACAGACTAATGATTGACAGGCCAGTTTACAGAATGCATCATGCATATGTTGTGGCACTGTAGTATGTCCCAAAACTTGCCTACTCTTCTGAACACTCACAAAAAAGTACATACTTTTAGGGTGTAGTATTAGTAGGTGTGTAAGTATGCCATTTCCCGGAAAATCTGTCCAGTCAACTCTAAAATATAAATAATCATTACAGGCTTAGAATAGTTATTTAGGGTAAGGGCAAAGACATGATTTGGAAAATGGTTTTCTGACGTACTTGCTCATTATTTAAATTGTGTTTATTTATAAAGTACACAGTGTAGCTTTAATGTTTTAATGAATACAGTCTTGATCTGGACAAAATAATGAGAATTTTGTCACTGACCCAAATACATCTCGCATATCATTGCGTTCTGTGGAGATTATGAAACTGTCCTTAGGTTTGAAATCTTGCAAAAAAGCAAACATGAAAAAGTGATTCACTGCTCTCTGATGATCTATTTGGCAAACTTTGCGTTTCAGTGTCAAAGATCATAACGTAGAAAAACGGCGGATGCTGAGCAGGAGAGAATTTTAACCTTTGTTCTCCTGGTATGGCGAGCACATTTTTAGGAGTGGAACAGAACAGAAAAAGAAATGGGAAGAAATATGCATCCGTTTTCCTCCCTCGGTTTAATCTATTTCTGATGCCATATATCATTTTAATGCTGGTTGTGACATGCCTGGCAAGTGCTCTAATGGGAAGTGTAATGACTTTGATGGTGATAAAGACAATGTTGAAATTTATGAAGTTCAGGTCCGGGTGAGAGCTGTTTTGGGAATGTTGGCTTTCTCAGAGAAATTGCCAAGAGTTGTTCTGCTGGAAAAAGGGAGGCCTATTGAAAAGATCCATCTGTTTGAGCCTGTAGAGGTGTGTGCGCACTGAGTCTCCAAAGATAGACTTGGGTCGTGTCAAGAAAACTTGAAGGAAACCAGCAGGGAAGTGGGCTAGGCAAACGTCAGTGAAACATGGGAAGGGAGAGCATAACCTGTCCCGGCTCAGCGGGGTTACTCTATGTGGGGTTCAGGTGTAGATTGGCACAACACGTACCTGGTCACAGCAGCCCCGTGCCTGAACCTCAGAGCGGCCACGTATCGAGAATAAACTCAAATCCTCCCCTCTGAGTGAACTAGCTCCAAACCACAACGTCTGCCGTCTGGATCACTGTGACACTGTGCTTTTCTGCTGCTCACTTTTGAGATGCACTTCCTACAGTGAAATGAAGTTCAGTGTTTTTTTAGAAAAAGAAATAGAGACATATTCAGATATTAGTTCAGGTATTAGATATATTTGAAAAGTTCAGATGCAAAAACTTTTAAATGCATCTGACGTCTTTATTTAAAAAAAAAATGCATTTTTATCAGTGATGTATAGGTTTCTACCCTGGGGCAGCCGTGGCCTAATGGTTAGGGAGTCTGACTTGTAACCAAGAGGCAGGTCCGGCAGGGATTGATGGTGGGGGGAGTGAATATCCAGCGCTCTCTCCATCGTCAATACCACGACTGAGGTGAGACCCTTGAGCAAGGCACCGAACCCCCAACTGCTCCCCGGGCGGCGCAGCAATGCAATGGCTGCCCACTGCTCCGGGTGTATGTTCACGGTGTGTGTGTGTGTGTGTGTGTGTGTTCACTACTGTGTGTGTGCACTTGGATGGGTTAAATGCAGAGCACAAATTCCTAGTATGGGTCACCATACTCGTCACTTTCACTTTCACTTTCACTTTCAAGTAGTGGTACTTCTGATTGGGCTAAGGTGGGGATTTTTGCAAGTTTAAAGTAAAAGTATTTGATGGATGTATAATGTGTGTCCAGAGCTTGGCTTTTAGGGGGTTTTGCATCTGAACACTTCATTTGATAAACTACTATTGATCATAAAATTGACAGCATAAAACACATTTAGAATTGAATGCAATGCATGTCTATAAAAATGGTGATTTTGGCCTGTCCAAACTGACTCGTGACTATGCCCCAATAAATATATATATATATAAATTAGTATTCGTTGTAGGGGGGAAGAATAGAAACTTACCTGAATTACTGAATTACATTGGCAACCATTTTGTTGCATGATTTTCCCACTATCAAAATTGTAAACCAAATTGTAAATTGTAAAACCATCCATCCATGCATCCATCTTCCATCTTCAATCCATCCATCCATCTTCCATCTATCATCCATCCATCTTCCATCTATCATCCATCCATCTTCCATCCATCATCCATGCATCCATCTTCCATCCATCATCCATCTTCCATCCATCCATCCATCTTCCATCCATCATCCATGCATCCATCTTCCATCCATCATCCATCATCCATCCATCCATCTTCCATCCATCATCCATCTTCCATCCATCTTCCATCCATCCATACATCTTCCATCCATCATCCATGCATCCATCTTCCATCCATCATCCATCTTCCATCCATCCATCCATCCATCCATCCATCCATCCATCCATCCATCCATCCATCTTCCATCCATCATCCATGCATCCATCTTCCATCCATCTTCCATCTATCATCCATCCATCCATCTGTCCATCCATCCATCTTCCATCCATCATCCATCCATCTATCATAAATCCATGTTGATAACTGCAAAATATTAAACCTTATATATAAAAATAAATAAATAAATGAATAAATCAGTTTGAGTCCTAAAGTGTACCATTTTGTTGTTGTTGTTTTACTTTCAAGTACCATTTTGTACTATATTTGTGCCACCAACATCGACCATTATTCCACTGCATTTGTGTACATCCAGGATTTCCATAGTCTTTCAGACAGTAAGAAATGCACAACAATTGTTCAATCCCACATGACAATGTGTCTTCACTGGATTCTTTCGTCACCACATATACTATGCATTTTGCTTTGGTATGAAATGATATCCCATTGTGCAGCACAAGCTCAACAACAAAACAAAGCAGCGCAAATCTGCATGTTGCCATGGTTATATGCCGTTTCACTTAAATCGTTCTACAGTATTCTCTGCACGTGGAGTAACATCCCTCTCGATTCCAGCTTTTTAACGGTGCGTGCAGTAAGAGGTTGGTGACCCCGCGGGGCCTGTAAACGTGTCTGGAACGCCGAGATTCTCTGTCGTTATTCACACCGTAGTGTTTATGTGGTGAGTCTAAATCGCCTTTCCACACCGGCCCCATAACATCCCATAAACCTCTGTGGTCTCTGGAATCAATAGCAGACCGGTGCTGTCAATATGAGGATTTGATTTCACATGTATATTCTGTGGTCTTAACCTGAGGTCTCCTCTGAGGCTCCTTCGGTCGCAGTGCAAGTGCGCTGATATGAAAAGCAGATGCGCTGGTGCGGGACGGCTGCACGCTAATGACCCACATGTTCCTCACTGGCTTTCTTCTTTTCCTTTAGTTTGTCCGCCCACCCCACCTTTTCCCAATGATTTCTCGCTTTTGAGGTCGCAGGTCCTGACAAGAGTCACCTGTAATGGTTTGAACCTGTTCAGGGCCTCGTTGAGAAGACGTGAAGGACGGAAGCGTTTCCATCATGCGGGAAGAGATGCTCGCAAATCTGCGTGAGGTTACATCCTTTAACCTTCACGAGGCTTCACGTGAGAGTAAATTCATGTGTGTTTCTCTGAGGATGTGCGGTAGCAAGGGCGAGAAGAAGAGGTCGCACTCAATGAACCTTATAAAGGAGGGTGTGAAGACTGCCAGTTGGTCCACAGAGAGAAAGACTCCACACATGTGGGCTGCATCACACAGATAAGGACTGGAGCTGGTTCCTGTCCAAATGCACTGTGAAATTGTAGCAAAATGTCACTGATTTTAACCTCTGCGTTTAGCCTCACTCCTGGCCTAGTTATATATCTGTCCACCCCAGACATCTGTGGGTCTCAGGGAGTCTCTGTAAACCAGAGGCAAAAAGGGGCCAGATAGACCCAAGTGGTCCACACACTCCTGTTCTGTGCGCATGTCACTACAGGAAGCTTTAGAACTGTTTATTTGACAAACACAGCTTCATACTTTATTGGGACTACTGTAATCACGTGCATCCAAAGGGTGAAGTTTTTTAATTAAAACATGGAATGCTGTAAGTGTCCCATTAATGGGTGTATCTCCCCCAAAAGTGTAAGTTTTGTGGGCACCATCAAAACATTTAGTTCAGGCCGTTTAGATCTGTCAATCTCTTCCCTGATCAACCAATAGCGAGAATTTGTGGGCGTGGCTATAGTAGCCAGCTGAGCCAGAGGGTGTTTAGCTGGGTGACGGACATGCAAACCAAAATTTGAAGACTTGCAAAATATGCAAAAAGACAAACAATGGGGCAAAACAAGAGTAAACTTTGGCGTTACAAAATAAAGGAATTGATAGAATGCTTGGATTTCAATTGAGACACTAAATTTGCAATGTTTCTTTTTTACTCGTCTAAGGGTAAAAGGCGCAACATGAAATGAGAGATTATCTTTTATCTACAAGGAATCTTTTTGGGAGTTTTAATGATATAAAGGAAAGGAAAATTTCAGTGTGCAATATACAGTGCCTTGCAAAAGTATTCATACCCCCCCTTTTTTTTTTTTTACTTTTTGTTATGTTATCACGACCGGGATCTTTTATAACTGGGGCCGCTTTATCTTTCAGTATCAAACGATAAATCCAACGTCGAACTGGGCCTCGTTTATAAAATGTTAAAGGGGTAGTCCAATGCAGTTTCATGCATGTTATGTTATTTACACTGTTAAAGAGTTGGATTCTCATGCTAAAAATGGCCACAGTTTAAAAAACTATTTGGATGTAGGTGTTTTTCTCAATCATGGCTCTTCATGATTTCCTGATAGGTTGAACTCCTTGTATAGGCATTTCTCTAAGAAGAGCGTGCACACGCACGCATCAACCAGAGTGAGAGCAAAAAAGCGCCCATTAATGTGTTTTGTTCGGCTGCACTGCTGCGCGGGACTCACTCGGGAAGAATCTCTCTAAAGAAGTTTGCTTTTGGTTGTAAGGCAAAGATAACCTTGCCTTGCTCAGCTTCCGGGAGAACCGTTAGCGTTACGTGAACAGTGGATGCATTTTTTTTTTCTGGGGAAGAAACAGAGTTTTGCAAGTGTGTTTGAAGTTTGAAGTGTTTGAACGTTTTATAAACGAGGCCCAGTTCGATGCTGGATTTACACATCGTTTGATAATGAAAGATAAAGCTGTCCCAGTTATAAAAGATCCTGGTCATGATTCTGAACTGCAGGTGGTAAGTGAAACAGCATCAAATGTATGTGTTTTTATTGGCAATCGCCGTGCGAATGCTTGTCAATTTTTAGCTCCGCCCATGGTGTGCCTCCAGGAGCTCGGCTGTTTTTGAAAAGAATATTAAAGCTGTATCTTTCTTTTGTAAATATGATAAAACTAAAGACTTTTTGGATATATGAAGGATACAGTACTACTCTATAGATAATCAAGATTAACATTAGATTGGGTGAAATCCCCCATCAATCTACACTCCATACACCATTATGACAAAGCAAAAACAGAACTGTCCCAACTTCTTACATTTATTAATAATACAATGCATTGCATAAGTATTCATATCCTCAGTATGCTGAAGCTCCTTTACTCAAAAAGCTCAAGTCTTTTTGGGTATGATGCGACAACCTTTGCACATCAGTATTTGGCAATTATTTGCATTCTTCTCCTCACCTCTTCACCTCTTAAGCTCTGTCAGCTTGGATGGAGGATGGCAGGCATTATTAGGTTTCTCCAGAAATGTTTGATTGGGTTCAAGACCAGACTGTGGCTGGACCACTCAAGGACATTCACAGAGTTGTCTATAAGCCACTGTTGCTGTGTGTTTAGGGTCATTGTCCTGTTGGAACGTGAACCTTCTGCCCATTTTCTGAATGCTCGGGACTGGGTTTTTATTAAGGCACTCTCTATATTTTGCTTGTTTTTCACAGTCTGAGGGTCCTTCAGGTGATTTTTTTGCAAATTTCAAGTGTGTTGTCATGTGTCTTTACTGAGGAGTGGATTGATTCTTGCCACACTGCTATAAAGCCCAGATTGGTGTTGCGGTGATGTTTGCCTTTCTGTAAGTTTCTCCCATCTGCATATATGATCATTGAGCTCAACTAGAGTGACCATGAGCTTTTTGGTCACCACTCTAACCAAAGCCCTTCTCCATCAATTGCTCAATTTGGCCAGGGGACCCAGGTCTGTGGCTTGATGCAATCCTGTTTCTGAGCTCTATGGGCTTTTTTATTTATTTATTTATTTACCTCAGGGCTTGGTTTTTGCTCTGATAAGCATTTTCAGCTGTTAGACCTTTTATTAAGAATTTGCCACAGGTTAACTCTACTTAAAGTGTAGTAACATCTATAAGCAATATAAATGCTCCTGAGCTAAATTTCAACTGTCCCAGATACTTATGCAATGGAATCATTTAAGTTTTTTTAATTTTTAATAAATTTGCAAAGATGTTAAAAACCTGTGTATGGTGTATGAAGTGTAGACTGACATGGGAAAAAAGTAATTTAAAGCAGTTTAACATAAGGCAGCAACATAAAATATGAAAGAAATGAGGCACTGGCGCTGTAGATATATATGGAGATGACTTTTAAATAACCACTTCAATAAACTCAAACAAAAGAAAATTAAAATAACATACAATATACTACCAAAAGGGGTTACAATAAACAAAAAGGTGTCAGCCTCCCTACCTTAGCAAGCCTTCATGCTTTATACTTATGAGAAAGAGGCAATCCAGAAACAAACAGATTATGATCCAAAAATAAATGTAAAGCTCGGACTTAGTATGCGGAATCCTTGGGTGCGAATCCTCTGAAAAACATGACTCTCGATGAAAGAGCTGAAAGATGAGAGATTGGGAAAAAAAAAAAACTAAAACTGTGTTTGCGATTGTGTTTTTACATCACATTCATTTCTGTTCATATGATCGTGTAGGTTTAGGTGTAGTGCAGATGGTATGTTATTTTAAATCGTCACGGAGCATTAAAGTTATAGCACTCAAGTGACATTTTAAGTCAGAACTACGGTGACACGTACTAAACCAACGTCACATAAAATAATTCATTCATCTGTTTTAGGGGAAAAAAATGTCTTGGTTACAAAGGTAACCCTCATTCCCGAAGGAAGGGAACGACCTCGAGACCCTATCACCTCTGAGCTTAAGAGAAAAAGCCAATGATCACTGGCAAGTGGAATTTGCATGCCGCACCACTCCCCCGTATATACGGGTGGGTATATAAGATGGCGACGTGCATCCACTCATTCAGATTTGCTGAGGAGCTGAGCCACAACCTGGCTTCAGTGCAGTCCAGAATTGTGGCAGGAGGACGTAACAAGTTCAGCCAGAGATAGTGCTCCTGGACTACCATGGTAGACATCACCTGACCGACTAACCGCACTGTGACCTTGGTTGCCCAAAGTTGGTCGCCAACCTCAGCTCCTGCATCAGTCTATGGTCAGAACTACCCTTGTGCAGTTTTTTTAGTGCTTTGGTCAGATATACCTGCAAGGTGTCCAATGCATCCAGGGCAGAGGCTGTAAGCCCTCATAGCCAGAGCTGATGATAGCTTACAGGCCTTGGACGGGAGGCACGAATGCGCCAGGTGGCACGGCAACCGCATGCTCCATCTGGGGGACGTCAATGTACCCACTGGCTACCCCACCATCGAGGGTTGTGAGAAGGGAGGGACTCAGATGTGAACGGGCCATGTAAGGACCTTCCATGTCTTGGTGAGATCCTCATGCACCTCCAGGAAGAAAGCTTTGGCATCTCCATGGAACCACGCTTCGAGGGAACGGACTTCCGTGGGGTCTGACCCGGCAGAACATTCGGTACAGTCACCCTCAGATCTCCCTGGCCTCTAACCAATGCAGCCGGGGAGCTTTTACGGCCCGCCGTAGAGGACAAGGAGCACCATCTCACGAACAAGATGCGCAATCTCAATGTAGCCATGCTTGCAATAAATGCATGAACCATGGCCGTCATTAGAAGACAAAAAGCAACCACATCCAGAAGCACATGGTCGGACAGACATCCCGTGGGAAGCTATCGACGACCATGTAAGAATACTGCTGTTTTAAATCGGCGAGCCCAGGGAAGAAACGGTGCACAACGGTGCACTCAAACTGGTACACGATCGAGCAGGATTATTTTTCCTCCTCCTTTCTTGTAGCAGAATACTTCTCCAAGGCGAGGCTCCGAAGCAGTAATCTAAAAGAATGGAGGCGCGCCGCCATCTTATATACCCGTATATACGGGTGAGTGGCGCAACATGCAAATTCCACTCGTCAATGTTCATTGGCCTTTTCTCTTAAGCTCAGAGGTGATAGGGTCTCAAGATCGATCCCCAAAATTACATTGATGTAACATCGTAGTGAACAACTGAGGGGGTACTAACACTGTTTTTAGCGCCACTGAGTAAACATTTCACATTAAATATGTTATGAATAGGGATGCTCACATTGACCGTTTAACCGTTAACCGGCAGTAAGAATTTGAACCGATTAATGATATCAGTTAAACGGTTTAAAAGTTTTTTTCTACAAGTATTTTTTTTAATTTGCTGCACGGTGAAAGAACAATGCTATACATAAGAATTTGTTTACTCACAGGTGAGTGTCGACACGTGCAGCATGCTTAGGCTATACAGGCTTATATAAATATGGCTATACAGACATATTTCGCAGAGCAAGCACCTGCTTCACCTTCACTTAACTGATGCAGCCTATACGCAACACAATGGCAAGCGGCAATATTGGATAAATGGCTATCAGAGTGAATCCGTGAGTGAATGGATTCTGAATGGATAATAGCCTAGAAAGTGCGCAATGGGTCGGCGCTCCCTTACAATCACTTAAAAAAGCTGTCACACATCTTAATGTAGTTCATCGCTTTCTCAAAGTTAATAAAGAGTAATAAAAGAACCTTTAAACTGCTCAATTAATCTCTTATTTACATCATGTCTACATTTTCTGTTTTAATAATAGTTCACGAACGTAGAGCAGAACTGAACAGAACACTACCAGCATTTTGGATGCTGAGAGGATTGTAACCTAACCGCCTCCGATTGACCACTGCATTCATAAAATCAAGAGATTGGCTATATTGCTCTACGCATCAAAAACACGCTATGAATAGAAACATACATATGTCCATTGGATGAGAAGCCCCGAACCGCAAATTGACCGCAGATATTTGTGGTGTTTTTGCCGCGGGACTAACAGTTAACAGGCAGCGCTCCCAGTCCTACAGCATGTCGCCATGCATGTCTCCTTCAGCTATTAAAATAGTTACATTTTGTATGTAATGGCAAAGTGATTATATTTCGTTTAGTTTTTTTATTAAGTTAAAAAACTTTTTTAAAAAGTTTTTTTTGCTCGTTAAATATAAGTTTTAGTTTTTTTAAGTAACGAACAGCGGCCAGCGGAAGACTGTTCATAGTCTGAACAATTTGCCTTCTCAAATCATCACGACTTGCATGAAATAAAATCTATAGATCTAAAACAATTAAAGTAGCTAACCTAGATAAATGTGCACAAGGTGCATTTCATTTTTGGAGAGTGGAAGCTGGAACCGCTTTGCAGGACATGGAGGCGCCAGCACGATCATTTGCATTTTTTTCAGTGAATATATAAATAGAAAGCTTTAAATGATTACTTAACGAAACAAAACAAATCGAAAAAAAAACTATTTTATTAGGCGATGTAATCCGTAAAGATACATTTCTTTCTAAAGGTGCGTTCAAAAAGGAGATTGGGAGTCAGGGTCTTTGCGACACTATTCTCTGCTGGTGCGTGATAATTTGAGGATATGTGAATTTTTATTGTTGCTCTGCTGCTGTGTATGCTGCTGTTTGCGAGTTAAAATTAAATATTTGTTTGTAATTTTATGTATCATCATATATTTTTATTTTATACTAATTTATTATTCTAATTTGATCAGTTAACGGTTAATGTTCGGTTGTCGGTCAGGAAAATTAACCGAAATGAGCATCCCTAGTTATGAAACATACATAACGGTACATATTTCGCACCTTGCGAAAAAGTTCCCACAGGTACATTTTTGCCATGAGATCAGGTTGTGTTTTTAGCTGAAATACTGTGCACAAAAAGCTGGTATTGTATACTGTGTATATATAAGTCTCCTAAATTCACAACACAGCAACTAATCATAGTATGCACTCAAATATAGATGTGATCCAGTTTCCAGCTGGCCTTTCGTGAATTTATATCAGGGCTTTCGATGGATGGAGCCAGATGATTTTTTTTTTTTTGACCTGTTTTGTCAGGCAGACAGCTTGTTTGGCGCTGGCTTTTGGCTAACGGTGAAATTCCCCTTTGGGGTTTCCCATAAACCCCTACATCTTTGTTCTTCAGGATGTGTAATCACCGTTGTCCTCAAAAGCTATGATATCATTCTGACCCAATAAAGATGATTTTTCTGTTTAGCATAAGTACAGCTGGTTTCTGAAAGCGTATGGGTGTACAATAACAGCAGGTTTGACGCAAGACCGGATCAATGGCCATTAGAACAAATGGAAAAACTAAATAAAACAAAATGAGTTTGGATTTTGAAATAACAGACTTTTTTATGTCCACAAAACCTCTGAGGTATTTGGCTCTCCACTGCTAATAACCTACTCAAGTGTTCCTGACCACAAACAGAGATTTGTGATTGGCCACACGTGTGGAGAGACTTTAATCTGAACTGACAACTTTTCCAAGGTTTGCATTTCATTTTTAATTTAATATATGTACTTTTTTTTTTTCCCCCAACAGCCTTGGCTTTTTATCACGTAGCCCTTTTTCCTTATTTTAACTTTATGGCTGTCTTTAATGTGTTTGAATAGAACATTGCTTTTTCCCTTTGTGTTGTTGTTTGGACGTGGTGTAACGCACATTTCAAACTCTTTTGAAATGGAAATGCTTTCTTTGAACTGTGCTAAACAACAAAAGGATGAATGCAAAATCTGCAGCATGTTTTGTTCTCGTAATAATCTCCCACTCGCATTGAGGGAATTCTTGTTTCTCACATCTTATCAAAAAAATAAAATTGATCAACAGAATATTGCTCACATTATTTTCATTTCACGCAGTTGGTAATTAGATTCTTCTCTCTAATTAAAGTTTGTAGACGGTGTACACAAAGTAATATTACATTTCGTTGCAAACCTGACACATTTCAAAACATGCGCACACTTATTTATTCAGGTAAATGCGGAAGATGTCTTGTTCCGTTTTCTTTAATTAAATGCTTATCCAGTCCAATTCTCTTCTTGTCACTTCTCAGATGTAGCTGTTTATTAATGTCAGGTTTAACTCTTAAGTGATTCCCTTTGGCATTGATTTAGCAAATACCTCTTTCTAGCCCACCTGTCTTTGGAAATAAAGCTTGCCACCATTGAAGTCAAGATGTTTATACATTCATGTATGCAAGTAGATGTGAAGGCATATCCATGTCAGCGCAGGAGTGAAGGAATAAAAAGATCAACCAAAGCTCCTCAGAAGAAAATCTTCATGTTGGGAAATCCCATAATCTGAGCCTTCCTGGAATGACTGAGCAATTAATCTAACCAAAGAGACATTTTCTCTCTTGTTGCTGTCTGCTATCTCAGCCTGCTGTTAAATTAATCCTTTGAGTTTTGTAAAGATCTGGTGTAGTCTTGGTTTTAGGAGGGCTTGTTCATTGGGGCAGAACAGGAAGGTTAGAGGAGAAAAAGATTTGCTCAAGCATATGTAAGTTTGTCAAATGCTATGAAAATGAATTCCTCTCCTTTTGTTTTAGCATTTTTCCCTGTTCATTGGTGCATGCATAATATTTCAACAGTTTTTTTTTCTTTCAAAAAAGTTTCTTAAATCATGCCCCTTTCTTACAAAAAACCCTTTTTTTCTTTAATCTGTTTTACTTGGATATGCATTACAATATAGATCAGATCTACACATTATAAAGTCAGATCTACTACATATAAACTCTCAACTCACTTTTTTCCCCCTCACAATTCTGACTTTTTTCCATTGCCATTTTATGTCACAATTCTGAATTTAGTAATAAAGTAAGAATTGTGAGATATAAATTCACAATTCTGCCTTTTTTCTTAGAATTGCACTTTATAACTTGTGATTGCAAGAAAAAAAATTCTTAATTTCTAGTTTATCTCTCACAATTCTGACAATATTTCACAATTGCAAGTTTATATGCATTTGAGAGTTTGTATAATACAATTCTGTGAGATATACACTCACAATTGCAGGAAAAGTCAGAATTGCGAAATATAAACTTACAATTGTGAGGAAAAAAATCAGAATTGCAAGACAAGCTTGCAATTGTGAAGAAAAAGCCTGAATTGTGAAATATGAACTTACAATTGCTAGAAAAAAGTCAGAATTTCAAGGCAAACTCACAATTGCGAAGAAAAAGTCAGAATTGTAAAATATGAACTTACAATTGCAAAAAAAAGTCAGAATTGTGATATAAACAATTGCGAGAAAAAAAGTCAGAATTGCGAGATATGAAAAATTGTGAGAAAAAAGTCAAATTGTAAGACAAGATGACAATTGAAAGAAAAAGTCAACTGTGAGATATAAACAAATGCAAGAAAAAAGTCAGAATTGTCAGATATGAACTACAATTGCAAGAAAAAAAGTCTGAATTGCGATATATAAACAATTGCGAGAAAAGTCAGAAATGCAAAATAAGCTCACAATTGTGATAGAAGTCATAATTCTGTGACAGACTCTATTGCAAGAAAAGGTTAGTATTGCTATATATAAACTCACAATTTAATAAACATAAGTCAGAAATGCGAGATATACACTCACAATTGCAGGAAAAGTTAGAATTGCGAAATATAAACTTACAATTGCGAGGAAAAAAATCAGAATTGCAAGACAAGCTTGCAATTGTGAAGAAAAAGTCTGAATTGTGAAATATGAACTTACAATTGCATGAAAAAAGTCAGAATTGCAAGATATAAACAATTGCTAGAAAAAAGTCAGAATTTCAAGACAAACTCACAATTGCGAAGAAAAAGTCAGAATTGTAAAATATGAACTTACAATTGCAAAAAAAAGTCAGAATTGTGATATGAAAAATTGTGAGAAAAAAGTCAAATTGTAAGACAAGATGACAACTGAAAGAAAAAGTCAACTGTGAGATATAAACAAATGCAAGAAAAAAGTCAGAATTGTCAGATATGAACTACAATTGCAAGAAAAAAAGTCTGAATTGTGAGATATAAACAATTGCGAGAAAAGTCAGAAATGCAAAATAAGCTCACAATTGTGATAGAAGTCATAATTCTGTGACAAACTCTATTGCAAGAAAAGGTTAGTATTGCTATATATAAACTCACAATTTAAAAAAACATAAGTCAGAAATGCGAGATATAAACTCACAATTGCAGTTGCGAGGTGTAAAGTCCAATTCTAAGGAAAAAGACAAAAACTGCCTTTCATAAGTTATACAAATGAAATAGGCTGTGAATGCTGTTTTACGTAGTTTTTTTTTTTTTTTTTTAGCTATTGTGTCCATATTAAAGAGAAATTGTATATGTGTGTGTCCTACATAACCATTGGCTGAATTCTCCAAGAAGTGTAAACACAGTCTCAAACATTACAAATGGGAAATCAGTTCGAACTTCAGCAGGATGCAACATTTCCAAGATGGTGGCGACTTACATGCCTCGCATGGAAAAGTCATTATGAGAAAGTTAAAAGCAAATGGGAAGATGTAATATTTAGAAGAAGTGGCTGTGCTTCAGTGGATCCCTAAATGAAATTCTTTTGTGAGTCATGGCACCATCTTGTCTTGTTTACATTCGACCATGACATCTGATTGACTGAATGCTTTGAGGTTGGGGACTTCAACTCCTCCAAAACTATTCCCACCTCTGACTTTGTGCGGAACGTGGCTTAAAATAAAGTGTTATCTATGTTTGTATGAAAAGTTTGTGTGTGACCAAGAGCTTGACCTCTCTCTTGATTCTGCAGGGTCACAGTACGATACAATATGGTGCACATTGAGTAAAGTAAATTGTGCGACTCTCCCTCAGGGAGAACAGAGCTCCACACAATAACATCACACAGAGCGCAGATGAATGCTGTAAAAGCGCTAGCGCTCCGTTATATGGGACCTGTGGCCTGACCTGCGTGTGATGGAACGAGAGAGGACTGATGGCAGAATGTAGGAGCTCCAGCGAGAACGCAAGAACTTATAATGGGAAATGAGGAACTGGGGAGTCCCAGAACCAGAGATGGAGGGAATGGGAATGAAAACATGAATGCAGTGACCTCAAAGCACCCGTCCTCCATCTCGGGTGCCGGAGGCTGATCGGCTTGGCTGATGGGGAGATGGATGATTGACACGCTGCTCTTTGCAACGCATGGTACAGTTGGGATGGGAATCGTACAAATACTAATGGTTCTGGTTCTTACTCTTTGTCTTTTTTTTAGTTCTTTCTTGGTTTGATGAACATGTTATTATTTGAAATTCATCAAAAATGACAGTAAAGCCTTTTATTATGCTACAAAAGATTTCCATTTCAAATAAATACTGTTCTTTTTAACTGTCTATTCAAAGAATCCTAAAAAAAAAAAAAAACAGGAGCAAAGGTTTCAATAAATTATTAATTAAATTAAATTAAACTCAAAAACATTGATAATTTGAAGAACTATTGATCATTAATAATAACTGAGCAGCAAATCAGCATGTTAGAATGGTTTCTGAAAAGTCATGTGACAATAGATGCGTTTCCATTATAAATTTGTGCAAAACTTTAGTGATATTTTAAAAATGTTGACAAAAAACTACTGCAAAATGACAGCGTTTCTATTAACCGATGTTATGCGACTAAAACACAAAACAATTTTTTCCTTTCGCAATAATTTATGGCAATGGATGTTGGTAGGTTTACATACAGTCAAACCAAAATTAAAAGCAAGACACCTTCAACTTTTCTCACATTATCAGTTTATTCAATATAGTTTAGAAAACGGTAATAGAATATGACAAGAACTCAAGAGATAAACTGTGTTACAACAAATTAATCTTGATAATGTCTGATAATGATACGAAGTCAGTTTTGTATCAAGTTTTGGGTCCCAAATTTGTATGAATTTTTGTATGAAATATTTAGTATAATATTTCACAGTTTACTTTATTTTGCTATCCTCACTTAGATAAATGAACTATAGTGTCCTGCACCCACAAGTAAAAATCTAAATCAAAAATTATATCTGATGTCTAAATAATTTTTGGTTTGACTGTATAATGTAGCCACCACACTAGCCATTATTTTTGATCGAAAGAGACATCAATTGGGATCAATTTCCCACCAAATGTATTGCAGTCACAGGTAAAAAAAATTAATAAATAACAATCGTGAAAACAAAATTTACAAATGCAAGTCAATATATATTGCACAAAATGTAAAAATGAAAGCAAAGTTTTCAGAATAGCAAACAATGGTCACAGATTGAAAAATAATGAAAAATTCAATAACGCATTTCAAAAAAATAATAAGCATGAATCAAAACTTTAAACACATTTAAACTTATATTGCACAAAACTGAAATATTAATGCAACTTTTTCCGACTTGCACACAAAATCATGTTTTCCTTGGTTATATTTCTAAATTTTTTTTCTGCTCTCAGCCATTTTCTGCTCATATTTTTATTTTGTGTATGCTTATGCAGTTTTTCTCTTCGCTCTTGTTTCCACATTCTGATGTGACGAGGCACATTGGAGTGATGTCAATGCCCCTCTAAGACTGATTGGCTAGAGGAGGAGCTGTCAATCAAGAACTAGTGGACCAGTGATTTACATGAAACTAACTGCAACATTTGGAAAAGCAACCACAGAATGTGGAAATGAGCAAAGAGTAAAACAGCATAAGCATACAAAAAATAAATATATGAGCAGAAAATGTCTGAGAGCAGAAAAAAACTGAAATATAACCAAGGAAAACACGATTTTGTATGCAAGTCGGAAAATGATGCATTAATATTTCAAGTTTAAATGCGTTTAAAGTTTTGATTCATGTTATTGATTATTGAATTATTATTCAATTATAAGTTATTGAATTTTTGTTTTTCGCTTATTAATTTTTTATCCGTGACCATTGTTTGCTATTCTGAAAACTTTGCTTTCATTTTTAAATTTTGTGCAATATATTTTTACTTGCATTTGTAAATTTTGTTTTCACGATTGTTTTTTTTTTTTTTTTTTACCTGTGACTGCGATACATTTGGCGGGAAACGGATCCCATACATATGCGTTTATCTTTAGTGAAACAGCATGGAGAGCCACTTCTGGGGGAAGCATAAACAGGTTTTTGCCATATATGGGAGTTTTTGCAATTTCAATTTGTCCGATTTGAAGGATAATGGAAACACGGCCACTGAAAACTGTAATGGATGATGCAAATTCAGATATATTTTGTTCCTTTAATAAAACATTACTGATAAAATGTATATCAACAGCCTGTCAGTGACTACAGCGATTTAGGTCTCACTGTTGGTTGCAGTTTGATTCACTAAGGCTAGATTCTCTACATACTTTTTGTCCAAACCAAAAAAGAAAATAATACATTTAGTCCTGGTTCACTTACCATCCACATCATCATTTTAAGGACTTAAGACACAAAACAAAACAAGGAGCTTTTATGATGTATATTTTGCAACTGAACTTGCTGAACATCCAACAAACAAAAAAAATACGTCATGCTACTTCTAACAGCTGAGAAATCATGAAGAGCTTATGAAATGTGTCAAAACAGCAGCAGGAATTCCTCCGTCATACAAACAAACAGATCTGCTGCAATTAAAGAAACGTGGTTCAGACACCTGCACCAAACTGTAAATGGAAAACATTGCGAGTATAATGAGAAAAATGGGTTGCATTTTGTGACATCATGTCCTGTTTCTGGTTCGTTTCGATGTGTTTGGTCTGTGTTGGGTTTATATTTCATTCAAGCTGCACGAGAGTTTGTTTGCAAGCAGACCAAGACCCATCTTTTCAGCGATTTTGGTGTGCTTATTTATTGCGCACCAAGGTTCGAATGGTTCACGCTTATTCAAATGAACCACAATAACAGAGAAATCACACCAGGGTTTGTTTTAAGTGATGCTGGCTGCAGCTTGATCCCATTATAACTGTTCTGTATTTCACATAAAATGTGGTTCTACAAAACACACAGCGGCTCAGTTGTGACTTGTTTCAGACCATTTTTGATGACGAAATAGAGCAAAATCAGGCAATAGTGTTATAGTCAGACAATGTAGGTCACTTAATATTAACTTGTTTATTTAACTGTTGTATTAAATCAATATCTCGTTTACAAACTTTCTTAAAAATCATTAATAGCTGTCACTCATCTTAGTTCATTATATTTAACAAAGCTCTCTACACTGCACACAAATCTCTAATTTTCACTCTCTCTACACTGTTTATGAAAAAATTCATGAGATATGTGCCTGATAAATTACTCAACATTGCAAAAACACAGAAACATTTTAAGCTCCCCTCAGCGCAAACACAAATGCGCTGATTGGGTCAGTTGCACATGGCGCTGCTAAATATTTTTCATTGTTGCACGCAGTAGTTTTCAGCCGCAAATATGACTGAAATGGTCAGACCGTAGAGCCCTCAAAAAAGGTTTTCCCCGACATGCTGTGACTAACAATAGAAACAATAAAATACACCAAAAATGCAACATAATTATGAAATCAAACAATTTTATTTGCACGCTGAAATCCAAATTTTCTGAATCCAAATGACTGCGAGAACCAGACCCAAATTCAAGCCTCGAGCCTGGAGTAAATCTGGAAAATAATCTGGATAATATTTTTAGCACCTCACACAAACCTACTGTATTCTGCCAGAGAGGACTGCGGCTGCAACGCATTGTGATTTGGATTACTTTTGGTACTGTTTTTGACATTTCTGCAATAAATAAATGACTGTAATTGCACTTATCTGTCCGTCATGTTTTTCTTTATACTGTACAGAAATAGTTATGGTTAGGTTTAGAGGCAGGAGTGGGATTAGCGAATATAAATTGGGTTAAAGGGTCTACAAATCTAAAATGCTTATTGATAAAATGAAAAAAAAAAAAAAAATGCTATAAAATGGGTAGGTTTAGGTTTGGGGCTAGGAGACTTACTTAGTATTATGTAACAAAGTAAACAAATAAACAATTTAATAATGCAATTGAAAACAAAGTCATTGATATGACAACTAAGAGCAACAATAATAATAAAACTAATGCCGCAGTTTCAATATTCATAAAGATATTTTTTAGGAGTTGTCTACATGTCAGTATTGTATGATTACATGCTGAAAATGCGCAAGTATTTGTAGGTTTAGATGCTGAAAATATGCCACTATTGTACATTTTAGTGCCTCTAAAAACTTAAGTAAATGTACGTTTTGTAGAACCACATTTTATGTAAAATACATACTATAAAAAACAAAAAACACAATTTGTTGAGTTCCTGCTGCCTTAAAATGTTATGTTCAGTCAACTCAGATAAGTTTATTTAAGTTGAAATGTTCAATTGTACTAAGTGACAACTTAGATATTCGAGTGGACTAAACAAAAAATGTATTTGTTAAACTTAACAGCTGTGTTTGTTACTCGGCTGCCTTAAAATTGTAAGTTGAATCAACTTAAATATCTAAGTTGTCACTTAGTAAAATGTAACATTTCAAGTTAATAAAACTTTCTTCAAGTTTACTGAACTTAAAATTTTTAAGGCAGCCAGGTAACAAATTATTTTAAGTTGACTCAACAAATGTAGACAATGCAGACAAATTATAATGAGATCACATTGCAGCCAGCATCACTTTAAACAAACTGTGGTGCAATTTCTCTGTTAGTATGGTTCATTTGAATAAGCATGAACTATTTGAACCCTGGTGTGCACCAAAAAAAAAAAAAAAAAAAAAAAAAACACCCTTTTCGCTTATTGATAAAATGATAAAAATGCATTGAAATGAACATATTAATGAGTTTATCTAAAAAGATATCTAAATTTGTATGTTTTTTTAGCCAAAAATATGTAGCGATTTATACATTTTAAACAGTGAAATACATCTAAATTGTACATTTTAGCATCAATAAAAACATACAAAAATGTATGTTTTGTGCTTGTAAACATTACGTATTAATATCAACGTATAAACAAAAAGACTAGGCTGGATCCAAACACAGCCTAAGAAAAAGCAACACTGGTTGTGTTGTATTCTTTTGATTTACTAAAAAAAACTGTCTCATAAAATCAATCCATTCTGGTGGCTCTTTCTTTCCACAGAAAACTCTGTTCCAGTATTTTAGTGCAGTAATCCATTCACATCACATGCATGTGTGAGAACCACTTTTTTTTAACAAATAGTACTGGGTCTCCATTTGCAATCCAACTGCAGAGATAAATGTGTTGCGATGTTGAAAAAGAATCTCAATCGTTCACAATGAGATAATCTTGTTGACTTGGAAATTGCATTTTGTAGAGCATCGTATTTTGTACAATTATTGATTAGGGGCTCATATAACATATCAGAGAGTAGTGTTGTCACCATAACTTTCAGTAGTCAATACCAATAGCAGTACAGTATAGGTAGAGAACACAATCAGCATTTTTTCGGTAGATTTTGTTAACTATTGACTTGAAGCACTTCTGACTTCTGTAGTAGAGATAAATATTCATTTTGGGCTTTTATGCTACATTTGATACGGTAATCAATAACGCTCACTAGCTCCATAAATCCATCCATAAATCTCACAAGTTAGCAATCTGATTGGTTATAATGGATATGAGATGAATTATGACAGCTGTTATGAGGGCCACAATGTCGCCAGCGTGTAATTTAATCCGTTTCCCACATCTTGACCCATTACGCTTCGACCGACGGCGCTGTGAGGATTGACCACGCCGCCTTAAAAACAACTCCTCTGGAATAATCAGTCGATTAAACTGTCAAGCCATCATACAGCCCTAGCATTTCCGGCCAGACGGACTGTTCAATGCAATACTCTTCCCATTTTATTGTTCTTCCAGAATCAATAAATGGATGCGTGTTGCTAGCCATCGCCGGGTGACGGATGGAGTTTACCTGTTTTACATGGTACACAATCAATAATACTTTTCAAGGCACTAGCTACACAAACAAAGCTAATAAACTCCTACAGCTGAGCCATTAAAACGCATAGGAGTTTAGAAACATTTAATATTATTAACATCAGTTGTGTAACGTCTGTAAGTGAGCAATTTGATTTTCAGCGAGGGAGATGCGCCTGCGACGCGATATAATTGCATGATATAAATCATAACGCTCTCAGGGACTTCATCAGCAGAGTTGATGCTACACCATCATCTTGTGCGCCGTGAAAGAAAATAATGACAGGTTCTGATGGAAGGAAATATATCTCAAATGCCTATTACTCATATCTCAAATGCATCTGTGATTTCTGGTTGCTGCTTGGGACCACAACCATGTTTGGTAATTTTTGGTTTATTTATTTATTTTTGGCATGAAAATGGCAGATGATTGCCTCTGGAGACAGGAGAGTGCTAACGGGATAATAATTGTGGTGTTTCGTTCTTTTATCTCCTTTAATAATTTAGTTTGCTCTGGATGCATGAAATCACATGTTTAGAGTGTAATACTCAATAGTGTCAATGTTGTTTGTTCTGCCCACACTGAACTTTCATTCATTCAGAAATTATATATAGAAGTTAATTAAATTTCAATAAATTTAGAAGTATCAGTCAATTAAAACATAAATATAAATATATATAACATACCCTGATCAATTAATAAAATGAATCTGTAAAAGAAAAAGAAATAAAAAATCAGTTGACACTGAAGACTGGAGTAAAGATGCTAAAAGTTCAGTTTTGATCACAGGAATAAATTACATTTTAAAATACACTACCAGTCAAATGTTTGGACGCCCCCTTTCATTTAATGTTTTTTAAAGAAGTCTCTTATGCTTATCAAGGCTGCATTTGTTTTATCAAAAATACAGAACAAATCTGTAATATTGCAAAATGTTATTACAATATAAAATAATGTTTTTTATTTTTATATACATTACAATATAATTTATTCCTGTGATATATATAAAGCTGAATTTTCATCAGCTGTTACTCCAGTCTTAAAAAGAACAGCATTTCTTCAAAATATAATATTTTCTAACAATGTAAATCTATGCTATCACTTTTTATTCATTTAACACATCCTTGGTGAAAAAAAATATTAATTTATTTCAAAAAAGAAAGAATAAAAATTTACTGACCCCAAACTTTTAAACAGTAGTGTATATTATTAGAATCATTTCTATTTTAAATAAATGCTGTTGTTTTTTTAACCTTTTATTGATCAAAAAATCCTGAAAAAAGTATCACAGGTTCCAAAAAAAAATAAAAATACACACATAATATATATATATATATATATATATATATATATATATATATATATATATATATATATATATATATATATATATATATATATATATAAGTAGCGCAACTGTTTCCAGCACTGATAATAAATCAGTATATTAGAATGATTTCTGAATGTAATGTTTCTGGAAATTCAACTTTAATTACAGATATAAATACATTTTTTATGTATATTAACATAGAAAAACATTGATTTACATCGTAATAATATTTCACAATATTACTTTTTTTCTGTATTTTTGATCAAGTGAAAACAGCCTTGATAAGCAGAAGAAACTTCTTCAAAAAAAAATGTAAAATAATCTTTCTGACCCCAAACGTTTAACTTTTTACTATAATACAAAACAATCATTTGACAATTGTTGATGTTTGTTTTTTTTGTGCGCTAAAAACCCTTTCCTTTTCCATTGTTCCGTTAATCAAGAGCAGTGTGTATACTGACTTGAAAAGTGTTGCATAAAATAAAGATAATTCGGATAGCACATCATCCCCTGCTAGTTGTTACTATTTCTTGAGGGCAAGTGGGGAAAAAAGTATTAGCTTTTCAGTTAATAGCTCATCAGTTAGTGCTGCAGATATAACGAAGTTGACGTGAAGGTCGTGCATGCGGCGTATCACTGAGTGATTCAATTTTGATTAGACAGTTACATAAATCCAATTAGGAAATTGCACCCATCTGCTACCTCATCTGAAGACTAATAATTAAATAAGACTGTGATAAAGAGTTTGAGTGTCCTCTGCATTTCAGCAGCCATGAACGGGCTTTAGGGCTCAGCCTGGAGAGAAAGACGGATAGAGAGAGAACTGCTCCTTCAAAACAAAGATGAAAAAGATGGATGGATTGCTGTGGAGCTGTAGGGTGACGGCACTGGATTCACATTAAGTGCTTTAATGGCCTCTGGGTTCACTTTCATATGATTTCATGTTAAAGCGGGTGACAATTCATTAGGTGAACCCAGAGCACTTCAGCACGGGCCGCAATCACGTCCCTCACAGAAAGGATCCGACCCTTTGAATGAAACGGCACAAAGGTGGCAAAAATGAGAAAAAGACTCAAGAAGAAAAAGGAAAGGCATTAGTGCTATGGAGCAAAAATTGAGCAATTTCTGAACTTAGCTGCCTGTGGACATGGAAAAGGTGCATTGAAGGTTCATAATTGGTCAGTTATTTTGATATTATATTATATTGCTGTATAGTGTAAGGTTTCCAGAACCTCAGATACTTTGATCTTCTGAGACGGACAATACACACACAGTATATTAAGATACGGACATCTGTTTAAGCATCTCATTGAGAGAAGATGCGAGAAAAGTCCCTTCTCACCCATTCTTTCCATCCACTTCCCCTCAACCCATCTCCTCTCACTCAGCTCAATAGCATAAAATTATGTTTTACATGAATACAAGTGATATTCATAGTCATGTTTGCTATCATTTGAACAGTGCTGGGGGTAACGCATTACAAGTAACGCAAGTTACGTAATAATATTACTTTTTTCAAGTAACTAGTAAAGTAACGCATTACTTTTTTCATTTCCAAGAAAATATTTGAGTTACTTTTTGTTTCCTTTATGTATTTTATCCCATTTTATTAACCAGTGACTTTGCTGCTGATCTTTGTAGAGCCAATTCAACCGTACACTGCAAAAATACTTTTCTTTCTTAGATGTGTTTTGTCTTGTTTTCAGCCAAAATATCAAAAAAAAAAAATCTTAAATCCAGTAAATAATTATTTTCTTGTTTTCAGAAAAAGTCAAAATTAAGTGAGTTTTTGCTTAGAACAAGCAAAATAATCTTATTTCTAACAGAAAACAATTATTTAGCTTAGCACACAGAGATTATTTTGCTTGTTTCAAGCAAAAACTCACTTTTTTTTCAGAAAAAAAAGACAATGATTATTTACTTGTCTAGAAAATCCTTCTTGATTTAAGAATTGTTAGATATTATGGCTAGAAACAAGACAAAAAAATCTAAGAAAAGCATTTTTTTTTTTGCAGTGTACTAATAAGCAAAACTTACTTTACATTTTTTCCTCATTGCTAAAGAGTGTTGAACTTTCTTTTCCTACAGTTCTATTGTACAAATTTAATTTTCCTTTAGCCTTAGCCTTATTCACTACATTTCATTTTGGTGTGAAAGGGCCTTTACATTTGATAAGAATCAAACTTTTTTATATTAAAAAGTAACAAGAAAGCCATGTAACGCAATATTGTAATGCATTACTTTTAAAAGTAACTTTCCCCCAACACTGCGCATCTGGTACAATGGTCTCATTCTAACAAGAAGTAAACTAAAAGGTAAACAGATCCTAAGAGTTTAGCGATATCTTGCTCAATGTAAAGAGTGTACCGTTTCCCAGGGTCTTTCATGCAAATTGCCATTTGTCCCCGAAAAGGTGTAAACGATCATGTCTGGGACTTGATCAATGCAAATTCCAGTTGTTATTTCCTGTCTGCATTTGAAGCAGGAAAGGTTTGTCTTGGTCTGGGGTACTTAAGGAAATGTTGCAGGAAGGCGTGATTGAGTGTGTCCACACATGCCACACTATGTATTTTTCTAAAGTCAGGTATGCATCTTGTCCTCTTAGATTCATCTTTGAGAATTTGATGTCTTGTATTGATTTGATATCTTTAAATTGGCTATGCAATTGGCATAATACATATTTACCTGACTGATAATAAAATGTTACATTTGATTTTATCCTGAATTACTCCGTAATTATTAAGAATAAATAGAATAATTAGATTATTATAAATTATCTTATGGATGATCAATAATCATTCACATTCTAAACCAAATGCAAGGTCATAATAAAATGAAGCCAGATTTGAATTTAACTTGAATTAAATAACTGTGCGCACTGAAAAGACTGAACACACAAGAAACCTTTAGCCACAATTGGATACCTTCCTTGGTCCAATATCGTGGACCATATTATATTATATTATATTATATTATATTATATTATATTATATTATATTATAGTTGCTATTGTTGTTAAATTACAACATTTGCTGTTTTTCACTTCACACAATGCCATTAAAATAAAGTTTTGAGTTTCAAATTGCAATTTATTTTTTTTTTTACTTCTTCTAGTTTGATTGATAGATTACATTTACATTTAGTCATTTTGCAAAGGCTTTCATCCAAAGCGACTTACAAATGAGGACAATGGAAGCAATCAAAATCAACAAAAGATCAATGCTATGTAAGTGCTATGACAAGTCTCAGATTATCTTAATGCAGTATACATAGCAAGGTTTTTTAAATTATATAAAAAATAACCAGAAAAAAGATAGAATAGAAAAAAAAAAATGAGCAAGATAGTTTTAATTAATAAATAATTACAATTATTTTTTTCTTGCAATTTCAAGATTACAACATAATTCTGTGATTATATTTTGCAATTCTGAGTTGTTGTCTCGCAATGAGTTTCTTTTTTTTGATATTTTTTTCTTTAGAATTGTGAAATTTAAAATCAGAATTGTGAGGTATAAAACTAGATTTCTGATTTCGTTTCTCACAATTTCAAGTTTACATTTCATAATCCTGGCTTTTTCCTTAGAATTCTGAAATTCTGTTGCACAATTCTGTTTGTTTGTTTGTTTGTGTTTGTTTGTTTCTGCCACAGAATTTAAAAAAGTAATTTATCTCACAATTGCATTTTTGTTTGCAATTACAAGATTATAACACAGTTCTTCCAATTTGCATTTCAAGTTGCAATTTATTTATTTAGACACTTGAGTTTAGATTTCAAATGTAAAATTGTGAGGTATAAACTGCAAGAAAAACTGCAAGAAAAATCTGATTATATTTCACAATTCTGAGTTTTTGTTTTGCAATTTGAGTTAAGTTTCATTTTTTACCCATTTATTTATTTAGACAAATCTGAGTTTATATACAATTCTTACTTTTCCTTCAAAATTGTGAGATTTAAAACCAGAATTGTGAGGTATAAACTCAATTCCAAGTTTATATCTCATAGTTTAGACTTTTTTTTTCCAAATCATTTTGAGTTTATGTCACACAATTTGTGTGTGTGTGCTTGTTTGAGTGTTTGTGTGATTATATTTCAAAATTCTGAGCTTTTGTCTTGCAATTCTGATGTGTGTCCAAATTGTGAGATAAAAAGTCCAAAAATAAATGAATAAATTTAACAAGTTACCATTTTTTTTTTAATTGTTAGTTTTTTGTTTGTTTGTTTTTTGGCACCTTAATTAAATATAGTTTTCGATTTCTTAAATCCATAAAAAAAATATATAACTTTTCATCCAGTTAGCACATGCACGTAGACTCAGCAAGTTTATACATTTCACTGGCCACTGCAATTCTAAAAACAGTGGTTTTAGTACATCACTTGACTCAGCAGCATCCTGGAATATTGTTAGTATTTTCTGGCACTGGATTTGATGGCATGGCAGGACCCAGTCACACCTCAGTGGCCCCTGGCTCTCAGTCCCCGGGCCCCACCCTCTTCCGCATCTCTGTTTCTGGCACCCTTAAGTGAGCTCTCATTCTCACTACTCCATGCAATTTCACGGTGTCAATCCCTCACCCAAATAAACCCGCCTGCAAGAAATATTTAGCTCTTTACCTCAATACATATGAACACACACCAAAGACAGGAAATGAAATGGAAAGCATCTGTAAGGGCTTGAGCTCGTATGTTTTTACATGTATATGTGTGCAGTGAACTGTGCAGAAAGGTCAGGTATGAAACATGCAATCTTGTGTATGACGGTTTCGCTATAAGATAGCATGACATCAGAATAAATATTATTCTTATTTACTGGTAGCAGAAACGCACCTGATCCCCCGTAATTTATTTTCTCTGATTTCATAAAGCAATAAATACACCATGGAAATATTCCATCAAATGCGTCATGTAATATCCCGTTGATGCTGCTGATAGAATATTGCATGGCATCTGAGAAAATGTGACATGTTTAAAGCCTCAGGACCATCCATTGATATTCCAAACATATTCCGTAGCTCCGTTACTCCTCCAAGCATGTAAAGGGAGTCTACCGACTGCAAAACACGGAAAGGAGAGTCCCGGGAGATATTCTGGGAGGAGGACTGCTGGTGCGTGGCATTTAATACTGAGCACAAATTACAGAGACCTGCAACGCAACCTCACTGGCTTTTAACGTGGAGATGCAGATGTTCAAAGCCCCCTCAGATGTGTTTGAACTGCATCGCCTAATAGAAATATATGATTCTGTCAAGTCGCTCTCGGAACTTGATTGGACAGGTGACAGCTTTCCACCTAACCAATCAGTGGGAGCAGTTTGGTTGTCAAGGTTGGTTTTTCACCTGAGGAATTTAGTCGTTGTAGAGCGGTGGGGGTTTGAATGAGATCTAGAAGTATAGGGGGAAAAAAGGATGGATTTGGGCCTGAACATCTCTAATTTAGACATGATATTGTAGAAAGCCTGGGCAAGGGGCTTTCAAACTGGTGTCCAGGGAACTCGTGGGGCCACACAATTGTTCTAGGAGGAAAAAAACTTGAGAGGGAAAAAAAGGATTCATAAGACTGACAAAGTTAGCTGTAAAACGAGCTTTATTTTGGAAATTGCTATACAAATACTTTATTTAAATTAAAATAGATTTTTTTTTCTTTTGAGGTTTAAACATTTAAAATTAAATTAAGCATAATTGCAAGTATATTTTTCACAATTCTGAGTTTTATATAAACTCACAATTGCAATATAGTTTTTGCAAGTTTTTTTTTTTTTTTTTCACCCCTCAGAATTGGACTTTACAACGTGCAAAAAAAAAAAAAAAAGGCATTTCTGAGAAAAAAAGTCTGAATTGTGAAACAAAAAGTCGCAATTACTTTTTTGTTTTACATTTTTTATTCAGTGGCAAAAATTGACTTTCATATAAAACGGCTTTAATTGCATGAAAAAATAAATAAATAAATAAAATGTAAAAAACAAAAAAACAAAAACAAGTATTTTTCAGATAATAATTTGCACTGGCCTCAGTACTCCAATAAAATATAGGAAAATTATTAATAGGAAAAATGTCATTAATTATTATTTAACTAATTATAATATGTATGCATTACATTTTTTTATTATTATTATTATTTAGTTATACAACGTGCAAGAAAAAGAAAATGACAGAAGACTTTTCTGAGAAAAAAGTCAGAATTGTGAGACAAAAAGTCACAATTACCTTTTTGTTTTACATTTTTATTCAGAAAATGGACTTTCATATAAAACAGCTTTAATTGAAAAAATAAATAAAATAAAACGTAAAAAAAATGCATGTATGCATCACATTTTATTTATTTTATTTATTTATTTTATTATATATAAATATACACACATGCATGTACATATTTAATAAAAATATGTTATATATATATATATATATATATATATATATACCTGTAAATATGTAAATGTGTGTACTTTTTTTTTTTTTAAATACATACTGTATCCGCATGTCTTTATATACAGGCAATACATTTACATAGTGCAAACACATATGTGACCCTGGACCACAAAACCAGTCATAAGTCACTGGGGTATATTTATAGCAATAACCAAAAATACATTGTATGGGTCAAAATGATTAATTTTTGTTTTATGCCAAAAATCTTTAGGATATTAAGTAAAGATCATGTTCCATGAAGATATTTTGTACATTTATTTTGTAAAATTGTCATTTTTGATAAGTAATATGCATTGCTAAAAACTGGGAACTCTTATAATAGTTGTATTGCGGCCAAATATTGTCATAACCATACATCATTGGAAAGCTTATTTATTCAGCTTTCAGATCATGTATAAATCTCCATTTCACAGAACAGGTTCTTCTCAAGTGGATCATAATATCAAAAAACCTCCTGGTCTAAGTGACGACACGTTTTAAAACTGGTGGAAGGTAAGATTTTTAATGAAAATTAATCTTTATTTTGGTTTGGTCTTCACACAGTGCTCTTGTATGGTTTAGTCCATGAGTCGTATGAGTCCTTTTTGAATTGTGGTAGTCTTATAATATTCTCATTGTGAGGAAAACAACAGCGTGAACATTATTTCTTCTTCTGTGTTCTACAAAAGAAGAGAAGGTAAGCTGAACAGGTGCATTTTCCACTGAACTATTACTTTCAACATCATTAAGCCACATTTCACTGAGATACGGACTGTATCTAAACTCAAGGACACAGGCCTCCCTCGGCTACGATTTGTCCTCTTGCGGATTCCATCAAAATCTGATTGACGGCGTCGACAGAAAGCTGCTCACATGCCTGTGAAAATGTAATTACGGGGCCCCGGAGCCCACGGGGAGGCGATAGACGTGTTTTTCCAGCACCCCGCAGACACGTCGCCCTCATCGTTGGTGTTTAAATGAGGAGGTGCGAGGAGCATCGCTGTCACTCAACAGTTTCTCCATTACGGCTGCTCTACGGCCGGCCAGGGGCTGCGAAGGAGAGGTAGAGCAGAGGAGGATTTGCTAGGAAAGACGGCTGAGTGGTGGTTTTTCCGGTTCCATTTCACCATGGGATTTTGGGCGGATTAAAGGGTTGGGTGAATTGGGATGGGAAGTGATGCGCTCTGGGCTGCAGGCGAGGATGGTGACCACAGCGTCGGCCAGGAGGGCGACTGGAGGAGGGGTTAAGAAGCGGGAATGGCTGGAATGAGCGGAAGTTTTCTGCCGCCGCTGCTGAGCTGGACTTTGTCCAGTCAAAAAAAAGAAAAAATTCACAAGAGGCTTAACGGAGGCTAGCTGAGCTATATCCTCCATCCCGCCGCTGCTGACTGCTGTATCCATCAGCGTGAGAAAGAGAGAGAGATTATAGAGATGGATTTTACTAAACTGAGAGCTATCAAAATGATAATTTAGGGAGAGGTTTTCACATAAACCTCAGAGAGGCATATAAAAATTCATTTGTGGAAAAAAAAAAAAAAAAAAGATGATGACTCCTGGAGCTAGGAACAAAATAAAACTAATCATCAGGAGCCTTGCGTCGAAAAAGAAATCATTTTCAATAAGCAGTTATTTTCATCATCTTCCATCTTCTCTGATAAATAACCATCGTCACTAAATTTGTTCTCTGACTGAAAATGGCTGGTTATTTTCAGCATTGTATATTTAGCAGAGACTGCAGAGATGATTGCGAGAGATGAAGAAATCCGACAGTTCACAAGTTTATCCCGGCAATCTCTGATGTGGAAGGAAAAATTCCTCTGGAGGTCTTCCAGAGGGTTCGGCGTATGCAGAGAGCTTCTCAGATGCTGTTCCAGGCCCACAATATGGGGATAAAATAGGAAATTGTCATGGTTTAAACAAAAATATTCCTCTATGTCGCTCTCACACTGAGGGCTTATGCAAGGACAATGCAGGCCCTGAGGCTCACGCAATGTTTGACATCACGTCCTGGATAGCTGCTTCCAAAATTAACATCTCTCACCAACCAGGTGGCTCTTCAACTTTACCCTATACTGTCATGTTTGCTATATATATCTGAAAACATGCCTGTAGACCTGGAAAACAGTCTTGCTTGATTGATCAACAGAACCTAAAGCAATATTCCATGCGGCGATGATGCTGAAGTTGACAGTCAACAAAAAGCCAATAAGAATTTTCCATTGGCTTTTGGATTATTGCAGAAAACAAGCTACAGTGGGTACGGAAATATTCAGACCCCCTTAAATTTTTCACTCTTTGTTATATTGCAGCCATTTGCTAAAATCATTTAAGTTCATTTTTTCCTCATTAATGGACACACAGCACCCCATATTGACAGAAAAACACAGAATTGTTGACATTTTTTTGCAGATTTATTAAAAAAAAATATATATATACTGAAATATCACATGGTCCTAAGTATTCAGACCCTTTGCTGTGACACTCATATATTTAACTCAGGTGCTGTCCATTTCTTCTGATCATCCTTGAGATGGTTCTACACCTTCATTTGAGTCCAGCTGTGTTTGATTATACTGATTGGACTTGATTAGGAAAGCCACACACCTGTCTATATAAGATCTTACAGCTCACAGTGCATGCCAGAGCAAATGAGAATCATGAGGTCAAAGGAACTGCCTGAAGAGCTCAGAGACAGAATTGTGGTAAGGCACAGATCTGGCCATGGTTACAAAAAAAAATTTCTGCTGCATTTAAGGTTCCTAAGAGCACAGTGGCCTCCATAATCCTTAAATGGAAGACATTTGGGACGACCAGAACCCTTCCTGGAGCTGGCCGTCCGGCCAAACTGAGCTATTGGGGGAGAAGAGCCTTGGTGAGAGAGGTAAAGAAGAACCCAAAGATCACTGTGGCTGAGCTCCAGAGATGCAGTCGGGAGATGGGAGAAAGTTGTAGAAAGTCAACCATCACTGCAGCCCTACACCAGTCGGGGCTTTATGGCAGAGTGGCCCAACGGAAGCCTCTCCTCAGTGCAAGACACATGAAAGCCCACCTGAAGGACTCCAAGATGGTGAGAAATAAGATTCTCTGGTCTGATGAGACCAAGATAGATTTTTGGCCTTAATTCTAAGCGGTATGTGTGGAGAAAACCAGGCACTGCTCTTCACCTGTCCAATACAGTCCAACAGTGAAGCATGGTGGTGGCAGCATCATTCTGTGGGGGTGTTTTTCAGCTGCAGGGACAGGACGACTGGTTGCAGTCGAGGGAAAGAAGAATGCGGCCAAGTACAGGGATATCCTGGACGAAAACCTTCTCCAGAGTGCTCAGGACCTCAGACTGGGCCGAAGGTTCACCTTCCAACAAGACAATGACCCTAAGCACACAGCTAAAATAATGAAGGAGTGGCTTCACAACAACTCCGTGACTGTTCTTGAATGGCCCAGCCAGAGCCCTGACTTAAACCCAATTGAGCATCTCTGGAGCTACCTGAAAATGGCTGTCCACATACGTTTACCATCCAACCTGACAGAACTGGAGAGGCAAGGAGGAATGGCAGAGGATCCCCAAATCCAGGTGTGAAAAACTTGCTGCATCTTTCCCAAAAAGACTCATGGCTGTATTAGATCAAAAGGGTGCTTCTACTAAATACTGAGCAAAGGGTCTGAATACTTAGGACCATGTGATATTTCAGTTTTTCTTTTTTAATAAATCTGCAAAAATGTCAACAATTCTGTGTTTTTCTGTCAATATGGGGTGCTGTGTGTACATTAATGAGGACAAAAATGAACAAATGATTTTAGCAAATGGCTGCAATATAACAAAGAGTGAAAAATTTAAGGGGGTCTGAATACTTTCCGTACCCACTGTGTGTGATCAACACAAGTTTATGAATCATATACATTTTCATCATTGAGAATACACCTTTTATAAAGCCTAAATATAATCGGCAAATGTAAAAAGCTAAACATAAGCTATAAACACAACACCACAGTCACAACTTCAGCATTAGGGCTGTGTAATATATCGAAATCACTGAAATATCGCAAATGTACATACTGCTACAGCTTTCAATATTTGGGGCCATGAACAAAAGACAAAGAGAAAATGACTAACTGCTCTTTTACTAACTTTTGTAGTTCAAATAAGAATCAGTGCACACTGAATTCATAGGGTGAAGACTAAGCAGTGTTTTATTTTTCCTTTTTATTCTTCATTTTTATGTAATGCTAGAGCAAAACACTACTGTTGTAGGGGTGATTTCTTCTGAAAAAAAGTGAAACATGAATGCTAGAATCAGAATGATCTTCACTGATACATGCATACATAAAAATAACCATATATATACACGACACAAAATAGTTATAGAGGTTCACAGAACCGACGCTGTAACAGCTGAGTTTCATCTGAGCATGTGGCCCTTTAGGCATCATCATATCGTAGGGGTGTGACGAGACACTTATCCCACGAGACGAGACACGAGACTGGGTTCACGACAACGAGATGAGATTTTTTTTTTACTTTTTTAAAGAAATCCTTAATAATGAAATATATAGGGAAAAATAGTATTTTATTCAACTGAAAAACAAAAAATATAGGTGCATTTTGATATGAATATGTGTGTTTGATATGATATGTACTTTATAAAATTAAACTTCTATTTTAATGAATTATATGCAGTAACAAACATGTAAACTTATGCTACATGATTCTGCAAAAAAAAAAAAAATACTGGACTGCTGGAACGGATCGGATCGGTTATCGGCAAAAAATCCGATAGGAATCAAATACTAGGGATACACCGATAGGATTTTTTCTTTTTTTTTGGTCCGATAACGATACGGATTTTAACAAACAACTATTGGCCAATTCCAATACTGATATTGGTCAATTGCATAAAGCAGCACTTAAAGGAAAAAAAAAAAAAAAAAACCTTAATCAGTTCACTCCGAGCTAAATCTGTATTTAAAATGTTTCTAAAAAAAAAAAAAAAAAAAAAAAAAAAAAAAGTTAACTTTTTTTTTTAATTCTTTCTTTTAAACTGTTAATGATTTAAGTGAAATATTTTTGTTCATAGAACTTTATATTCCTTTTTATATAGAGAGTGTTTTATTTAGTTTTCTCCTTTCACAGATGCGCTGCAGGTGCGGGAATCCGTGTTCTACACTATCCTACCATTTTTGCTGGTTTAAAAACACACAACAAGCTGCATTTTCACTTAAGGCCTAATGGTTCGGTGGTTTGTGACATATCCTCGGATAAACTAACGCCGGAGCACTGCCATTGCGACTGACCTATGATGAATTAACAGCTGAGTACGGGCATTTCACATAGGTCATACAGTCTGACAAACTATATTTTGTACAGATATTATTTTGTTTTGGAAAGTATTTAATTATTCTGCCCAGAGAAAAACGCTGGATTATGCAACAGATATGCAACTCACTGTCTCCATGTTAATTAATAAACCATCGGTATCGGCCATTTTCAAGCTATTTCCGTTAAGCCGATAGCTGCAAATTAATCAAAAATCGGCCAATAAATATCGGCAGCAGATACATCGGTGCATCCCTATCAAATACTACACCAAAAGGAATTGATTTCATTTGTGCGCTGTAATCCAAATCTTCAGAATACTGTGAGGAACTGTCCCAAAATCAAGCCTTTTTTTAGCGATCGTTATCTTCATCCTCATCAGCGACAGTACGCAACAAAACCCACGCTGACACACTTGTTACAAATTCAAAAGTTGCCAATTTTCCTACAGAGGAAAATTTACACTGCCTTCTTTGTCGCAGATCACATACAGATAATAATCTGGATAATATTTTCAGTTTAACAACTTAAATTCTGCTCTGCACCTTATAAAGAACTATTGCATTCCACCTGAGAGGACTGCGGCTGCAAAACATTGTCATTTAGACAGATTTTGGTACTGCTTTTGACATTTTTGCAATTAATTAACTGTGACTGCACTTATCGGTCTGGCATATTTTTCTTTATATTGTACAGAAATAGTTATTATAGGTTAGGTTTAGAGGTGGGAGTGGGATTAGCCACTATTTAAAAAAATAAATAAATAAATAAATAAAAATAAAATAAAATAAAATATATATATATATATATATATATATATAAAAAACATTTTAATGCTGTATTGTTACCAAAACATTTTCCAGCATATTTCGGTCAGATTACGTTTTATATATTTTTATATTCGCTACAAAATGGGTATGTTTAGGTTTGGAGGTAGGTTTAAGAGTTCTAAATTGCTTAGCGATAAAATGTTAAAGATGCATTGATGTTTTTTTTAGCTAAAAAATTTTAGCAATTCTTGTTTTAAACATTAATACATCCAAATAATAGTTTCAGCATCAATAAAAATGTACACGTTATGCACTAATACCTATGTATAAACAATGCCACCAGTACTTTTTCATATTATTTTGAAGCAATTAATTTGTTGATTAGATGGAAAACTAGTTTGCTGTCAAGATAATGCTAACATTAGTAGTACCTCAAGCAGTTATAACAATATGACAGAAATATATGGCAGTCCAACCCAGCGTTTCATTTCATAACTGTTGCCATCTATTTGCATTAGTTTATGTTTAGCTGGTTGCTTTTAATTTGTTAGCTAGCAAAGTTGTAGATTTAAAGCAAAATATGTTCATATACCTGAAAGAAACATAAATCTGAATTGCCAAACTTCAAACTCATCTATGCCACTTTGTTTATTCTTGAAGTTAACTTCTTCCTGTTTGGTGACTAAATATTCTTCTGTTTTTGGACAGCCACTTGAAGTGAACATGGCGCGTCCGGTGTGTGATACATGCGAGTTGTACTAAATATTTTTGTAATACATATAGCAATACATTTTCACATTTTAAATTTGCATTGCTTATTTGCTTATCGGCCAGTGCATTTCAACCTAGTACTCTAATAGTTTGCATAAGCGTGATTATAAACACAATGCAGGTGTGAATGAGAGCAATAAGTAGATGAGTTTCAGTGTGATGATGTTTAATGTCCCTGACAACTTCTGTAGTCCCATTTAGACACTTTCCAAAACACGTAAAAACTCATGCAAATATCCTAATATCTTAAGCTTGAGTTTAGCAGTGATGTAACCAAAAATAAATAAATAAATGGGGTAATGAACCAGACTGGAAGTTCACAAATGCCAACTTATTTCTAGATTTTAGGACTCATTTCTGAAGTGCTCTACAGCTCAAACAGTACAACATGGCACTAGCAACACCAAAGCCATGGGTTTATTTCCCAGGAAATGCATAAACTGACAAAATTCATACACATTTGTTGAGTCAACCTGGCTGCCTTAAAATTTTAAGTTCAGTCAACTCGAAAAAAGTATATTCAACTTGAAATGTTACGTTTTACTAAGTGGCAACTTAGACATTTTAAGGCAGCAGGGTAACAAATTATTTTAAGTTGACTCAACAAATTGTGTTTTGTTTTTTACAGTGTAGCTTTGGTTAAAAGTGTATGCCAAATACACGGACATAATTGTCAAGTATCTTAATTCCAAGTTGTCCTTCAGTTTATAAAAACAAACAAACAAAAATGGTGTCTAATAGGCAAAGTATTCCACTGGGGAAAAACAAAAAACTGATTTTGCATTAACATTTGTTCATGCGCCATACGTTGTCCTGTCAAATTCAAGCACATATGTGCCGCCTCGACCTCATATGTTTATGCGCCGTATGGAAACTGGCACTCGCAGTGATGCTGCTTGTGCATGACACAGGCATTCAATATTTATTTCACACCTCATCATCTGTGAATTACTCATTCGGATATTTAATGTGATTTTTTTGCATTCATTACCAACATAAAGCTCTTCAGCAGCACTAAGAACTGACAATTCACCAATATGACATGGTTTAACCAAGAGGATTTAGAAAAGAAATTCAACAATCTACAAGGCATGTATGTGCTACACTTACATACACTTATGTCATCGGGTATCCAATGACAACATTTCAGTGTTTATTACATGTGTGGGAGGATGAATAGATGAGTTAGAGATTCAATTCAAGTACATACAGGGTTGAAATACTAGATCTGCAGTTCAATGTATAATTTTCTCACACACAAAGTGCATCTTTACTAAACCGCACAAAAAGATTGTTATAGAATGGCTAGGGTCTTGAATAAAATGTGACTTTTTTGTTCTCTATTGCCAGGCCTTGTAATTCCTCCCCAGCACACTGTTAGAGCTCGCTCTGTCCTTGAGTTAGAAAGCACACGACTGCAGAATTGCTTCATGGTAGGTGGCTCCATCACAGTCAATAGACACTGAAAATGTGTGTGTGTCTCTGTGTGTAGATCAGTGTGCACTTAAAAAATCCTTCTTGATTCAGTTTTGTAGGCTAGTTTACTGTATGGTTTGAGAGACATACCTGCCTGGTAGGTTTCTGTCATTGTATTTAGACTATTTGCTTTCCTGTGTCTCAATGTGTAAGTCTAGATGCATTTAAGAATCTGACACATGCTGTTCGGTGTCTACACTGTGTCGGATACATCTGCTTTGTCCTTTCTTTCACCTGGTTTCAATAATCAGTATATATATCCTTGTGCTTCACTCTGACAAACCACCTTGCTCTCACTAGAACCAAAGAAGAAGACCATAAAAGTTAGACTTTTTTGCTGTGGTTCATTATTAGGTTGACATCTCTGATAGCTTTTATCAGCTAGTAATGGTGCTTGCAGCACTGGTTGACCTGAACTGTTTTACTCATGTTTTTTCCTTGTAATTTTAAAACTTAATACAAGGGGAATAGCACTTGTGTCTTTTGCACATATGTCATAAATACACAGTAAAAAAAATAAAAAAAATAGTTGAGTCAACTTAAAATAATTTGTTACCAGGCTGCCTTAAAATTTTAAGTTCAGTCAACTCAAAAAAAGTTTAGTCAACTTGAAATGTTACATTTTACTGTGACAACTTAGATATTTGAGTTGATTCAACTTAAAATTAAGGCAACCGAGTAACAAATACAGATGTTAAGTTTAACAAACAATTTTTTTAGTTTAGTCAACTTGAATATCTAATTTGTACAACTAAACAATTCAACTTGAATAAACTTATTTGAGTTGACTCAACTTAATTTTTTTAAGACAGCAGGGTAACAAATTATTTTAAGTTGACTCAACAAATTGTGTTTTTTGTTTTTTACAGTGTAGATCACTTCTACTAACTAAACTGAAAAAATGCAGTTTAGGGTACAGAAAGGTTTTACACCTTCCAAAAGTACCAACATCCGAGCTCAAGCTCAAGTGAAAAAGCCATAAGTGTACCCATTTATGTCCAATTTACCCTGAATCTTGGTTGCTTCCAGTGCAAACAATTTTTCCACTTGTGCAACAGAATGTTTTCGACAGAGTTTAATTCACTTGGTCAATCTTGGAGAAAGAACAAAGCGCAAGAAGTCATTTTGTAGAGGTTGAGAAATGCCTCGACTGTCACCTTCAACTCTTAAACTCTTTCTGGCCTAGAATGAAAAAGACCCATAACTTCACAGAAATAAAATGGCAGCGGCTCCTATGATACATCAAGCCCGTGACCCACGACCTCTCATATAGGTTGTGTGTAAAGCTTTCTGGACGGCCCTTTGAAATGCAGGATTGCCGTGTCCATCTATCTCAGGACATAAAAGGCACACGCAGGGGTTCTGCAGGTGCAGATGTGTCATGCGCTCAAGGTATTTATGGCTACTGGAACGTCTTATGGTTACTGTGGCGTTTCAGGAAGGAAAGGCACTGTGAATCATCCTTGCTGGGGTATTCAGAGATGTTTCAGGGCGGTGTGATGAAGTGGGTAAGCTTAAGGCTGGTAATGAGCGCCAGTCACCATTTTGCTCTTGGGAAAGGCATTTAACCCCTGGTTGCTCCAAAGGAACTGTCCTTGTCCAACTAATAAGAGTACCAGAAGTTGCTTGTGCAACTTGATTTTCATTAAGTCATTCATAATAACTGGATATGTATTTTAACATACATTTATTTGTTTATTTATACATTTAAAATGTATTTAATTAAGATTTGCAGTATAATTTGAATATAGATTGCACTCAAAGAGAAAGCTGATTAAATATTTTAAAGAATCTTCAGTGTTCAAATGTTCATTATTTTCAGTTATTTTTATGCCCTTATTAATTTCCATAAGCATTCTAGACCTGAAAATCTTCTTAAATATTATCATCTCAAGGGCCAGGTTTATTAAACAGGGCAAATTAGTGTGAAACCGCAATCGCTGCATGAGCATGATGTTTTGTTGCTGATCTAACAATGGACAAATTAAAGAATGCAGATGCAGCCAGATCATTTCCATAATGACCAACGTAATCTACCAAGAGCACCACAATTAGTAGCCATCGCAGCCGTGTCAAGTGTAAAATGGGTTAATGCTTTTTTAGGTGTTAAATAATGGCACAGATACCGGTAAATTGACTGCTACTCCCATAAATGTTGTGTCTGGAAGGAAAACGCCAACATATGCATATGCAATAAGGTCAACCGCAAAACTGCATCCATGCAATTTTTTTTTGTGTGTCTCTTTAATAAATCCTGACAGTAGTTTTTAATGTGCAAAAACCTGGCCTTTAATATGATGTGAAAAGCTAGGAAGCTAGAGAAAAGTGATTATTACGTTTTAAATATGGATATTTTTCTTACAAAAATGCATCGATTTGGTACAGGAGGCCTTTTTTTTTACCCCCCAGAGCCGTGTGAGGCACTTTTTATTATGGATGGAACAGAAACACTCACCCACTGCCATTATAAAGCTGGGAAGAACCAGGACATTTTTTATAATTCCGATTGAATTCATCTGAAAGAAGAAAGTCATATACACCTAGGATACATTGAGGTTGAGTAAATAATGGGCTAATTTTCATTTGACTCGTTTGACCAATAGCATACAAGCTTCGTAGATAATCGACCAATGCAATGCAAGAAAACAGGATCTACAGAGAACGGTCAAAGCAGTGTAAAGACATGTACATATAATATATGAGGACTGTAGAGAGACAGTCAATATGAAAACTGAGCTAAATCTAAGGCCCTATGATTTCTACAATGCAGAAAATATGGACAGACTGTGGAATCTTTTTACAAATCTGGAATTTACTGTATAACACCAAAATGTCATGGCACTTGCTGAATTTTGGAAGAATAAACCAAATGTAGGTCAGTACTCATAAATCAAAATGTGATATTGGACTATGATTCCTACATGTATTGCATGTTTCTGTGTGAATGAATGGCGCAGACGCCCTGTTTCATTTACCACACAAATTCTGAAGCTGTTTTCAGCCTCTGCCGCCTCAATACGAACACATAGAGCACATCTCTAGAAATGCTATGAGAGTCACTTCATGAGCATTTTACCATTTCTTTTATATAAAAAAAATAAATAACTGAATTAAACTATTAATACATTGCTATTAAATTATGAGTTTCATAATTTCAAATAATTAGGCATGCTTTTTGATTTATATATATATATATATATATATATATATATATATATATATATAACCATTACAATAGAGTCTAGAAAAATTGAAACAAAAAAATGGAAACCAGAAAAATTTGTATAGAAAAATAGAAAATGAAAAAAATAAAAAATAAAAAATAATAATAATAATAATAAAATCAAATCAAAAATAAATAAATAGATATAGATAAATAGAAAAAAAAAAAAAAAAAAAAAAAAAAAAAAAACATAGGGCCCCAGGGCTCTAGACTGCAACCAACATTTGAGAATGTGCTAGGTAAAATTTGACATGGTGCATGTCTTGCACTGCTCAAAAACATTTTTTTTTTTTTCCAAGTTGAAGTAAAGTAAAAGACCGCTCTTTAAACCAGAGAAGGTGAACATGTTGGTATTCTTGTGAAAAAATAAACATGCAAGCACTGTCACCGACATCCAGTTTAATTCTACTTTTTTTTTTTTTGGTTTTCATTTTGAAAAGCTTATCTTGTCATTTACCTCATATTACGTTATGGAGACTTTCTAATATTTTTTTATTTTTTATTTTTTTTGTGTCTTTAATTAAAAATACTAATGAATCCATCTTTTGATTTAGTCTTAAAAAATGAAAGGTGCATAAATAAGCAAAACAGACAATTATCTTTTTTGTAAAACATGACAAGATCATGAAGTGAAAGTGTCCAAAGCCTGGCTTATAACATAGCAAAAGAGGAACTTGCGTTCACAAAATTCAAACCAGAAGTAATACTGATGAAAAAGAACAGGTTGAGGGCTAAGCGCTTTCATTATCATATAACTATAAACTATGATAAAAGTTCACCAGCATGCATTGATTAATGTTGTACTATTAATTATGTGCTCCTTTGACCAACTGAGAAAGTTAGTCGCAAATGAACGACTAGTGGGAAGAATTAGTCCAGAGCCCACGGCCCTATAAAACATTTGTGCACCCCAATGATAATGATCAACCAAGTTCACCAGATTTTATTAATCAACTACTCTAGACCACTATTTACAAGCACTAACCACTATGGAAGTTAACACTGGTCTGAGAAGGAAGAAACAAACAATTCTTTAAATAAATGTCACAAATACCCAACCAAGACAGAACAGTGGGTATTTATCAGTTTACTCTTCTTTCTCTCTTTATTTTTGGCCGGCTCACACTCGTGCCCTCCTTTCGATGCATCTGCCTCTCCTGATAAGACCGGCAAACGTCACCTTTACAGCATTATTAAAACGTTTCTCCCAGGCAGGATTGAAATGATTATCTCCTTAGGCTGACGGGAGAAAGTTAGCAGATAGCCCAGCTCCATCCCAGACCTATCTGGACCTTCCCTTTGAAGCCGGGGACAGACTGGCTGGGTGGCTGAAGATTACGGCACGCGCTTAAACCTGCTACAATGAGGGGAGTAAATAAGGCAGGAGGGAGGGAGGAGAAGTGTGGGAGGCGGTGGGAAGAGACGGCAGATGATAACAGGACTGTCTGCTCCTCCTCTGTCTCTTTCTCTCTCTTTCTGTCTGGGATGGCAGTGTGCTGACTAGGTGCCAGGGACTTACTGTCAAGGAGAAAGAGGGCAGGATCGGTTGCAGGCAGACAGTAGGAGAGAGAGAGGAGTGCAGCTCAGCCACTTTCCCCCAGTCTAAGCCTCTCTTTCTCAATCCCTTCGGCACTCCGGCTTCCTTATCATCACATTATGTATGCACAGCGTGTGTCGTGTTGTGCTTTGAAATGAACCTTAAAATATCTGCAACCTGTCTCACCTTATTTGTTTTTTTGAATATTCCCATAAATCCTATGTATTTTTAGACTAAAACAGCTGCGTTAAGCAGGCAGGAACTGGCATGTGGTCCGCGTATTAATTTAGTTAATCTCGAATCGTGCATTAGACGTATTGAGTGCTACGCTCTGAATCTTTTAAAAGCAATTATGATTTTAACTGCCGAATGGCCTGGCAAATAAACTTTCAGTTCTTGTCAGGGGAAAATTATTTATTGTCCTCTGAGTTGGCGTTTTAATTGAATTCTTTTTCTCTACAATAATTACGGTCGTATTCAAATTAGTCGGTACCTTTAATAAGGTTGTTGACCTTAAAGTCTGCATGAACAATGAAGCAAGTTGGGCTAACAACCGAATAATTACGAGAGGCATGCCGTGAAGATTCATTAAAATAAATACTTTCCAATGTATTGCAAAGTTAGTTAGCAGTCTGTGGGGATATGAAAAGGTTAGGAAGGTTTCCACATCATTTTATTTAATATTCAGTGTTCAACACGTAGTCAAAGTTACATTTTGCTGTATTGTGTTGTAAATGGAGGTTGCAGTCATTTCAACAAAGACTATACGCCTGATTTGAAACCTTTCAGACTTCATGCCCCCACTTATTGTAAGTAGGTCTGTCAATTAAATATGAAATGTAACATTATAAAACAAAACAAGATTGTATTACCGAGCGTATGTCCATCTGCGCATCACGTCCTCTGATATTGCTTTCAGCAGGCGCACGCAGACCTGAGACCTCGCACACACAGCGTAATCAGAGAAGAGGAGCTAGCCAAGCTACATCTGCATCCATCGTTTTGGCACAAGAATGTGCTAGATCTGCCAGTTTATTAAAATCACCGGCCAGTCAGGAGATGGAGATGAACCTGACTGAAATGTGAGGCCCTGCATGTAAAATGCACAATTGTGTCCCACTGAACAAAATAACAGATCCATGGGTTTGGAACAAAATGAGGATGAATATGAAATGCTTTTGTGTAAAAGAATTACACATTAGCATAATTATTAAAAGAGTGCTTATTATACTGAAAATCCATGTCATATTTTTGGACCCTTAATTGCACGTTGAATGCGATTAAATGGAAATGTAGTATTAGTTCAAGTGCTTTATTGAACCACGCAAGTAGCACTTATGTACTTCTTTATATGTATATTTACAAAGACTTGTCTTTAAAATTAAAGTACTGCTGTCATAGTAAAACTATTTCTATTTAAACTTGTATATTTAAATACAGGTGCAGCTCAAAAAGTTCATTTTTTGTTTGTAACTTATTTTAAAAAATGAAACTTTCCTATATTCTAAATGCATTACATGTAAAGTAAAACATTTAAAAAGATTTTTGTTTTAATTTTGATAATTAGAGCGTACAGCTCATGAAAGTCATTTATCTAGTATCTCAAAATATTAGAACATTTACATTTGAGTTTCATTAAATGACTATCCCTACTGTATAGATTCTGGGCATCTCTTGTTCTTTGAAACCACACTAATGGGGAAGACATCTGATTTTGCAATTCTCCAGGAGACAATTATTGACACCCTTCACAAAGAGAGTAAGTCACAGAAGGTCTTTACTGAATGGGGTGGCTGTTTACAGAGTGATGTATCAAAGCATATTGAATGCGAAGTTGACTGGAAGGAAGAAATTGGCTAGGCAAAGGTGCACAAGCAACAGGGATGACCACAAGTTTGAGATTACTGTCAAGTAAAGCCGATTCAAACACTTGGGAGAGCTTCACAAGGAGTAGAATGAAGCCGCCGCGATGCTGATTTCCTTTTTTCAGCAGGACTTTAGCACCCGTCCCCAGTGCAACAACCACTTACAAGTGGTTTGTTGACCATGATATTACTGTGCTTTATTGGCCAGCCAACATGCCTGACCTGAACCCCATTGAGAATCTATGGGATATTTTCAAGAGAAAGATGTGAAACAGTCAATCCAACAATATACAGACGATCTGAAGGCTTAATAGTGTCTCAGCAGTGCCATAGGCTGATCACTTCCATGCCACACTTCACTGATGCTGTCATTTGTGCTAGGAGCAAGTCATTTGCTGTAATATGTGCTGCCGACCAAGTATTGAATGCATAAATTAACATACTTTAAAGAACTGGCACTTTTATGTTTAACAAATCCGTTTTTTGATTGATCTTAGGAAATATTCTAATATTTGAGATACTGGATTTTTGCCTTTCATGAACTGTAAGCTCTAATCGTCAAAATCAAACCAAAAAAAACTTTTGAAATGTTTTACTTTACATGCAATGAATCTAGAATATATGACAGTTTCCATTTTTGAAACAAGTTACAAACCAAAAAATGAACTTTTTCACGATATTCTATTGTTTTGAGCTGCACCTGTGTATATTATAATTACACATTATTAAATACAGAAGCTACTGAGTGACTTTTCATCTTCCACATTAAATGTGACTATATATCGCAACTTTTTTTTTATATTTTACAGTTGTGACTTTATAATGATGCTTTTTACTAACTTTATACTTTATATTTGTAATTTTACTTAGAATTTGCTAGTACACAAATAACTGCAAAGACTAGGGCTGCCCTCTACTCAAGATTTTTCTAGTCGACTAGTTGTTCATTTTAAGCATTAGTTGACTATTAGTCACACGTTTATTAATAAACCATAGAAAACATACTGTAATAATGAGCCTTTAATTGCCTACACAGCCTAATATGCGCTCAAGCGCACGCAAAAAAAAAGCTCGCCACAGATATAATAATTATGAAAGTGTCAGGGAAAAACAGCAAGGAGACTGCATTAACGTTTTAATAATTTACTGATAAACTAGCACTTTCTTTGTTTCTGGCTTAAGAGATGAAGTCAGCGACAATGATTCATCATCTCCACAGTATGATGCGCATGTATACATGTTTCATACGGATTACTTAATCTGAGAATATTTTACTATTTGAATTGGTTTATTTAAAAATAGACATTTCACTCTCTATAGATATATTTTTCATGTCTGTAAGGCAAGTATACACAGAGTTTCGAAGCTTCGTGCTCAAGTTCACAGAGAACAAGACGGCAGAAAACGCATCCTGTTTGCTTTCGTTATTTTTACAGAAGCACAACGTTTCGTTGTTATTGTGAGTGCACACATATAAACGTAGTGTCTTTAAAGATTCAAAAGATGTGTTAAGATGTGTGGATGTCCTGCCTGACGTACTACTTCCACATAGACCAGCCGTTAATGATCTGTTCGCCACGGACTGCGTGATTTCACCACTTTTTGTGGAATAGCTTTTTTTCTGCATCTAAACGACTAATAAAATTTCAGTCGACCAAGCTTCTTCTCATTGACTAATAGTTAGTCGGTCATGAGAGGGCAGCCCTAGCAAAAAGTATATTATTAATATATTAAATATATTAAACAAAATTAGTTTTTAAATTGTTAAATGATTAAAAATAGCAATATCTTTTAAAACATACTCCAATGATTTTTCCAATAATTAGCAATTTTAAAACATTTGAAATTAAAAAATTAAATGATATAAAATTGTGAACATGAAGTAAAAGTGAAACTGCCAAAACAACAAAATTCACTGGTCACCAAAAGCTTCACACCTGCTGTAAACTAAGTTTAAGTTACATTTCTAAAAAGAGCTTTGCCTGAACACTATATTGCTTTGCAAGGGAAAACCACCCAAACTCACTTTACCTTGCTCTTGCACGCTTGACACACATTGTATAAAACAAATCCACACTGCTGTCCTAGAGTAAACCAGAGTGTTTATATATTTTCAATGCTCTCTGATTGTATTATATTGGAGGGCGACAACAGATTGAATCAGTGGCTCAGGGGATTAATTGCAGGCTTTGTAGGTGTCTCAACACTTCCTGTCTCCTGTGGTTTGTTCTCTGGAGTGCTGTGCCTCTTATGAAGAGTAATCTCTCTGGAGGAAAAAAAAAAGATTTCTTAATATGGACCATGCCTGTAGGGGCCTGTTGACTCAGCGGGGTTATGACGGAAAGCTTTCAGCTGAATTGATGGTTATGAATTCTGCTGTCCCACAGTTCTTCACTTTTTTCCCTCTGAGTTATTGTTTATTTACCCTCTTTCTTCCCCTTTGGGGGAAAAACATGGGTTTATTGTACGTGGTAATGTGTATTCCTTCTTATTCGGAGTTTATTGCCAAATTTGTTTCTACCTAAATGGCTGAAAATGCATGGAGCCCATCAGCAATTAAGTTGAGGCAAGGAGGGAAATGGGTTTACGAACTGGTGCTAATGTTTGGCTTAATTTTATAATTTCATTTTGAGGAGCAGGCGAAATTGGATTTTGCAGGCATTTTTTAATGAAAATGGAGGAAATCAATGGCTCTGAGTCATCTGCAACATTTTAAAAAGTGCAGTACAAATTCCATGAACAGATTGAAACACAATGTCCTGGTGCTCTTCAAAAACACTCATTGAGTTCTTTACCTGGAAACATCAGGAAACCCAATGCACCTTTCACAATTCAGCATCCAATGCAAAGTAACTGTGATTCATGCCTTTAGCAAGCACCGCTATTACCAAAATGGTTTCTTAAAATAAGTCCAAGTGATTTTTTTTTTCGATAAAAAATATGCAAGATCATAAATTCCCATGTTGCATTTTCACGCTGAAGGCTATAGTGTCTTATGAACCCCTCTACACTATTTATGATTAGGTTTATGCTTAAATTAAACACTTTAATCACCTGCCAAGGACCTTTTCATTACAAGTCATTTCCAGAAAGCAGGCAGAACTTATTGTCTCACCTCTAGCAGGAAATAAATAAACGAGCTAGCATAGCGAGTGGCAATAATCAGCCGATGAAGGAGCCAATGAGAATCTCAGAAGGCATCATTTATTTAAAGTGTTTACTGCCGGAGGCCCTGGGAGAGGTGAAAACGTGTCGGAAACAAGGCACGCTCGCATGCCCCCGTGCCTACTTACCCCCAGTATCCAGATCCCCTGCTAACTCGCATAAACTGCACTGCCAGCCGCGATGATTTCTTTACCTGCGCCTGACATCTGAATGACTCTTTTATGTTGTGAGTTGTCGCTGCCGGGCGGAGTTTGGAGGAAATGTGACTTGGCAGGTTGTGCTCTGAAATATTTAGGATGTTATGCTATTGTCTGTTCCAGAGAATCTGCCAAAATACTGCATAGTTTATAAAGGAACATAAAGGAACTATTTTAACTTCAAAAATGTTCAGTTGCTGCCTAAAAAATAAACTTGGCTGTATAAGTCATTTCAACTTGAATCAATTTAATGATTAAACTGACTTAAATCAAGTTGATTTTCATACAACTTATTTAAAAAAAAAAAAAAAAAAAAGTTGAAATTGCTCAATTTTGTGATGAGTTAAAGTAAATATAAAAACATAAGTTTTCATAACTTAATATTTTTTTATAGTGCCATGACATCGCAATTTTTTTTTTTAAATGTTCACAATAATAAATATTAAAACTGTCAATAAACACGATTTTTATTTATTGACAGTTTAATGTTTCTGATGCTCAAAGTTTTTTGGATGTGCACACACTACATGTTTTTCACAATAATAAATATGCCATGGTACGGGATGATTGCTTATGCATTTACTATGAAAAATACTGTACGATCATATGATTTTTTTTTTGTTGGTGCTATAACATGGATTTGTGAATTTTCATTTTTGGGCGACTGTTCCTTTAAATGTTCAAAATAGTTGCAGTATTATAGGTTACTGATGGTATCAGATGGACACACCAAAGTATGTTAAAATATACAATGGTACAGAATGATTGCTTATGCATTTACTGTGAAAAAAACTGTACAATCATATTATTTTTTTACAGTGCTATGACACAGAGGGTATGTGAATTTTCATTTGTGGTCAACTGTTCCTTTAAATGTTCAAAATACTTGCAGTATTATAGTATACTGATGGTATCAGATGGACAGACCAAAGTATGTTAAAATCTACCATGGTACAGAATGATTTCACCATGGTAAATACCACAGTAGCTTGATCGCTGAAGTACCTTGTAATATAAGGCCAAACAACATGACATGATTATGGTTTATAAGAAAAAGGAGAAGGAGAAGACGATGTTGAAAAATGAGAAAAATGGCAACATTTCTGCAGATGTTGCATGTTGTATATTTGGCAGTAGCTTCAGAACCTTTTTATGAAATCGTGCCAAGATTCAATCCACTCATTTCCAGAGATGCAGACAGTCTCCAGATGATTGATGAAGTTTCTTCAGAAGTTTCAGGAAGCTCACTATTGATAACATGTTACTCAGTGATGAGGAGCATATTTCATCATGCGAGGAAATGGAAATCTTCAAAAGGAAAAAGTCTTAATTTAGCATACGCCCAAGTACTGGGCTTCATTTCCCGCCTGATGCTTAATTTTTGAACCTTTCTTTTTTGAAGTAGGTCTTTCATCAAATGTGAACAAAGCTCATTTTGCTGTCAAATTCCTCCTTCTTCTGCAAGGTCTCCAAGTCCAATTTCTGAAGGAAAATGGTATCTCTTTGACATGAAAAGACCTGTGTAGGGCCATTGAGATGGTTTTCTTCTATTAGCGGTGAATTAGAGTTAATCAATGGCTCAAAGTGCAAAGAAAGTGTTGGGTTGTTGCTTCTTATTCATTGTGCATGCTAGGTAGTGGTCCACGTTACCTTGGTGAGCATGAACAAATTGGCTAAAAATAGTCTGGTTTAGTCCTTGAGAGTCATTACTTGCTTTTCCCTCCACTACCAATAGTTTTGTAGACACTGTAATGGAAGTTTAATGCAATGCTGCCAAAGAAAAAAGAAAGAAATATATGAAAAAAGCAATATATTAACAATAAATTGTGTGCAATAATGAATTATGAAGTCTTTGAACTGTCATCACTTGGGGCCTTTGATTAAGAATAAATATTGACATGCAATTAAGCTTGATTTATTTGATAAATGAATCTGCATATTAAGCAATTAATTGTATTCAAACAGAGCTCTAATTATAGACATTTAACCCCAGTACTGTTTGTATTTGTTAGAAATAGCTGATTCTTAATGATACTCCTGCAACAACTGACAGTACTTTTAAGTAATATTTAATCTCTCATGTGCAGTGTTTACAAGTTGACCTTTAATTCGTTCTGATGGTTTACAGCTAATTATCTAAGATTATGATGGTACGCATTAAAGGGAGGTTTGTCGTCTGTCTCCTCTCTAAATAAATCATGATCAACAGAGCGCTTCGTGTGCATAAGAGCGGCCTGCTTTATGAGAGGTAGAGGAGAAATAAATAAATGTATAATTCTCTATTTGGATGTAACATGCAGGAGCGCTACCTTGCCACCTGGTTGTCTGGCACCACACGCTCGTCTGCCAATTAAAGAGAAGTAAATGGGGGCAAGCCTCGGGGCACGCTTTGCATAATATCAGCCGCATAAAACGCGGCCATCTGCTTTTCCAGCCACTTCTTTCCCTGTGATTGTAACTTTAATATGGTAATGTTTTAAGAGCACATGTGCTCCTCAATATGTTTGTGGATGAGGCTGATGGGAGGTGGACACTGTGAACTCCATACTGTGATATTACAGATGTGGTAAATCTGTCTTCGCCGTGCCTGTAGATAAAGTTTACAGGTTGGCACCGGTCCACTTCTCCGTCGGAGACTCAGCGTGATCTCATTAGTATTCATAGATGTTCGTACCAAGGAGGTCTATAATACCTGAGCTGCGTGACTGTTATGCATCTCAATGGCACTGGTAAAACAGCTACGGATACTGTAAGGATCTGAAATGCATTTGTTGCTTGGACACAGTTTGCGGACAATGTACAATTTAAGAAGAAATGTGCAAAAATTGTACTTTAAGGGGTACAATAGCTTAAAGGGACAACTTTGTAACGTATCTACTCATAAAGACTGCATATTAGTACCTTTAGAGTATAATACATATCAACTTTTTAGGGGTAAATGAGATACAAATTATACAAGTGATATAATGTTTTTATTTATTTATTTATTTATTTATTTATTTATTTATTTATTTATTTAGTTAGTTAGTTAGTTAGTTAGTTAGTTAGTTAGTTATTTTAGTTATTTATTTATTTATTTTTATGTCATGTTTTGTCTTAGTGATATAATCTTGTACCCCTAATGGTTTTGTTTAATTTTCCTGAGAATGCATGGGCAGTTCTTGAATCATAAACCATTTTATGTATGAGCAACTTAACACATGTACCCTTAATGCTAAAGTTTTATTATTTTATTTTATTTTATTTCATTTTATTTTATTTTTTTTTTCCTGAGAATGCATAGACAGTTCCTGAATCGCAAACACTTTTACGTATGAACAACTTAACAGATGTACCTCTAATGGTCTAATGGCTTATTTTATTTTTATTTTATTTTTATTTATTTATTATTTATTATTATTATTATTATTATTATTTATTTAATAATAATAATAATTATTATTATTATTATTATGTTTTTATTTTTTTATTTATTTATTTTTCCTGAGAATGCACAGGTAGCTCCTGAATCGCAAACCCTTTTTTACATATTACTTAACAGTTGTATTATTATTAATATTATTATTAGATTTTTTTATATATATATATATATATATATATATATATATATATATATATATTTTATTTTTTTGTCATGTTTTGTCTTGTTTTCCTGAGAATGCATGGACATTTCCTGAATCGCAAACACTTTTATGTATAAAGAACTTAAGAAATGTCCGAACATTTACTAATCTTTGTTGAATTTTATAGAAGGCTGACTTTTAATGCATTTAATAATGTTATTTAGTAAATTAAATGTTTAATAAATAAAGGAATCATAGAAATGAAAAATGATAAAATAATATTACAGTTATTATATTTAATATTAAATGTTTAATGCAACAAGTTTTAACTTGTATAATGTATTTGTTCCATTCAGTGTGATTTTTAAACCCAGGTTGGAAAACACAACACAAACAAGTACACTAATTAAGTTGAATGAATAGTAAATTCTAGAACACAAAGTGTGCAAATGACTATGGATATTTCTTCCATCTAGATTGTGTTCATTAAAAAGCTTCTTTCTCCATTTATTGCTAGATGAAAATTAACATTAAAAAAAATTACATTGTGCATTTCCACATTTGTGCATGTGTGCACTGTATATATGAATACCTATGAATATGAATTAAATCACCCTGGATATTATGATCTTTTTCCATAACAAAAGTACTGTATTTTAAATTCTCTGAATACCTGAAAGCAATTAAACCAATTTAAGATAACAGCGCTTGACTAATTACTGTATTTTATTTCATTAAATCTGGTAGTCTTACATTTAGCAGTCACAGAAGCACATAGAACTTGTCAGAAATACCAATATTTTCCAATATTATCTGAACACACGGTTCTTCAGCTGCAGGCGCGCTGCAGTCGTTCTCCCGGGTGCGATCAGTCTCCGATTTTCCACAGCTCACACACGTTCTCCGAGGAAGTGTTTGTTTTCTCTGGCACTAAGACAAACACGAATTTAGACTATTCTGGAGTCCCTACTCTCTGGTACCTGAACCAATCAGCAGGCAGCGAGTTGCAGGAGATGATGGATTAACGGCGAATGAGAAATTAAACAACCCCTCAAACCGTGAGGACTTCCAGAAATGTCCACCCACAACCGAAAGCCACTGAAGTTGCAATGCATGAACCCGCCGCTCCATCTCCAAGCGTGCCCAGTCCAGATGCTGGCCATGTTGAACGTATTAGAAAACCTCCACTGATTTCTATATATACACACACTCTCAAATGATGATTCTGGCTTCCTTGCAGCATCTTTTTTCTTCTTTGGGTTTGCCAGTCTTTGGCTTGTAGAGTCATTTGTGGTCTCCATTGGGTTTCGCCTCCACTTGCTCCAAAAGACGTCTGTTTTGGAGATCAAGTAAACATGTCAGGGTGTCAAGGCTGCATGCTATACCTCCAGGCTGTCATTACGTCCTACAGAAGCTTTGAGAGGTGCGTATCATTACCCCGTTGCTTATTAGCTCGGTGCTAGCCCAAGCCAAAAGCTATCTGAGACTTTGCAATTGAGGCTACTCGTTGTCACCACAACAAAGAGCACACCCTGAACTGCTTTTTCAAGTAGTAGCATGTAATGGATGCCACTATAATCACAGGGATTAGCTTAGCTAGTGTCACAGGGAGCTTTTCAAAGGGATGTTTATCATGCCTTGCATGCATGATCGCGTAGTGGCTTATCGTCAATACGCAGAGCAACCTAAATAAGCATCTAACGGTGCTAAATGCTTCCTCCCTGAATAAGCCAGGGCTAAAGTTGTGCCATTTTTCACACCGAACCTCTAATGACCAAAGAAAACTGTTCATTTCTGCTGGCAGCGCAATCAGTTTTAATGCGGGAATATATACGCGCGGCGCTTCGAAGCTCGGAGGTGTGTTAAACGCATTAAAAGCTTCCTAGCGCCTAAAGACTGATTGCGGTCAGAACTGTCAATGCCATCGCCAGCTCTTGTTAGGCCACCCGAATCTCTCCTCCTCCCCGCGCCGAGTGAGTTTTCCATTATTAGTCGCTATAAAAGCGCCAGGCAGTATTGAAAAGACAGATCAGGCCACGTCAGGCCTCTGTCAACTCATTCAGCTCCCATAATTAAGAGCCGTTTGATTTATGACACAGCATGCCATGGAGCAAGACTCTGCGATTCTGCCAAACATGGGAACGTAATATAATTGCAGTTTCATTCCAAGATATGCTCTTTATGAACACGAGAAACTAACACAATAGAAATGACTGCAGTCCCCAGGCCAGTATGGGAGTGTCAGTGATTTGCTCGAACGTAGAGTGCAGTAATTTATGGTTATTACTATAGAACGTGTCTAAACAGAGTCTGTTTTTCTGCTTTTCCACACTGGATTGAGCTGCATACTGAAAAATGCATATACAGCAATGATTAGTTCAAGCCATGGGTGAAATAGGTGATTGTCAGACTTCCAAAATGAGCAAACCATAAAGCCCGATTAGCAGAACTGTCTATAACCTTAAAGGATTAGTTCAACTCCAGAATAAAAATTTCCTGACAATTTACTCACCCCCTAAGTCATCCAAGATGTTCATGTCTTTCTTTCTTCAGTTGAAAAGTAATGAAGGATTTTAAGAAAAACATTCCAGGATGTTTTTCCATTTAGTGGCTTCAATGGTGGCCAGTGTTTTGAAGGTCAAATTGCAGTTTCAGTCCAGCTTCAAGGGGTTCTACACAATCCCAGCCTAAGGACGAGGGTCTTGGCTAGCAAAACGATTGGGCATTTTGTAAAAAAAAATAAATAAATCTACTATAGTTTAATGTATATACTTTTTAACCACAAATGCTCCTTTTATACTAGCTCAACTTAATGCATTACGTAGTCAAGTTGGAAAGGTCACGTGTGATGTAGGTGAAAGTACCAACTAGGTCTGAAACAATTAGTCAAGATTCTCAACAGCGTCAACAATTTGTTGTTGATTAGTCGTTTGATCGCATATGACCTAATGTAAGAGCCTGCAATAATGCAGTTCGAGCAGTGTGGCACTGTAGTGCACAACTGTAATCCAGCCCTCCTGGAAGCAATTCAAGAGAAGAAGAGAGACACAGCGCTTCAGAGCAAACACAGACGAACCTGAAGCTGCACATTTGCATGAATATGTGAATATATGCTGTGTGCGTTCCACAACAAAAACTGACAGCGGTATGAAGTAGCATTTAAGAACACAAAGCAACAGTTAGTTGATTAATCTTTCTAATAATCGTTTGATTAATCGATTAGCAAAATAATAGTTTGTTGCAGCCCTAGTATCAACCCAGTGTTTACGATAAATGATGGACAATTTTGAAATTGGAGGAAAAAATGTTTTTTTGCCCTATCCTACCTTTTTGAACCAGAGTACACAGACGAAGAACATGCACATCGCAGAGCTAGTGCAAGACAAGCATTTGTGGTTAATAAGTGTCTAAAAGTTTATCATTTTATTTTAGAAAATGATCGATCGTTTCCTTAGATAAGACCCTTATTCCTCGGCTGGGATCACGTAGAGCCCTTTGAAGCTGCATTGAATCTGCAATTTGGACCTTTAACCCATTGGCCACCATTGAAGTCCTCTATATGGAGAAAAATCCTTGAATGTTTTCCTCAAAAACCTTCATTTCTTTTTGACTGAAAAAAGACAGACATGAACATCTTGGATGCCACAGGTCTGAGTAAATTATCAGGATTTTTTTTATTCTGGAAGGGAACTAATTGAACTAATTGACTGTGAACACAAAGCATGGCAGGAGTTCATCATCAAAGAAAAAAGTAGTCAAAAACATGATAGGGAATGATAGGGACCCTCAAACACTAAGAAGTAGAATTGGGGTACTCACTATCAGGACCTGGACTGCAACTACGAATGAACTCAGGCTTGACACAAACACAGATACAGATGAATCCACATCATGCGTAACATGAAATAATAATAATAAAATAACACAATTAAGTTAATATAAAAAAAAATCTCCTACTCAATCTCAAATAGTTACAGACTTAGCTTTGTCAAGGTAGACTCAGAGCCAACACTACTAAGACAGATTGTGGCCAAACAACACACAACTGCTGCAAAAAAAGTGGCAGCAAACCACAAAAGTCACTTTGAAGACCTTCTTTCCATAAAAACCGTCTACAAAAATGTACAAAGCCAACATCCACAAAAGAGCTACAACTGCTAAAACTTAAAATCACAGATACCAACGCTATAATGTGAAAATGATAGAGTCATGATTATAAAACCTGGACAGTTGGAGCACTAAGCTGAACTTCATCATCTGTCCAGGCCAGAAAAATCACCTTACAATAACTTAACTTGAATATTATTAAACTACTGTGGACAGTTTTGGAGAACATTTTTTGAAGTTGATTCTCTTCTCCAACATTTCTGGAAAAAACTGGCAGATGTTTTTATAGACGATGTTCATCCTGAGACTATTCAAAAAAAATCTACAGATCTATGAATCTACTCTAAGAAGGCTGACAGTTTTATTAAAGCCAAATGATGGTAGAACACATTAATAAAAAAATCCTGCCTATTTCCAGTTCCTGTATAGATAATGACTAAACGTAATTGCATTTTGTCTCTTAATTGTTTCACCTAGAAGTTTTCACCCGTTTTATCTGACCGCGGCATATCCAGCCAATTCTAATTCTCAATATTCGTTCACACTTGCCAACATTAATGCATTTTCCAAACCACTTAAAATTAAGATTAGGGCATTTTGGGAAAAAAAAATTATAAAATAAATAAATAAATTCATGTCAGCGTATCAGAATCAGAATCAAAAAGAGTGTTATTGCCAAGGAATTTGTTTTTGTGACATTAGCTTCCAGTATACAGAGACAACAACAAAAACACACAGACAAATAGACAAAAAAATTGAAAAATAAATTAAGAAACAGTGTGTACCATTGTGCTATAGGAGGTTATTGCACATATTTTTCATTTAGATGTTCATGAGGTGGATTGCCTGGGGGGGTAAAAAAACTGTTGTGCCTGACTGTCCTGGTATTTGGGGCTCTGTAGCACTGGCCAGATGGCAAAAGTTCAAAGAGGGATCCAGGCTGATTTTCTGAGCTCTTTTCCTCAGCCTGGATGTATACAGTTCTTAAAGGGTGGGCAGGGGAACGCCAATCATCCTCTCTGCAGTCCGAAACATTCTCTGTAATCTTCTGATGTCTGATTTTGTGCAAGTGTATGCAAGTGTAATATCAGATTAGAAAGCATGTTTTGGTTATTTACTTTCTGCTGGGTATGTTTAAGTCTTAATGTTTTCAACAAACTGTCTATCAGCCTCTCTGATCTCCATAGAAATGCAGAAGATCATTTGCACTAAAGCTGATTATGCATTATCTCAAGACCAATGAGGACATTTGGCTGGATCCACGTCTCTCACATTTCCAAACCTGGAAAGGCTCGTCAGTGTTTTTGGCGACAACATGGTAACTCGTCTTGGGTGGTATTGCATTTCAGGTTTAGTGAGAATATTTAATATCTAGGTGGGAATGTTTGTCTTTGACCTCAGACATACCTGTTCGCTCATGCAACCGTAGCTTACGGCTGACTTCCAGCTGCTTGTTTGTTTGCTCCGGAAGTCCGTCTGAATCAAATTTCAGTTCTGCTGATCAGAAAGGACTGACCAATTTAGACCTTTTACGGCTGTGCGATTGAAGCGGGGCTCAGAGAAGTATTCTATTATAAAAGACCTCTGCTCTGCACTGCCCTCCCTCTTCCCAGAAGTACAGCCATCTTCCAAGAAGCAGCGATGCTATCTTCTCCGCTCTCCAAATGAAGGTCTTATTCATCAGCGACGCTGTGTCTTTCTCTTATCTGCTCTGCCCTTTTCTTATAAAAACATTTTTAAGGGGCAGCCTGCAGACTTCATGTTCTAAATCAGAGCCATTGAGAGCTCAGCCTGCGTTCCAGTAACAAATCCCGCACAATATGCCTTCCCAGTCATCTTAAGCCAGTAATAAGCCACTGGCACAGATACAGTGCATTGAACTCGATAATGCTCAGGATGAGAGCGTACATTATTCATTTGCCCTCATAATTCGGAGGGTTTCTTTTTCCAAAATGTGTCATAGTAGGATTTTTCCCCACGTTTGACAAGGCTTTGAAACCGACGCGTACCGAGAGAAAGGGCGAGACAGCCAGAGAACGACAGCTTTTTTGCTTATGTTCGCAGGCCGTCGCGGGCACAATAACGAGAGTAGCGCTCAAACGAACAGATGAATAAATAATCAGTTGTCGGTCTGCGAGGATTAGTTCAAAGGCTGTCGCTGACTTAAGAGAGGGGTGTATGCTTGTTTCCACATGAGACACAACTATGATTTATTCAGGTCTCTTACCTTTAGCGCTCACTGCTTTGGAAGAGTATCAGTAGTTTCCAGCGAGAATCGCAAGAAAAGGACAAAGAAAGTTTTGACAAAAGAAGAATTACGCCGCGCTTGTTCCCGGCACTTGCAATTAAAAGAAGTGAAGGTTTTTTATGGATGCTGGGTGGCAGCCACGCAGATTTATCGGAAACTCGTAGACGCTCGCTACTGTTGCTGCCAGATACAGTGAACTATGCCCGCGTTGCTGGAGCGTTTGAGCGCAAAGTGAGTACATGGACAACAAACATTAGTGTAATTGCATTTCTGTGTTGTTAATCACCCATGGTGGCAAACAACCTTTGAGTCACACCATAGCTTCTCACAGGAGGAGCAGATGGAGTTACGGCCGGCAACGAAATCTGCACCCACGTAAAGCTTTCTGCATGCCACAGAATTGGAAACACATCTCACATCCCCTTGCATGTTCGACTACTGTACATTTTGGCCCATTTGCTCTATTAACACGTTTACTGCATTTAAATCAGTGCAGAAAGGTTGCATGTGCATCTGTGTGGGCTGGTTAATAGCTGTCATAGTTGCATAAGTGTAGAAATGTGAAGGTTTAACATTAAAACTTGCTAAGAATTAAGTGTTTTCTTTTGCATTTTTGCAAAGTTACATGCACAGACAACAATGTTGTCAAAATGCTCACATGGAGCCATGAAATCGACTAAAAATGCTGTATTATGCATGCTAGGCCAATAGTTGGTTATGTCACTTCGTACATTTTTACAGATGTTTTTATAGCTTTTGCACAAAGACAATAATGGGATTGTTTGACCACAAAACCAGTCTTAAGTAGCACAGGTATATTTGTAGCAATAGCCAACAATACATTGTATAGGTCAAAATTGTATGCCAAAAATCATTAAAGAAACCATTAAGAATTTTTTTTTTAATTTCCTACCATAAATATATAGAAACTTAATTTCTGATTAGTATACATTGCTAAGAACTTAAATTGGACAACTTTAAAGGTGATTTTCTCAGTATTTTTATTTTTTTGCACCCTCAGATTCCAGATTTTCAAATAGTTGTATCTCGGCCAAATATTGTTCTATCAACAAGCCATACATCAATGGAAAGCTTATTTATTCAAGCTTTCAGATGATATACAAATCTCAATTTTTAAAAAAATGACCCTTATGGTTTTGTGGCCCAGGGTCACAAATGTTTTAGGCCCCAAATGCCACTGTCGTGTAAATAAACATCCAAAGCGTATAAAAGTTGTCTATTTTTAGTTAAAAACAGTGTTATGTAAGCGTCCTCTAAAACTGTATATGATGTTGCATGTAATAATCAATAACCTGCACTGTTAACTGCAAATATTCAAGGACAGTCCACTAGATATTTCCTTCATCATTGGAGTGGCAAAATATAATTATGATATAGTAAAGATCATGTTCCATGAAGATACTTTGTAAATTTCCTACCATAAATATACAGAAACTTAATTTCTGATTAGTAATATGCATTGCTAAGAACTTAAATTGGACAACTTTAAAGGTGATTTTCTCAGTATTTAGATTTTTTTATATTTGTACACCCTCAGATTCCAGATTTTCAAATAATTGTATCTTGGCCAAATATTGTCCTATCAACAAACCATACATCAATGGAAAGCTTATTTATTCAAGCTTTCAGATGATGTATAGATCTCAATTAAAGAAAAAATTGACCCTTATGACTGTCATAAGGTTTTGTGGTCTAGGGTCACATGTTTTAGGCCCCCAAAATGCTATTGTCGTGTAAATAAACACCCATCACGCATAAAAGTTGTCCATTTTTTGTTGAAAACAGTGTTATGTAAACATCCTGTAATACTGTATATGATGTTGCATGCAATAAAAAATAACCTGCACTGTTAACTGCAAATATTCAAGGACAGTCCACTAGATAATTCCTTCATCATTGGAGTGGCAAAATATAATTATAGTGATATATTACAGAATGCAAGTTCATGGCCAATACAAATGGCAGCCAAAATTGGCAGGGTGTGGATACAATTTCTGTTGAAGTTCATTTATACAAACTCTACAGAATGTGACAGGTCATTTTCGTAGAGTAACTAAACCTAGAGATAACAAGAAGGAAGTGTTTAGTCCAAAAATGCCTCGGATTCTTGTGTGACATGCATTTCTAAACACTTGTCTCTGAGGTGGCCCTTCACACATTTGTCCAAGAATTGTTTAAAAAGTTCCCCAGATCTATCACACGATTGTATTCGGATGCTCTGAAATGTTTTTACAAGATTATAACAAAGCTCTAACTACTTTTGCACCTGTAATATAGGCAGCATCACAAAACTTAACTGCAAAAATAATAATGACGCATTTCAAACAGGTTTCCTGAACAGTCCCCTCAGGCCCTCAACCTACCATTGGCTGGACAATGTGATAACCCCGCCCCCAAAGTCCTGCCATTGGTTGAACTGTTGATATATCAGCCTAGTCAAGTTTCGCAAACAAACCATGTGCAAATTTAGTTTGTATAATGAAATGATCAAAAAAAATTACATAATTACAAAACCTGTCAGCTCAAGAAACCATTAATTGGGCAGGTAAGTGTGGAACATATTGATTTTGATTTTGCCGTGATGAAAACAACAACAACTAAATAATCAATGAATGGCTTATGGCCGGCTCTGCATATAAAACTAGGAAAGGAGAAAGTATTTTAACATTCAATACATATACAAATCATTAAAAATATGCCATTAAAAAATGAATAATGTGAAAGTGCATAATGCATTTCATTATCTGCCTTACTTATTGTGGAATTATTTCAGCATTTAAGTAGGACAGTGGTTCATGAGCTCATATTTCCGTTTCCTCCTCAGGACGCTCCACGTTTACCTGCAATCTCTGCTTTTCTGGCAAATTAAAAGCTTTAATATTTGGGACACAGCATGACATATCGCTTTGCAGCAGGCTAAAGTATATTTCAGCTTCAATTCGTTACCATACTACTTTTTTTTTTGCAGAAATGGTCTGGCCTGTAAAGTAGAACTGTGTTAAATGATTTTTGCTCAGTTCCCAGCCAATGTCAATACTATTAGCAGACATTCCAGGGGGTGTTCCAAGGTAATTCGCAGTAAATGAGTATATGCTGGAGATGTGGGACTGGATGGAGGCCTGCGTGTGTTCCTCCTCCACCGGTCTCAGAATTAAAAGTTGTCTGACCTTCTCACAGCTGGGACGCGAGTCATTCCAGCTCCACTCTTTCCACATCTTGCCCGATTGTTCACGCTTCTTCCTGTGTGATGAATTTCTGTTTGAGCTCCACACACCTGCAGGAGACTCTCGCCATCCTTGGTATTCCAGGATTGTTGTGTGAGGGACGTATCGTGCGCAAAGTGTTTGTGTGAAGGGTCTAATGTTTATAATTAGTCGTATTTATGGAGTGTTACTCGGATTAGCACATGTGGAAGTTGTCACAATTGGCTTCGTATAATGGTTTCAAACACCTAGTTCGAAGCTTAGGCTCATTTTTTCTGTGAATTCTGCTTTTCAAACTGACCTTCAAACCTTCCACTCTTAAAAATAAAGTACTTTAAAAGGTTCTTCACAGCGATGCCACAGAGGAACCATTTTTGGTTCCACAAAGAACTATGCAGTCAAAGGTTAATTTTATAATCTAAAGAACCTTCTTTCACCACAAAGAACCTTTTGTGAAACAGAAAGGCTCTTCAGATGTTAAAGGTTCTTTATGGAACCATTTAGACAAAAATGTTCTTCTATGGCATCGTAAAACACCTTTATTTTTAAAAGAGTACTCAAAACACTTTAAAAAGGATGCATTTGATTGATCAAAAATGACAGTAAAGACATTTATAAAGTTACAAAATGTTCACTATTTCAAATAAATGCTTTTCTTTTGAACTTTATATCCTAAAAAGTGTTTTCAGCACTGAAAATGATTTCTTGAGCAGCAAATCAGCATATTAGAATAATTGGAGCCTTGGTGAGCAAAATAGGCTATATGTTAAAATACTGTCTCCAGTAGTACACATTCATACATAAGTGAACTATACAGTATACTCCAATAAAGATTTGAAGCTAAAAAGTTTATAAAATCACTAAAATCTAACTAAAAACTAATACACAAATATGTGAAACGTGCAGAACTAGTGCCACGAGAGTTCAGAATTAAATCCGTTTCATTTACTGAATGAACTTTTTTTTAGTCTTTCGCTTCCCCATGTTTTAGCGAACATTCTAGCAAAAAAATATGTTGTGGTTTCCGGAAAGGCATCCGAGAGAGAACAAACAGGGAACTTCCCTTATTAAGTAACCAATCTGTATCCTGTGATGGCAAAATAGAGTTATTTAGGAGGCAAGCGGGTCACAGCAGTCTGCTATAATCCTGTTCCTGTTTGTACATTTACAATGACCTCCGGTGAAATGAACAGATGGACGGCTGCATTCTGTTCCTGAGATGGCAGCGGCAGATAATGCATTATTTACTCCTGCTGTGACACTATATTTATGGACTGCCGACTGGACTGAGGGGAGATGAATTATAAGCGAGGATTAGCGATATCGGTTTACATGGACTCAGACCTGTTGAGGCGCATATATGTCACACAGGTGCCAGATGTAATCTCCAAAATCAGCCTGGGTTACATGGAAGATGGGCGACTTTCAATCTGTGCTTCTCCATTTGTCAACGAAAAAGATCAGGTCTACAGTGAACGTATATGTGGGATGACACAACGCAACAGAAGTAGATTACTCCCGTTATAATCAACAGAGATTGAGTCCACAGACAAAGCCAGTCAGTCAGACTAAAATAAATTGGCTTTATTTACATATAAAGAGAAAATAAACTTTTTCTGTCCATATTCACTCAGGTTGACTCATCAATAAGGCATTTTTTTTTCAACAATTTATATTGATTGATTGCTTTTACACAAAAGAAAAAAATAATTATATTATATCCATCATATATTTAAATAACTTCTAACACCGAGTCAGACAATGTAAGTCACTTAACATTAACCTCTTGTTTATTTAACTGTTGTATTAAATCAATATCTCATTTAATCCCTTTTAAGTCCCTTAAAAATGATTAAAAGCTGTCACTCATCACACTTTGTTTATGACAGGCTTCATGAGATACGTCTGTGATACATTACTTAACATTGCAAAAACACGTAGAAACCTTTAAAGCAAACACAAATACTGGTGCATCTAAAAAAATTACAATATATATTGTTTAACTTATTTACTTATTAACGGAAACGTTCATATATTCTAGATTCATTACACGTAAAGTAAACATATCAAACATTTTTTTGGTTTAATTTTGATGATTAGAGCATACAGCTCATGAAAGAAAAAAAATCCAGTATCTCAAAATATTAGAAATTTTCCTAAGATCAATCAAAAAACGGATTTGCAAAACGGAAAAGTTCAAGTTCTTTAAAGTATGTTCATTTATGCACTCAATACTTGGTTGGCAGCACATATCACAGCAAAACGACTTGCTCCTAGCACAAATTACAGCATCAGTGAAGTGTGGCATGGAAATGATCAGCCTATGGCACTGCTGAGACACTATTGAGCCTTCAGATCGTCTGTACATTGTTGGATCGACCGTTTCTTATCTTTGGCTTGTAAATATCCCATAGATTCTTAATGGGAATCACGTAAGGCATGTTGGCTGGCCAATAAAGCACAGTAATATAATGGTCAGCAAACCACTTGGAAGTGTTTTTTGCACTGTGGGCAGATGCTAAAGTCCTGCTGGAAAAGGAAATCAGCATCTCCATAAAGCTTGTCAGCAGATGGAAGCATAAAATCTCCTGGCAGATGACTGCATTGACTTTGCACTTGATAAAACACAATGGACCAACACCAGCACCCCAAATCATTACTGACTTCAGAAACTTCACACTGGACTTCAAGCAGCTTGGATTCTGTGCCTCTTCAGTCTTCCTTCAGATTCTGGGACCATAATTTCAACATGAAATCCAAAGTTTACTTTTATCTGAAGAGAGGACTTTGGACCACTGAGCAATAGTCCAGTTCTTTTTCTCGTTAGCCCAGGAAAGATGCTTCTGACGTTGTTGCTGTTTCAGAAGTGGCATGGTAGTACTTTTCCTGAAGACGTCTGAGTGTGGTGACTCTTGATGCGCTGACTATGGCTTCATTCTACTCCTTGTGAAGCTCTCCCAAGTGTTTGAATCAGCTTTACTTGACAGTATTCTCAAGCTTGTGGTCATCCCTGTTGCTTGTGCACCTTTGCCTACCCAATTTCTTCCTTCCAGTCAACTTTGCATTTAATATGCTTTGATACAGCACTCTGTGAACAACCACCCCATTCAGTAATGACCTTCTGTGACTTATTCTCTTTGTGGGGGGTGTCAATGAATGTCTGGACAATTGCCAAGTCAGCAGTCTTCCTCATTAGTGTGGTTTCATAGAACAAGAGATACTCAGAATTTATACTGTAGGGATGGTCATTTAAATGTAAATATTCGAATATTTTGAGATACTAGATTTTTGACCTTCATGAGCTGTATGTTCTCAAAAATTAATCAAAATTAAAACAAAAAAAAAACTTTTGAAATGTTTTACGTTACATGTAATGAATCTAGAATATATGAAAGTTTCATTTTTAAACTAAGTTGAAATAGAAAAAATTTACTTTTTCATGATATTCAAATTTTTTTGAGATGCACCTGTATGCATTTGCAACCGAAGTGGCCCCGAAAAGGGTGGGAAATTTCCAGAAACTTTCCAAAACATCCTGGAAGTTTTCCAAAATTTCTGGAATGTTTCCGAAATTCACTGGAAAATTCCCACCTTTAAACAACCCTAATATCATCTGTTGTTTTTAATCACATCTATATGCAAAATCCATCCCTCCATCTAACTTGTAGGGAAACATGGATGGATGACCAATCTAAATGCAATAGGAATATCATATATTATTCTGGTTCAAGGTCAGTTAGTTCATTGTTAACATGCTGGTTTGATTCTTCCAGCGTGACAAGCAACACAGCGTGACGTCAGTCACTTCCAGCGCAGACCGCTCCATCCTCCACTCGGAGGTGAGCGAACGTTTGAGATGGCCGAAATCCAGATACAACGGTGAGTCAACGTGAGACTCCCGCCGCGCCTGTGAGAGAATCTGGCAACGCAGCACACATCACCCACCTCTATAAACAAACCGGAGACTCCAGCTTCACCTTGACTGCCAGATCTCACCCTCCGCCCCCGCCCCGTTTCCAAAAGATAACATTTATAAAAGTGACGAGTCCACATTTACGATGAATGAATCTCTGTATGAGAGGGAGATTAGATTATATCTGCGATGGAGAGATACTCTGTTGGAGAGCTTGTTATAAAACCCAGGAGTGAGATGATTTGCATGCCACTTGTGAAGCCAGTGACAAGCCTTTGAAGAGTGAAATGGATGGGCTATTAAATATGAATCATTTGGAGTTGTCACAGAGAACTGCAGATGAAAGATCTGTGTCAGAATGATCTACTCATTTAAACTCTCTCTGATGATATTGATTTGACATTTCTGTGTTACACATCAAATCCCCTCAGATTTATAGCGCAGGAAATTGCTGGACGATGTAGGGGAGTTTTAGATGTATGAAACAGCATAAATGTGTGTATGTTTTGCAGTGTGCCTGGTATCTCACAGATATACTGTGCCCATGTAAATCTGCCCTCGTTTTCCGCTGTTCCTTTTGAAACAGGCTCTTACAGAGACGGCTATCATGTGAGCCGTACCTCATGGGGAGTCTTGATGGGGGTCCTGAAGTTATGTAATGAATATGAGTTTATTTTTATAGTGTCGGTTTACGACATGCTTTAATGAATTTCTTCAGTCAGATGGATATTGTTTATTTTCTTTTACAGCTGCAATCAGAGGAGGTAATTTTATAGCTTTAGTCCCATTCATAAACCTCTAGGCACCTAAAGAAAAGTGTGTGTGTGAGAGAAAGTAAGAGAGATAGATGTTCTAAAACATTTAACTGCAGCATTAAACACATCACTGTTTGGAAACAAGTCATTAAGGAGACAAATTTCATCATTTATTTAATCATTTTCATCATGTGTTTCTTTGTTCTGTTAAACACAAAAGATGATATTTTGAAGAATGTTGGAAAATAAACAGTTGCCGGTAGCCAGTGTCTTCCAAAGGATTGAAAAATAAAAAGGAATTCACTGGATCAGAAACTGTTTGGTTACCAACATTCTTCAACATAACTTATTTTTAAGAAAAAAACTTATACAGGTTTGGAACAACATGTAGGTGAATTAATGTAATTTTGACCACTACAAAAGGTCAAAAGTTTGCACACCCCTTTCAGATGCAAAATAGTTGTTCATGAGTCCCTTTTTGTTTGTCCTGAACAGTTAAACTGCATGCTGTTCTTTGAAGAAAAAAAAATCCTTCAGGTCCCAAAAATTCTTTGGTTTTGAATTTGTGTGTATTTGAGCCCTTTCCAACAATGACTGTATGTTTTGAGATTCATCTGTTCACACTGAGGACAACTGAGGGACTCATATCCAACTATTACAGAAGGTTCAAACACTCACTGATGCTCCAGAAGGAAACACGATGCATTAAGAGCTGGGGGTGAAAACTTTTGAACAGAATGGAGATATGTGTTTTTTTTTTTTGTTTGTTTGTTTTTTCATTTAGTACTGCCCTTCAGAGACTACAGAATATACTTGCATGTTTCCCAGAAGACAAAATAAGTTTTACTACAAAATTTTACCCTAATCTTCGAATTCAAAAAGTTTTCACCCCCTGGCTTTTTATGCATTGTTTTTTTTTTTTCTTTCTGGAGCATCAGTGAGCATTTGAACTGCAAGGATTTTTCTGTAGAACAGCGGGCAGTTTAACAACGAACTCATGAACTATCACAAAAAAAAAAACAGCTGTGGATCATTCAGGTAACAACACAGTATTAAGAATTGGGGGTGTAAACTTTTGAATGGGGTCATTTTTATAAATTCAACTATTTTTTTTTTCTCTTGTGGATTATATGTAAACATCTTTACTCAATAAACAACAACATGTCTTTTGTATGATCCCTCTTATTTTGGTAAAATAATTAACATTTTGTAGATTCTGAAAGGGGGATGTAAAGTTTTGACCTCAACTGTATAGGGTGTTTCTCAAATGGAAGGATACATCCTAGTAAACCTGTATAATTAGGTCATCAAGCTCCACTCAAGGATTCTCAGTAGGCAGTCTTCCTTTTGCGTCCTTCATTCGGCCTGTTTTGAAAGAATCATCAGGTGTATCCTTTATATCCTTCAATCACCTTCAATCACCCACAATCCCTTACTCGCATACCAGTCCACGGAAAATGATTAGCTGAAAATGATGCGTCCTTCCTTTTGAGAAGCACCCATAGGTCTGTGTCCCAATTCAGGGGCTGCATCCTTTGAAGAAAGCAGAATTCAATGGCCAGGTCTTGGAAGGTTAAACCAAGCATTATTGAACTGCATTTTCAAAGTAAGAGCGCAATAAATTGTGGGATAGTCTGAGCCGCAAAGGAGCTATTTGTTATGTTGTTCATAGCCTGGGAAACGAAGAATGTATTTTGAGGCCACATTTGAAGAAGCCTTTAAACAGCCTTCATCACGCCAGTAGTAGTTTTAGTAGTTTTATGCTATTAGCTCAGCAACATACTAATGGTAAACTAATTTAACAATTTAAAATATTTAACAAGTTACAGAATTAAACTGCGAATTATCTGCATTTTTTGTTTATTACTTATTATCGACAATGGCAAAAAATGATCTATATTTAATTTAAAAGTTCAACCAAATAATTAAATAATTTAACTATTTAATTTAAATAAAAAATAATGTCACATTCAGCTAAGGTTTTTTATATATATTTAAATATTTACAGAATTAAACTGCAAATTATCTGCCTTTTTGTGTTTATTATTTATTATCAACAATGGCAAAAAAAAATCTATATTTAAATTAAATAAAAAATAATGTCACATTTAGCTTAGGTTTATATATATATATATATATATATATATATAACAATTTACAGAATTAAACTGCAAATTATCTGCAGTTTTTGTTTGTTTCAATTTTATCTGAAATAGAACAAAGTAAATCTGGCAATGTTTTATAATATCGGTTGTTGTATGACACTTTGGAAATAAAGTCTGGTGAGTGTTGCTAAAAGGTTATTGCTCTATATTTTAAACGTTCTAAAGCAACCATGCCATTTTTTCTTGCTTCTATAAGTCTTTGAGCTCTTTTATTGTGACTTGTGTTTCATGGGACTTATACCAGAGCCCTTTACATCACAAGTGCAATGCTATTCCAGGTGCGCTACTGAGCAAGTTTACCATGAGGAACATTATAAGCCTATTTGCATAGCACATGGTGTTGTTCTTTATAAGACCATATTATTGTTAGGAAGCTGCCTACTGTATGTAGGCAGTAAACCAGCTTGCAATGTTTTGGGACAAAGCAAAAGAGAGTTAATAATGTAGATAAAAAGACTAGGGTTCACAGAGTGATTACAATGGCCCTGAGAGCACTGCCATGTTTTAATAAATGCTCACACAACCCCCACTCATATGAGGAGTTGAATAAGAGGAAACAGTAGATAAAAAGAGATTGAGAGAAGTACTTTAAATGCTAAATAATGAGTTTGTACCTTGAGAAAAGCAGACACCCAGCCCCCATTCTCCACCTTCCTTGTGTCATATCATTAATTTTCAGCCAAACCTGAGAGAATGCAGACGTCTTTTTCTCACCTCTCAATTGTTTGAGATAATGTCACACCAGGGCGACAGTTAAGTGCCAGGTTCGTGCGCTGATTAAATGCATTGAGAAATTGAATAAATGTTTACATTTCTTACTGTTCGGTAATTGAGGACTTTATAATTATTGTAGGTTTTACCAAAAGACTTCGCAAATGAAAGGCTAGACTAAAAGGTCTATTGTTGCCTTGTAAGTTAGACTGAAATGACAAAGACTTCATGTTGAGAGACTTTTCCACTACACTATATTTTACTACAAATATTCGCTTTTTCCTCCCTCTACAAGTCATGGCTTTGTGAAATGCTTCATATCTGCTAATCAACCAAGGGCAAAGTGCACAAATTAAATATCACAGCTTCATTTACACATTTGGCAGATGCCTTTATACAAGCTATTGTAGACAGTTTATCAGTTTGCGCATTCCCTGGGAATTGAAGGCATGACCTCAGGAATAATAAACTTAAATTCATATAACATGCACATGAATGAGTAAATAAAGCTGAACTGTGGGAAACTGAATTTTTGTCTTGTTTTCCTTTACAAATATATAAACATTCTTAATTCTTAAGATGAAAAATTTAACCAAAATCAAGTGAGTTTTTGCTTAAAATTAGTCAAAAATAAATAAAATATAATCTGGTTTTCCCTTTGAATTAAGGTTACTTTATTGCTGCATTTGCATTTTTTTTTTTTTTATATATAACAATTTACAGAATTAAACTGCCAATTATCTGTGTTTTTTGTTTATTATTTATTACCAACAATGACAAAAAAAAAGTCTATATTTAAATTAAAAGCTCAACCAAAGACATTTAACAATTTAATTTAAATAAAAAATAATAATGTCACATTTAGCTTAGATTTTTCATATATATTTAATAATTTATATTTATATATTTAACAATTTACAGAATTAAAATGCAAATTATCTGCTATTTTTGTTTATTATTTATCATCAACAATGGCAAAAAAAATGATCTATATTTAAATTAAAAGCTCAACCAAAGACATTAAATAATTTGACAATTTAAATTAAATAAATAATAACAATGTCACATTTAGCTTAGTTTTTTTCATATATATTTAACAATTTATATTTATATATTTATTTAACAATTTACAGAATTAAACTGCAAATTATCTGCTGTTTTTGTTTATTATTTATCATCAACAATGGCAAAAAATATATATATATATTTAAATTAAAAGCTCAACCAAAGACAGTACATAATTTAACAATTAATTAATTTCAATAAAAATAATAATGTCACATTTGGCTTAGTTTATATATGTATTTAACAGTTTACAGAATTAAACTGCAAATTATCTGTGGTTTTTGTTTATTATTTATTATCAACAATGACATTAAATAATTTAATTAAAAAAATAATAAACAACACATTTAGCTTAGTTGTATATATATATATAACAAAATATTTTTATTTATTTAACAATTTAATGAATTAAACTGCAAATTATCTGCATTTTTTGTTTTTTTTATTTATTATCAACAATGGCAAAAAAAAATCTATATTTAAATTAAAAGCTCAACTAAATACATTAAATATGTTCATTAAATTTAAATAAAAAATAATAATGTCACAATTAGCTTAGTTTTATATATATAGAAATGTACAGAATTAAACTGCAAATTATCAGCGTTTTTGGTTTATTATTTATTATCAACAATGGCAAAAAAAAATTATCTACATTTAAATTAAAAGCTCAACCAAAGACATTAAATAATTTAACAATTTAATTTAAGTAAAAAATAATAATGTCACATTTAGCTTTTTTTTTTTTTTTTTTTTCAGTTAAAGTAAAATTTAAGATACTTTTTTGCTGTTTCACATTCTAATAGTGATTTTTAAAACATAAGCAGTGTTGCTTTTCCCTTTCTTTCCCATTCAAGCTAATGTCAAGCTGTACTCATGTGACTGGGATCGGCCGCCCGGAGGGCGTTGACTTGATTCATAAAGGCCTCTGGTGTGGGGCGTTCAGAGCAAACACAAATACAAAGTGGATGTGCAGTTTCAACAGCTCAGGTGAAGAGAACAGTGCAGCCTGAGTCATTGTGTTATAAGTGGACGCAGAGCTTCACCTTACTCAGGTAATGAAGATGTTGACAGATCTCATTGGGCTCTGTTGACTTAGAGCAAAGTGATCGAAACAGCTACTTGGAGCACTTTGTCCGCTGACAAAGAGAAACGCGAGACCCTGTATTCATCAAACACACACACACACACACGTTCAGCCTTACTGAAGACTGTGAATGTGGACAAAGGACTGTGTATGAGCTAAAGCTAATATAACTGTAGCCTATTGTAATCTCCTGCAACACTGGAGCACCTGGCTCATTTTCCACAATCAGCAGCTTTAGCTTCCTAACTCTTTTGGTGGTGATAACTAACACTGTTTTGATATCAGCGCACGTCTGGCTGTGGTCCATCGCAGCGGCCTGTTGAGAGCTCTGTCAGCAACTATTGTCTCTGTGTACACAACATGTCACAGCAGACTTTAAAGGAAGAGTTCACAGGATAGTTTAGTTGAATAGTATGTGTGACATAATGTTAACTACCACAAAACTGTCATTTGTTCTTGTCTCTTCTTTTCCTTAAAACGAAATGGGATTTTCTTCCAGACAGGAGACAGACTGGTAGAGTCTGGTAGAGTTTAAGGGGATTCCTCAATCTCTCCATTTTAAACCTTCCTAGACAAATGCTTACTGAAGGTTTACTTACTTTATGTAGCCATCTTACTTGACATTCCAGTTTTACAGAAAAAAAAAAAAAAAAAAAAAAATATATATATATACACAGTTGAAGTCAAAAGTTTACAAACACCTTACAGAATCTGCAAAATGTTCATTATTTTACCAAAATAAGAGGGATCATTTAAAATGCATGTTATTTTTATTTATAATTATATTATATTTATATTTATATTTTATTTATGAATAAGATTCATAATAATAAAATAAATAATAATAAAATAAAAATTCTTTGGTTTTTCAGCATCTTTGAAACTCTCTGAAAGTAAGTACTAAATGATAATAAATATAAATATAAATTATATAAATATAAATTATAAATATGATATTTAGGCAAAATAAGAAAAAAGCACACAACGTCATTCTGTTCAAAAGTTTACAACCCCAGCTTAGACCAATTCCATACTAAAATGCAAAAAGCTGTCTATTTTGAAACAGGTACTTACACTATGCAAGCTGTACCTTTCTGCAATAGTTTCACAAAAACTATGAACATTTGTGGAAACTAATTGGGAACCCTCAAATTTGTAATCTGAGAAGCATTGGATTCTTTGGTCCATAGACAGGATATTGTTATCAAACTGGGAGATACATTTATGCATTTAATCCCATTTTATTAACCAATGTCAGCTGCTGACCTTTGTTGATCCAATTCAAACATACTAATAAGAAAAACTTACTTTAAATTATCTAACATTTGTGCTTCATTTTTCTCATTGCTAAAGAGTGTTGAACTTCCTTTTCCTACATTTCTACTGTACAGACGTGAATTTACTTTTCCTTCAGCCTTAGGCTTATTCATTTCACTTTTTGGTGTGAAAGGGCTTTTACATTTGCTCAAAATTGAACTTTTTATATATTAAAAACAAACAAGCCCTGGCCAGAAGTAATGCAAAAGTAATGCAACGCATTACTTTCCATAAAACATGTGGACAAGTCTCAGTATGTATGGAAGGGCCCCCAACAGTTACAAGACCAGGAATTCTACACTACATTACCAACCCCAAATTTCCATGAGTCTATACCCCACACCAAACAAATTGTACAGACCCTTTTAATTCAAGGTTGTATCCAGAAGAGACAGGCAGACTGCCTCAACTTGGGGGACATACTGACCCAGAGTTGCCTTCCTACCAATAAGGAACCCATATACTTTGCTACAAAATCTAAGGTCATTAAATAGTTCGGCCAACAAAAGGCATATTTCTTGCCAAACATTTCTCTAAACAACAGAAATTTCAACTACGCCATTACATGCGTATGTAGGCCAAACAAATAATTCAATTAAAACATGTTTATATCAGCATTCGTTCCAACCCACAGAATGCAAGAAATCAGACTCTCATTAAACACTTTCAAAAATATGGCATCCAGATATTAAACATTCAAGGGACTGACCACAACCCAGAATGGACTGACAAACAAAGACGACATGCAGAATGGTATTGGATTAACAAGCTAGACACAGAACACCTATTGGTCTAAACTAACGATGGGAGGGAGTGCAGTTCCATTAATCTCATAGGGGAACATAATCCAAGTGGCTGACTGTCTTTATGACTCCAGGTCACAACATTGTGTCAGACTGTAGCAGCGAAAGTTACAGAATTGCGGAGCACATTGACTTTCATCTAAACTCGTTGTCTTTCAAACATAGGAGTTATCTTAAGTATGCATATGATTTTGTAGGAAAGGTTAAAACTTTAAAGATTCCATCAGAATTTAACAAGACAGCTTTAACAAGAATCGAGATCCTTTAAGACCGGATGAGGGAATTCTCCAACTTTTAGAACTTAGTCTTACGTGCAACGACTTTGAATTTGAAGGACCATTCTATTTACAGGTCAAAGGGACAGCTATGGGAAAGAAATTTGCCCTCTCGTTTGCCAATATCAACTTGGCGCAATGGGAGGAGACAGCTTTCCCAAATGTTTCAAATTACCTTTTAGTTACTACTGGTACTTGGATGAGCCAGAGTAACCTTCCTACGAACAAAGAACGCTTACACTTTGCTACAAAACCCAAAGTCATTAAACAGAGGGTTTGGTCACGATTTGGACAGTAACCCGGATACGCGGCCACACTTGCAATACTCAAATGTAAACAACAGCATTTCACCTACCTGACCGGAAACGATAAGAACAAACACAAATGTTGTCAAGATTCTTGCCCTGGAAATCCTGGAACAGTTTGGCCAACCACAAATGCCTTTTGTTTCTCCGTTTTTTGCACTCTTCTCCTTGATTTGATTTGGCAGTCTATAATAGTACTCAAAATGTTTTTCCCGGTCCAACCGATTAGTACAGGCCAAAACATGACAATAATTGATGATTTTTAGCAGCAATAATCAGCTAAATAAGTGAGTTTCTTTCGGTTCAGTGGTATTGTTTACACTTTGGAGCAGCAATATGATGTTGTGAAAACACTATTTCTTGCCAAACATTTCTCTAAACAGCAGAAATTGCATCTACGCTATTACATGCACTAAATGTAGGTATGATGACATAGCAGCCACTCGCGGCGAACATTCTGTCTCAATTCTGTGTTCCAAACTGCGTGGTAATGTTAGTGTGCGTGTCATTCAATATCTACTCCTGGCCGCCCGGCGGGAGTATGTTTTTCCTAAATACGACGGTAACTACGGTGAGTGCAAACCCCTGTAGCGTTGGACACTTCGGAATTTCAGCCCTGAGGTATTTTCAGGTCACCGCGACTTTCGGAAGATTTGCGTTGCTTTCAACCGGTCGGCGGGCTTCATCTAAGCTTTGGACACTAATGAAAGATAGTTGGATATAAATACATAGCTTTTATCTTGGTACTGACAAAATTTAATCGAAATCCATAGAGGAGAACGTACTTTACTAAATTGCGGAAATTGGGTAGTCACATTTGTGGCGGGTAGATTAGTGAACGCACTGTCAGATGTAGCTACTGCAGGCGTCGTTCTAAAAAAAAAGGTCTGTTAGTTGTACTTTTGTGAATGACAATGAATATTTGTTGTGTGCTTGTATGAATATGAATTAATTAATAGTGATGTTTTGTATATGCATTGTTGTTGCTTTCTCTTTTATTCTGAAAATAAATGCTTATGAATATATATGAACGCTTATTAATTATAATTGTTTTCAGTGAGTTACCATGGGTCTGATGCCCATTCCAGTTAAAACAGTACATTTTCATGATTTCATTTGAAAGAACTAACAAAATTCTACATTCTATTCAAATTTCATGCAAATATCTGATAAAATGAGGAAGTTATTAGCAAAAATGTGTGAATAATAAGCATTTTCGGTCACAGGACTTCTATTGTAATCAATGTATAGTTTTTTAATACATTCCCCATTATTATAAATATCATAACTTTCGCAATCCTTAACTGATTTTCACAATCCAGGTGTCGTGGTAAAGGGAATTTTCATCTCTGTCTAGTCATGTGATCCATTTTGAGCTTAGGGGTGTTTGAAAATTTTGTCATCATATCTACTAAATGAAAAAAAAAAAATAAAAAAAAAATATGCCAAACAAAGAATTCAATTAAAACACATTGATATCAACATTGCAAGCATCATATCATAAACATAGATCACAAACCTTCTCAATGACAGCCATTAGTTTGCCAGTTCCGTCTTGCAACTCCTTTTTAGGTAGATGACGGTCAGTTTACTTCTGTAGCCATCCAGTTTTTGTCCGAATCAGTGGGCTGGTGGTAATTCGAGTGAATCAGCAGCAATCTAGAGATTTAAGAGACATAACACAACACTGATGATATCTTTCATTTTTTAAATTACATTCAGGGTTATTCAATGACATCTGAACAGCATTTAGGCTAACGTTACCTCCACATGGGCCTGTATAACTAAACAAAAACATTGCAAACAGCAGTTTTCTTTTCATATGAATTATCATACCTGACGCATGGCTTTAGGCAGCTATAAGGTCCAGACCACGGTACACGGTTTTTTTATTTTCAAAAATAAAATTTGTTGTCCAAATGACTAATTTGCGGTTTAAAACTCCTCATATGAATATGAATAGCCACTTTCCAAGAATGGTCGAGGTAATGCAAGCGGAGTGAACGAGCCTAGAGAAAGTTGTGACTGGGTGCGCGGGCGCAGCCGTGTTGCCAGATCCATTTATTGTAAGCGATTTGGATTTGTCTCTTCCACTCCATTTGATAGTTTAAAAAAGTAATAAAGTGGAAAATTGCATTTTTGGGATAGCATAATCTTATATTATGTGCAGAACATTTAAACGATTTTGCTTTATTTATTTATTTATTTATTTTTTGTCGGTAAAATTAGTTTTCATGTAATATCTGGCAACACTGCATCGCCTACATTTAAAGTGACAGTAATCAAAAAGCCCATGGGCAGGTTTTTGCTTACAGGATACCACATTCGGTAAGGCAAACACAAAAAACAACATGATATTATCTGTCAGAAACGTTACGAATGCTATCAGAAATAGTGTATATCATGAGCTGTATTTGTAGTGGTTATTATAGCACAATTCTTAACCTCAGACCTCACAAATTTTCGAACCCTGGTTACAACCAACAGGCGTCCTCAACAGACATCTGTCTTCCGCAGCGCACAGCAATGGCGCACGCAAAGGTCCATCCTAAATCGTCTCTTTAATGTGTGCTTTTCAGCGTTGTTAAGTTGACTGAACAAACACTTGTTAAGTAAAGCTAACTATATATATATATATATATATATATATATATATATTATTTTTGTTTTATTATTTTTTTTTAGAAACAACTGTTATATTAAGTCCACAGTTACATACATGTTTTATGTAGTATTGAGTGAAACAAACAACAGTGAAAGTGAATGTGTATGAATTTATTCTTATTATTGCAAGCATATGTGATTTTATTTACAGCAGACAAATATTAATAGTTTTAAACAGACATCCACATGAGAAACAATTACCGTCCAAAATCACAAAAAAATCACAAAAATAACTAAAAAATATAATTAAGAAAAAGCATTACAGTACAAAAAAAAAAAAAAAAAAAAAATTTAAGAAAAATTAATGTTAAGTGCTTTTGTAAAATTATAAGCTTCACTTTTCTGTGTTTTTTTTTTTTTTTTAAATCCTCCGAAAATTAGACACATTCACTTCTATTGTCAGCGCTTCACTGTAACCTTGATTTTGGCTTTTGAAGATTTAAAGAAAACAAAGGACAGATTATATTTTTGTGGTTGTTGTTAATCACTAGTGGTTGAACTTTATGAAAGTTATACAGATTTGGAACAATATGAGTGAGTAAATGATCCCATTTTTATTTTTGGGTTGCCTTTCTTTTGTTCACTTTAGAGTGATTTAGGGTGAGAATTTATTTCAAAACTTTAATGAATAATTATTTTGTTGTGATTAGAGAACAGTTGCAATCACCTCCCTAAATTGCTGTATAGTTTGTGAATATTAAATATCAGACAAAGTTTAATAGTATTAAAATGTAATAGTGTCTAAAAGTCATGTTCATGAGCCTCATAGAAATGTATGCCTTTTATAATTGCTTAATTAGAGGTAACTTTTGTATAACCCAGATAAACAATTTGGATATTAATTAATAGGACGGTACCGTGTGACTTCATGCTGAAAATGAGAATCTCTCAGCTGAGAAATGTCTTTTGTGACAGAGTCGCGCAAACGCTGTTTTGATGGGCTCACCAGCTCCTCTCCAATAATAAAATCCCGTCTGCAGGTGCCGTATGCATGAGAGCTCACGTTTGGATTATATCATGTGCGTATCGACCCGCCTATGGAATAAACCCAGCTCATTTTTCATTCATTTAACTAATAAGCTAGATGATTTTTCCACAAGATTGCTTTTTAAACAAGTAGCAGGCCATGAGCAGTCTCTATGTGCATGCATATCACATTTTGTGTGCATTGTGAAACAGGCACCAGAGCGTTAAAGCCTCATTTCAACAAGAACAAAGAGTGCTTCACCTTTTATTTTAGCAGGCTGCTTGTTTGTCATTTTATTCTTTGCTAAATTCCTCGTCCTGGTATGTAAATGTGCCTGTGAGCCGTGCACTCGACGCAGACTACAATAACAATACTATCACCTGTTTATCATTCGATTCTCTGCGTCATTAACATCATGACCTGTGAATAATCCTTGCGCACCAAACTCAGTTTCCATGACAACTGCAGCCTCTCAGACAGAAAACAATAATCATTTTCGTCACTGTGATTAAGAAAAAGAAGTTGATGAAATTCAAAAAAAAAAAAAAATCAACCCGGGTTAAACAGTTTCTCAGGTTTGGAGCTTTTATGTCTCATCTCAAGATACATTCTTGGAAGCAGGAACAGAGAGCAGAAATAGCTCAGTTTCTTGTTCCTCCTTGCGAGTGAAACGTGTTTTCTAATCATACGGCAGCAGTCTCGGTTCCTGACATATGCTTCTTTCATCCGTTCACTTCCGTATTCTCTGGCTCGCTTGTGATTTCACTGTTGTGATACTCTTTTCCTCTCTTTTTTTCCCTCTCTTTGACTTAAAGCTTGCATAATTAGTGGCTGTGATAAATTACAGTGCGACTGTCCTCAAGGGGCCTGAGGAAAAGTCTTACTTAAAAACGACAGATTTGCGCTGTCTTTAATGAGCTTTCCGTCAGAGTCAACAGGCATTGAGGGAATTTTCTACCTTCTGTTTGGTCTCCGTAAAATAGTCTATAATTGCGGTAAAGTGCCATTGTACGCAGATTAAGACATCATATCTAATTAAAGCTAAAACAGACAGTTGTTCCTTTTCTTGACTGAAACAGATGCTTTTTAAAGCATTATGCATACAGTATGTTACAAAGACTTGTGTTGCAAAGTAATACTGTAATAATATAGTGTGTTTGATTACAAACAATGTCATATTTCTTAATTGTTTACTACTGGCTATTATCTAGTGATATCGGCACTGCAACCATTTTACCGTTTATCTCACTCTGCTTGCAGTATTTCTCACAGCGATTGTCATGGAGGACGCCAAAATCCACTATCATTTTATAAATAATGCTGTTTATGTGCCACGGAATGCCTTTTAAGAGTTTTTAGGCGAGAATGTACATGTTTAGACTTAAAGCATGTGGTTTGTTAAAAAAAAAGATATCGTCTATTCAAAATTTTACTTTGATGTTTTTAGAGATATGAGCTTCAGGGCAGTTCAGCACTTATGAACCCACCGAGAGCCTTACCTTAGCCTTCTGGAATTTGCCGCTGGTTTTGATGTCTCTATAGTGGTTAAACATGAGATATAATTTGTTTTGGGTAAATCTAATGGATCTTTGGTCTCATTATTCTATTATTTGTTCCTGAGCAAAAAGTTTTGGCTGAGGGCAAAATCTCATCACTTTATATTTTAAGTAAATGCAATGCCGAATATCAGAGCACTGCCTTTTGACAGAATTGCTTAGGAACTTTTATGATGGCTGCTGTTGTTGTATTAAATATTATTATTCAATAAATAATCTTTTATATAAATAATAGTAGTATTTATTAATAGCATTTAGTGTTGGGAAATGGTATGTGTGTTTGTGATAGTGATTAGTTTCATTGTTCCTCCATTAAATGGTGACGAGGGGCTGTAAAGACTTTTATATTGAAAGAGACTAAAACAGGGTTGTAAACAAGGAAGTTATTTTTACTTTCAAGATGGAGCCAACAAATAAACTGAGCAGCACTGTCAACAGAAAATTCACCCTAGCAGATGAAAGGATAGTGCAACAAAGATATCGCTTTCCTTCAAACTAATATTATTTTGTGAATATGAGATTGAGTTGAAGAATGAATATACAGCAGTCATACAGATATATGATCAGTCATATTCAAAACACTAACATTAGGTAACTTAGGCTATAGCCTTACCCTGGAGTTGGGTCAAACTCATCTATGCAGAGAGAAAAAAGTTTTCAAAAGCATCCTCCACCCTGCATAGGCCTATATATCATGAATATATTTTGAGAATTATGAGTATTATCATTACAAATCTTTTTATTTTATTTATTTTATTTTTATCTTTTTTATTTTTGCTTTAATAAATTTGGATTTTGTATGAGAGATAATAATAATAATAATAATAATAACAACAATAATAATAATAATAATAAATACAGTTTGGCTTCTCATAAACTCACTTTGGTTGTAAAAGTTAAGGCAAAAGTCAGAAATATGAATGTGTTTTACATTTTCTTGGAGCATTTATGTCTTCTGATTTTGATTAGCTTGAGTTGTCAGACGAAAAAGCAACAAACAAAGTTATAGACCAGTGTTTGTGATGTTGATTAGTTTCATTGTTCCGCCATTAGACAGTGATGAGGGACTGTTTTTATGAGTGAGCCAGCAGTAAAGACTTTTATATTGAATGGGACTAAAACAGGGTTGTAAACATGGAAGTTATTTTTACTTTCAACAGCTTTTAAGACGGAGACAACAAATAAACTGAGCAGCGATGTCATCAGAAAATTCACCTTAACAGATGAAAGTATAGTATGACAAAGATATCACTTTCCTTCAAACTAATATTATTTTGTGTACATGAAATTGAGCTGAAAATGAATGCTGTATCAGATGCAGGTAATCATGCTCACTCAGTTCATCTCTCTCTTGTGATCACGTTAAATCAGTTTCCGCATTAAAAACACTAACATTAGGTTACTTAGGCTATAGCCTTACCCTGGAGTTGGGTCAACCTCATCTATGTATAGAGAAAACGTTTAACAAAAACTTTTTTTTAACAAATCGCACCCTGTAAAGGCCTATATATTATGAATTTATGTTGAGAATTATGAATATTATCATTACAGATCGTTTTATTTTACATTTAGTTGCTTTAATAAATTTGGATTTTGGATGACCACATGGCATTGTGACAATTAAGTCTTATATGAGACATCATAGTCAGAACAATAATAATAATAATAATAATAATAATAAATACAGTTTGGTTTCTCATAAACTCACTTTGGTTGTAAAAGTTAAGGCAAAAGTAAAAAATATGAATGTGTTTTACATTTTCTTGGAGGGTTTATGTCTTTTGATTTTGATTAGCTTGAGTTATCAGATGAAAAAGCATCAAACAATGTTATAGACCAGCTGTAACTCTTTAATTTGCTGGCCAAAGCCTATTTCACTCACATTTGCAGTCTGTCGAATGTTAATTTTGAACCTCAAGTATTATTCATGAATATAACTACAACTGAATTTGCGATGAAAGTGACTGAGATTCTTTGATTTCCACCAGTTCTCTTGAACTCAAGAACTCCTGCTGCAAAACAAAGCTATCAAAGCGCAAACTACTCAACCTTTCCCTCCTCTCACATTCCTTTGAAGAAGATTCACGCCTATCAACACATTTTTCCCTACAGTTGAACATTGTGTACTTAGGGGCAATCGTCTAGGATTGTTATTGTGTTAGTAGCGTCGGATGTACAATACCGCAGAGAAGGGGCGGACAAAACCCTTTTTAATTACGAGCGCTCTCTCAGGCACCGCCAGGCAGTCCAATGAAAGTCAGAGGACGAACTAACCCACAGTCTTAATGTAATAGATTATGTAACGTCCCCTTGTTTCTCAGTTCTTTCCTCACTCTTTCTGTGTTGATGAGATCTGTTGACATTTCGCTCCCCAGCCTCTTAACTATTGACCGGCTAATTCCATTAAATCATACTTTGAAGTGCTGGGAGAAGAGTTTCTCATCGCTCAAAACCCTCAGAGAGGCTGTGTTAATGCAGCTCTCACAGGCTCTGACATAAGAGAGAGCTAAAAGTGCAAGCAAATCGGTTTCTTGCTTAGTATAGAGGACTAACACTGCTTCCAAATCTCATTGTGTCTCAGTTTATTCTATAAGTGTCAGCTGAGCAGCTACCATTGAGATAAATTGGAATGCAGAAGTTTTGCCTTGCCATTCATGAACTGGAATGTTGACCTTCTCCTGTTTCTATAGTATTGTGTCATTTGTCTGAAAATAGTCATTAAAGAATTAATGCGTCATTACACTGTAGTGTATTGTGGTGGACGCTTCAGGCATGGGAGTGTCATGTGCAGGTGTGAACCCTTACAATGAGAACTGAAGGTTTGAAGAAGACTGACTCACTAAGAGCAGCCGAGTCCAAACATTGCACTAATCTTCATTTCTTTTCAAGCATGTTACAACAAACTGTTGCCAGGAACTAATGATATTACCTCTGAGTACAGCTTCAGCTGGGAGAGCCAACAAAGACAAAAGACAAAAAGAAACAAAACCCTGCCAGAATATTCCCTCTAATATACTCTGAGCCTTCACATACATTTTTATTGAAATTGATCGCTTTGCATTAAAAGGTAAAGTGTTCCTGATCACGTAGTACATACCTCACAGGCTCACAGAAAAAAATCTCTTTGAAACTAAAACATAATTCATAATGATTTTAAGTGACTTCCATGCACAATGGATAAATTTAATATATGTTCAGAATCCATAACTCTGTGTAATATAGCTGACTCATTCTATTGATTATAAAACAAGAGAAGGTCTGTTAGTCGGTGGCAGGATCTTTTAGAGAGGAATGAAACCTGGCCTTCTGGATCACCTGTATTTACAAAAGACCATCTGACCTTGAGAACCCAGACCTGGTTTTAACATGCGCTTCATATCTGGATTGTAATCCAATGCTCCTCCGATGTGATTGGATAGAGATTGGATGCATTTACACCTGGTGTTTAGTGTTTTCAAGGGCTGTCCAGTTGCCACCTGATCACTGAAATCACATGTTAATGCAGGTGTACAGGAGGCCAGAGCGTTCTCCTATGACCATGCTATCTGAGAGATGAGGACGTTCATGCGTGCGGACTGTTGGCCAGCGCTCTGAGAGTAACGCGTAGGGAAGCTGGCACTTCATCAAGCCACCGACCACTGGGAAATCTCAGCCGGAGAAAGAGAGTGCAACGGAAAGATGAATGACTTCATCACACTTTCTAAGAAATTAAATGCTCTTTTTGTTCTTTCAGAAGCTCCTTTAGATATTCACAATCAACTGTTGCCTCACATAAATAATCTGGACCATTTTTTGACCATGTCAGAACTTCTTGCCAAATACCAAGACATGGATATGCTGAAAATAATTGGTGGAGTTTTGGAAGAATGTTTTATGAAGTGATGTGACCCAACTGGAAGTTGGTTATTTCTGGTGCAAATTAGGCAAGGCTTATTAGCTGAAGAACACCAATCTCCATGGTCAAACATTGAGGTGAAATATAGTTAGGGGTGCTTTACTGTTCATTTTTTGGAGTATCAAAAAATCTTTCGGCAAAGATTGTGATGCTCTTGGTGCAGAGACTGAAGCATGAAGAGACTTTCCTGTAGGACAGCCATCCTAAAGCATACTTTCACATTTACATAAGCTTGTTCAGGGATCAGTCATAGAATGTTCTTGAGTGTCCTTGAGTGTAACACAGGTATATTTGTAGCAATGGTCAATAGTAACAATAGATTGTATGGGTCAAAATGAGTTTTCTTTTATCCCAAAGGTCATACTAAGGGATACTAAGTAAAGATCATGTTCAGTGAAGATATTTTGTAAATTTCCTACTGTAAATATATCAAAACTAATTTTTTGATTAGTAATATGCATTGCTAAGAACTTAATCTGGACAACTTTAAAGACGATTTTCTTAATATTTTGATTTTTATTGCACCATCAGGTTCCACATTTCCAAATAGTTGTATCTTGGCCAAATATTGTCTTATCCTAACAAACCTTGTTAGCTTATTTATTCAGCTTTCAGATTAAGATTTTAAAAAAACAGCCCCCTTATAACTGGTTTTGTGGTCCAGGGTTACATTTAAATCTGATGTGCAATGTGAAAACCAAAGAATATCAGTGATTTGAAAGCTTTTTCGAGCAAAGAACGAGTCAAGATTGCTAAGGATTTATAAGCAGCGTTTATTGGAGGTTATAAAGAATAAAAGATTCTGCACCAAATTCGACTTTTGGGGGTTGAATAATTTTGCACATGAATGTTTAGAGCCATTTCTTCCATTGTTAACCAACTTTACATTCTCGGAAACACTCAGATGGGTGCTAATAAACTTTCTATAATAGTTTACTGATGCCTTTGTTAAATCGATTGCAGATGTATATGTAAAAAATCATTAGAGCCAATTTGCAAACCCTAGTTGTAATGTAAGGAATGGTTTAAAGACCCTCAAATAGAAACTCTACTCTAGTCTAGTTCGTGTTTTTCCAGAGTGACAAAACTAAAAGATTGGTTTAACATATGAAGTAAGATGGAGCCAAAATATTAGCAATGGAAATCTGTCTCCAAATCCTCTAAATAGCATCTGACAACACATATGAGACGCTGGTCGCCTGTACAAATTGAGACCAAAAATGCCTTACGGGAAACTGTGCAATGAGAAAAGCACAATATGGAGTGCAGGGGTAATCATCAGCAGTGGCCTTTCAGCGTGACTCACGTCATGACGAATCAGGAGAACATATTGCTCACGCATGAGTATATTTATACCCTGTTAATCAGACAGGAGAGGATCTTACATGCACTTTGGTGATCCGACAGAGCAAAAAAAGGTATAAACCTGCATGCTAACACAATGGTAGGAACATAAGGAACTTTAAAATGAATAGCGATAGTGGGGTTTGTTGTGCAACTGGCATTTAATTGTCATTTAATTGGGTGGGTTGCGGTTAGCTGATGCAGGACAAATTATTGGCCTGCAGGCAGATGGGAATAAAAATAGAATTCCACAAAATTCCAACCCATTTATGTTTTATCAGTAAAGCGATAAAGCATTTAAAAGGTGCACCTTTGAAGCACTCATTCACCTTGCAGCACTTGCGATAAAAGGGTTATTGAGTAATTCATTCTAATGCTCACTCATGACAATGGCCATATTGAGGATGTGTAAATTCAATTTTTAAAGCACAATCCTGTTTCAAAGAAAGCTGCAGCTATATCCACACACAATAGCAAAATGGGTGCTATCAAACCACCCGTTGGGATGAATCCACACTCGCACACATGCACACACTATTGTGAATAAAACATCCTGAGCATTGCAGATGGAGGACGGCACGCTTCCTTTCATTATGTGGCCACCCCAAGTGACACCGTGCCACCTGAATCTTTTATTTTTTCACTCCAATCTCTCCACCTCCTCTCTGGCCCGACTCAGATACGTAACGGGTCCTCAGGAGAGACTGTCAGCTTGCCTGAGCAAACAGCATCTCACCCAGAGAAGCCCACCACCTGCTTTTTCCTAAAAAAAAAAAAATCTGTGGAGGAAGAATGGCGGCTGGATACTGCAGAGCGCTACGGGGAAGATCTCACCTCTCATGCATCCCAGGATCAGACTGAAACGGCACGCACCAGGGCCTCGATGCTTTCCCAACTTTGAAAGAAATACACTTTGGATGCGAGTGTCGGAATTTCATTGCTTATTTGCAGAGCAGCTGGTGTTCTGTGAAAGATCCAAAAATGAAGGGTTTGGATTTGATGAAAAAATCCACTCAGTTTAATTCACTGAATATCTTGCATGATACAGACCTTCACAACCACAAGTATAAATTAAGTAAAAAAACTAATAGGCTAAATTTTACACCATCTTTAAAAGAAACACGGATAGTCCCCAGCTAAGTCCCCAGCTCGTTTCCTGTGTTCCAAGCCATATCGGCCTAGAAAATCGCAACTTTTAATTTCCATCTGTCTTCGTACACAATGAAACTACAGAAGAGTCAGGTTTTAAATAGGAAAAAATAATGAAACTCTGTGGTCATTTTTGAGGTAGATGCTAACGCTCTAATCAAATTCAGTGATCTATGCTAAGTAGGGTTGGGTATTGTTTGAATTTTATCAATTCCGATTCCAGTTCCGTTTCTTATTGGCTCCTAAATCAGATTCCAAATAAAAATCCATGAAGTCAAACATTTAGATGTCAAACATATGTGACCCTGGATCACAAAACCTGTCATAAGTCGCTGGGGTATATTTGTAGCAATTGCCAAAAATACATTGTAAGGGTCAAAATTAGTAATTTTTCTTTTATGCCAAAAATCATTAAGATATTAAGTAAAGCTCATGTTCCATGAAGGTATTTTGTATATGTAAAAACTTAATTTTTGAAAAGTAATATGCATTGCTAAGAACTTCTTTTGGACAACTTTAAAGGTGATTTTCTCAAAATGTATATTTTTTTGCACCCCTTGTATCTCGATTAAATATTGTCCGATCCTAACAAACCATATATCAATGGAAAGCTTATTTATTCAGTTTTCAGATAATTTGTAAATCTCAATTTCGAAAAATTGACACTTATGACTGGTTTTGTGGTCCTGGGTCACTTATTTATTTTATTTTATTTATCAATAATCTTTTGCCTATGGTTTACCAAAAAATACCACAGAAAAAAACAACTAGACTAAAATAAATTTCCAACATTAAATTGTTAAAGACAAGTAATAAAATGCGAACAAATAAATCAATTTGCAAAAGCATAAATAAATAAAACGGAACAAATGTCAGGTACAGAAACTGAAACCAAAAGTTTAAAAACATTGAATTAATCACATTTGCAGTTATTGGAAATTTTGAGCTTTTTCTCGATACTCAATCCTAATGCTAAGCTATGCTAAAAGTGCTACTGCCAGACCCAGAGAGCGGCTGAATGGGTTTGAAAACGGTAAAACTCTAGGGGAGTTGGAAAATGAGAATGTTTAAAAAAAAATAATGGCGTGTTCTTTTAATAGCGCATAAATGTTTTTAAAAAATGAATTATTTTAAATGCTGGTTAAAACATTTCTATCCATCCATATAGTATTTTTTTATAGCATCAAATCAGATGCTTCTCGGTAAATACTAAAGAACCATCTGTCTATGTGTCAGTGGAATTTTGGGCAGGAATTGAAAACCCAGTGATTCAAACACGATCTGGTCTGATGTTTGTCAGTTCACCACCACCTTCCAACACTGGTGATTTGTCTGGCAGCTGAATGAAACGGGGGCGTTCAGGAGCACGGAGTAATTGCAGAGGAGGGGGCATTGACTAGGATAATAGGGCAAAAATAATGCCCCCCAGCCCCTAAAGCTATCAGCCGCCCGTGGCAGGCCTCATTGAGCAGGCATAGCATGCGGGGGCGAATATTTCAAGGGCTAATCGGTAAAAGCCTTCGATTAGTAGCGCCTCTTTAATATCAATTATTAGCTGATGTTGGTCAGGGGGCAAAGCATGATGAAAGACCCACCCGGGTCACCATAAAACACAATGAGGAGTAATATTTCTTCTTTTTAAGCCACTTATCAAGGGTTCCCCACCCGTCATCTAATCGACTGCCTAACCAGCGCCTCCGCCTATCCTTGACAAACAAACAGTCGCACGTTTCTCCTTTCATGGCTCAGTGCTCACTGAAGCGTGGCCCTCCTCTCCTCCTGCCTCTGTCAGCACACTTTCATCCTGTCTGCACATGTGAGTGACATTAAATGGGTCTCGCACGGTGGCTTTGGAGATGCCAGCCGGACCGTAGACAAAGTCATTTCCATTCCCTGTAGTTTTCCTCGTCTTCTCACCTCACGGTAATTTCCCCCATTTGCATTTTGCCACAACCAAACATCCCAATCGTCTCGCCGCGTGACACCGCCGTGCGTTGGCTTCCGCGCCGCAACCGTGTCCTGTCTAACAAGAATATATAGTTCCATTAAGCCCCAGCTGATGAAAATGATTATTTAATCATTTTATTAAGCCGCTTTAATTGAAACGGCGTGATAAATGGTTGAGAGGGGCCCTGCGAGCGGAGAGGGTTAATTGGGAGCTCGTGTGGCGTGGTTCACCTTGACTGCTTTCTGTCGGATGGAGACGATCAGGTGCCAAGCTGATGCAGCGCAGGCGGTCGTTCAAGGCCAAAAACCCTCCAATACTCTTGTCCGGCGTATCTTTAAAGACACGCTGGACCTCTCAGACAAGAAGCCCAGTGTATTTCAGCACATTTTAAAGGTTACAAAATCTTCAGAGGTTTTTTCTTCAGGCGATTTATGAAAAGGGTTCGTTATGAGTCATAGTCCTAAGAACATGAGGTAGATTTTATAGATTTTTAGGAGTATAGAAGAGTCTTTGTCAGAAGCATTTGATGTATGTGTCCAAAGTTCTTGGTGTTTGCCTGGTTTTTGCTTTGCGGTTGCTACGCTGTTCTAAGTGGTTGTTATTGTGGTTGCAAAACCTCTATGATATTCTAGTAACTAGAATCAGATTCCACTTTTAGTATGAGTCTCTCTCTCTCTCTCTCTCTCTATATATATACCTCTAAATCCATCTTTCTTTAAAAAATGCATTTATATCAGGCTCCAATGTATAGTTTTCTATTTTGGTATTTCTGATTGGGCTGAGGCTGGGATTTTATTTTATTTTTGAGTTTGAAGTAAAAGTATTTGATGAACATATCATATATTTCAAGAGCATTCACTCGGTATCATTATCTCATTTTTGACCGAGATGCTTTTAGGGGGATCTGAACTCTTCATATATACATACATACACAGGCATATACAGTTACTCTGGATTTACTGGATTTACTAGGAATGGGTTTGAGTAAAATTTTTATATTTGTTTAATTTTATAAAGATCTGTTAAGGTTTCTTCCAAATTTCAAATAAATATTGTCATTTAGAGCTTTTCTTTTCCAAAAAAATGACAATTGGTCAAAATAACAAATGTTTTCATTTGTTGTAATTGAAATCAAATATTGATTTCTTACCTCTTCTGAAGTTAAACATTGGCATTGTGTTGTCTAAAAATGAATATAAGCCTTTTTGAAAACATCTTTTTTGTTATTTCATGCTTTATATGACAACATTTTTATTTAAAATTTGGAAGAAATGCCATGTAGTTTACAGAATAAAACAAAAAAGTTAACACATAACTATAAATTATAAATCAAGAGAAACTGAGAATTTTCAAGTGGTCTCTAATTTTATTTTATTTTTATTCCCCATAGCTATATATACATTTTTACCATCCATTTTAAATTTCCATTTATATATTTTTATTGTAATTACAACTTTATATCTCACATTTACGGCAATTATTTGCAATAACAGAATTGTGACTTTATCGTAATTGTTTTATTTTTCTTTCTTTTTTTAAATATATCATTGTATTTCTGAAACTTTATTTCAAACGTACGTGTTTGGTTAAGGTTGGTTAGTTATCTTCTTCTTCTTCTTCTTCTTCTTTTTCTTATTTATAAATAAGCTCTAACCTTAAAGGCATAGATCACTCAGAAATTTCAATTAATAATTTTCAAAACGTCATCAGTTATCATTTATTCATCTTCATGTTGTATCAAACCAGTGTTGAGGAAAGCAATCAGTGGGTTCCAGAGTTGACTGGTTCCTAAACATTCAGCAACGTACCTTATTATGTGTTCAGCAGAAGTCATACAGGTTTGGAATGACATGAGGGTGAATAAATGATGATCAGTAATTTTCATTTTTGGGCAAAATATCCCTTCAAGTTTAAGCCATAGTAGTACTGATATGCATTAGCGAGCAGCAGTAATGAGCAACCAGATTACTAACAAATAGCCGTGAAGCACATTTATCTGTCAATGGGGTTTTATGTAAAAAGGAAGTGATTGAGGTAATGGCCATCCATACAATATATCAAGCTTGACATAACTGGTGGTCTTCTTTCTTCTCCTGCTTCCTGATTGGCTCCTGTTGCAGTCTATTGATCCAATGGGAACTACTTATCATAATTCTCTAGATGGATTTCCAACTTAAACTTCCATTAAAGGGGAAATGCAAAACGTGCCCGCTTCAACGTTTGTGTCAGAGTAGTTGATGTGATACCCTTCACAGCCCAACTCAAATAATTTGTAATAAATTGTAAGAAACCATCTCGGGGCGCTTTGAAACTGATTAGGAGTAGCGCTCGAGGATGAGATTAGACCGGTGCGAGATAAATCTTTGTGTTGATACGTATTCCTCGTATATTTTTTTTCTTCTTTCCTCCCTTGTTTTCTTGCCGAGGTCAAATTAGCATCAGAGGCGCAGACAGGCTCCCGTCTTCTTTGTTGTCTGCCATTCCTCTTTGACTCTCGTCGCCGGTGTAGATTCCCATTGTGTGATTCGGTCTTTAATGATAAGTGACATTAAAAAAGGATAAGCGCTTTTCCAGTGAATGACTAAGCGAGGGTCATCCTCCCCAAACAGGAACCACCTTTGCTCCCGTAGAGCTTAATGAATGCGCTAATCCAGATAACTATCAGAAACGGGAGGCCATTTTCCTGCCAACAAACGTCTTTTTCGGCGTTATCCAGGGGTTGGATGAAAGAAATAGCGAGTGACCGGGAAGAACTGAAGAGAACCTTTCATGAATAATGAAATGAGAGGAGGAGAGGGGGCAATCTTTCATTCACCGTGCCTTATTACACAGATAAAGTGCCTTTTGAGGTGCATTCTAATGCGCCAATATAATGCGAAACATGAATGGAGTAAGAGGGATAATCGCCAGCTCTTCTTTTCATGTTCCGGTGGAAGGACGAGCACTGAGTCCCTTTGTTCTCGGGAATGGCGGGACGCGGTTGAAGAAAAGCGTCTCTGATTTTAAGGATATGTTTAATAGACTGTGGGGGATAGCTGTCATGTCAGGAGAGCATCCCTGCATGCAGTTTAGCAGCGGGGACGTCGCTGTATTGTGCTTGTTCTACACAACGAGGCATCTTGCGTGTTGAAGTTGGCATCGTTAGACGCGGAGCCGAGGGCGGGTGGTTTAGGTTACGTGTTTGGAATCAGACTATGAATAGAACAATGACTGGAGAGAGACACATGAGCAAGGGAGGATGGTTTGTTTTTATGTGCACATAACGTTTTTTGGTATATTTTATGCTTACGGAAGCACAAAAGTGGGTCACGGTAACTGTTCACACCAAGAACGATAACTAAAAAGATAACTATATTAGCGTCCACACCAACGAATGATAATGTTTTATGCTTTATATGCTAGAGGTTTTTAATGTCAAGCAGATTCTGATTGTTTTTTGTTTTTATTGTTCATTAGCTAGAAAAAAAGTCATTCCAATAGAGGGTTTGCACTTGCGATTTTGGTCAGTTACCCAGATGCATGGCCATACTGGTGATACTCGGATGTAAACAACAGCATAGATTGCATGGTTAATGCACTAATGAATATGTTGCTGTGCTAATTTATGCTGTCTAAACCATGTAAAATGCACGGAAGCTGCTAAATCTTATAGATAATAATAATAATAATAATAATAATAATAATAATAATAATAATAATAATTTATTTGTATAGCACTTTTCATACAAAAATGCAATTCAAAGTGCATTTATAAAACAAAATACACAGAAAGAAAACAAGTACAAGCCATATAAACAAGTAGAATAAAAAGAAGTCAAATAAAAACATGCAAAATTGCACAAACTATTATGCTCATAAGCAGCTTTAAAGAGGTATGTCTTAACACACTTTTTAAAGATATGAATACTAGTGGACTCTCTCACTTCATTTGGAAGATAGTTCCAAATCTTTGGAGCATAATGACAAAAAAAAGTACCGCCAGATCGCTTGAGGTTTACTGTGTAATATGTTAAGTGCAGCACTAGAGGAACGTAACATTCGATTAGGAATATATCTTGACAAGGATTCAGAAATGTAAGAAGGTGTCAGGTCTTCTCAATCTTAAAATCAATCCTTTGGTGCACTGGTAACCAATGTAATTCCATTAAAACTGGTGTAGTATGTTCTCGTTTCTTCAATTTCATTAGAGAAGGACTTAAGGTCATTGCACACTGTCTGAAAATTTAGTCAGAAATTGTCGCCCATGAAAAAAACAACAACAACCTCACGTTATGTCAATCACATATAGGCTTACACACTGCCTCTGAAATTTTCAGTCTGTCATTAAAAAATTGGATCGGGTTCAGTTTTTTTGCATTTTTCACTTCCATATCAAGCATTTTGAGAGGTGTTTTTAAAAGTTCAGAGCCACCGTACAAGCGAACGCCAAAATCCAGAATTGCGTCTGACAAGTTCATCCAAAGCACTGTAAAGGTCCTTGTACTCTGAGTTCACAGAAATTAGTGGTCTACTTTATAATATGTGGCTCCAGTAACACTAGCAAAGCATCAAATTTTACTGCCATCCTGAAGTAAACTTTGAATCGCCCGTGATAGTCCCGCAGCTTATTAGTAAAGAGGTGCACATAAAAATTGTTCTCTCATTCCTCTCTATATCTTATAATTGGATGGACCTAATATGTCTTTTTCTCTTTTTAAGAAGAGAGTGGACAACAAAATCATTAGGGCTGCCCCCTAATAGTCGACTAACCGTTGGTTGACGAGAAGAGGCTTGGTCGACCAAAATTTTATTAGCCGTTTAGTCGCAGAAAAACATTTCCACAGGAAGTGGCGAAAGTCACACAGTCTGCGACTGACAGAGCATTAATATTATACTCTATGTGGTAACAGTGCATCAGGCAGGATGCTCACCTATCAATCATCCACCTCAAATAGCTTTTCATCTGAAGGATGTATGCAGTAGCAACTTTACATGGCCGCTCAATCTAATGTTAAGATAGAAAAAGTGTCTGCACGGAGTGTGGAAACTGAATAGTAGTGCACTCAATGCATAAGAGATGGAGGAACCGGTGCGGTCATTTGCTCTTAAAATACTCCAAACAAAACAAAACATTGCTCCTTTGTAAAATATTAAAAGCAAACAGAATGTGCCGTCTCAGTCTCTGTGAAACTGATCTTCAAAACTCTGTGTAAACTGCTGACAGGCATGAAAAATATATCTATAGAGAGCGAAAGGTCTACTTTCAAATGAACCAATGCAAATACAAAACAAATATTCTCAAATTATGTAATCCATATGAAACATACATATATTTTTCTGTGAGCTTGAGTGCTTATTAGGCTATATAAGCAATTAAAGGCTCATTATTATGATTTATATGGCTTGTTAATAAACGTGCGACTAATAGTCGACTAATGCTTAAAATGAATGACTACTAGTCGACCAGAAAAGTCTTTAGTCGAGGGCAGCCTAAAAATCACCCTCGCTACTTGAAGATTCCATTTTGTATTGTTTTGCGCATTTTTCCACAACAGATGAATTAATATGCATCAGAGTTTCTGTGCATGACGAATTTTTAGGATTACGAATACGAAAAAATGCATACGAAAAATTCGGACTCTGTGTGCAGTGACCTTTAGTAAGCAGGAAAGGATGCAATATTTTGACAAATTAAAGTTAGTAAAGATATGCATGAGCAGTGTTAATTAAGATATTAGCCTAATATTTCACCTACCTGAATGGAAATGATAAGAACAAACCGGAATGTTGTCAAGATTCTTGCCCTGGAAATCCTAGTTCAGTTTGGCCAACCACAAACGCCTTCTTTCGTTTAAACTCTTCTCCTTGATTTGTTATAACTTTTGGCAGTCTTTAGTACTCCAAATGTTTTTCCTGCTGCGACTGATCAGTACAGCCCAAAACATGACAATAATTGACCATTTTCAGAAGCAATAATCAGCAAAATATGCGAATGCGTTTAATTCAGTTCAGTGGCATTGTTTACGTTCAGTGCCACCAATATGGCCGATTGATGACGCTCTGTGAAAACACTCTATATCATTATTTTGTGTCAATATCGTTATAGTTTTGGTGTAGACTTACCTGTTGTTGTAAAATTGAACTTAGTGTAACATCTCTGGTCCAAAAGATGAAGGAGAAAATGGTTTAAAAAAAGAAATTGAAGGAACTGTAGGGTTTCAATATACAAGACAATGAACTGAATAATAACAGGTTTGAGATAATTAATGAATAATCATGGGTATTGTTAGTTAACTAACTGGTGGTGTGAAAATGAGAACAAAAGAAACAGGAAACAAAGGTGAGCAAACTAAAAGTCCTTGAAAATGAAACCAAAACAGAATGAAACATAATCGCTAAATTGACAGACATGAAAATGAAGGTGTGAGGGACTAAAGTACATTGTGTTTAATGGATGCCAATTATTCAGGTGACAAAAAATAATTCAGTACACAAGAATTTCATAAGTTATTATTTTTAATAATAATGTGATCTAGGACCATTGTAAAGAATGTAAGTCTGTCCCTCAAAACCTCATTTTCATGTGCCGTCTAACCTGACTAAGGTCTATTAGAACAGTTATTGATGGCTTTATAGTTATAATTATCATCTTTGGTGTGAATGGACAATAAGTCTGTTCTAAAACTTTTAAGAAAGCTTGTTTAGGCACTATATGTTCACTTCAGACACAAATTCTGTTATCTAGTTATAAGATTGTTTTGTGTAGTTTTGGCCAACCCTTTTTTTTTTTTGTTTGTTTGTTTTTTGTAGTGTTTCTGTGACTAACATTAATGGTCGTTATTAAAGAAAAATGTCAAATTTGTGACCCTGGACCACACAACCAGTCATAAGTCTCTTATTTTGTAAATGTCCTACTGTAAATGTCAAAACTTAATATAAGTTGCAATCTATGCATTGCTAAGAACTTCATTTGGACAACTTTAAAGGTGATTCTCTCTCTCTGCTAAATATATCGGCTAAATATTGTCATATCATAACAAACCATATGTCAATAGAAATCTTATTTATTCAGCTTTTAGATTATGTATAAATCTCAATTACGGTGACAGGTTTTGTGGTCCAGGGTTCTGTTATTCTGGCATATCTGTAATGCCAAGGTAAGAAAACACAAAGTAAAGCATTATAAATGTACATTAAAAAAAAAAAAAAAAAAAACAGGTCTTTTTTTTTTTTTTCTTGTTAGACCATGTGTCATTAATAAAGCAACATGCTAACGTCTTGCATAGATTGATGGCTTCCACTTGTGTACTTTTATAGTTTATGAGAGAGAGAATGGATTCTTTTACTGTGACATATAGAAATAGCCAAGAAGAAATTACCATGATATCTTCAGAGAGAAGAAAAGCATTCAAAGCGTTTGTTATAGCTTAATATTTTGTATTGAATGCAAAGAAAAATGCATGTGATAATTATTGTTTAATATTGTGCTCAGCGTGCATCATTTTACCCTTAACCACAGAACGAAGATGAAAGCACACATTCTCATTTCCATTCGGCGCATATTGAGTAAACAGGGTCACGGCAATGAACTGCACTTCTTGAAGGTACAGCACATACGTCGTTTTCCTTCTCGAAATACTTTTCTGAAAGCAAAGGCACAATGCACACTGCATTTTAATAGCCGAACTTTTGTCGGAATGAAATTTAATGCGAGAATAATAACTGAAACGTCCTTGCTGTGTTCGCAGTCCTTATTTCAATAATACTGCGTCGCCACTGTCATTTGAAAATAATGAAAACCAATGACTCCAGGCCTTGACGCATCCAGCAATTACACACTGTATAATCAGAGAAACAAAGCAAGAGTGACTTTGTTGTTGTGTTTCAACAAATAAAGTCATAATTAATTACGGACAACATTAATCCAGATTTTTGAAAGGAACAATGTCACTACAGTTCAAGGAAACAGGGCTGGAACCAGGCTGTTCGTACGGTTCGACTGAAAACACCTGTCCACAATTAACACCCTGAAACCACAAATAGCCATTCGACTACAGCTTCTGAGCTTTAAACTGGGTTTTGAAGTCGTACGAAAAACGTACATACTTATATGTACATCAGCTGCTAACGATATTACAACTTTCTTTTTCTGTATACCTTTGCACCATCTAAAAAATCTCTTTTGTCTGCGTTGAGCTTCCACATGAGCCACAGATCTTAACTTTGATATACATCGTCATCTCCCAATGATCAGTTTTTCAAAGCAAAGATTAATCCAGTCAAACGAAGCACCGGCGGCTTTCATTGACCCAGAGTGGAGATGCAATATCTCATAAAAACAACTCTGTACTGTGTTACGATAACCATCCAAACAAGCTGCTTTGCCGGCGTTGTATCAATTGATTCGGGCTTAGAGCTCATTTATCAGTTTGTGAGCTGCCTTCAGGTCAGAGAACAGTGAAACCACAGACTGGAGGAAAGGAAAGGAGAGATATCATTAATTGGGAGCGCCGCTGTTCTTTTGAATACAGGGCATGTGTTTTGTTTTTGCATACATTGATTTTTGCCTTCATTTCACTCTCTCCTGGACAACCATAAACACATTTATTCTTTTTTTTTGCTCTCCTGGAGCAGTTATGTTTTGTTTTCAGAGGCTGAGAGGGGAGCCGGAGCCCTGACAGCTGTCATCTAATTAATCACAGCAATCAATGGACGCTGCTTGGCTGGATGTGTGCTGCGAGCTACTGTGTAAATGCCAACACCTGTTACCTAAGCAATACCCAACGATTCGTCACAGAATACTAGCTAGCTGCATAATGAACACCATATACTGCATACTGCCTACTATTTCAGTATTAAAAGTGCTGTCAATAATGCATTATGTAACAAAAAAAAACCCAAAATGTGAAAAAAGTATGTCTATATAATCTCATTATGTGGTTGTTTAAATTGTTGCAAATTAGAAATTAAGTACTTAGAGATTAATTACTGTGTCGGTGCCGATAGCCTTGTGGGCAGTGCGCCGACATACAGCGCCGTTGCGCAACGGGCGTCCCGAGTTCGATTCCCGGCTCGAGGACCTTTCCCGACCCTACCCCCTTCTCTCTCTCCACTTTGCTTCCTGTCCTTCCTGATCTGTCCTAAAAATAATAAAAAGCAAAAAATAAATCTTAAAAAAAAAAAAGAGATTAATTACTGTAAATTAATCAGTATTATGGAAACTTGTTTCTGCCACGGGATTTTAAAAAAAGTAATTTTGACTTTTTACCTCATAATTTGGACTTTTTTCTTAAGTCTTTAACCCCCTAATCGTCACGCCTAAGTTTCTTCACCATTTTACAAATAAATTCTAATTTAATCATGACAAACTATATATCGTTGGAAAAGTCTAAGACTATAGATATTTTACTATTTTTTTATGTCACAAATTATGTATTTATTAAGTAATAAATTAATTTATGAGTGCACCTCAAAAATCTACTTCATGATCTTTGTCACAAAAAGACTTTCTTAGTTGCCTTTTTCTGTATCATGCTTTAGAAATCATAAGAAATTATATATCACTTGAAAACTTAAAATCTCAAAATTCATCCTTTAAAACCCATTTTAAAATCAGACATTGCACTATGATGGAAAATGTACATCAAAATCATATTACTAAATGTTTTTTGTTCATGAATTAAAAATAAAATACGTTTAAATACTACGTTTACAGGTATTTGTTAAAAAATGGGAGTGACAGTTAAAGGGTTAAACTCGATATAAATGCAGAATTATATGATATAAACTGGCAAATCTAAGAAAAAAGACAAAATTGTGAGCAATTGCGAGAAAAAAGTCATTATTGTCAGATAAAAAGTTGCAGTTAGCTTATTCTGTTGCAGGAAAAAAAACAGTAGTGTGAGATATAAAGTTGGAATTGCAAGGAAAAAAGTCTGAGATTCTCAGATAAAAATATAATTCTTGAAGTTTTTTTTTTTTTCTTCTGAATTGAATCTGAATTGTTAGCTAAAAAGTTGCAAATACCTGTGCATTATTATTATTATTATTATTATTATTAAATAAATGTAATAAATTAATTAGCAGAAACATGTTTATTAATTTAAAAAAACATTTTTTTTTTTTTTTTGTAAAAGATTTCCAATATTTCCATTTCACATTCTAAAAGAAAGAAAGAAAGAAAGAAAGTGTAACCAGAAATGTTTCTTAAAGAGCAAATCAGCATATTAAAATTATTTTTGAAGGAACATGAGACACTGAAGACTGGAGTTATAATGCTAAAAATTCAGCTTTGATCACAGAAATAAATACATTAAAAATAATTAAAAACATTGTAAGTTGGGCTTAAATCGTTACTTACATTGTAAGTAATGATTTCATGTCCACTGTTAATTCAAACAACGAATAAATTATATAGAGAAAGCGAGCAAAGAGCATCAACGAAGCTTTTTGAAACACTGAATCAGTTACCAATGCGTGGAAAAATGATTCACTGCTTCGAAGCGCTCCAATCGGATTGCGAATCATTTGATTCAGAACAGGAATTCAAAGCCCGTATCGCGAATCATTTGATTCAAAACTGGAACTTTTTTTTATTAAACAGTACAACAAATAAACAATGATGACAGTACAATTGAAGAAAAAATACAAAATAAAAGAAAAGATAGACAAAAATATACAGACTTGTTGCCAGGATAAAAAAGAAAATACTGGAATTCAAAACACGTATCGCGAATCATTTGATTCAGAACATGAATTTAAAGCGTGTATTGCGAATTATTTTATTCAGAACAGGAATTCGAATCATTTGATTCAAAACAGGAATTCAAAGCGCGTATCGCGAATCATTTATTTAGATCGGATCTTTGGAGCGGGTTCGCCAGATGCTTTTTTTTATCCCCACCGGGAAATCTATCGGCTATCTATCTAATCTACTGCAGCCTTGGTGAGCAGAACAGACTTATTTCAGGAAAACATACCAACCCCAATCTTTTGAATGGTAGTGCATATACATTTATGAATTCCATGTCACAGAAAATTCACAGCAAATGTGCACATTATATGTAAAATATATTTAAGAAATAGCCTGAGTACAGTCGTTTGGAAGTATAATGTCATGTGTTAGTGTCATGCACATGTGTGTTTCCATCAGTGCAGACAAACACTTCCACCTGTATTTTGAATAACATTATTTGAGGGATGCATGCTTGAGCTGAATATGTTACAGCGCTCTGCATTTGTTGCTATGGTGATGTGTTTGATGTGATTTCACTTGTTTCATCTGAACATCTCTCAAGGTGAGAAGTCAATACATCATCTCAGTGATGCCACATCTTTAAAACAAGAATTAAACAGCATGTAAAGAACTGGACTAAACTAGGATTAAACCTACTAAATTCATTCGAGAGCTGAAATCTGAAGGCTGGCCATCAGCACAGCAGGTTGTCAGGTGTCTTGAGGTGAAACTCAGAGATGTGGAGAGTGTGCTGTGTGAGGCTGTGATGTGTTGAAGTCTTGGAGCATCTCACCTATGCTCTGCATGAATGCCAACTTTATAATTGGTCTTGTTGTGAATTCCCACTGCTCAGAGCAGACTCATTTGGCCAGGTGGCCATGCTGAAATAAAATGTTTAATGAAATAGCCGGACGTTTGACGAAAGTGTGTGTGTGCTTATGCATGGCTCCGCAGGAGAGAAAATAACTAGATTTTTATATTTTACAGTGGCTCCTGCCTGTGCATTCCTCATTTCTGTAGCTCAAGTAGAGCATGACGCCATGCAAATATGGAATTCAAGTCACTGTGAAAACATACTGAAAAATGTATGTTCGCATCTTGCAATGTACTGGATAAATGGACGTGGCGTTCTGAGTTTTGAGTGGTTTTTAACATGCTGATATAGTTTTATTTTTAAAAGAAAGTATTTGGAGCTTAATAGTTAAGTTGGCTTTGCTTAGACGTATGACCAAGTCCCACAGTATGAAAAGTATTACTTCTCTTTAACCGCACATACATTTCAGTGTAAGCTTTTTATTGTTTTAAAATCATTTTGAGAAGTGGTGGAAAGTGTGTCGTGACTGTGGGTTGAGTTTCCAAGAGCGGCGGCTGACAATAGATTCTTTCTGTCTGTGGTTCTGCTCTGGAGAAACACTCATAAGTGATTGTGACCTGCTGTAGGCCTGAGGTCTGGTTTCTGGTCACATTACGTTACACTTGCTCAGGAGCGGTTCTCTAAAACAGAACCACAGACAGGAAAACAACCTGTTGTCTACAGATATTCCAGTAAAATCAACCCCAAACACACTTTGTTTTGGTTTCTGGTCACATTATAGAAACAGTTGTGTCTTGTGTATGTTTTGTGTGTGTGGATGAGACGCTGGACGTGAGCCAACCACGGACAAAGAGGTCTATTTCTTTCCACAAACTCATAATTGAGCTGCTGCTGAGGTTTCCGTTCTCGTTTGACCACCACTTCTTTATATTTCTTTATTTCTTTGCTTTTTTACGATCTGGCATGAAAGCTCCTCACTGAATAAAAAATGAAAAAGGTAACTGCAACTTTTTTTTCTCTTAGAAATGCAAGTTTATATCTCACAATTCTGACTTTATAACAAGCAATTTAAAAAGTACTTAAGTCAAAAAAAGTATTTTTCCCCTCAGAATTTGACTTTACTGAGTTTATGTGTCACAATTCTCAGAAAATAAAATTTGCAGCTGTGATAAAGTCAGAATTGCAAGTTTGTATCTTAGTTTAGTTAACTTTATTTCTCATAATCCTCATAATAACAGGTTTATATCACAATTCTGAGAAAAGAAGCCTGTTACTGCCACTGAATAGAAAATGAAAAAGGACTTTTTTTTCTTCAAATTGCAAGTTTATATCTTACAATTCTGACTTTATATAACAAGCAATTTATAAATGTATATATTTATATATTTATATTAAATTTATACATTTAAGTTTAGATCACAATTCTGAGAAAAAATATTGGAATTTTGATTAAAAAAGTTCAAATTGCGACTTTTTTTAATTCTAAATTGTGAGTTTAAATGTCAAAATTCTGAGAAAAGAAGTCAGAATTGCAAGCAAAATATTAGAATTGAAAGATAATGTCTGTTAAAAAAGTCAAAATTGCAAGTTTATGTCTTAGTTTATTTAACTTTATTTCTCATAATTCTCATAATAACAAGTTCGTATCACAATTCTGAGAAAATAAGCTTGTTACCGCCACTGAATAAAAAATGAAAAAGGTAACTGTGACTTTTTTTTTCAGAATCTCATTTATATCTTAGAATTCTGACTATAACAAGCAATTTATAAGCTTATATATATATATATATATATATAAATCTCCCCAGAATTTGCAATTTAAGTTTATATCACAATTCTGAGAAAAAAACAAGATAATAATCTCACAATTGTGATAAAAAATGTGTGACTTTATAATTCTCAGTTGCAAGTTTATGTCACAGTTCTGAGAAAAGAAGTCAGAATTGCAAGAAAGTTGCAAGTTTTTGTCTTAGTTTTACTTTACTTCTCATAATTGTAAGTTTATATCACAATTCGGAGGAAAGAAATCACTCACAATTGCAAGAAAAAAGTTAAAATTGCGAGTTTATGTCATGCAGTTCTGAAAAAAAAAGAGATATAAACTTGCAACTGTGATGAAGTCAGAATTATGAGTTTATATCTTAGTATCTATAACTTTATTTCTCATGAATGCAAGTTTATATCACAGTTCTGCTAAAAGAAGTTAGAATTGCAAAAATTAATATTAGAATTTCGAGATAATCCCACAATTGTGATTTAAAAAGTTCAACTTGCGAGTTTATGTCTACATTTAGATAACTTTATTTCTCATAATTGCAAGATTATATCACAATTCTGAGAAAAGAAGTCAGACTTGCCAGAAAAAAAACATTAGAATTGCAAGTCCAAATTGTGAGTTTAAATAACTTTTTTTCTCATAATTACGTTTATATCACAAATCTGAGAAAAGTCACTCACAATTGCGAAAAAAGTGGTGCAAATGTGTAATATTTCAGATATCAAAAGAACTAGACATAAACATAAAAATGTCAGAATTGTGAGAAAAAAAATAGAATTGCAAGATAATCTCACAGTTGTGATTAAAAAGTCCAAATTGCGAGTTTATAGCTTAGTTTAAATAACTTTTTTCTCATAATTGTCGTTTATCATTTATATCACAAGTCTGAGTAAAGTCACTCACAATTGTGAGAAAAATGTCAGAACTGCGAGTTTATATCATGCAATTCTGAGAAAAAAAGTCAAAATTGTGAGATAAAACGTCTGAATTGCAAGTTTCGATCTATGTTTATATAACTTTATTTCTCACGATTGCTAATTTCACATTTCTGAGAAAAGAAGTCAGAATTGCAAGTTTCTATTTTATTTTATATAACTTTATTCTCATAATTGCAAGTTTATATCACAATTCTGATGAGAGAAGTCAGAATAGCAAAAAAAAGGTTAGAATTGTGAGATATAAACTTGCAATTGCAAAAAAAAAGTCATAACTGTATTTCATATGTGGTTCATATCTCACAACTCTGGCTTTCACAATTCAGAAAAAAAGTCAGAGGTTATAAGCTCACAAAAAAAGTCAGAATTGTGAGATAAAAAGTCGTAATTATCTTTTTATTTTTTAATCAGCGATGGAAACAGGCTAACATCGTGTGGGACACATGCGAGGGTCTTGTTTTGCAGAGACATATTCTCTGTCATGCTCTAAAAGGATTTGTTTTTATGGCTCATTTGGTTCCCTGCTATCTCGAAAGGGTAATTTTAGATGGGGAAAGTCTGGAAGAGGATGAGTTGCCAATTGAGTTTGGCTGGAATCAAATTAAGACTTGGACACTTTGGCTAATTGCAAATTACAAAACCTGGAGCATGTGTAGAGAGCTCAAGTGGGACTTGAGTCCTCCTACCATTTTTTATTCATCATTAGTTCAAAGGAACAAGCCAAGAAATCTCATGAATGATTGGCATCTCTCAATGCAACGAGATGCATGCATTAAATCCACACATGGACGCTTGTGAAGTGACTGGTGCAAATGTGTAATATTTCAGATATCAACAGAACTAGACATAAACATAAAAATGTCATTGTCTTGACTGACTGAAGTGGATATCAAAGAGAGTGCTATACCTAAATAAGAAACATGTTTCCAAGGTAACATTGCTTTCTGAAGTAACCAAGAGAATCATATTCATTTCAGGTGCATTAAGCAGATCTCTTTTCTTACCGCTGAGCAGTTTGAACATTGTGATACTTATTAAATGGCAGGAAATCTGAAATAGTTCACCCAGAAATTAAGATTCTGTCTAGATGAGAGTTCATTGTAATCACAGCGGTCAAGCTCCAGAAATCTCTATTAAAGATAATGATTTCATAACTAAAATTTTTAAATATGAATATCTTTCTGACTTTATAACAAGCAATTCATAAAGTTATAAAGTTTTTTTTCCCCTCAGAATTTAACTTTATATTTCTCAAATGTGAGTTTATGTCATAATTCTATGAAAAGAAGTTAGAATTGTGAGATATAAACTCACAATTGCAAGTTTATATAACTTAATTTCTCGTAATTGCAAGTTTATATCACATTTCTGAGAAAAAAAAGTCAGAATTGCGAAACAAATATTAGAATTGCAAGATAATCCCGCAATTGTGATTAAAAAAGTTTAGATAACTTTATTTCTTATAATTGCAAGTTTATTTCTGAGAATTCTGAGAAAAGAAATCACTCACAATTGTAAAAAATAAGAAAAAAAAAAATCAGGAGTTTATGTAACGCAATTCTGAGAAAAAAGTTTTTTGAGATATAAACTTGCCACATATCTTAGTTTATATAACTTAATTTCTTATAATTGCAAGTTTATATCACAATTCTGAGAAAAGAAGTCAGAATTGCCAGGAAAAAGTTAGAATTGCAAGATAATCCCGCAATTGTGATGAAAAAATCCAAATTGCGAGCTTATATCTTATTTTTTTTCTTTTTTCTCATGATTGCACGTTTATATCACAAGTCTGAGAAAAGTCACTCGCAATTGCGAGAAAAAAGTCGAGTTTATATCATAAAATCATATTCATTTCAGGTGCATTAAGCAGATCTCTTTTCTTACCTCTGAGTAGTTTGAGCATCGTGTGACACTTATTAAAATGACAGAAAGACTGGAATATTTCACCCTTTTTTTTTCATTGTAATCACAGTTGTCAAGCTCCAGAAATCTCTATTAAAGAGAGATTTCATAACTACAATTTTTCAATGTTAATATCTTTATTAGCTGGGAACAAGGTTTTGTAAAGCTAACATTCAAAGTTTATGACTCTTGTCCTTTGTCTAGCTTTTCTAGTAGGAAAGTATTGCTTCTTAATACTGTGTTGTTACCTGAATGACCCACAGCTGTGTTTTTTGTTTAGTGATAGTTGTTCATGAGTCACTTGTTTGTCCTGAACAGTTAAACTGCCTGCTGTTCTTCAGGTCCCACAAATTCTGTGGTTTTTCAGAATTTTTGTGTATTTAAACCCTTTCCAACAATGACTGTATGATTTTTTCATACTGAGGACAACTGAGGGACTCATATGCAACTTTTACAGAAGGTTCAAACACTCAGTGATGCTTCAGAAGAAAAAGAGAAAGAGCCGAGGGGTGAAAACATTTGAAATTTGAAGACCAGGGTAAATTGAACTGTGCCACATGTAAGTATCTTAAGTAGCCTCTGAAGGGCAGTACTAAATGAAAAAAAAAAGAAGCATTAGTGAGCTTTGAACCTTCTGTAATAGTTGAATATGAGTCCCTCAGTTATCCTCAGTGTGAAAAGATGGATTTCAAATGAATATAGTCAATATTGGAAAGGCTTACAATACACAAAAATGCTAAAAAAAAAAAAAAAAACACAGAATTTGTGGCACCTGAAGGATTTGCTGTGGATCATTCAGGTAACAACACAGTATTAATTAATTTTTTTTATATTTATTTTGATAAATTCAACTATTACTTTCTTTTGTGGACTGTCTGTAAACATATTTTATGTGAAATATCTTATTCAGGTCAGTACTAAATAAAAAATAACATGCATTTTGTATGATCCCTCTTATTTTGGTAAAATAATTAACAATATGCAGATTCTGAGACAGAGATGTAAACTTTTGACCAAAACTGTATATAAATTACTTTGCATTGAATAGGCATTCTTAGTTAAATTATAAATGGATTCCATGCTTTTATCTAAAACCAGACGCTAATTTGCGCCACTCTCAGCAGATTACGTTTGTCATTATAGAAATGATCTGGCTGCCTATGTTTTTTAATGTGCGCCTGATTAGTAAATCTGGCCCTTAACATCTGAATGTACAAGTTTTGTTGAAATGTAATAAAATCTGATTGCTATTGAATGATTAGTTTCTCTGGAAGTCATAGCAAACACTGTAAATGAATAACTCAAAACACGATCTGACGTATACGAGAGAGGCAAACCGTGACCCCCAAGACCACACTCATGTGTTTGGATAAGGAAATCCTTAAACAAAAGAAGGAATGTCACACTTTGAGAAGATTAAAAAGGCATTACGGAAAGAAAGAAGTTTAACAACCCTGTTGCAAACAAACCCAATTTTGCAGCTGTGACATTTCATCAGGAAGATGGACAGTGGTGGAATCTGAGGTCTTGTGATGTTTATCAAAGCTTCATCCAGGACCACATCACCACGACCCTTTCCTTTCTGCCATAATGCAATTTCTCCAGAAGCAACTCCTAAAAAACATTGGCCCGCTAATCTCACCATATGGACGGACTGATAGACGCTAAGTGGCTTGCTTAAACCTTTCTGGCAAAAAAATAATTGTAATTTATGACTCTGAACCGGCTGCTTCACGTCCTTTTTTGTGTTGCGATAGATACGAGATGGCGTATCACGTTTCCCGGCCATCTCCTTCCTAATCAAATCGCAGGAATGGTTCCAGACCCCCAACTTTCATGACAGGCTCGGACTCTTTGAGCATTCAATGTAGTAATGCTTTTAATTGAGCTAAGAAGTGGCTCGTGGCTGGACCGAGGGGCCCCGCTAATGAAAGTTTATGTGACGTGTTGAAAGCTTTACCCCATTAGAGAGCTGATGGCAACCTTATTCGGGTTTGTGAACGTCATAAACCAAAGGAACAATAGGAGAACATCTGCTCCTCAAGCCTCCTAAAGGTCTCAGACTCAAACAGCCTATTGTCTTAACACCTGTGTGGAGATTTCAGTTTGTAAAGACTTAACTTAGTTGTAGAGTTTATGTACTGTGACAGTGGTGTAAATCAGCTGTGTATTTTTATTTATTTATTTATTTTTCTGGACATTATTTTAATGATTACATTAAATTCTATTAGTCAAAAAGCATGTCTATTTAACTGAAATCTTGAAACTCATACAAGTTAACAGAAATGTATTAAAACTTTAACAAAAATCTATTTTAGGGCCCTGTAAAATATGTTTCTTTTTTCTCTCAAATTCTGTTTTTGTTATGTTTTTATTTGAATTCTATTTTAATGGGTTAATTAAATATTATTAAATATTATTATCACTAACTTTCTTTTTTTAATAGGTCCATATGAATGAATGATTGAAGGAATTAAATGTATTTATTTATTTATTTTCTCCCCAGAAATTCTGTATTCCATGTACTTCTGGTAATCAAGTGATGACATTAATTTAATGTATCTTTTATTCAAATTAAAATGAAATAAACCCTTTATTTTTTATTTTATTTTATTTTATTTTATTTTATTTTATTTTATTTTATTTTATTTTATTTTATTTATAATTTCAGTGTCATGTACTTTAATTCTGGTAATCAAATGATGGCATAAAACATTAATTGAATATATATTTAAATCAAATTAAAATTAAGCACTCCCTGTATTTGTTTTTATTTTATTTTATATTATTTTATTTTATTTTATTTTATTTTTCCTCCAGAAATTTAGTGTCATGTACTTTAATTCTGTTGATAAAATGATGGCATAAAACATTATTTTAATTAATATTTTAATCAAATGAAAATGAAACAAACCCTTTCTTTTTATTTTATTTTATTTTTCCTCCAGAAATTTACTGTCATATACTTTAATTCTATTGATAAAATGATGGCATAAAACATTATTTTAATTAATCTTTTAATCAAATGAAAATGAAACAAACCCTTTCTTTTTATTTTATTTTATTTTATTTTACTATTTCTCCCAGAAATTAAGTGCCACGTACTTTCAGTTCTGTTTAAATGGCATAAAACATTGATTGAATATATATTTTCATCAAATAAAAATTAAACAAATACAGAATTTTATTTTATTTTATTTTATTTTATTTTATTTTATTTTATTTTATTTTATTTCAACCCATGGCTCTGTGTCATGTGCTTGCTGCACAATAGGTTTACTGTTAAAATATGAAGGAAAAGTTATTTTTAATAATTGTATTATTATTATTTGTATTAATGTAATGCATACATTTTACTCTACAACAGTAATATTTTTGTCACAAATTCATCAAGTTAAACCAATCATTTATTTTGACAGTGTCAAAATGTGTTTTGTTTGTGTGTATGATATGACAGTAGGTTTTTTTTTTTCTCAAATGAAACTGTCAAATGTACGTGAAGTGACTTTCAGAGCAGTTCTGGAGATGTTTGTGTATTTATGTTCTCATTTAGTAAGATGGCGGATGCTGAAAACATGGCGAGCGTCATGCAGTTAAGTAGATGAAACAGCGAGGCTGTGCCATTTATTCAGACAGAGACACGCAGAACATACAGGATTCACATTTAAATGGTCTTTTTGCAGTTCAACATTCATAGAAAGTAGTCCATATCACCATTTGATTTAAGTGTACTGACCTACTTTTGATTTATTCATTAAAAAAGTTGCCAACTGTGACATTCCGTGTTATACATTAAATTAAATTTTTCAGGGTGGATTCTGCGTTTCCATTTGCGTTTTCCACCTCACGGAAATCATAGGGCCCTATGTAAATGCACTTTCTATTTGGAAGTAGCAAACAGAATATGACAGATGAAAATAAGCAGAGTTCATAACTGTGTACAAACACGGAAAAGTGTCAGCATGCCAGTGTCAGTTTTGCCATAACACCTTAGCTATTCATGAAGCCACAGTGGCAGTGATGTGTACCTGTCACCCGCGTGTCTATTAATATCTAGCATGTGTTGCGTGCGACTATCTGCCGTTGGAACGAAAGCCGAGGTGTCATCAAGTGAAAGACAGTCACTCTATCTCCTGGTACCGGCCCAGTTTCACATAGCTCCTCCAACAAGATTAGAATTTGTTAGCGGGGTATTTATACAGAGTGTCAACCCACTAAATCCATAACCCCACGCTTCTGCTCTGTGGGGAGGCTGGAATTTGAACACCTGTGTAACTACAAGGACAGGCCTGAAACCCATCCGTCAAAACAGCTTATCGCTAATTCCAAGCAGGACGCTTCAAAGACATCTAGAGTCACCGATTGACAGTTAGCTTATATTTATACACTGAGGCCTGGACCATCAATGGCTTTAGAGTTCACCAAAGGCAGTCACCACCGATTCGCAAATGGCCACTGTTAAAGGAACAGTTCCCTCAAAGATTTTCGATTAAAAAAGGACCATACTTTCTTTTGAGATGACAACTAAAAGTGTGCAAAACTGTTTCAAGCTTAAATCTAAGTGCAACTTAAATTTAAATCATTCCCCCAATATTAAAACTGCTCACCTTCATGAAGTGTCATTTTTTTGCATTTTTATATACTATTGTTGTATTTGTTAATACTTTGATTTAACTTTTATTTTTAGATTTTACATAAACCTTGCAGAATCTGCAAAATGTTAATTATTTTACCAAAATAAGAGGGATCAAACTATTTTTAAGTTTAGTCAACTTAAAATGTTATGTTTTACAAAGGGACAACTTAGATATTTGAGTTGATTCAACTTAAAATTAAGACAGCCGAGGAACAAACATAATTCTGTGTTGTTACCTGAATGATCCACAGCTGTGTTTTTTTGTTTAGTGATAGTTGTTCATGAGTCCCATGTTTGTTCTGAACAGTTAAACTGCCTCCTGTTGTTCAGAAAAATCCTTCAGGTCCCAGAAATCTGTTGGTTTTCAGCATTTTTGTGTATTTGAACCCTTTCCAACAATGCCTGTATGATTTTGATATCCATCTTTTCACACTGAGGACAACTGAGGGACTCATATGCAACTATTACAGAAGGTTCAAACACTCACTGATGCTCCAGAAGAAAAAAAAACATATATTAAGAACTTTTGAACAGAATAAAGATGTGCACTTTTCTTTTCCCCTAAATATCTTTATTATTATTATTATTATTATTATTTAGTACTAAGCTACAGAAGATACATGTTTCCCAGAAGACAAAATAAGTTAAATTTACCCTTATTTTCAAATTTCAAAAGTTTTCACCCCCGGCTCTTAATGCATTGTTTTTTTTTTCTTAATGAATTGTGTTTGAACCTTCTGTAATAGCTGCATATGAGTCCCTCAGTTGTCCTCAGTGTGAAAAGATGGATCTCAAAATCATACAGTCATTGTTGGAAAGGGTTCAAATACACAAAAATGCTGAAAAACCAAAGAATTTGTGGGAGCTGAAGGATTTTTCTTAAGAACTGTTCAGTACAAACAAGAGACTCATGAACAACTATCACTAAACGAAAAAACACAGCTGTGGATCATTCAGGGAACAACACAGTATTAAGAATCAAGGGTATGTAAACTTTTGAACAGGGTCATTTTTATAAATTCAACTATTATTTTCTCTTGTGAACTATATGTAAATGTATTTTATGTGAAATATCTTATTTAGGTCAATACAAAATAAAAAGTAACGTGTTTTGTATGACCCCTCTTATTTTGGTAAACAAATGAACATTTTGCAGATTCTGCAAGGTGTATGTAAACTTTTGACCTCAACTGTATGTATATAATTTTAGTTCAATTTGGCTACATTCACACAACAATAATGTACTAATTTACTAAAATGTTTTTACTTTGCATTATTTTTTTTTTGTCAAAATGATCCCTGTTCACACGTAACAGTGAAAACAACTAAAAATGCTGGTGATGTACTGTAATAGGTCACCGTTTTTACAAATTCATGTTTTTTGTAGTTTACACAGAGATGCTAATGGTAGTGTTTTCAAAAACTTGCACTTCGAAACTTGTTTGCAAAGGTTTTTATGCCCCCAAAACGCTATTGTCATGTAAATGAAGGACCAAACCATTTTAGTTTATTTATTTATTTTTCATTTCAGCTTTAGTTTTAGTTACCAGTAACACTGCCTTCATGTTAGTTCAAACCCATAGGACTTGCTTTCATCTTATAAACTCAAAAGGATACATAAAAAAAAAAAGTGCCAATCACTGTTTTCCATGAAATAGCAATGAATGTAGACCGGAGCATTTGAGCTTCAGAAGAGTTGCAAAAGCAGCATAAAATATCACGAAAGTGATCATAAGACTCATGCACCATATTTCAAGGCTTTTGAAGTCATTTGCTTTAACAGACCAAAATCTAATTAGCTTTTTGCTGACAGTCTTCTCTTCAAATGAGCAACTAACATGGATCCAGATCACTCGGTCAGTCGAGAAATCAAGAACTAGGTCAGTCTCATTCATGAATGAATCATTCAGACCACCAGAATCTATGGGTTCTGGTATGTTAATGAAAGATGAAGATTTAAAGATTAACAACAAACCCAGGTGACAGATGTAGGTTAGCTGGAACAGAGGCCAAATATAAAGTAAGGAGTCATAGAGTACATGAACGCATTTTCAAAAAATGTACTGTCATTTTTCTGACCATAAACTACTCTGGTTCAGTTATTCCAGTTAGACGCGAAGAAGACATGAGTATTGAGTTCTTGAGTGAGTACACTTGTAAAGCCATAACTTTCCAAACGCTTCCTTCTTTCCTTCTCACAAATTACAAAGTTAGCATAGCTCTAGTGCAGTTTTTCTGGACGGGACATTAAGTTTACAAGCCATATTTAAGTTTAAAAGCCTGAAGTAAATTAAAGTGACCTCACGCACTCAAGCTAAGTTTGTTTTCTGCAGACACCGCTGCCGCAGTAAATCAGGTTTATGTTTCTGAATTCATCATCCTACTTTGCTTTACGCAAAACAAGCCTCATATTACAGCAGCACTGCAGAGGCCAATGGCATTTACTGTTCTTGGCGCTCGTGAGTAAACATCATTGTTCTAATACCTGTGAGTGTATAATATATGGAAAATATACAAGCCAACTGTGCATTATGGCTTGTCTGGAGAGTACAGACGGTGTAGTCTGTGGCCAATTTCTGAGGATCTCTTGCTCTTATCATGTCAAAGCTTGTATTTCATATTAAAATCAGACCTGAGGGCTGGAAAGAACACGCTGTCAAAATCGCAGTACTGGAGAGAGAAAAAGGCTGCATCGCTTTGATTCGCTCTTTGTTGGAATGCTAATTCAGGCTGCTTAAAAACAGACACAAAAAGGCTTGTGTAGGCTGATACAAGCATACATTTCTTCATCAACAGATCTTAGGCTAGTGGCATGAGTCTACGGTGATGGCCATGCATTTGATCAAATAAAATACAGTAAAAACTGTAATTTTGTGAAATATTATTGCAGTTTATTATAGCTATTGTAAAATGTAATTGATTGCTGTGATCAAAGCTGAATTTCCAGCATCATTACTCCAACACGATCTGCCGATTTGCTGCACAAGAAACATATCTGATTATTATCAAAGTTGAAAACAGTTGTGCTGCACAATATTTTTGTGGAAATGTCACTTTTTCCAGACTTGTCACTTTTGATCAGTTTAATCTGGAAGCTTTTGCCACAATGGAAGTTTAATATGGATAATGTTTTCCGCTGAATTAAAAAGAAAGGTAAATGCGACCTCTTTTTCTCACAATTGTGAGTTTTTTCTTATAATTGCAAGTTTATATCTCAAAGTTTTGACTTTTTTCTCAGAATTGAAAAATGAACTCACAGTTCTGGGAACATATCGGTCTTTTTGGCCTGAAAATTGGACTTTATAACTCGCAGTTGCAAGTTTATATCTCACAGTCTGAATTGCTAGAAAAAACTCAGAATTGCGAGTTTTCATCTTGCAATTTTGATAAAAAAATATCAGAAGTGTTTATATCTTGCAATTTTGATTAAAAAAGTCGGAATTGTGTGAGTTTTTATCTTGCAATTTTGATTAAAAAAAGTACAAACTGTAAGTTTATATCTTGCAAGTTTGACTAAAAAAAAAAGTCAAAATTGTGAGTTTTTATCTTGAAATTTAGATATAAAAAAGTCAGAATTGTGAGTTTATATCTCACAATTATTGAGAATGAGAATTGACTTAAGAATAAATAAATAAATAAATAAATGAGTGAATAAATAAATAAATGTAGGAATACATAAATAAATAAATAAATAAATAAATAAATGCTGAAATAAATAAATGTAGAAATACATAAATGAATGGATAAATAAATAATTAAATGCTTAAATAAATAAATAAATGCAGATATGCATAAAGGAATGAATTAATAAATAAAAAAAATTGTCAAAAGTGTCATTTTTTAATTGTGCTATTTATACTACTTTTGTGCTAGTTATACTACTTTTTTTTTTTTTTTGTCATTGTGTAATACAAACGTCACAATAACCTTTTTACATGTTTTATTCAGTGGAGGAAACTGGCTTCCATAGGTTTAATCTTTACTGAATAAAAGCATTAATTATTGTATTTTTTTCTTAAATTTAATACATTTACTAAATTATTTTTTACTGATATTTCAGTATATTAAATACCTATACATTCTGTAATCTACACTGAAAAGGTGTAGAAATTATTTTAATAATTATTTTAATAAATTTCTAGTATTTTAGTTTTTTGTTTGTTTTTAAAAAATAAATTATAAAGGAATGGTGATACATTGGAATAAACAAAATGTTGAAGTAGAGTGATTGAATAGATAGAATTATTGAATTATTTTACAGTATATATATATATATATATATATATATATGCAAATACACTCTATAAGTGGCATTTCAAACAATTATTAATATAATCACATAATATAATTTGAATGTTTCTGGAAAGGTCTTTTTTGTTGCATGTTGAAATGGTTTACAAACCTGGTATTTATGTTATATTCAAAGGTAATTCATAGAATACCATGGTACTACTATGGTAAATGTTTTAAAAAGGAATTTGACACAGAATAAGTCATTATCTATTAAAACTCTCTTGATCGGTAATATGTGAAGTGAGGAATGTTTCCTGTCTCGAATGTTTTGGCTCAAGAGTTGTTTTTAGCATTAGCTTGTGCACCTGTCTGGGCTAACCACTTCCTTTCTGTACTCCAAGCCAGATGTTTTATCAATTCCATATTGTCATGTTCTGCTGTTCTGATTCATGTGTTTTCCAGTTCCATTTCCCTATTATTCCTTTTCCTTCGGTGTATAACACATTTGTCACACTTTTAAATCCGGCCAGCTCTCACACTCACAGAGTAACGTCAGACGTCCCAGAGAGAGAAAGTGGGTTTATGGCTTTAATTAGGAGATGAAACATGTGCATTGTAAAAAAAAAAAAAAAAAACCTAGGGCAACAGCATGAGCTTTGAAAGGAAAATAACCTGCTGATGATTTTCACTCATAATTAGTGGTACATGCAAAGGCAAGCATTGCTATTTCTATTGATCATCATGAACATAATAAATATTGCATTGGTACTGCTGATGGTTTTAGGTGGTAATATGGTGGTAGGTATATCTGTAGTGTTTTTCCTGAGAGACTGAACTGAGAGGAAGAAAAACATTTTTTTTCCATTGAGATAATTATAGATATGCAGCTGAAATGAGAAAAAAAAAAATACAAAGGAGGAAATGGATGGACGTTTCACATGTGAAAGGTTAATCACTCCTTTTCCGTAGAATTTTTCAGATTTCCACTGCAAATGACATGCCAAAAATGTGGAGGAAACCATTAAGACGCTCTTATGAGGCTTTCAGACCACTTCAGTCCAGCAGGTGTTCGTGTAACCAGACGTAAAATTACTTTCAGTTTTATCCCGAGGAGGCTTATTCAGCGACGGAAAAGTTGAGGGACTGGTGTGTGAGCCGGTGGTCTGCTATTAACTTCATCTGGCTAATCTCGCAAACTGAGAAGTCTGGTGAAGGACTTGAGTGGCCATCTTTTACTGTTAAGTTGGTGTTTTAATTCATGTGATACTCTAGAGAGATTATGTCTGTACACTGTTATTTTTTAGTTTGATGTGGATTTCAGCTGTTCCTGTAAGATTAGGATGAGAGAAAACATGGTCTAGCGCTCTAATGTGCTGCTCATATGAGTGATGCACGTTCACATCTGCACCTTTTGCCCATCGTTTCCTGTCATTCTTGTCTACACTTATCTAAATGAAAACTGGTAGAAGAATAGCAAAGAAACAAAACTTAAAGCTCTACTGAAGTGCCTTGAAACACAGCTTTCAACTGAAACAAGAAAACAGGGTGGGCCATATTGAATAACCCCGCCCACTTTTAAAAAGTAGCCAATAGCATTTCATTTATATCTGCTCGGGCCAGAGCTGTTGAGCTTGGTAAAGCTGCATTTGACAGCTTATGGCAGTTACAGTCTAATAGATTACCCCCTAGATTCAATATGAAACTCTTACTAAAACAAAATAGTGATCATAATCATCCTGAGGCTGTATAGTTTAATACATACCTGCTCGCGCATATGATCTGCTCCGTGCGATCGCGCCTCTGGACTGGAGCCAAAGTTTGGAGTAGACTGTGGGCTGCCACGGTTCGTGTGACACAACGCGAAATTAGACCTCATTTGCCCCGACAGAAAGCATATCGTTCCCTATCGCCTACATTGTGCACAACATAATATTCAACAGACAGAAAGTACTAACAATTGACAGAAAGTATTAACAACTGACTGATCTCTCAGCCGCAGCTTCAGCGTCTATTTATAGTGTAGGGGGCGGGACGCTATGGATTCTAGAGAGCATTTGATTGGACAAAAAGTTTGATGAGAAGCTGAAGTACAGCATGATATCAAAATTCAGAGTTCATTCATATTTGCAGAAGTGATGGGACTGTAAGTTTTGAATACTCATATCTTGTAAACACAAATGTTGTTGTTGTTTTGGAGCGCACTAGCTTAAAGATAAACTTAAGGCAAACAAATTCATATCAAAAGCCAAAAAAAAAAAATTGATTTAATTGGGACTTTAAATAGAAAACTATTTTACATATAGGTTATATGTGGACTTCACAACAGAACAAAAAATATACAAAATGTAAAATAAATAAGTAAAGCATTGTTTTGTACAGAAATAAATATTTAATTATTATGTGACAAAAAAAAAAAAAATAAATAAATAAATAATATATATATATATATATATATATATATATATATATATATATATATATATATAATACTTTCAGATAATATAATAATAGAATAAAAGGTCACTTAAGTGTACTTTTATAATAATGTTAAAATAAAAGTTTTACTTTACTTTTAAATTCTAAACAATATGTTTTCTATTTAATATTATAATATACTTTTTTTAAATATAAAACGAAATACACTTATTTTGATGTGTAGACTAATATACTAAAACACATATAAAGTACTTGCTTATAATTGTAAATGTAGAGTATTAATTGATGTTACATTTAAAGTTCATATAAATTAATGTACTAAATGACTTAAGTTTTTAAACTTTGTTACAATTTTATGATTTAAAATATATTCAATTAAAAATGCATGGAATACAGGTTTCAGTAAAAATGAGATTAATGTATATATTAGTTCAGCATAAATGCTTGTCTATATATTCAACAGTATACTTTAACCAGGAAAAAATACATATAAAGATGTGATCAAGTCCTACTTAAGTGGATCAAAAATAAATTAATATTTTACATTTAAACTATATTTCATTTATTTGCAATTAACATGCAATGAAGTGTCCAAAAACATTACATTCAGTTTAAAGTATATTATTTCTCTAATAAGTACTTGCTTTTTAACATATTCTAAAGCATACTTATTTTTTACAAGGGCAAAAAAGACCTGAGAACATGTGTCAACTAACCAGATATTTAAAGCAACATATGTGACTTAAGTAGTATATTTGTAGCAATTAGCCAACAATACATTGCATCGGTCAAAATGATTTATATTTTTTTTTAATGCCAAAAATCATTAGGATATTAAATAAAGATCATGTTCTATGAAGATATTTTGTAAATTTCCTACCGTAAATATATCAAAACTTCATTGATTAATAATATGCATCTCTAAGAACTTAATTTAGACAACTTTAAATGCAATTTTCTCAATATTTAGATTTTGTTGCACCCTCAGATTTCAGATATTCAAATAGTTGTATTGACTGGGTTTGTGGTGCAGGGTTACAAATTTTATAAAATAAAATAAAAATAAAATAAATAAATAAATCATCCGAGTCCTCAGCTGTTTATTTACGGATCAAATTAGTTGCCTTGGTGACGCAGAAGCGAGTCCCGCTGTAGAGGTCGGTCCCTCTTAATGCAGAGCTGATTGTCTGTTTGGAGAGGCATCTTCAGATGAACACAGATGACATACCGCTGTGATTCCAGCCTGTGTGATTACTGCCATGTTTTTCAGAGATTTCTGTGTTGTCCTGTGCTCTCTAATCATCCTCCTCTCTGCCTCTCTTGGTCGTGTCTGTGTAATTGGCTGTGGTCTTGAACATACAGCACAGACGGCCTAATTATCCCATCTTTAGCTTGGACCACGTGCCCCTTTACAGAACCTCATACAGTTGCTCCATGAGCATGACCCCCTTTTTTGAAATAGAATTGGGTGATGTTTGTGTATTTTGTGCTGCAGCACATTGAGAAATTGGATAGAAGCTATAAACTAGCGCTCTTTAAAACTAGTCTGTGGGTTGTTAGTTTACTAGTTGGGGTTTAGGAAGCTTTGTATTATATTGCAGGTTTTGCATCACGTCCTCCAAACCCAGATCAGGGGCATTTTTTAAAGTCATCAAGAATTGGGATTTCATGTATTTTCTAAATCCATCTTATTGTGAACGATTCATGTGTGTATGTGTTCCTTTGTTTGAGCTCATAATTTCTAATCAATTTGTAGACATAAAGACAGACTTCCTCTAAACCTGCCGCTTTCTTACCTTTGACCATAAGATCTACCTTCATCCAATCAACAACTGATGAACAGAACAAAAGTCCCATCCTAGATGCATTTTTGCATTCAGATATAGCTGGACAAAAGTAAAGGTGCTTTGCAATGCCATAGAAGAACCTTAAACCTTGTCTAAAGGGTTCCATAAAGAACCTTCAACATCTGAAGTACATTTCTGTTTCACAAAAGCTTCTTTGTGGCTAAAGAAGGTTCTTCAGATTATAAAAAGGTAAAGGTTCTTTGACTGAATGATTCTTTCTGGTTATTCTATGGCATCGCTGTGAAGAACCTTCCAAAGCACCTTTATTTTTAAAAGTGCAATGCTATTTTTAACATGGCATATTGTCTTAAAATCCTGAACGCTGAATGAACTGAACGAAAATAAACCATACAACTTTTTATTACATCAAGTTGGCAAGACAGCAGCACTCAGTTCAGTTTAACTTGATGTAAAATAAAGCTAAAATAAAAATTATATAGTCACAAAAGTAAAAATGAAACCTAACAAAAGCATTTTTTTTAAAAAAAGCTACACTCCTGAAAATAAAGGTGCTTCACAATGCCATAAGAACCTTAAACCTTGTCTAAAGGGTTCCATAAGAACCTTCAACATCTGAAGTACCTTTCTGTTTAACAAAAGGTTCTTTGTGGCTAAAGAAGGTTCTTCAGATTATAAAAAGGTAAAGGTTCTTTGACTGAATGGTTCTTTCTGGAAACAAAAATGGTTCTTCTATGGCATCGCTGTGAAGAACCTTTCAAAGCACCTTTATTTTTAAGAGTGCAATACTATTTTTAACATGGCATATTGTCTTAAAATCCTGACACTCAAAATGTGATATATATATATATATATATATATAGACTATTTTATGTAAAACCGAGCCTAATTTTCCATATGCTTTTCAGACTGATTTCAGACAGACATTTCTTATCTTTAGACTCATGGTATTAACATTTATCCACTTATTCAGTGCTAATTACAGGTGTAAATTATATTACGACATATATATACAGGTCCTTTTCAAAAAATTAGCATATTGTGATAAAGTTCATTATTTTCTGTAATGTACTGATAAACATTAGACTTTCATATATTTTAGATTCATTACACACAACTGAAGTAGTTCAAGCCTTTTTTTTGTTTTAATATTGATGATTTTGGCATACAGCTCATGAAAACCTAAAATTCCTATCTCAAAAAATTAGCATATCATGAAAAGGTTCTCTAAATGAGCTATTAACCTAATCATCTGAATCAACTAATTAACTCTAAACACCTGCAAAAGATTCCTGAGGCTTTTAAAAACTCCCAGCCTGGTTCATTACTCAAAACCGCAATCATGGGTAAAACTGCCGACCTGACTGCTGTCCAGAAGGCCATCATTGACACCCTCAAGCAAGAGGGTAAGACACAGAAAGAAATTTCTGAACGAATAGGCTGTTCCCAGAGTGCTGTATCAAGGCACCTCAGTGGGAAGTCTGTGGGAAGGAAAAAGTGTGGCAGAAAACGCTGCACAACGAGAGGGGGACCTGCGGAAGCAGTGGACTGAGTCTGGAGTAGAAACATCCAGAGCCACCGTGTACAGGCGTGTGCAGGAAATGGGCTACAGGTGCCGCATTCCCCAGGTCAAGCCACTTTTGAACCAGAAACGGCGGCAGAAGCGCCTGACCTGGGCTACAGAGAAGCAGCACTGGACTGTTGCTCAGTGGTCCAAAGTACTTTTTTCGGATGAAAGCAAATTTTGCATGTCATTCAGAAATCAAGGTGCCAGAGTCTGGAGGAAGACTGGGGAGAGGGAAATGCCAAAATGCCTGAAGTCCAGTGTCAAGTACCCACAGTCAGTGATGGTCTGGGGTGCCATGTCAGCTGCTGGTGTTGGTCCACTGTGTTTTATCAAGGGCAGGGTCAATGCAGCTAGCTATCAGGAGATTTTGGAGCACTTCATGCTTCCATCTGCTGAAAAGCTTTATGGAGATGAAGATTTCATTTTTCAGCACGACCTGGCACCTGCTCACAGTGCCAAAACCACTGGTAAATGGTTTACTGACCATGGTATTACTGTGCTCAATTGGCCTGCCAACTCTCCTGACCTGAACCCCATAGAGAATCTGTGGGATATTGTGAAGAGAAAGTTGAGAGACGCAAGACCCAACACTCTGGATGAGCTTAAGGCCGCTATCGAAGCATCCTGGGCCTCCATAACACCTCAGCAGTGCCACAGGCTGATTGCCTCCATGCCACGCCGCATTGAAGCAGTCATTTCTGCAAAAGGATTCCCGACCAAGTATTGAGTGCATAACTGAACATAATTATTTGAAGGTTGACTTTTTTTGTATTAAAAACACTTTTCTTTTATTGGTCGGATGAAATATGCTAATTTTTTGAGATAGGAATTTTGGGTTTTCATGAGCTGTATGCCAAAATCATCAATATTAAAACAAAAAAAAGGCTTGAACTACTTCAGTTGTGTGTAATGAATCTAAAATATATGAAAGTCTAATGTTTATCAGTACATTACAGAAAATAATGAACTTTATCACAATATGCTAATTTTTTGAAAAGGACCTGTATATACAGAAATACAAGTATCTCAGTTCTCAGTTTAGTTTAACTTGATGTAAAATAAAACTAAAATGAAACCTATATAGACACAAAAATTAAAACACCAAAAAAAAGTTAAAATGTCTGTTAAAATTAAAATGAAAACTAATTCAATAATTAATAAAACAATGATTAAACAGTAATTGTTTTTATATTTATTGCAGAAGGTAATAAATATTGCAGGATTTGCTCTAAGTTCTCTCTAAATTTGTCTTTAATCCCCTGCCGTGAAAATAATTAAGGTCAAAAATGAACAAGTGATATATTACGACATCCTAACAAATTTCTTGCTAGAAGCACAGCTGTTTTTCTGATTCTCTTGTTGTGTAAGCCTCAGGTTTGTTTTGCCTCTCAGACTTCATATTGAGTGTTTATTTCAGTGATCAGCAATCATCCAAAACTCACAAGCATGTCCAGTTGGAGTGATTTGGAGGGACACAGCTGGTCTCAGCACCTGCAGCCACTGACCGACCGTGTCCCCCTCACAAAGCCACGAGCGTGGCATCTGTTTGGCAAACGATTTCGCTGCTGGACAGACGATGACCCCTGCAGCAGTGGGTGAACGCGGTCTCACATGTAAGCAAAGTCCAAATGAATGTGGAATCGCAGAGGATCTTGAGGCTGTTTCTGTACTCATAAGCTTTTGTTGTTGTGCGACCAATATTGAGTCTTTGTGAGGTTTGTGGACGTGTTTGTCCTCATCTAACTCCTGAGAATGAGTCACAGATAGTATTTCATGGCTTCCTATGACTGAACTAGTGAAGTGTGTATTCATTTTCTTAATGTTAAAAAAACATAGTACTTTCTTCTACACTTGATTAATCTCAAGAGACTTTTATAAGCACGCCATTAATAGATCTATCTCTCCAAAAAGTATAAACACAGTGACTTTGTGGTGCTATGAAACATTATTCTATTTGTTTGACCTGGCGACAGGTCAACCAATGGTGTGAGTATGGGGGCGGGGCTTTATGCATTTCTGACCAACAGCAGAAAGGGGGAGTGTTCATGAAAGCTGTTTGAAAACAGTTGCAGTGGCAAATGAGAGCTAATTCTTAAAGGGACAGTTCATCACATTTTTTTTATTTTTTATTTTGTAGTCATTTATGCTTCTATGTTTCTCCAAAGACACATAGTCTCACAGGAACAATATGAGGGTGAATGCATTAGAGTAGACTGCCTATTTAATATTTGCTGTCAAGACCTGCTAAGTGTGGCAGAGCATTTTTCCCATCTTAGTAACTATATGGTATAGAAAACGCATGTGTGTGATGAAAACATTATAGAAAATAGACATTTCACACTGTTAGAGAATAGGTTGAGAAGATTACTGGATGATATCATTATTGTGAGGCATAAATTGCTTTTCCTTTTCCATTCAGCCAGAGCTTTAGCACAGTTTTTCTCTCACCTTACAGAAAGCTAGGCTGAAATGATGATGGCTAAAAATGATGAGCAGTTTCCGCTAAAACCCACACAAAGGTTTGTATCCGAATGCCTGCTTTGATATAACAGAGTGAGATATCTACACATAATAAAATATGAAGACTATTTTATATAAAACCGGGCCTAATTTTCCATATGCTTTTCAGACTGATTGACATTTCTTATCTTTAGACTCACGCTATTAACATTTATCCACTCATTCAGTGCTAATTACAGGTATAAATGGGGTCAGAAACGGATTAAAGTGATCTAGTCACTTTAATCACATGCGGTAGTGGAAAATGCTTGTGACCACATCACATTAGTCGTGTAAACACTAATCCATCCAGGCAACAGTTAATGACTGACTACACACCTGTCAATCCACTGAGCACTGAGGGATTCAAACTATAAATAGCAGATTAGTGAGAAAGTCATTGTTTTGCAAGTCACAAGTAAGTCTCAAGTCTTTGCATTCAAGACTCGAGTCAAGTCCCGAGTCTAGACAAGCAAGTCCAAGTCGAGTTGCAAGTCATTAGTGCTGTTTGTCCAAATTAGTGTCTCTGTATTAATTACTACAGTAAATTTAAAGTCAATAAGAGTCTATAGTAAGAATAATTGCAAAGATACAATAATTAGTGGTGTTTCATTGAGGAATTAATCTTTGTTTGTGAACAAATATAGTCCTAATTGAATGAATAATTCATAAATAAGTCCACTGTTTCATTTGTTTATGATTCAGTGATTTGAATGAATCAATTGAATCAGTTGGGGTCCTAGTTTTGGTATCAAAATATGTCATTTCCATACCAAAACTACATATTTTACAGTCACCGCTATGTAGATTGATCATAAGCACAGCTAAAGAGCTTCCTACCACAGTGGCCATCCTTCACAAAACTAATATCTACCACAGTTTTATTACAGGTAGAATGTAAAATGTTTCAATACAAGCATTTCAATCAAATGGAATTTATGCAATATTTCAACAATATTGCAACTTTTAACCCACGTGAGAAAATCAACCCGCCGCAACAGTTTAAAATCAGCCCATTTCTGTGGAAAAAAAATGTGAATTTGGCAACCCTACATCCAACATGAGCTGCATCCAACACGATTTAAATGCTTCGCACATTGATAGCGACTCTGTGATGCTCCGTTATGAAAATTATATTCAATATGTTTGCGGGAGTGGGATAAGTAAACAGTACCGCGCAAGGCTTTAATACATAAACGCACACAATGAATGGAGACTGTAGAAAGCAAAAGCCAAATTCCAGACATTCTGGGCGATTTAGGAATCCCAGCCGGACACTTTAAGTCCAAAAAGAGGACGTACGGTCACCCTAATTATGTGGATAAAAACAATACAAGCGTCCCTCTCTGACTCAGTGCCAAAAGCTGTGCTAATTATACCACATATGCTTCAGTAACCAGCCTGTATAGATCAGAACTCTTTTTTTTAGAAGATATAGCCATAAATACTTGCCGAGTCATAGGGTTCAAATCCAAGTCGAGTCTCGAGTCATTGCAGTCAAAGTCTAAGTCCAGTCTCAAGTCTTCTTTGATTATGTCGAGTCAAGTCACAAGTCATCAAATTTGTGACTCGAGTCCACAACTCTGATAAATAGTTCACCAAAAATGAAAATTTGCTTAATTTACTCACTTTCATGTCAGCCAAAAGGTAAATGAGTGTGTTTCTTCATCAGATTTGGAGAAATTTAGCATTTCATCACTTACACACAAATGGATCCTCTGCAGTGAATGGGTGCCGTCACAATGAGAGTTCAAACTGCTGATAAAAACAGCACAAGACTCCACAAGTAATCCACACCATTCCAAATTCATCATGTAGACATTTTTTAACTTCAAAATGTTACTAAAATATGAGTCCTTTATTAATAATAACACTTTCTCCTATAAAAAAGTGGTCTGGTCTGAATCAAGCCAAAACAGTCCATAGCAGTTTTAAACAAATATGTGACCCTGGACAACAAAACCAGTCATAAGTTGCTGGGGTATATTTGTAGCAATAGCCAAAAATATATTGTATGGGTCAAAATTATTGATTTTTTTTTTTTTTAAATCATTAGGATATTAAGTAAAGATCATGTTCCATGAAGACATTTTGTAAATTTCCTACCGTAAATGTATTAAAACTTAATGTTTTATATATTATTATTATTATATTATATTATATTATGTTATGTTATGTTATGTTATGTTATGTTATGTTATATTATATTATATTTAAGTAATATGCATTGCTAGAACTTCATTTGGACAACTTTAAATGCGATTTTCTCAATATTTAAATTTTTTGCACCCTCCAATTCCAGATTTTCAAATAGTTGTATCTAGTTGTGTCCAGGGTCACATATGTGGCTGGATTTTGTTGTGAGAGAACTAAAGGAGATGAACTTTTTCACTGGAGGAAGTGTTATTATGGATTATGGACTCTGGATTTTAATGAAAAATGTCTAAATTATGTATTTGTTTCTTACAAACAAGCAGCTCTCAAGATGTTGGTGGATTGATGCATTGATGGATTGGAGTGGTGTGGATTATTGTGATGTTTTTATCAGCTGTTTGGACTCTCATTCTCATTCTGATGGCACCCATTTACTGTAGAGGATCCATTGGTGAGCATGTGATAAAATGCTACGTTTCTTCAAATCTGATGAAGAAACAAACTCATCTACATCTTAGATACCCTGAGGGTGAGTAGATTTTCATCAAACTTTCATTATTCAGTGAACAGAATGATCCAAACATTTTGAAAAGCTCATAAAGACTCCACAGGATATCCAAAGTATAATTAATTTTGCAGCTTGAGTAAAATAAGAGTTAGCATTCCATGTGAAATGTCACATTTGAGATGTGAAAAAATGAAAAAAAAAAATATTATTAAAATTGTGACATGGCTGGACTCAAACCTGCATCACCCATATAGGTGTCAAGACTCAATAGAAACCACATACTGGATGATACCATTGCAACGCAGCTCAGATGACAGGTTTTTGATGGCTGTATCAGCCCGTTCTTTCAGCAAGAGCTCAGCTGGAGGTTTTCAATGGATTTCCTGTTGGGGGTTCATTGCGTGTTCGCTTGAAGATGTGAGCGGGTGGGATGGTAATGGAGTGGAACTTAAAACAATCTCACAAAACAACCCAAGATGAAGGGAACGGGGTAAAGAAGTAGCAGTGCAAAAGAGAGCATGGCAGAGCGAAGCAGGTATTGAGTCTTTCCTTGACAATGAATGGCTCTCATGCGTAGCAAGCATGTTACTGAAACCCGAAATGAAAAAATGTTACCTAACAAAACAAAACAAAACCCTCCTCATAAATTGTCTAGATGCAAAACTAGCATTAAAATAACCTTTTAGGATCAGCCATGAGATGTTTACCATGTATGCTAGCATGCCATTTGTTTTGTTTTCAAGTTTTCTTGAAGCTAGCGCAATAGTAGCTTGTACTGAATGTCCAAATGACGTCGGCCCAGTCTGGAGTGTTAGCTGACTTGTGAAGTAATTGCCCCAATTCAGGCCAAACCCATAATGTTTTTACAGTGCTAGAACTACTTAAGGGACCTTGCTCTGGATCTTGTGGCCGTTTAGCTCAAAAAGAGCGTTTTTCAGTTAATGGAATGTCCTTGTGCCATTGAAGTTGCTTTCTATGCATTTTTAATTGTTTTGAATTAATCATTAAGAGTGTCCACTCAAAGCCCACTAAAGAGAGACTCCATTGGGTCTATACCGTAAAATACATTACGGCATATTAATTTGCAAATGTGTTTTGCATTGTTCCTCAATAGCTCACTTTAATATCACCGGCTATAAAGGGGTCGAAGTTACTTAGCTCTTTCCATTTTTGCAACTGGGCGGAAATGTCTTTAAAAATGCACAAGGGCAAAACATGGCCTTCGTGAAAATTCCTGATATAACAGCGGGCAGGTGGGAAGGGGTGTATGGTACAAAAACTGAACAAATTGGAAGTGTTGGGCAACAAATCCAGCCAAAGTCACATTCATAGTCAGTCGATAGCCTCCAGAGAGAGTCCGGCGCTGGCACAGAGCTACAAACGCACATGATCAGTTGAAAGTGCATAAAATATTTGTTGTTTCGAGAGGCTGAAATTTCAGCTTCTTGTTTTTCGTGCCAGATTCACTGTTGAATTTATGAACAAAACTATCAAAGCTTCATGTGTGCAAACAGTTACTCACAAGAGTAGAACTTGGTAAACTAATACTTAATATAGAAACAGCCTTTAATATTACTGTCTGACATTACTTCAGATTTTCCCTTACTGGAAATATGTGAACTCAAGCATATTGGATTGTGGGATACAGTATGTACTGTGCAGTTTTCAGTATTGCATATTACTTATTTTTGCAGATATAATAGGCCATTTGCTTTGCATGCATACAGAAAGTTTGCATACTGTGAATTATGCACTATACGCTATACTATAGCAATTGTAAAAGTAGCATACTATTCTGAACATATCCAATGACTGGTTCCTGAACTCTTTTCTACCACTGGTTAAAAAAAAAAAACTTGTAGTCTCGTCCTAAGATCATGCCATTGGTGGAAAGACTTATGACAGTATTGTTTAAATGCAAACTAATATCTAATGTCATAACCTGTTACATATAAACTGCGTTTAGTTTTTAGATGGGTTGATTGATTATTTGTGCACCTGGGCTGTGTTTCAGCTGTGTGACCAGCTGTGTGTGTACAGGTGTAAGAGGATGAGTGAGTGTGTGTGTGCAAAGCTTTTTGGGTTTCCTGCTGTTGAAAGACTTTCATACAGATGAAATTGGATCTGACATTTGATCATAAAAATGACCTTTCTCCAGGTAATCTCTAATCGTACCTTTTTAGTGCCACAGGACGAAGAGTTCTGTATAGTATCATGAGCAAAATCCTTCAAATTAGTCAATTTTGCGTTATATAATGATGCCACATTTGACAATATTAAAAAAGTGCACTGTGCTTTCAAAAAGCAGTATCATATGGGTTTTGGAAATGGTGCCAAGCTGTAAAAAACAAACAAACAAGCTTTAAGTTTACTATAAAGTAACAGCAGCTGTGGTTGCCAGAACTTTATTGTAAAAAATATGATAGCAACTTTTAAGGCTTTACGGGACTGATATTTAGTTAACTGATATAATGGTAATATGCCATACTAAGTATTAAAATGAGCTTTGTAACTGATAAAAGAGACACATGATGAGTTCACAAGTAAACATTTCACAAGCTGAGGTGAATACTCTAGATGATGTATTAGTGACACTACATGGCAGGCACTAAATTTTGCAATAAATTTCTAATAAGATGCAACATTTAAGAAACAAGAATAAACACAATTATTTAAACAAAATTGTCAAATGTAAAGTACCACTCATATGCAACTATTACAGAAGGTTCAAACGGTCACTGATGCTCCAGGAAAATAATCTTTATCTACTGGGAAGCATATAACTATCTTCTGTAGGCTCTGAAGGGCAGTACTAAATGACAAAAAGAAGAAGAAAAAATATTTAAGCAAAATAAGAAGAATCTACACATCTTCATTCTGTTCAAAAGTTTTACTCTTAATGCATTGTGTTTCCTTCTGGAGCATCAGTGAGTGTTTGAACCTTCTGTAATAGTTGCATATGAGTCCCTCAGTTGTCCTCAGTGTGAAAAGGTTGATCTCAAAATCATACAGTCATTGTTGGAAAGAGTAAGGGAATTTTGGAAATACACAAAAAATCTTAGAATTTGTGGGACCTGAAGGATGTTTCTGAAGAACAGCGGGCCGTTTAACTATTTAGGACAAACAAGGGACTCATGAACAACTATCATTAAACAACACAAAAAACACAGCTGTGGGTCATTCAGGTAACAACACAGTATTAAGAATCAAGTGGATGTAAACTTTTGAACAGGGTCATTTTTATAAGTTCAGTTATTTTTTTCTCTTGTGGACTACATGTAAACATCCTTTATGTGAAATATCTTGTTCAGGTCAGTGCTAAATAAAGAATAACATGCATTTTGTATGATCCCTCTTATTTTGGTAAAATTATTAACATTTTGCAGATTCTGAAATAGGGATGTAAACTTTTGACCTCAACTGTAAAATGTCTACATCTGTTATGGTTTTCCCCCATATATTGTAAAGGAAATTTACTGTTAACTAGTTATATATATATATATAATACATTTATTTGTAAATATAAGTATGGTAATAATTCAGTAACCTTTTATTTATTTTATGGTATAAGTACCATATAGTACCATATATTATTTAAAGTCATCACTATACCTTAGTACCACCATAGTCAATAATTTCTGTAAAGGCCTGCTGGTGTCCCAATCTCTTCTCTGGCCTACTTCTTTCTTTCATCCCCTAAAGAGCCTGAAGTTCACCATCCATGCACACTTCCTCTCATCTCGTTCCAGTATTATCACGTTTTCTCTTTGATGTCACTGGCCAGAGAGTGTGGAAACATCCCAGTTCATTTGCATTTGCCGTTCTGAGAAGCTGTCAAAGGCCATTAGCTGAGTTTCAGAAGAGCTGGGAGGAATTATCTCACGCTACTGAGTGTCATGCTTGTCTGGTTCCGGCCCTCATCTCGCAACAAGCGCACAATCTTGTCCGCTAATAAAAGCAGACAACCCCTGGCAGACCTGGGCCCAAAGCGACGGAATCAATTGATGGTGGCAAGGTCAACATGAAAGGAGCTACTTCCATTTACAAAATGGGGGAAAGAATATGATGGCGCTAACATCATAATAGAGCTATGATAATTTGGCCCAGCCGTTGTCAAATGATAGCAGCAAAATTGTGTAGGCTTGGCCCGGGTCTCGTGTCGCCTTTAAAGGCTGTACTTCTTGGATCTGATCTCACATGAAACATAAGTTTTGATGAATTAGGTTGAAAAAGCACAAAACATCCTTTAAATTGAAGTTAGAAGCCAATACCACATCAAAAAGCCAGGAATTCTTTCCATTTTCATTTACTTTTCCCTTCAGAACTGGCGGTGGTATTATGACGGATGGCTCGGTTTGGGTTTCAGCGCAGCGGTTTTATGGGAGCTCAGTTTATCAGACTCTTGAAGGAATTGCTCTACACTTCCAATATATTAAGCTAAAGCCTGTAAATGAATAGAGGCAATTCATATCTATCACTACACCTGTAATGATACCTGTATTATGAGGCGTATATTGTCATGATAATTGTCTGGATTCAATTAGGGGAATAATTCCAAACACGTGCCGCAATAATTAATACGCTTTACTTCTGCCTCGACAGCCACCCAGCAGATAGTTATTCATGCGCAAACGTTTAAACGCGACTGTGTCTGTGTGGGTGTATGAAAGGGAAAGTGACACAAAAAAGGAGATTCTTCAGGGGAGTGTCATAAAAACACATCCTGGTCATATTTCATCACATAAAAATAAAATTAAATGTATTTAACAGTTCATTTAAACACACACACACACATACACATATATATACATGCACGCACTGAACAAAATTATAAACGCAACACTATTGTTTTTGCCCCCATTTTTCATGAGCTGAACTCAAAGATCTAAGACTTTTTCTATGTACACAAAAGGCCTATTTCTCTCAAATATTGTTCACAAATCTGTCTAAATCTGTGTTAGTGAGCACTTCTTCTTTGCCGAGATGATCCATCCACCTCACAGGTGTGGCATATCAAGATGCTGATTAGACAGCATGATTATTGCACAGGTGTGTGCCTTAGGCTGGCCACAATAATTTTCTTGATTCTTCAGGGGAGTGACATAAAAACACATCCTGGTCATATTTCATCACATAAAAATAAAATTAAATGTATTTAACAGTTCATTTAAACACACACACATACACATATATACACACACACACACACACACACACACACACACACACACACACACGCAGTGAACAAAATTATAAACGCAACACTATTGTTTTTGCCCCCATTTTCCATGAGCTGAACTCAAAGATCTAAGACTTTTTCTATGTACACAAAAGGCCTCTTCTCTCAAATAATGTATGCAAATCAGTCTAAATCTGTGTTAGTGAGCACTTCTTCTTTGCCGAGATGATCCATCCACCTCACAGGTGTGGCATATCAAGATGCTGATTAGACAGCATGATTATTGCACAGGTGTGTGCCTCAGGCTGGCCACAATAAAAGGACACTCTAAAATGTGCAGTTTTCCAAATGAATTCTAGCATGTGCAAATTGGCCTTTTTGTTCTTCTTGGTTAAGAGTGGGATTCAGCAAGATGCCTCAACATGAAAGCCATGCTTGTCTAGTGTTCATCTTACACTCTGCATTGGCTGTACATTGCAGGTTTTTCTCAGTTGCTCTGATCCACCATTTTTTGATATTGTGCTTTTTTTTTGTTCAACACCCTCAAAGGTTTTCTGGTACAACACACTTTAAACTAGGGAATAAGGCTGCCAGCTGTGTCTCTACAAACTTTAAATGTCTTAGAAATCTTCATGTAGCCATAGACTTTCTAATACAATAAAACTAATTTGTCTCTATAGCTTTTGTGAGATCTCTGCTGACTTTATCATATGTGACCCTGGACCACAAAACCAGTCTTAAGTCACTGGGGTATATTTGTAGCAATAACCAAAAATACATTGTATGTGCCAAAATTATTGATCTTTCTTTTATGCCCAAAATCACTAGGATATTAAATAAAGATCATGTTCCATGAAGATGTTTTGTAAATTTCCAACAGTAAATATATTAAAACTTAATTCTTGATAAGTAATATGCATTGCTAAGAGCTTAAAGGTGATTTTCTCAATATTAATATATTTTTTTTCACCCTCAGATTCCAGATTTGCAAATAGTTGTATCTCGGCCAAATACAGTTTCGAAAAATGTACACTTATGACTGGTTTTGTGGTCCAGGGTCACATATTTGCTACTCAACTTCAGCACATGCATGGGCTAAATGTATGTTGTTGTTTTGTTTTGTTTTTAATATAGTTTCTAAATGCTTAATTGTGTTTTAAGACAATTTGGTTCCCTTAAATAATAAATAAATAACTTAAAATGGCAATGTTGAACGGGGGTTGAATTATTATGACATAGCAGTGTTATTAAAAAATCATACAACTCAAGAACATTGCATTATATATTGACTTTATCATTTTAATAGGCCAGTAAACTGCTGTAGATGCAATTTTTATAAAGTTTTGGATCTTCAGAAAAGCTTGTACATGTAAATTAGTGCAGTCTCTGGGGGTTGAATAATTTCAATTGCAACTGTATATATACAAAATATGCTTCTCAATAGATTTTCATTACTGCAACTTTTTTTTTTTGAATAGTACAGTATTATTTTTAGATTACAGCACTGACATTCTTTCAGCAAAATGTAATTATAGTGCTTGCAAGATGAGTGCTGTCTTGTGCAATTAATTTGTCTTTGAACTCTTTATACAGATGATTTCAGCCCTAGATGTGATGTGTTTTCACTTTTTGAAAGCTTTACACTTCATAGTTTGAAAAGCTCACATTTATTCACACTGATCGAATGTTCAGCAACAAACATCTAAATAATATTGATGATATCATGAAATTTGCATATTAATCATGGTTGCGTTTTTTTCCCTTGCATTTATTTGCATATTGTGATTGATCTATTTAACCATAGTAGATACTATTTATGCCAGTGTACAAATAGCATCTTGTTTACGCTAAATGCAAATAATGACAGATGTTATTCACACAAAGTGCGAATAGAAGTGATAAAGGTAAATTGTGTGAGCAATGGTAGGTGGAGATAAAAATAGCCGTAAGGTCACAAGATCGGCTATTGCACACAGTGTAAATATCTAAAATGTATTTTTCAAACTCTTTTGATGCTTCTCAAGCATTTCCGCAGGGAATGCAAAGCTGGTTTATTTCTTTTTTAAGCAGAAAACAATGTACATTCACTCTAGAAATTCCATAGAATCTCCCGTTTTTAAAAATAATAATGATTGTTTCAGATCTAGAAAATACATTTTAAAATTGCATTATTTTATAAAATTGCATATTTCATTTATTTTAATATTATTATTTTTAAATACATTTTCCATGACTTTGGGAATGCTAAATTCACCCTTTTTGCATGTGTATATCTGCTCGCTAAAGATGATAAATCAAAGAGGAAATTAAAGGGAAACATTTAGAACTGTGAGTTACACATTAAGATCTCCTCTTTCGTTTCTCTCCTGACGTTTTCCATGGGCAGGGTCTCCCAACTGTCAGTTCCAGCCAGCGGCGCTGAAAAACAGACAAGCGTTGCTTATTTTGGCCGGGCCGCTGTATTTTGTCAGCTGAAGCCGCAAAATAGTTTGGATCAGAAACAGCCTGACCGCTGAGGAGCTGCGCAGTAATAAGGCAAAAGAATAAGACAGGCGTTTTTCATGCTCTGAAAGCTGCCTGCAACACGATGCTGGTAGGTTGATGTAATCATTTGTCAGCCGCTCTCGAGAGCCGAAACACGATATGAGGGATTTTGCTCTCGTAGTGGTTCGTTTTCATTCATAGCCTCCTCTCCCGCAAAGATGACAACAGAATTGGGTCTTTTGTTGCCACTTACAATGGATGAAAGGATGTTGTGGCAGAGAGAAGCCAAACATGGTTAGCGGCCTCAATGCCAGCGCTGATGAGATGGTAGCTGGCTTTGACAGTATTTAGTCTCTTGAAGTCTCACAAACTGGCAGGCCTCCAACTAAAACTCTCGACGTACACCTGTGAACCATATGCCTGCATCTAACTGGGCTTTATTTTAGATTATGCATCTTCTCGAAGCAAGATGGTGCTTCTGTTCGCCATCCAGAGGATTCAAACTCAAACGTTGTCGCTTGGCTGAACAACAGACGGCTGTCGATGACAGTGCCTGTATCTTCCGTCTTTGATTCATTTTGTTTAAGAGGGTGATTCTGACACGCCGTGTGAAGATTGCGTCAGCCTCATTGATGTTCTCTTTGAAAAGCGTTAGGTTCGTTCGTAATGGCAAATGTGCGAACGGAGGGATCTGAGAAGAGTGCAGGTGAGTGAGACGAGAGACAAAAGAGAAACGAGGAACAAAGAAAGAAAGCGAGAGACGGCGGCTGTAAATATGCGCAGAAATGAGGGAGCGGTGAGAGGAAGTGTGAGGGAGTGAACTAGCAGATTGGATTGTGGGACGTGGAGGTGTGAAAGGTGCAAACTCAGAGATGGAGGTCTTGGCACAGAGTGTGACGGAGACAGGAATGAGAACGGATAAGAAATAAAGAGAAAAGCATATCAGATGCAAAACCCATCTTGGTCAGAAATGAAATAATGATAATGAGTGAATGCTCTTGACACATATTACGTCCATCAAATACTTTTACTTCAAACTCGTTAAAATCCCAGCCTCAGCCCAATCAGAAGCACGATACTACACAAATAAAGGTGCTTTAAAAGGTTCTTCATACAATGCCATAGAAGAACCAATTTTGGTTCCACAAAGTAAAAAAAAAAAAAAAACATCTCTTTCTTACCTCTTTTTAATCTGAAAAACCTTCTTTTGCCACAAAGGTCCTTTTGTGAAGCAGAAAGGTTCCTCAGATGTTTAAGGTTCTTTATGGAACCATTTAGACAAAAAAGGTTCTTCTATGGCATCGTGAAGCACCTTTATTTTGAAGAGTGTATACATCTGAGCCTAATAAAAATACTTTCTTTTTTAAAGAAAGATGTCAGGTGGATTTCGAGGCTTTTGCATCGGATATATATCGTTGTATATATATATTTTTAAAACATTGTCCCCTTCCCAATTATCATATTCTAGGAAGTATAAATGCAACACCCTTTATGAAATTAAAGAAATAATAAATAATGTAATCACGTTTATCTCACAATTCAGACTTTTCTTCTCAGAATTTTGAGTTTATAACAGACAGTTCTTCAAAAAAAAATATATATATATGTATATATATATATATATATATAAAGAATAAAAGAAATCAATCTTACAGGAGCCATCAATATTATCAGTATCATATACTGAATGTGAAGAGTAAAAAAATAAAATAAACAAAAAAAATTCTAGTAAAAAACAAAAACAAAACACATTTCTATTTGTTCACATTTGTATTGTATAATTTTGTTGTATAATTTGACAACATCCTTAATAATATTTACCATACATTCATTGTACATTCACAATGAGCCTATATTGTGCCTAAAAGTCATGTGGGTTTTGAGAGGTAATAAATGTACAAATGTTAAATAGTATCTAGTTATTTAATAACACTACTCAAGTGTTCATTAAATTGCATAAGTAATTTTATCAGTATATTAGTAATGCATTGTTTGAGCTGATAATTAAATTGTAAGGATAATGCTTTTCAGTAACTGATATGCCTTCAGTCATAATTTAAATTAAATGCATTACAAAAATAAATATATTTATATTAAATAAAATTAAACTGAAGAAGCATGTTTCTTAGGAGATAATAAAAGATGTAAATGAGACAACTGTTGATCGTTTGTTCTTGGAAAAAGCAGTTTGTCCTGAAGAAAATATTAAGAGAGTAAAGACCAAATGTGACCCTGGACCACAAAACCAGTTATACATTATTAGAAATCTGAATAAATAAGCTTTACATTAATGTATGGCTTGTTAGGACACTATTTGGGTGAAAAAAAAATCAAAATATTGAGAAATCGCCTTTAACTTTGTCCAAATAAAGTTTTAGCGATGCATACTACAAATCACAAATTAAGTTTTGATATATTTACAGTAGGAAATTTACAAAATATCTTAATGGAACATGATTTTTATATCTTAATGTTTTTTTTTTATATATATATATAATTTTGACTCATACAATGTATTTTTGGCTATTGCTAAAATATACCTGTGCTACTTACAACTGGTTTTGTGGTCCAGGGTCACAAATTTGTGAGTTTTCTTTTCCACAGTACTTTGAGAGAGGAAAAAAAAAAGTACAGAGAAAAGTTCGCCTATAGCCGGTGCGTGAGAGAACGTGTCTTGCAGCTGAGGAAAGCGAGGGTGGAGGAGAGAAAATGAGGAGGAGGAGAGAACGAGAGCCAAGAGGAGGAGAGAGACGGGAGGGAGCAAGCAGAAGGAGGAGGAGGAAGAGGAGAGAAAGAAACGCTGCCGTCCCGCTCTGGGACTCTTCGCTGAAGTGGCTGTGGGAAGAGCAGCTGTGGCAGCAGAATAAATTTCAATACTGATCAAGTCTGGCTAATAAATAAGACTGCGAATCAGAGCACCTGGCCCCGCTCTCCAGCTCGACTCCACAGGAACGTCAGACTGGGATGAGCTGATTAGACCAAACCTGTCTGATCCCAGCAGAGAGAGAAACAATCACATTGAGCACCGTAGCTTCAGACGGCCGGGATCGGCCGAGCTGGAATTACACGTGACGAAAATGCCACACTCAATTCGATGCAAAACAGATGAGAACATAAGCGAGGCCTTGCTCTGGGAGCTGTGGAAGAGGAGAACAAAAATAGACACCATTGGTCGGCTCTATAAATACTCCCTTCTATGGCTTTGATAAGGCCATAGCATTTGGAATAGCATTACAAACAATAAAATTAAAGGGAAAGATGAAAACTGACATCCAGATCAGAGGAAATAGACTTCTTTATGCAACTTTATGTTTCAGAAACTGAATGAGCCACATTCAGTCAGCTCTGTCTTTCACAACCTAACATTCAGAAATGACCCACAAGACTATTACAGTTGAAGACAAAATTATTAGCCCCCCTGTGAAATTTATTTATTTATTTATTTTTTTAGAATATTTCCGAAGTGATGTTTAACAGAGCAAGAAAATGTTTTTACATTATTTCCTTTTTTTTTTTTCTTCTAGAGAAAGTCTGATTTCTTATAGTTGCTTGAATAAAATAATTAATAAATAAATAAATAAATAACTGCTAAGGTCAATATTATTAGCCCCCTTAAGAAATTATTAGTTTGATTAGCTATAGAACAAACCACTGTTGTCCAATGACTTGCCAAATTAACCTAATTTGTCTGATTAACCTAATTAACCTAGTTAAGCCTTTAAATTGATCTTTAAGTTGAGGATTAGTATCTTGCAAAACAACTAGTATAATAATGCACTGACATCAAGGCAAAGACAAAAGAAATTAGTTTGGACATGAGAGAAAGAATTGTTAATGCTCATAAAGATGGAGAAGGATACACACGTTTATCAAGGCGTTTTCAAGTGTCAAGAACTGCAGTGAGATGCATTATCAAGAAGTTTAAAGAGACCAACACAGTGGAGAACAAGACGGGCAGAGGCAGGAAGCGAAAGACTTCAAAAACTTTGGAAATAAAACTAGTGAGAGAGGTTTCTAAAGACCCAAGAACAACTGCCAAGACACTAGTGAATGACCTAGACAAATCTGGAATTGATGTCTCAATGAAGACAGTCACTAGAGCCCTGCACAGGAATGAACTGCGAGGTTGCCGAGTCTCCACTTCTGAAGAAGAGACACCTGAAGTGTGCTAAGGACAACCTGGGGAATGTGATGCATACTGGAAACGTGTTCTTTGGTCAGATGAGACAAAACTAGAGCTTTTTGGCCATAGAGATGTTGCCTATGTTTGCAGAAAGAAGAGAGAGGCATTCAACCCCAAGAACAGCGTTCCCACAGTGAAACATGGTGGTGGGAGTATAATGCTGTGGGGATGTTTCAGTGCGTTTGGAACTGGGAATCTCGTCAGGGTTGAAGGAAACATGAAAAAGGAAGACTATAAGAAGATTTTGAAAGACAACCTCAGACAGTCTGCAAGAAAACTTGGTTTGGGTCCACATTTTGTCTTCCAGCATGATAATGACCCAAAGCATACCTCACTTCTGGTGAAGAAATACCTCCAAATGAGCAAAGTGAGTGTCCTTGACTTTCCTGCACAAAGCCCAGACTTGAATCCAATAGAAAATTTGTGGGGCACACTAAAGCCCAGAGTTTGTGCCAGAAGACCAACAAATCTGGAGGAGCTTGAGAGATTTGCTAAGGAAGAATGGGCTGTCATTCCTCAGGAGACATGCTTGAAACTACGATTAAAGGCTGTTATCAAGCAAAAGGGATACACTGTTGACTATTAACATCAGAGGGCTAATAATTTTGACCAGTAGACTTTTTAAAATTCTTGGTTATACATTTATTTCTATTTCTACTACAAACCCTAAAAGCTTCCTGAATAAAGTATTATGTTTTAAAATGCTGTGTTGATAAAATCGTCTTTCTGTTAAACAACACTTGGGAGTTATTTGAAAAATAATGAAATATTTTATAAGAGGCTAATAATTTTGTCTTCAACTGTAAACAGCTATCTGTGGCTCAATCCAGTGAATTCCCCCTCTTGCCGTCTTACTGTACGCTTGTCAGTCTTGGCTCACAGAGACGCATCTGCGCTGCTGATTTTGGGCAGATAGTTTTGCAGAACAACTGGGGAGCATCTTTGTAGAGCTAAATGCATGTTTGGTTTCTCGGTGTGTTCTCTGAAGGCTTTTTTTATCAGATTTGTCAACTGGCAGCTGTGTCTCATCCTTTGTTCTCCACTTGAGTTGTGCTCTTTCATGTAATTTCTGTTGTTCGTCTCCTTGCCTCTTCATCCCATGGTGGCTGTGAGAATGAAGAAGTGTCACATAGATCAGTTTCTCATTTCTGCACGCCGCTTGCCACGGGTTTGAACCTCCGCACAGCCCGAGAGAGCTCACAGCAGGTCTTCTCGTGGCGCGCTGAGATCTTCAGTTTGTGTTTGGATTTGAGTGAGTAATTCTGTAAAAATAGCTTCCTGATTCCTTTCCTTTTGAGTAGTTACATGGATAAGAAAGTGAGAGATATGACAATTGAAGGAGTTGTGACTAGTAATCAGTTATAGAAATAAGCTTTAAAGATTAAGTCAAGCCCAAATGTTTGTGTTTCACAGCTCATGTAGAGTATTACATTCATTTTAAAGGAAAAGTTTACCCAATTATGAAATTTCTCAATTTTCCAAACCTACTCTCTCTCTCTCTCTCTCTCTCTCTCTCTCTCTAAATATAAATATAAATATATTGCAACCTTGCAAAAAATATGTATATGACTTTTGTTTTCTCCTGTGGAACACAAAAATATATATTTTGAAGAATGGTTCAGCTGTTTTTACTCATGCAATAAAAGTCAGTGAGGTCCAAAACAACAATGGATCCAAGTTTGCATGTAAAAATGTTCATAGAATTTTTATATATAAACTTGCAATTGCAAAACAAACAAACAAACAAAAAACAGTCAGAGTTGTAATTTTTTATCTTGCAATTTGCCTTTTTTTTTTACTCAGAATTGTGAGACAAGCTCACAATTGCGTGCAACAAACTCAGTTGTCATAAACTCGCAATTCTGAGAAAAGAAGTCAGAATTGTGAGTTTATATCTCTCAATTCTGACTTTTCATGCAATTCAGAATTTTTTCTCATCATTTTGAAAAATATAAGAAAAAAGGTTAGAATTTTTTGTCTTGCAACTTTGCATTTTTTCTTGGGATTGTGTGATATAAACTTGAGTTTATAGCTTACAATTCTAAGGAAAAAAGTCAGAATTGTGTGAAAAGTCAAAATTGCGAGAACTAAACTCACATTTTCACACAATTCTGACTTTTTTTCTCAAAATTGTGAGATTTTTAGCAATTTAGCAAACTGGCAATTGCAAGAAAAAAGTCAGAATTGTAAGTTGCGAATTGTTTTTATGTCGTAATTCTGCCTTTTTTCTCAGAATTGCATGATATAAACTCATATTTGTGAAAGTTTTTATCTCACAATTCTTTTTTCTCGCAATTCTGAAATATTTCACACAATCAGACTTTTTTTCCCCTCAGAAATGTGCATTTATATCTCACATTTCTGAGATAAAAGTCAGAATTGTGAGTTTACAGTACATCTCACAATTCTGACTTTATATCCTGCAATTGTGAGACAAAACAAATAGCTAGATGTAAACTTATGAGTTATAAAGTCAGAATTGCCAGATAAAATATCACAATCATTTTTTTTTCATGCACAAATATACATTTTGCAAAGTGTGAAATGACTGTTCGAGGTAATGTTTTCTCACCATTCAGTATTTCTGTGTTACTGCTCAACAACCAAATCTGCCGCCACAAAAGCTGATTTATTTTTAGGAAGAGGAGCCTGGCCTGCTGCTGGCCGCTGGACTCCCGGCAGCACTGATCCTGAGTCAGGAGAGAGTGATAAGGGGTGAAGCAGCTCTGCTGACAGATGACAAGAGCAACAGGCTGTTTCTCTGACATTCACTGCCACCGGCAGACAGTGAAAGGAAAAAAAAATAGGGCAATAACGATGGGGAACAAGAAAGTGAGAGAGACTGAGGATAGAGGGGGAACAGAGAGGGAGAATCCAGAGTGATGCTTCTGCAATGGGAGTTTTGCAACATTTTTCAAATGCAATATCTGTACCTGGTTGTGTTACCATGATGTCAGTCCATGCTGCTGTGACTGATAACCTTCACTGATTTGTATGTGCAAGAGAGTTGAGAGTTAGTTTATATATATATATATAATTTGCTAGGTATTGTGATTTTTTACAGTTTTTATATAATTTTTTAAACAGTTTTGATAATTTTAGCCTCTTTTTGAATTCATTAAATTCTAAATCTTGTGAAATGTAAAAATATTTTATATTTAAATAATTTTACCTCACTCGACTCAAATGCATCTATATTTTTGGAAATGGTTACTGATTATTCTTTTAAAAATGAATTACATTTTGTGAATTTTGGAAATGATTACATATATTTTTTTTCAATACATGTACATGAATATAAACATCATCACTATCGCAAAAAAAAAAAAAAAAAAAAAAAAGCCTAATTAGTTTTTTTCCACGATATCTTCCATTGCAGACTGAATGACAGTTGTTGAATTGGAGGTGTCCATCTGGCTTTTTTATGAATGGGAATTTTAGCTTAGCAATAGCATATCAAAACTAGAACAAAAGTTGCTAGTCAACAGAGACATGCATTTTCAACCGCTGGAAAAAGTCGCAAAATGTGAAATTATACAACGTCTGTAATGCAAACGGTCAGTTTGACTGCTAAAAATACTAAGAAGTCTTTTGTGTTTTGTAATTTTAATAAAATAACAATGTTAGTACGAAATATACACCTAAGAAAAGTCAAGGAATTATAGTTATGTGGGTTCTAGCGTTAATCAGCATCTACACTCACAAGCTTCACTGACTCTGACCTTTTCCAGGTCTCAACTGTCATCACCTTACGTGACGCGTCCCATCCCTAAACATACCTGACCCCTCTGCCTCTCCCACACCCATCCAATCACTCTTATCTGGCTTCTTCGTGCAGGACTTATCTCCTTTTTCTGTCCTGATGGCAATCTCTTCCACACCGGCCATGTTTGCTTCTCCTCTGCCTCTGTATCAAGTCCTTCTCTCTGATAAACTTGGATGTTATTCACCAGGCCCTAAGGAGAATCTGGTCTTTCCAAAAGAAGGCTAGGGATTAGCTTGTTGCAGATGCCTTGCCTCACAGGCATGATTTTGCAATGCTCTTTTAGCTCTGTGGTCTGATTCATGGATTGGATTTCTCCAGGCCATGTAGATCTTAAAAAATAAACTTAATCAAATGGGCAATGTTTGACTAGAGTCTCGATGGTGTGACGGTTAGCATAAGCAAGTCCTTTTAAGGAAAAATGGTTCACTTGGCAGTGATCCTAGAGAGTAATTTTCTTAAATTTAAGTTCAGTTGCTACCTTAACTTTTTAAGTATAATCACATTGGCTGTAAAGAAAAAAAGAAAGAAAAAAAACTCTAATTAATTAATTAATTATTATTATTATTATTATTATTATTATTATTAATAATAAACTATTGGTTAAATTAATTTGATGAGTTAAAGTAATGGACCAAAAATATCCAAACAGTTACAAAAGCAGTGTTGTTTTTGTTAACTAAAACTATTTAAAATCATTTTTATCAACTGAAATATAGCTGAATAAATAAATAAAAATAAATATAATAATAAAAAATAAACTTAAATAATAGAAACATTTATAATAAATAAATAAATTCCAATTCAGTTACAGAAGTGTTGTTATTGTTAATTAAAAATATTACAAATCATTTTCATCAATGAATATATATATATATATATATATATATATATATATTTGTTAAATTAATATTGGTTAAATTAATTTGATGAGTTAAAGTATTAAAGTAATGGACAAACATATGTTGACTTAACTTATTGAATATATCAGGCCAAAATATCCAAAACAGTTACAAAAGCAGTGTTGTTTTTGTTATTTAATACTATTTAAAATCTTTTTTTTTTTTTTAATCAACTGAAATATAGCTGAATGAATGAATGAATAAATAAATAGATAATAAATATAATAATTACAAAAATAAACTGAATATATATATATATATATATATATATATATAATAAAATAAATGAATAGAAAACATATACTATTATTATATTATTTTATTTTATATTACATATATATAAAATAAAACAAACAAATAAACTGAAAATAACTAATAATACTAAAATTACTACATAAATATATGTATTTTCATATATTTTCGTATCATTTAAAAAATGGAAACTGAAAATGCAAAGATGAAAGCATTCAAAATACTAAATACATACACTATATGACTATATGAAATATGAAAAATACTATACACTATATGCAGTTTCTTTAGTTCAAATCAGGCTAAAAAGAAGTCCAGACCAAAATACCAAACACCACCTTCATCAAGCCAAAAGAGAAACTTTCCATTCCTATTGTTGCCAGGTTGAGTACTGCAAATGCTTATTCATTTTTCTACAAGTGGCTCATCTCGTCCACTTTCTACTCTCTCTGGCACAGCTTAGATGTTTGTATGTTTCAGGTGTTCTGTGATTGGTTGAGGGCTGAGGAATTTGGCCAATAAATTAAGGCGCTGAAATGGAGAATCTCATTTGGCCTGACAGATTTCCCATAATTCACCAGGGGCCGCAGGTAGTCGAGTAGCTACAGAAGTAGCTTGCGGGGGCGGGTTGCCAGTTCCTTTTCTCTTTTGCTCTCTCTTCTGTCTTTCCTGTGATCTAATGTGGGAGTTGTACGGTGTCAGAGTGACTTAGCGCTTACCTGAGAAGGCATCGCTGTACAGCATCTGAAAGCGCTAGAGCAGATGGTGAGCGGTATCAGCTAATGGTACCAGAGAGAGAGGACATCCCTCTGCTACACGAAAGGGCTTTTCCCGTCAAAGAGTCATCAAATACACATCACATACGCATCAACCCCTTAAAGCTAAATTTGAACTCTTCCTGATTTATACGCCCTAAAAACGAAGCCACCTGAATTCATATTCACACGCTATGATCTGTGTCTCTCCACGGTTGCGGCCATTACTCGTCTGGCTCTCTTAACTGATGGCTCCCTGTGCTGCGACTTAAACGATTGCTCCCATTACCATTCGAAAATATGGAACACGATGACCAATGTTGCATGTAGAGAGACATTTGTGTGATTAATCAAGGGGGGGTTTAACCTCTAAGGCCCCGCAGGAGCCGTTCTACACGGGCAGCTGGAGACGCCTCAACGCACAGATCTAATAAAACACTGTCTTCAAACCAGGGAGTGCCACTCGATACTGTCCTAGTCCACTGTTAAACATGAAGGACACCTGATAGCCAGCTGTTTGGGGTAGTTCCAGGACCTCAGGCTTCCTGGTCTAGTTTTTACTGCCAGACCTAATTTTTCAAGGCCCTTTGCGCAACCCAACCCCAAAAGTACTTGGAAAGAACTCGGCATAAATTAGGCCCCAGTGCCTAATAAACAATGCATTTATATTTTAAGTATTGTGAAAATGATTGGGGAATATAAAGGTTAGGGTTTAGGTCGCGATTATGGTGGTATGGTATGATGCAACAATTAGCACTAATGTGATTCGCTGAGTGGCGTTCCAAGAGTGCTGATATTTAAGACTCTGCGCTGTTTGTCTCACATATTTTCTTTGAGTTCACTGCATTATGTGGAAATGTGTTTTTTCCTGGAGCTTGGAATGGAGTTTAATCAAGAACTGTATATATACACCAAGATGGTTCACTGATGTTTCCATGAATGCAATGCATGGCGGAAAAAGTCCCATCTTCTAATTAAATGCACTTACAAAAAACACAATTTGTTGAGTTAACTTAAAATAATTTGTTCCCCTTAACATTTTAAGTTCAGTCAACTCAAGTTTATTCAAGTTGAAATGTTAAGTTGTACTAAGTGACAACTTTGATATTCAAGTTGACTAAACTAAAAAATTGTTTGGTAAACTTAACAGCTGTGTTTGTTACTCGGCTGCCTTAACATTTTGTTGAAAGTTGAATCAACTCAAATATCTAAGATGTCAGTGCAATGTAAACTTTTTTCGAGTTGACTGAACTTAACATTTTAAGGCAGTCAGGTAACATATTATTTTAAGTTGACTCAACAAATTGTTTTTTACAGTGTAGCCAATTGGCAATTGGTAAAGTCGTCACTGGTAAGTTTCCCATAGAAACACTACAAGTGTGTTTACATGACACTGCATTCAACAAAAAACATTTTATGCATGTTGGCCATTAATTTACACAACAATGGCTTTTTTCAGGATCAAAAAATTGTAATTTTTGCAAGTTTTTAGAACAATGCTGTTACATTTTCTCTGTGTAAATTACAAAAATGCTAATTTGTGAAACAGTGAAGTCATTCGCATGTGCATTACATGTTGCAGACGCGTACAGTTTCTTTAGAGATAAAAATGTTAACTACTGGCCTGACAGGCACAATGCAGCATTTTTAGTCATTTTTGTGGTTCCGTGTGAACAGATATTGTTTTGACAACAGTCTGTAAGTGAAACATTTCAAAAAAGCAAAAAAAAAAATATTTTCATTTCACGGCTTTGCTCATCTCACTTCAGTTTTTCGCTGTGTGGTATGGCTCGGCTCGGTTTGGCACAACATGGGTTGGCACACTTGCTTGTCCACTACAGTAGTACCGCTTCATAGTGGGTGGGATTATAGACTAGTTGCGCTACCTGTACTGCTATGACATCATTGTAAACACAAAACACAAATGTGTGACACAGGAGTCATTCTTTTGTGATTTTATTCTATTTTTTGTACTTTTTTTTTTTCAAGCAAGTTGTTTAAAGTTGTACGAATGATACTGTGTTGCAGTTGGTTTGGTGTCTCGTGTCGCAAATCCAATGACACTGGTAGTGGCAATTCTCTCTTACCAATCAGTGATCTGCAGTGTTAACATGTCACATTTTAGTATACACTGTAAGACAAAAAACACAATTTGTTGAGTCAACTTAAAATAATTTGTTACCCTGCTGCCTTAAAATTTTAAGTTCAGTCAACTTAATCGAGTTGAAATGTTAAGTTGTACTAAGTGACAACTTAGATATTCAAGTTGACTAAACTAAAAAAAATATTTGTTAAACTTAACAGCTGTGTTTGTTACTCGGCTGCCTTACAATTTAAGTTGAATCAACTCAAATATCTTAAGTTGTCACTTAGTAAAACATAACATTTCAAGTAGACTTTTTTCAAGTTGACAGAACTTAAAATTTTAAGGGCAGCAAGGTAACAAATTATTTTAAGTTGACTTATATTGTTTTTTTCCAGTGTAGGTACAGTTTACTTGGAACCTCAACCGAGGTGGTACCATTAGGTGAGCCATTCTGAGTCATCCTATGCAGTGGAAAAGCACCAGAAAATAAGCCGTGTTGTGCAATGGAAAAGGCACCAAAGTGAGCCGCACCAAACCGTACTGTGTCGTACCATGCAGTGGAAAAACACCAATAGTGTCCTGAAACTACACATTCGCATTGGCTGGACCAACAGTAAATGCTTTTTAATGCAATCTGAGCAAATGAAACAACACTTAAAGGCCATTAATTACTCAACCTCATGACGTTCCATTCATCTTCGGAACATAAATTAAGATATTTTTAATCTGAGAGCTTTCTAACCCTGCATAGACAGCAATGCAACAACCACATTCAAGGTCCAAAAAGGTAGTAAGGACATTGATAAAATAGTCCTTGTCACATCAGTGGTTTAACTGTACTGTATTCAACAATTTCTTCTCTGCCATGTCTTCGACGCACGTTCACGGCAATATGTTTGTGATATGTCATTCTGTTAAGTTAGTTAAGTTAGTTATGTAGTTAAGTTGCTGTGTATGCAGGGTCAAAAAGCTCTCAAATTTCAGAAAATTTCAGAAAATGTTCCGAAGATAAACAAAGGTTGTACGGGTTTGGAACAACATTTCTAGGTAACTCTCCCTTTAAAAAATAGGTTTTATCAAGCAGTTTTGAAAATTTCAGCATTTCCCCATTCAGGTAGATGGGAGTTGGTCTTGAATGCCCAAAATAGCTGCAAATATGGCCTGAACTATGGAGTGAACTGACTTTCCTTGAAAGGAACTTTGTTTTTGTTCAGCAGCAAGCAGGAAACAGGAAATGGAAAACACTGTGCAGAGCTTGAAAACCTGGCGTGATTACACTGCTTTCAGCAGGCAAGGGTAAATTGCTGTCGAACCACTCCACTACAGTTGTGACAGCCATGCTTATATTCAGTACAGCACTTTTACTTGCATGATATTGCTTAAATAACCAGGTTTATTCACTGCCCCATCTAAGCGTTAGTGAGAATGACATAGGGCCGAACACTTCCCCTTGGGGCACCTCGCTGCTACGAAGAAAATTATGCAAGAATTGAAAAAGATGAGAGAGCAGATGATACGCATTGAAAATGTGAAGTGGTGAGCCCATAGAAAGGTCATCCGAGCCGACAAACCAGGCCAGTGTCTCTGTCTCGACCTTACTGTGGAGCGTTAGTGTCATTTCAGAGGGAAGAGGCGTTCAGGTATCCTGGGGTGAGACTGTCAGCTCTCTTTCAGTGCTCTCTTAGACATGATGCACAATGGCACTCCACAGATTCCTGCACAGAAGCCCACCCTCTAACACAATCACTCACCCCATTCGCCGCTGAAACGTGCATTTATGAAGCCCAGGAGCTCAGGTCAACAACTGGAGGCACTGACATTTACTGTGAGGCTAAATCAACACATGTTCAGTAGTCAGTCAGAGTAACTAAAATGATTTCCTTAATATAAGTTATGTTTATAGGCTTTTATGCCTTTAATGAGACAGGACAGTGGAGAGCTGACAGGAAAGCATTGGGTGGAGAAATGCGAGCAATATCGGCAAAAGACCTCAGGATGGGAATCGAACTCCGGTCGCCATGAGTTGCACTATATGTCATTGCGCTAACCATAAGGCGCTGACAACTAAAGTTGTAATATAGCATTTCCTAGGCATTCACACTGACAATGCCATTGCCAAATTTTGGAGAATTTGAAGCAAATAAATATTTACATGAATTCTTCTGTTAAAACTTCAGTATTATTTGAGGTCCCATTAAGTATCATTTTAGGGTTTATGCAACTAAATTGTACTAAATTGTGCAAGAAACTACTAGTGTAAGGAATTGTAGATACAAAATAGAAAATGCTTTATTTTGTGAATCAATTTAGAAGAAGTCGGTTACTCAGGCTGTGTATTATTGAGACGTTAGCTGGGATAACTCACTCCCTCTTTTGTACTGCTTCGATATTACATATTCAAAACAGTTCTCTGGAATGTTCTTCTTTGCTTTTTGTGTGAGGTGTATGCATGAGTCCATGAATACTGAAAATCTCTGGATTACAGATTGAGCGGGTCAATAACTGGTAGGCGGTTTTACTCTTAATGAGCTGTTAAAGGCTGATTGTTTCACTGTTTTCTCATGAAGATGAGCACTTCTACAAGTGCATGAATGTTATTTGAGGTCGCTGCCAAGTGTGTTGCGGGATTCTCTCTGGCGGACAGAGAGAAAGAGACTATCACCCTAGACTCCAGATGAAAGCTTGGCCTGGTTTCAAAGTTTCCACACGGCAAAGCTTGCAAAACACCTGAGAGATAACGCTACGGGGGGATTAGCCGCCATTTCATTTCTCTCCCTCTCTTCCTTCTCTGTTCTCCCTCGTTTTCTTTTCATGTGCCAGGCTTGCGACAGACTGCGACCGTAGCGTTCCTCCTGGCTCCAGAGGCCCACTTTTCCGATACCATTCATCCCCTTAGCCCCTGGATTTGTTTATTTAATCCAATATTTATGCACTGTGTATTAGGGCAAATGCAAAACAGCTTGCCTCTGTAACAAACTGACACGCCGGACCAGATAAACAGAAAACACACGCACAATCTGCACGTTTGTGGAAACGTATTTGGAGGGAAGGCTTTGCGGCAAGAAAAAGGAAAGATAACCTAACGCAACCTTTGGCGGATTATAACTAGACGCAAGGAAAACATACAGTTTCCGAAATACAGTTATTTATTTGAATGTTGTGCAGCTACAAAGCGGACAAACATACTCTTGGATTAGGCAAATTAAACACAGGATTGGATCACATGGAATGCAAATGGATAAAATATTTAGATTTAGAGTTCAATACAAGTGGCTCAGAGTTTATTTTTCCTGTAAAATCAAACTAATGACAGCTTCGAGATCGAATCTTCTCGCTTGAAACCGTATGCGGCGCCTAATCGCTTTCTAATGTCCGCTCTTTTCACCGAAGCTCTGATAAATCTGAACTTAATCTCTAATACAAACAAACCGATTGCTCTATTCAGCACAAGCTAAGGCCGTTTCTCGGAGGAGCTGAGCCCAGGCTTGGCTTTCCTCCATGGGTGTTATCAGGGTGCCTGCGACTCCCTGGTGTCCAGATGAAGTGCGTAGTGCCCATCTGTTTTTCGCTGACTGTATGATGAATCTCCACGCATACACACAGCCGGAGGAGGTCTGGATCGGGGTACGAGGAGTCGATGATGAACCCCTGCTACTGCCGTTATCGGAGCACCAAGGAGCAGGCCGTGGTATCACTTGTACCATTTGGAAATGGCACATTTGGGCATGGGGTTGGCAGGCGTCAGGCGTGACCTGACAGGCTGTCATTTGACTGAGTTTGCTCAGCTGCGAGTCATGAATTTTCACTGCAGTGAAAACGCTTTGTGCTGTGTGGGCAGTTTGGATGAGATCTTGCGTTTGCTCAGAATGAATCATTCTGAAGTGATCTGGAGCATCGTTAATGTGGCAAAGTTAATTTTTTGTCATTATGTATTTATGAATATATCTTGCGATAGTGTTTTAATTTGGGTACATTTCTCTCTTATACCCCAATGAGAAACATTAAATTAAATAATCAGCTTATTAATAAATAAGTAAAACACTAATCCTGATGTCATTCAGTCTTGTAATTGAGAGAAAAATTGTTGCTGTTGGTTGCAGGGGAGTAAAAGTGAATTGTTCAGGTTTTTTTTTGTTTTTGTTTTTTCTAAGGGAAGTTGTTTCATTTTATAACTTTTTCAAATTTACTTTAAATTGAAATCCCTATAAGCACCTTATCGAAATATGAGCATAGCAGTGTAATTGTTACCTAAAACTTAAACTAAAAACCATTATCTTCTAGTAAAAAAAAATAATAGATTTAAAATGCATTTATTTCATACTAAGTAGAGTTCAAGTCTATTAACATATTTACTGACATATCGCTTGAGATTTACTAATATAAAAATTGCAATTTTTTATTTTTTATTTTTTGGGGGGAGTACGACTTGTGCACATTGCATATTTCTTATTATTAAGCCTAAAATATGTTTTAATGTCCCTATTGATGAGGATTACATGATATTTAAATAGTATCAGTCTTTAAATGCAAAATATTTAAAGTGTGTGTAAAGTATATTTGAAACAGTTCCACTTTATCACAATTAAATATACTGAAGTACATCTTTAGTTGGAATTCAGCACTTCTTCCGAACAATTAACATAAATTAAATACAAAATTGTAGCAGACTTTAAATATACCAGTTTAGTACACTAAAACTAAAATTTCAGGGTATTTTTCTTAAGTTCTAGGGGTGAACCGATACCACTTTTTTACAAACCGATACGAGTACGAGTATTTCCATTTGTGTACTTGCCGATACCGATACCTGATACTTAGATTTAGTTTCAATGAAAGTGGAATTAATTTAGAGGAAGGTTTTATTTGTTGCCTTTAGTAAGGAGCAATACAAAAAAAAATAATTTAACAGAAACCTTTAACAGGCTATTCCAAGCCAAAAATATACACAAAAAAAGGCAATGTCATCACTTTAGACAAAATGTATACATAACCAGATAAAGTAAATGAAAAGTGCTGCATAGTTAACACATCCAACTTAACAAAAAGTGAGCAGGACTATTACTTATTAGCATTCAGTTACACAAAGTCTCAAAGCAGCCTCCTGCTTTTAAGTACACAACCTTCACTTAAACTATGCGGCACTATTATGCTATTAAACAAATCAACACACTAAGTTGTTGACTATTAACAAAAAAAAATGTTGCATCATCTGAACTAGGCTATGTATTTTTGGGGAAAGTGAGAGGGAGATTTTTTTTTGATGAACAAAATCATCTCTGCATGATCAGGTGTTAGCCTGTTTCTGCTTTCATTCACAATGTGTGACACTGAGCTAAACAGTCGTTCACTGTCAACGCTACTGCACGGTGCTGAGAGGTATTTGTTTGCCATTTTGGCCAGAGAAGGGAACCGCACTTTGTTAACCTCACAGTATTGCAGTGGTTTGTCCTCACTGTTGGGGCCATTGGGGCCTCCCCAAGTTATGTCTCTAATTGTGCAGTAAAACCTACAGCAGAAGGGGTCAGTGCTGCTGATGCTTGCTCATTTGCAATTTCATCAAATATATTGTCTAAACTGCTGCTGGCCTGGTCCCTGCGTGGTTTTCTCTTAGGTGGTTCATGCTGGTTGTGATCTTCTTGCTGCTTATCCTCTTCTGCAGTCAGCCTCTTAAGCTCAGTCTTTAGTATCTCCTTGGCATTTGCAGCAGTGTTGGTGTTTGTGAAAAAAACACCTTTATACCTAAAACATACAAAACATGTAGGATCATTGTGTGGCCATTTGGGAATTCCACAAGAAAAACATCCCAGCCAAGTAACTTGCATGAAATTCTATTCAGCGTTCACCTCCGAGTACACACACGTGCACACACACCACACACACACACAGGCCTACCTCGGATCGAGTAAAGTTGCGAGGCTGTAGAGGGGGTTTCCTTCAATATCGCCAAATCACTTCTTGACGGCTGTAGCTAACGTTCCCTTCATAGTTTTGATGCCGTGGTCCTCCTCTGTCTCTCTAGATAGAAGTCTTAGCAACACAGTGATCGCAGGAATCACGTCTGCTGCCATGGCATCCGAAGAGCTTACTCTTCGCGTCAACTCCTCAAATGGACCCAGAACAGTTGCCGTCTGCTCCAGCAGTGTCCACTGGTTAGCCGTGAAATTGTCAGGGAGCTCGTATTCAGACGCATATATACCTAGCGCCCGTTTCTGTTCAACCAGTGATTGGATCATGTAAAAGGTACTGTTCCAGCGAGACATCTTGTTGGAGTCTTTTTGTGGGCTGATTGATCTGTAACTGGATGTCTTTGAGGCGGGATTAGGCTAAAGCAGAATGTTTAAAGTGCCCGACTTTTCTGCGACCGACAGCCACAGCATCAGCAACACTTCTTTGAGAGAGGAGCCCCTCATGAACCACTAGCTAGAGAGTGTGAGCAGCACAAGACAGGCTAGGGAGTCCAGCATCAGCCATGGCCTTAATCATATTTTTCGCGTTATCTCGGAGGACAACATGGATGGAACTTTTTGGGATGCCCCAAATCTGTAGCATGTCTTCGAATATATTAGCTATAGCTTGGCTGGTGTGAGAGCAACGAAATGGTTTCACTTGTAACGTGATGTGGTGAACCGTAAACACTTTGTCTATCCACTGAGCTGTTAAACTGAGGAGAGACATTGGGCAGACACTACTAGTCCATATATCAGTTGTGAAACTTATTGCCGTAGCATCATGCACCAGGGACCTAACGTGATTTTTCACTTCATCGTACACCTTTGGCAACATTACATCTGTGATGTAGGGGCGACTGGGAATGTCATACCTTGGCTCTAGCACGCCAAGGAGACGGCGAAATCCGACATTATCGACAACCGAAAGTGGCTGGTCATCGAGCGCTATAAAGTGAGTAAGTGCCTCTGTTATTTTTATGGACCGTGGGTTGTCTTTGGACAATTTCTCTCGCTTTTGAAAGACTTCAGTTAAGCTTCGTTGCTGCGGTTTTGCACTAGCATTAGTGAACTCTGTGTACTTGGCACTGTGGTGCGTCTTCAGATGTTTAATCAAATTGCTCGTGTTAAACGATATACTTTGCTTTCCGCCCCTTGACACCGAAGCGGTACCGATCTTACAAACTGCCTTACTCCTGTCGTCGTCTTTTAATTTAAAATATTCCCAAATAGCTGGCATTGCTTACTTTTCTCAGTGAAAATCTACCTGTCTGGTCTTGATGCTTTCACACACAAACTTTTGGGCAGAATCTCCGAAACCAAGTTTCCGGCTCGTCGTCTCCCCTAGAGATCAGGAAGAACAGCAAATCACATCCGCGTAGTGAAATACTGTTAAGTGATATCGGTGCGTGGTATCGGCAATTTATGTACGAATACGAGTACGAGTATTTTAACAAAGTATCGCCCGATACCCGATACTGGTATCGGTATCGGTGCATCCCTATTAAGTACATAATATGTAAATGTATTTGTAGTATACTTAGCATGAAATAAATGTGTTTTAAATACACAGTACACTGTAAAAAAACAATTTAAGTCAACTTAAAATAATTTGTTACCTGGCTGCCTTAAAAAAGTGTCAACTTAGTTGATTCAACTTAAAATTTTAAGGCAGCCAAGTAACAAACACAGCTGTTAAGTTTAACAAACAATGTTTTAGTTTAGTCAACTCAGATATCTAAATTGTCAGTACAACTTAACATTTCAGCTTGAATAAACTTATTTGAGTTGACTGAACTTAACATTTTAAGGCAGCAGGGAAACTATTTATTTTAAGTTCACTCAACAAATTGTTTTTGTTGTTGTTGTTTTTTACAGTGTGTATTTTTCACTAAGGTCAATAAAATAAATAAATAAATAAAATACTATTTATACAGTAAATAAAATATATGAAGAGTTCAGATGCAAAAGCCTTTTAAATCCATCCGACGTCTTTCTTTAAAAAATGCATTTTTATCAGGCTCCAATACTACAATCACAATACATACATACATAAATGGTAACAACACATAACATTACTAAAACTTAAAATCAAAATGAAAACTGAAAACTTAAAATTTATGCTATTTAAAAAAATTAATAAATACTATAAAAGTTAAACTGTTAAAATAACACTGGAGCATAGTTTAAGACATGATTGAGATTTAAAAAATTAATAATTACTTGAAACAGTAAAACAGTAAAAGAAATTGTAAATAATTGAACTAAACGCAAAATTTAGTAAAGACTGCAATAGTATTTTCAGTGTAAAACGTAGCCTACTCTGGAAAAAATCATTTTTATAGTGTAAAGGAGGTCTTTCTTAAGGAGAAAAATCTCACATGTCTCATGTGCTCTCCATACAATCTCCTTGCTTTCTGTGAGAAACAGCTGAGACATTTTTAGTTTTTTATTTCTGTATTTTTTCAAGATCCACAACATTTTGCTTTTTATTTATGAGCAGTGTCATGAGTTTTCCGCTTCATGCAGTAGCGATTGCATCAATATCCTCGGGTCCAGAATCAAATCAAGTGTGAGTACTGCTCTTCAGGGGTGGTTAACAATGAAAAGGTTTCTTTATTAAAAATACCGTACCGGCCTAACTGTTTTCTGCCTAAACCGATGTGAACTGATGGCCGACCACGAGCAAGTCTCATGCACACGATCAATACACACTTTCTTTCTCGGGGAGGAATGGACTCTTTGTGTTCAGACACATTCCTGCAGGCTGGACCCCTGCTGCCGTCAGCTGTCAATCAAATGTCAGCTCAGGGGGGAACGGGAGAGGAATGCCTTTCACCGCTGACACACTCCAGTCTCATTATCTCCCTCTTACTTAAGGCACATTTTCCCTCTCACATTCATTCTTTTAGCTCAGAAGAAATGCCTTTAATTAGACAAGGATAACTAATACAGTTTCTTATATTTAAGGTTAGGGATTTGATCAAACCGAACCAGACTTACCGGAACAAGGCAACAAGTGATAGAAGTTTCCTCTTCCGTAAGCGTGATGATTGACATGACATCCATCCCACAATCAAATCCCTAAGCTTCGAAATCCTACTCCATATATCTGTAAAAAAGAACTGTACTTCATTGCATTACATGTGCATTTGTATCTCAAATCTACATTTTTAAAAAGCCACTTAAGTGCATTTAAAGAGATGCTTTCAACACACTACAGTGCATAAAAATTGCACTTTAGACAACCTATATGTATTTTTTAATTATTATAAACACCTTTTGTGTTCCTGCTTGCTGTAAATATCCTCCCATCCCACAAACAAACAGTAAATATGCATAAACAAATGCACACAGTTCCGTGGCGCGGGGAGTAAAATAATCCGCCGTGGAGCTTAATGAGTCGACTGAAGGCATGTATTTATCATCAAAGCATATTGTAATTAGCACGATAGCTGAACTTGTTTAGCGGCTGAACATTACAGTAATCTTTATCTGGTATCTATTGTGCCTGTGTCGTGTGCGATACCCTCCTGCTCCATAATCAGAGGGTGCTGGCAATTATATAAAAAAAAAATCTAATGAGAATATTAATTAGAATTTCTCATTAGCCTAGCTCGCTGAATTAGCCAAACGAGTTTAATGACACAGAAGAGCCGCTCTCCTCGCCTTCCCTATGAGAGGAATGAACTGTAACTGGTGTAAGTGAGAGGTCTGGACCCTGCAAATGATTGGAACTACAGAGAAAGAGGGGAGGAAAGGCCTGATGCACAGATGGAAGCATGTATAATTGCTAACAGCAAAGATATTTACATTGTTAATTTGTAACCCAGAAACTCCAGTCTGCCATCAAGCCTCTTTTTTTCCCCGTTCTCTCTCCTTTGATGCTGGAATGTGGTTTGGAGTCATCTGGGACTGCCGGATTCCTTTTCTGTTTCACTTTCATTCTGACATGTTAATTAATACGTTATTTTTTGTTATTTTCTTGTTGATTTGTTGGTTTAATTAAAGTCATTTTTAATCCATTCAGTGTTTATTAAGTTAATAAGTTCCTAGTGACCCAGATATGAAAGTTTGCAGAAGTTGTGAATATAAATACGCTCTCTGTTGTTTAGCTCTGTTTCAGAAGGCAGATGTATGGCAAAATAACAGATACATAACCTTATACATGACTGATTTGGAAAATTTTTAAATCATATTTATCAGACAAACTTCTTTGGTGACATCTTTTAGTACAAGCACACTTTTAAAAAAGGAGTACTTATTACAGATTAATGTGAACGTATTATAATGTTCAATTAAATGTTTTAAATGTGTTTTTTTAATCCACTTAAATAGAAATTTAAGTACATCTTTATATGTCTTTCCATAATTACTTCTATTGCCTTTGAAATATGTTTAACTCTTTAACTGTCAGTCCTATTTTTTAACATAGACATACAAATACAGTATTCAAACTTACATTTTTATAATTTATGAACGAAAACATTTTGTAATATGATTTTGTTGTACATTTTCCATGGCAATGCAATGTTTGATTTTAAAAATGGTTTTCAAAGGTTGAATTTTGAGATTTTAAGTTTTCAGCTGATATATAATGTTTTATGATTTCTAAAGCGTGATAAAAAGGTGAAAAATGCAATAAAGAAAGTCTTTTTGTGACAAAGGTCAGAACTCCTGTTATGAAGTAGATTTTTGAGGTGAACTCTTGTCATAAATTAATCTATTACTTTTCCAACATAATTTTGTTAACACGAAAATGGTAAAATATCTTAGACCTTACCAACGATGTATAGTTTGTCTTGATTAGATTAGGATTTATTTGTAAAATGATGAAGTAAACTCTGTCAGTGTGGAAGGTTAAAGTGAACTGCTGAATGCACTGAAAAGCATTTATGATAAAATAAAATATACTTTAATGCTGCTGAAACCTGTATAAAATGTATTAAAATATATTTGTAATTACACATTTTAATTTAAGTTATACATTTTAATTAAGTTGCAATTTAGCACATTTAAAATATATTAGCTTTAATTGAATAGCAATCTACACCTCAGTTAAAATTAGAATCATCAAACATCAAACTAAGTGTATATCTTTAAAGCACAACAAGATATTATTAAAACAATTATTTAACGTGTACTTTAAAGTAAAACTTTTAAATTGACATTACTGCAAAATGCACTTTTTAAAAAGTGTGCTTGTGTGTGTTAAGAAACATAGAAAGCTAACTGTATTTAAGTACATTTAAGTGGTATTTTATTTCATTAAAAGATCAGTTTGCCTGAAAATGAAAATTGTCATCATTTACTCACCCACATGTTGCTTCAAACCTGTATGAGTTTCTTTCTTTTGTATATTGTAGTCATTGACATCCATAGTATTTTTCCTTTCTATTCTAACATTCAGAATATCTGCTTTACTGTCAAACAGTTATAACAAAGATTAATGGAGTACAGTTGAGGTCAAAAATTTACACCCCCCTTTCAGAATCTCCCAAATGTTAATTATTTTACCAAAATAAGAGGGATCATACTAAATGCATGTTATTGTTTATTTAGTACTGCCCTGAATAAGATATTTCACATACAAGACATTTACATATAGTCAACAAGAGAAAAATAGTTGAATTTATAAAAAATAACCCTGTTCAAAAGTTTACATACGCTTGATTCTTAATACCTGAATGATCCACAGCTTTGGGTTTTTTTTTTTTTTTTTAGTGATAGTTGTTCATGAGTCCCTTGTTTGTCCTGAACAGTTAAACTGCCTGCTGTTCTTCAGAAAAATCCTTCAGGTCCCACAAATTCTTTGGTTTTTCAGCATTTTTGTCTATTTGAACCCTTTCCAACAATGACTGTATGATTTTGAGATCCACCTTTTCACACTGAGGACAACTGAGGGACTCATATGTTCCTCAGAAATTTTACTAGCAATATCTAAATGAAAATTGTTTCCACATAACTTTTTTTTTTTACAGATCTACATAAATTGCAACCATTTCTCCAGAAAAAAAGATAGAGTGATTGATTGATTGTTCACACAGTGAAAGTCATTTGGTTACAGTGTTGTATTGGACCTCACTGACTTTCACTGTATGGTCAAAAACATTCTTCATCTTTTCTGTGTTTCATAGAAGTTAGAAAGTCATATGGGTTTGGAACGACACAAGGCTGAGAAAACAGTTGGGTGAACTATTTTTAAATACTTTTTTAAGAGTTGCGCCAACAAAGCGGAATCACTGACAGTAAGGATGTGTGGGGGATTCACCAAGTGCCAGATTGTGTTCAGAGATGGGAAAATGCAAGCCGTATGAGCAAACTAAAGTCATCTGATAAATGTGGATCATTGGAAACAGATTGCCACGAGCAGCACACAGTCTGCGCGACCACAACGTCTCACATGGGGTTGAAGAGTTGTCATAATGGTGTTTCCTATCCAGAAATTTGGTCTGATAGAGAAATAGAAGAAGAAGAAGAGAGAGAGGCAATGATGTAGTCAGTTTGGGCATGCAGGAATGCAGGTTTGGTCAGGCCGAAGTCACAACCACAATAAAGCGTCTTCCGTCATTGAGCGTTCCTATGATCTGATATTTCCAGGCATGGGTAATAAAAGACAGGCTGTGAGGAGATAAAAATGAGGGATGAGAGAGGATAGACATGCTTTAAGTGGTACTGCATGGATAGAAAGAAGACAGCGCGATTAGAAACACGTGAATTACAGTGCAGTGCAGACATCACCAACGGCTTCATTTACTAAAGTACTTTTCAAAAAAAGTTTGTACAGTTTGACTCTGATCATGTTTACATGCACATCATTTTTTGTTTTATATTCTGGAATATATCTACATACATACAGTCTGTGAAAAACAGAAGATTCTAAATTGTGCTATGTACCATAATTTAATCAGCTAAATCTCAATAACAATAGCACAAATGCAGAACATGAGATGGATGATGCATTTGATTTGATTTTGATTTCTTTTGCTATTGCTGCAAAATTGCTTATTCAGTCACTGTTTGGATATACATAGAAATACATATTCTATTACACTGAATATTCCAAATAAGGCTTTTTGATAATAATATTGAACTACACAGAGATCCAATCTCAATAACATGAACAAACTGGCACATACACTGCAAGAGAAGTTGCGTAATTTCTGTAATTTATCCAACTTTAAAATCACAGACAAATAATTCAAAATGCGTTTCATCATTTCTTGCCTTCTTTTCTTTGCAAATTCACCACTAAAGGACCTTAGGAGGGATTCAATGTGGCAAAAAAGGACATAAAAAGATTTTAAAGCATGATGCTAAGTTTTAATCAAGTAAAATAATTTGAGAAAACATCATTGGATGAACAAATCTTAAAAGCACAATGTCTGTAGTCCTTTTCAGATTGCCCCATACAGAAATATAATATATGGCATATATAACCCTATATTAAGAGTATGCCACATATGTTACCTACAAGGCAATATATACATTTCACATATATACATTCCCTGGGTAGATGAAGATATACATTTCTAACTTATATAAACCCTCTAGGTAAAATGTGTATACACTTCCAGTCAAACGTTTTTGAACAGTACTATTTTTAATGTTTTTTAAAGAATTCTTCTTACTAAGCCTGCATTTATTTGATCCAAAATACAGAAAATGTTTTTACTATTTAAAATAACTGCTTTCTATTTGAATATATTTTAAAATTTAATTTATTCCTGTGATCAAACCTGAATTTTTAGCTTCATTACTCCAGTCACATGCTCCTTCAGAAATCATTCTAATATGCTGATTTGCTGTTCAAGAAACATTATTATTATTATTATTATTATTATCATCAATATGATCAATATCAAGATGCGTACCTCTTTTCAGGATTCTTTGATAAATAGAATGACCCAAAGACCAGCATCTAAAGTGATGATTTCTGAAGGATCATGTGACTGGAGTGATGCTACTAGAAATTCAGCTTTGAAAGCACAAGAATGAATTACATTTTAAAATGTATTCAAATAGAAAGCAGTTATTTTAGATAGTAAAACAAATTCAAAATTGTCCTGTTTTTGCTCTACTTTGGATCAAATAAATGCACACTTGGTGGACAGAAGGGACTTCTTTAAAAAAACATTAAACATCTTACTGTTCAAAAACTTTTGACTGGTAGTGTTTGTATATATGTTAATTGTAGTTATATGATGATTTTTACATAGTAGCCTATTGTAATTAGCAACCATATAAGTCAACAGTATATATTTTATTTATATATGCAAGTTTATTAAAACTTTTATTTTCTATTTTCATAAATGATGTTGGAAAGGATATCAAAAACTCCTATGCCAATAGAACATCAGGATAAGATCACTCTAATACTACAAATCATGCAAAAAAGTTTTTAAAAAAGTTTTAAAAATAAAATGGGTTTGATACCCTACTTTAACAGCCAAAATCTCAAACTGTTTAGCTTTAGTAACTGACAGAGTAACAAAGCTAAAAAAAAAAATATGATTTAACATTATGTATATGGCAACCCCACCTCCAGCAACTTGATCAGCTCTATATACTTTACAGCCATCGATAAAAATCAAATCATCAGTTACAGCTTTCTTAAGCCAAGTTTCAGATAGAACCATTATACAGTATAAAATAAAAACTCAGACTTCAGATACAGAAACATTGGCTGCCATCTTGGGTTCTTGGACTATTTGTCCTCTGGCATCATATTTACATTTAGACATTTAGCAGACGCTTTTATCCAAAGCGACTTACAAAGGAGAACAGTGGAAGCAATCGAAATCAACAAAAGAGCATAAAGTAAGTAAGTACATAAAGTGCATAATAAATAAAAGAAAATAGATGGGGGGGGGGTGGGGGGGGGGGGTAGCAAGCTAGTGTTAGCTTTGTTAATTGTAACGAGAGAAAACTAGTGTTAGTAGTGTTAGTTTTTTTTTTGGGTTTTGTTTTGTTTTTTTGTTTTTTTTTATTAGAGAAAACAAGTAGTAAGTAAATGGATAGAGTACAAGTCTAAAAGAGCATCATTTAAAGAATAGAATTAGAAAAGCGACAGCTTAAAACTCATCTCTTTCAACTCTATTTGCTGTTACCATAAAAAAAAAAAAAAAAAAAAATTAATCTCTTTATTCCTTCCCTTTCTAGCTTGTACTTGTCTGAAGCACCACTTGAAATCTGGTATTATAGCACTGCCTGTGTCTGTTTGTCTCCTTAAGAAGAATCGCTCTATGTTCTCCCAACTGTATGTCGCTTTGGACAAAAGCGTCTGCCAAATGCCTAAATGTAAATGTAAATGTAAATGTAAATGTAAAAGACTGTGCTAGAGTTAGAGGGTTAAATAAAGATGTAAAAGATGAGTTTTTAGCCGATTCTTGAAGATGGCTAAGGACTCAGCTGTTCGGAGTGAGTTGGGCAGTCATTCCACCAGGAGGGTACATTTAATGAGAAAGTCCGTGAAAGTGATTTTGTGCCTCTTTGGGATGACACAATAATGCGCCGTTTACTTGCAGAACGCAAGCTTCTAGAGGCACATAAGTCCAAAGTAATGAATTCAAGTAAAGGGGTGCAGAGCCAGTGGTGGTTCTGTAGGCAAACATTAATGCCTTGAATTTAATGCGAGCAGCTACTGGTAGCCAGTGCAGACTGATGAAGAGAGGAGTGACGTGCGTCATCATATAATATATAAATTGTCAATATATGACATTTCTAATGGGTGTCATATAGGTTTATACTTGGTATGACAATATATTTCCTAATATGTGGAAATTTAATGTATATACGAAGAGTTCAGATGCAAAAGCCTCTAAATCAGTCGGACGTCCTTCTTTAAAAATTTTTTTTTATTTTTTATCAGGCTCCGATGTATAGGTTTCTACCTAAGTACCAGCACTTCTGATGTTAGCAAGTTCGAAGTAAAAGTATATGTGTCAAGAGTGTTCACTCAGTATCATCTCATTTTTGACAGAGATGGCTTTTAGAGGCTTTTGCATTGAAACTCTTCATATGTATAGTACATTTGTGAAGGTGCAAAGCAAAAAAAAAAAGCAAACACGAAGAAAAAGCCAATAATCCAGAAACTCACACTTTAATGACTCATTCTGTCAAAGTAAATTATATGATTATTTGCAGTGTAACAACATAATTCGCACTGAACAGTGAGGCGCCTCACCAGCTTCTGAAGCAGAGCTAAAATTGGTAATGAACCTACAACAAACATCACTTGATAAACATAGAGTCAATAATAGAGCACAGCCTACGTAATTAGTGGCTATAGCAGGGGTGCAGTAAGTGAGGAGTGACGTCAGACGACACGCCGATGCCCATCCAACCATGCAGATCTTCTGTGGTGGCCTCAACACGGCACAATAATGCCTAAAATGTGACATCAGATGGTTCACTGTTTGACTTCTCTTTCATGAACACAAGAGCAACATGATGTTTGCAAATCCATCAGTTATGAAGGCAGAATAATGGCTGATTACAAGTAGTAAGCTTAATATCAGGTTGTACGCTGTAAGTGCTATATGTTTTTAATGACTTCTCCTTGTGCGCTGGGACTTCATCATGGACTGCTAAATAGCTAGCAACAAAGTTTCATCAAACGCAAACTTCCAACGAAGCTCTTTCATCTTCATTAATCACAGCTGAGAGGTTGTTTTACAGTATAGAGAGTGATGAAGCCCATGGATCAGGCCGATATCGCTACGCTTTCTGCTGTATGGTGTCCTCAAGGAAGTGTAGCCTGGGTAAGCTGAATTATTTATCCCCCGCTTTTCTCAAAGATGTGCACTGAAATATGCGGGCAGTAAACTCTAGAAATGTGTACTACCAAAAAGCCATTGTTCGCTAATGACATCCTTCCAGTTTTGTGCTGTGAATATCAATTGAATCTCTGTCCCTTAGGCTGTGTGTATGAGTGTGTGTGTGTGTGTGTGTGTATGAGTGTGTGTGTGTGTGTGTGTGTGTATGAGTGTGTGTGTGTGTGTGTGTGTGTGTGTGTGGTCTTGCATACCAAACTCAAGAAAAACCACAGTTACAAACCATAAATAAGAGAACACAGTAATTTACATAACTACAGCCGTAAACATGCCTAACAAGCCTTCACATTACCTGTATGTAACAAGCTCTCAGTGTGTCTGTATATTAAAGTAGGTTTAGCAGTGTGAAGGTTATTACTAAAGATGATTTGTGTATTGTTTTTTTTTTGTTAAAATACTACTGTCATAGGTAGTATTATGTACAATAAACACAAACAAAACACTTTAGCTCTGTGGCGCTTCCAAAGCATTACTATTTGTTTGATCATTTTGCCCAGCCTGACATAGCAACAACTCAACCAATGGCATGTGACTAGGGCGGGGCTTTCTGTTTTGGCCAACCAATGGCAGACGGGGAGAGTGTTTGAGAATCCTGTTTGAAAACAGTCATTTATTTTAGCAACTCTGATGCTAAAAGGTTATAGTGGCACAAAAATTACATACTTCAGTTTCAAGCCAGCAGGACCAAATCATACTTAAGGTCATTGCACATATATTTATGAATGTTTTGCACGTTTAAAAATAAATACGGCCTCACATTATATCAATCATATATCAAACCTGTGCAATTTCCGTCCGTCATAAAAAAATTCAAATTATTTTTTTTGTGTTTTTCACATCCGTAGCATGCATTTGTTGTTTTGACAGTTCAGAGCCACTGTACAAGCGAACAAAAAATTGGTGAAATTCAGACTGTGTGCAATGATCTTTACTGTCAAATACTGTTTATAAGCTAAAGAATAATTAAACCACGTGAGTTTCCCTGTGTGTGTATCTAAGGATTTTCAGGTTTTTTTATATATATATTTTTTTTTATTTATTACATTTATTTTGTTATTTTTTAAAGATAATTGCAACTTTTTATCTCACAGTTTTTCTTCACAATTCTGAGTTTATATCTCACAATTATTTCTTTTTTTTTTCTATTTGAGTGTCTTTCTCATAATTGTGGAATAGCAATTGCAACTCTGCATTTAATAAAAAGGTAAATTACAAAGGTAATTCAGACTTTTTATCTCACAATATTGACTTTTTTCTTGCAATTGACTTTATATTTTGCAATTTTGCATTCTAATGTCTTTTTCTGTGTTTGTGTCTCCAATCCGGATTATATTTTGCAACTCTGAGTTTATTTAATGCAATTCGAAATTGCAAGAAAAAGTTTATAAAGACATTTTTTTTGGTAACACTTTATTATAAGTTAAGTTTAAGTGTTATTTGTTACGTTAAATGTACTTACTATTATATATATATATATATATATATATAAAACATTAATTATGTAAAATTACATGCAAGTAACTCTAAACCAAACCCTAATCCTAACCCATAGCATATAGTATAGCATATACTATAAGCATATAGTAAGTAAATGTAGTTAATTAATATTACTGAGTACTTAAATGTATAATTACACTGTAACAAGGACACCTAAAAATAAAGTATGACCTTTTTTTATATACAGTATATTCCTGTGGCGGAAATTAGCTTTAATAGCAGTTTTCGCACATAATTATAATTCATGTATTACAGAGGCACAGTGAAGAAAAAGGATAAATCAACACACAAGTTTCAAATCATTTCAGGAGATATTTGTGTTATAATTTACTCACCCTAGTGTTGATCCAATCCTGTATGACTTTATTGCTTCTGTGGAGCATGAAAGGTGAACTTTTAGGTGAATATCCTGGCAGCTCTTCTCAACATAATGAAAGATGAGAGGATAGGGGCTGTCAAACTCCATAAAAGCACCATAATAGTATCATAAAAGTGGCCATGCACTATATTTCAAGTGTTCTTAAGTCATACAATAGTTTTCTGCAAAACCCAAACGATTCATTCATGATCCAACAGTGGATGTTGGTACAAGTGTGTGTGTGTGTGTGTGTGTGTGTGTGTTCTTGTTCTAGAAGCCAAAATCAATTTCACTTCCTGCCAGAAAATATACTGACTGATTAAATTTAGGTTGTGAATTCAGTTAGTCCATGATTTCTCCCCCATATATGCATAGTAACAAATTATATTTGATGTAATTTGAACTGACTTAAATGCAAGAACTTGTTAGCGATTACATGGTGGTTTGAAGAGTGAATAAAAATTACGTTTCCACAATAAACGTGGAAAATTAATTTGACCTCATGTCACTCTTGATGATCCTGCTACAAACAGTAACTAAGGAGATATTTCAGGCAAACAGGGTGTGTTTTTTATCTTTCTGAATGAATTATACTCTCTCATTTGCAACTCTCTCACCGGCGTGATAAAATCGCTCTCGAATAATTAGCGCTGTCACGGCCATTGATTGCGGATATTGATAGAATGAGACAGTGAAGTGAGCACATTTGGGTTGTTTAATTGGAGAGCCGTATTTCAGACCGGGTGTGAGTCGAGCCCTGATCACAATCAAGAGAAAATGGTCCTTGTGCTAGCGAGTGCTAATGCTCAGCGTCGACTGATGGAGACTGACGTGGAGTTGGTATTGATTAGATCCCTACTCTGTCATCAGATGCTACAAAGGACTGATAATTCCACCCAACACTTCTCCCGCAAACATCTGCATCCACTTATATGAAAAACAGCCCCCACAAATCACCCGCTTCACTCGTGTAATCAAACTCGGGTCGGGGCGAAGCTTTTTGTTTGCTTTTGTAGCGACAGCCATTGTCAGGTTGAAGGTCGTCGGTTTGTTGCGTTAAATCAAGCGAGGAATTGCAGTCTCGGTTCGGTTGTGTCAAAGCTCTCAGTCGCTTGGAAGTCAACGCTTCTTCTGATAAGTTTCTGCACTATGTTTAGGAGTGAATTTCATGCTCTCAGCATGTGATGCTGTTCTGCACAAATATAGCGTTTGCTACCTGCTGACAAAATATGCAGTTTCTTGTAAGCAGCTTTGCTTTGAAACAGTTTGAAGAGACAATAAAATGCAAATGCAAAAGTCCAGAGTGAACATAACTATATTCTTAGATGTGGTGTCTTGAGCCATGGCCAGTGAACACATGGACTAAACATATATTGCAGGCTATACTGACAGGCTAGTTTTATTTACAGTTTCTCAGAGAGGGCTAAACTTGAAAGTTGTCAGCCTTTATGGGGTGAACCATCAGAATGTGGTTTAGAAAATGCCATTGAATATCCTATTGTAGATGATTATAATAGATTTTCAGCAAAATGTAAATCAACAAAACATGAAAGGGCAGAAGCGGAAATGTTAACATGCAAAAATTTCAACCACTATTTTGGCCAAGTATTGCAATTCAAGCATTTTAAATAATTTGCAAAAAATAAAACAAATACTATACAAATGTCATATGAAAATATAAATGAAATTATGTAATCATATATAATTTTATTTATTTATTTATTTATTTATTTGCATTTAAAACTTGCTCTGATATAAATCAGATATTAGGTAATGATATTGATGATTCAGGTACAGTATCTGAAAATAAAATCAAAAATAATAATCAATATTAACATATGGATACAAAAATAATATATGTACACACATACATATGTATAATTACACATGATTTTTTTACTACATTGTAAAAAAAGATTTATTCATAGCAGGTAAATAAAACAAAAAATATTGGAATATGTTTTGTCAAAAAAAATACTATTTTACGAATGTCATATATATATATATATATATATATATATATATATATATATATAAAGAAATAAATACAATTATGTAATCATATACAATTTTATTTATTTATTTACATTTAAACCTTGCTCTGATATAAATCAGACATTAGGTAATGATGTGCAAACCAACAAAACCATTCAGGTACATTATCTGGAAAAAAAAAAAAAATTGATATTAATATATTGATACAAAAACAATATATGTATACACATACACATGTATAATTACACTTTTTTTTACTACATTGTAAAAAAGATTTATTCATAGAAAATAAAAAATATTGGAATATGTTTTATTTAAAAAAAAATATATACTATTTTAATTCTATTTCAAAATTTCACATTTAATTACATGCCTTACTTGATGATTCTTTGTAAGTACAGTTGAGGTCAAAAGTTTATATACACTTTGTAGAATCTGCAAATTTTACCAAAATAAAATAAATCATACAAAATGTGTGTGTGTTATATATATATATATATATATGGCAAATTAAGAGCTGTGGGGATAATTTTTTTTTAAAGAATGATTTTTCTTGTTTTTCCAAAATATCATATATACAGTATATATATATATATATATACTGTATATATATATATACATATATATATATATGCAGAATTTTTCCTTCTGGAGCATCAGTGAGTGTTTGAACCTTCTGTAATAGTTGCATATGAGTCTCTCAGTTGTCCTCAGTGTGAAAAGATGGATCCCAAAATCATACAGTCAATGTTGGGAAGAAAAAAAAAAAAAAAAAAAAAAAAAAAAAAAAAGAATTTGTGGGACCTGAAATATTTTTCTGAAGAACAGTGATCAGTTTAACTGTTCAGGACAAACAAGCAAACAATAAATAAATAACAGCTGTGAATCATTCAGGTAACAACATAGTAACACAGTGTTAAGTATCAAGGGGATGTAAACTTTTGAATGGGGTCATTTTTTTTAATAAATTTAATTATTATTTTCTCTTGTGGGCTAAATGTAAACATCTTTTATGTGAAATATCTTATTCAGGTCAGTACTAAATAAGAAAATAGCATGCGCTTTATATGATCCCTCTTATTTTGGTAAAATAATTATCATTTTTGCAGATTCTACACGGTGTATGTAAACTTTTGACCTCAACTGTATTTGTTCAATGTCTGACTGAACATTGTTCCTACAGTAGTGTATATGTACTATAACAATAATAGATGATATATTTAAATAATATAAATATATACAATGATACTAATGTGGAATTTTGAAGCTATAAAACTGACATGTAAAACATCTGCAAATAAATATTTAGTATTTATTAAATCTGTGCAGCATTACACGACTTCAGTGTTTTTATTATATGTGAATTTGTTCACGTTCAGCACTTATCTAATTGCTGTTTAGTTTTCTGCATGTAGGATCTCCTCAGAGTCTGTTCCTCTCAAATTTCCTCATGCTTTGTGATTGCCATTGATATCATGAAGTATTAAAAATACTGACTTACAATGCCTTCATTTAAGTTCATTCTCTCTTTACCATGACTATACCCTCATAAATAGTCAAAGACCCTGCATAGCTCCCAATTCAGTGTTTGAGAAGCTCGCTTGACCAAGCGTGAATATTCAGAGGCTTGTTTACCGAGGATGCTTATGCGGTATTATAGCATGTAGGACCCAAAGGATCCGAGATCTAATGTTGTTTTTGTAAGGACTGCAGAATTTCCATAAGGAGCCCTTGGGAAGTCATTATGGAGCAGCTCGTTCACCAACCATCAATCTGTAATTAATATATGCAATTCGGATAACTCACTTTGGCCTATATCTCCATTATCATCTGCCCAAACAAGGACTACATTCCTTCAGATATTTCTGAGATTCATTAAGGACTCGATGGAGTCATGCGGGAGAAATTCTCTTTCATTAAAGACACAAAGGACATCTGTCAGGTCAAGGATCATCTCCGATGTGCAAACTAATAAAATCCAAATATAAATGAGCGGAAATGTCTGCTGCGCTGAATGACAGGAAGGAATTGAAGGAATGGCTGTCGGATGTGTGGAATTCCAGGATGCCTTTCTAAGGACCGCATCGGTGGAAGGCCGTCTTGACCCGAGACTGTATTTGCATGGGACACTGCACCTATGAAACACAGAGGAATGTGTGCTTTATTCACACAGCGTCTGAAAGAAAGAGGAGGAACCAGACTTAAAGGAATCACAAAAAATGTTCACACAACATAATGATTTATTTGTAAGATTTTGGACATGATGATGATTTATTTTTAATTTTTGTATTTTATTTATATTTTTTCACAGATTAAATTTCAGCTGAAGATAAACCTGTCATTATTCTGCTCAATTACATGTGTACAGTACATGCATGTCGTTCACACGTCATGTTTTATTTATTTATTTATTTATTTATTTTACATGATGATGATTTTATTTGTAGTATTTAATTTTCTTTTTAATTATTTTCTTTTATTTGATTTATTTATTTATTTTTACAGATATTATTAAAACAAAGTTTTTGGTGAACTGTTCCAGTGTTGTTTTAATATAATTGAGATACAATTATAGTTTAGTTTTTTGTTTTTTCATTTTTTTATTTTAAATTTAGTTAGGTTTTTGTAATTTTCTTGTGACATGATGATGATTTTATTTGTAGTAATTATTTTATTTTATTTATTTATCCTTTTTAATTTTATCTTATTGTATTTTATTTTATTTTTACAGATATTATTGATAAAGTTGTTGGTGAACTGGACAAGTTTTGTTTTAATATATTTGAGATACAATTATATTTTTTTCATTTTCATTTTTTATTTTAAATTTAGTTAAAGTTTTAGTAATTTTCTTGTGTGTTTGTCCCTTTATCAGTTTTTGTTTCTTTTTTATGTTTATATAAGAAATTAAACAAATTCTAATTCTAAAAAAAAATCTAATTTTTGTTGTAGTTATTTTAGCACATCAAGTTAATTAAAAACAAATAAAAAATATTTATAAAATAAAATTTAAATTAAAAAATAAAATGTATAAATGTGGCCTTAGGTGAAATAAAAAGTTTATTTATTTATTTAATTTGATGTTCATGTCAAGTAACACACTTTTTATGGTTTTATTTTCTAGTTTCAGTTTAACAATAATAACCCGAGTTGCACCACATGACAATTTACAACCTTAACTAATCATCCTTCTCATAAAAACTGGTTATGACAGATTAATCAACATTTAATTAACCTGTCACAGACCCATTTACTAACCTTCATGTTGTTCCAAAGTTGTAAACTGTTTTTGTGGATTATATGACTTGTGTGCTGTATTTCAAGTCTTCAGAAGTCATATGATAGCTTTGTATGATGAAATTCAAGTAAAGAATTGTAAGTAGAGCACAGCAAATGTGGTCGATATAAATATCTAAAATGTCTCGCATTGTGCTCCACACAGAACAAAAAGGGTTTGGATCAACCTGAGCGTGAATAAATGATAGATTTTTCATCTTTGGGGTGAACTATTCATTTAGAAAACAAGAACAGGAGGATGGATTGTGAAAAAGAAAGGGTAAAGATGGAGAATGGGAGAAAGGGGGGCTGTACTGCCAAGAGCCAAGCGAGAAATATTTGCCCGTACGTCTGTAACGGTAGATTGCCAAACCGAATGTGTGTGTTTGCGATAACGTGAGGCTTTGAGTCTTTCATCTGAGGCAGAAAACTGCAAAAAGGAGATCTACCCGACTCCCTCGCTCGCCTCCTTGAAAGAGAGCAAGGCGACAAAAGAAAAGGGAGGCCTTTTTTCTCCTCCGCGAGAACGAAACAGCTTGTTCCCTCTTGTTTGACTCCGCGTACGGTGCCTTTTAATTACGACTACGGCCAGCGTCTTTTGATAATGTCATTTTGTCGGGAAGACAGTTGTTTGTCGGTCACGCTTATTAGCATTCTTTTGAAACATTCATGAATTCATCTAAGGAAACAGGTGGGGACTCATCCCGCCGTATTGTGCGCTACAGAACTTGTCCAGAGTCGTTATGTTGGCAGTCGCTGTTTAATTTGGCCGACGGAAATGAGAAGAACTCTCTCAGGTGGGTTGGCTTCTGTTTCTTCTCCGCAGGCAGGCGCGCCTGTTGATGCAGAGATTACGTGGATGAAAACACACCTGCGGTTCCTCAGAAGTGTTAGTAAATACAGACTCTTGATTGATCCACGGGAGTCGCTTTGACTTCACTTGAAGTTTGAAGTTGTAAAGCCGAGCAGGTCATGCATTTCAAAACTGATAACATCATTTTTGTGTGCAACATCAGTCAAGCCCCAAATCGCAAACTAAATAGTATGCAAAACTGCGATGAGTAGATCCCGGTGGTTGCCCCTTCATCACATCATCGACCTCATCATGCATAATTTTTGTAGAATTAGAAATGTCATTACTCTCACTTTTGATCAATTTATTGCATCCTTGTTGAATAAAAGTATTCATTTATTAAAAAAACGTACTTACCCCAAACTGAATGGTAGAGTATTGCGGTTTCCAAAAACATATTGGGCAGCAAAACTGTTTTTAACATTCATAATAATCTGAACTGTTTCTTAAGTAGCAACTCAGCATATTAGAATGATTTCTGAAGGATCATGTGGCACTAAAGACTGGAGATATGCTGCTGAAAATCCAGGTTTGATCACAGGAATAAATTACATTTTACAATATATTCATATAGAAAACAGCTATTTTAAGTGTAATAATATGTGAACCTGGACCACAAAACCATCATAAGGTTCCATTTTTCAAAACTGAGATTTATAGTCAAATCAAGTCACCTTTATTTATAAAGCGCTTTTTACAATACAGATTGTATCAAAGCAACTTTACAGTATCAAATAGGAAGGTAATGTGTCAAAAATACAAAAAGAAACAGTAAACAATTTTCACATTTTTCAAATTGGTATGTTTCGCCGGGCCACAAAGAAATATAGAGCTGAGTATCATCAGCATAACAGTGAAAACTAACACCATGTTTCCTGATGATGTCCTCTAAGGGTAACATTTAAAGCATAAAAAGTAATGGGCCTAGTACTGAGCCTTGAGGTACTCCATACTGCACTTGTGATCAATATGATACCTCTTTATTCATTGCCACGAATTGATGGTGGTCAGATAAGTACGATTTAAACCATGCCAATGCACTACCACTAATGCCAACATAATTTTCAAGTCTATTCAAAAGAATGTTGTGGTCAATAGTATCAAACACAGCCCTAAGATCCTGTAGCAGTAATAGAGAGATACAACCATGGTCGGATGATAAGAGCAGGTCATTTGTTACTCTAATGAGAGTAGTTTCAGTACTATGATGCGGTCTAAATCCTGACTGGAAATCCTCACAGATACTATTTTTCTCTAAAAGGATATTAATTGTGAAGATACTACCTTTTCTAGTATCTTTGACAGAAAAGGGAGATTCGAGATCGGTCTGCAGTAATTAAAGGGTTGGGGTCAAGTTGTGTTTTTTTAATGAGAGGCTTAATAACAGCCTGCTTGAAGTTTTTAGGGACATATCCTAATGACAGTGATGAATTAATAATCAATTCAATTAATATCAATCATATCAATTAATGTAATAAATTACTAAATTAATAAATGAAGAGTTGAGATGCAAAACCAAAGTCAAAAATGAGATAATGATACTGAGTGAATGCTCTCAACACATATTATTTGTCCATCAAATACTTTTACTTCAAACTCTCTAAAATCCCATCCTCAGCCCAATTAGAAGTACCAGTACTTAGGTAGAAACCTATACATCGGAGCCTGATAAAAATGCATAAAAAAAGGATGTCAGATGGATTTAAAGGCTTTTGCATCTGAACTCTTCAAATATAATATAATACACAAAGCAGCATTTCCAAAAACTAGAATTCTATTTTACTGCATACTAAATACATTCTCCTCACCAGTGATGTACATTTGTAGTATGCAAATTAGGATGCAACCATTGAAATTCAGACAATGAAACATTATTACAAACACTCTTTGAATTTAATAGAGGCTCCTGTAAATAACAGAAAGCTTGCGTCTTGATAGCATACTCAGTAGTACACACAATATTAACTTTTTCATAAAGAGATTTTAAACTCATACAATTTATGAGTTTGTCTTGGATATTCTGTTCTCCTTGTGTATACTGGTTCTTGGATTCAATTAAATGTGTAAACACAGCTTTATCCAGCATGTAGTACACTAATTTCTTTTCTGTCATCTCTAGTCGTATATGAAAGCCCTCAGGGGACAACACACCTTCATTAGCACATTGCTGTAATGTTGCATTAATGCTTCATGTGGCTTTAATCTAATAGTGGCAACATGGGTGAAACGTGTTGCTTCTGTAGGTGCATTTAAAATGTAAGCAGACGTGCAGACAAAGGGCTGTGAATGAAAATAGGATTGTAAGGTTAGTGTGTCACTGCAGCGGGTCTCTGAGCGTTACATAATGAGCTTGGCTGAATCAAACTACATGTGATGACTGTAACTGGGTTACTTCCCCTTGGCCACCGACTGACTTCCTGTCACTGCTGGAATATATAGAATATGATGCAAAGCTCTAGTAATAAAGAAAGACATATAGATAGTGCTACAACGAATGTTGTAGGTGATTTTTGTTCACACCCTTTGGAAATACATGACTGCATGTCTACAAAACATTTTAATTCCATTTCAATGTATGATCTTGCTTAATTCCTTGCATAATGTTATGTTATGACCTCAAAACACTATAGTGCATGATTTGTAAACTAATAGGTTTTTATATTTGCATTACTACAATGTAAAAAAACAAACAAACAAACAAACAAAAACACAATTTGTTGAGTCAATTTAAAATAATTTGTTATCCTGCTGCCTTAAAATTTTAAGTTCAGTCAACTCAAATAAGTTTATTCAAGTTGAAATGTTAAGTTGTACTAAATGAAAACTTAGATATTCAAGTTGACTAAACATAAAAATTGTTTGTTAAACTTAACAGCTGTGTTTGTTACTTGGCTGCCTTAAAATTTTAAGTTGAATCAACTTAAATATCAAATATCAATATCAAGTTGACTAAACTTAACATTTTAAGGCATCCAGGTAACAAATTATTTTAAGTTGACTGAACATTTTTTTTTTTTTTTTTTTACAGTGTAGTGGTAATAAAACACCAACAACATTTCTTCCTTTTCACAAAAATTATGATTATAAAGTCAGATTATCATTTAATAAAGACTTATTTCCATGTGACTCCAGGCACAATACTTTTTCATGAGCTCAAAACACTTTTACCATAGTACATGTTTTTTTTTTTTTATGTTTGCATCACATAACTAGCTCCTATGTATGGCTTTATGTATGGCTTTTCTGACATAGTAAACTTGCTTGGTAGCACACCCTGTATGGCATTACACTTTCAATGCGAAGTGCTCAGATATGAGTCCTGTAAAACACGAGTCATAACACGTCACGAAAAGAACTAAAAGCCTCAGAAGAAAGCTAATATTTTAACTTTATAAAGAAAATGTGAGAGGGCCGTCTGTTAAAGTTACCACCATGATGCTATGTTCATTGCCATGCAGATGGGGTCTAAGCAATTGTTAGGTGGCTTCCAGAGCGTTATTGGTGGTTATTTAATGCCCTAAGTCAAAGAAGCCTATATCTTTAAGTTTTTTTTTTTATTGCTAGTGGCAATAAAACACCTGCAATTTTTGTTTCTTTTCAATAAAATTTTGATTACAAGGTCAGATTAATAATGTTTCATTCATTCGTTTTAAATCTTGTGGCTCCTTGCACAATACTGTGTTATGACCTCAAAACACTTTTACCATAGTGCATGATTTGTAAACTATTACATTTTGACCTTTGCATCACAAAACCAGCTGTAAACTTGCTCGGTAGTGCACCCGGTACAGCATAACGATGCGATGCAAAGTGCTTGTGTACAAGACCTGTGAAACACAAGTCATGGCACTTCACAAAAGAGCTCATAGGAGGAAGCTAAAATGGCATAATTTGCTTTAGCAAATGCATTTTTTCCACATATTTGCTACTGTTAACATTCTAGGTGCTTTTTTGTTATTTCAAACATGATACAGTATTAACCTTTTAATGCCATGCTTCATACAACAATCAATGTAATAAAATGTTTCCACAGTCACATTTAACTATTTCTGAGAAAATTAAATGCATATGGAACATTTTGCTTTAAATCTGCACTGAAATGTGCCACAAGCAACACATTTTCATCTTTAATAAATCCACATCTGCAATAAAAGGTCACCACCATGATGCTAAGTACATATGGATTTTACTAGGTGGTTTCCTGGGTGTTTTAGGTGTTTTTTTTTTTTACGGGCCTAAGTTCAAAGAAGCCTATACACTCAATTTTTTATATTACTTTTAGTGTTTGCAGAGTGTTGGCCTGTCACAGAGCCTAATTCTATTTCTCAGGACACAAATTTCAATGATATCTGTCAGGTGGCAGGTACACAAAAAAGCATGCAAAAATACAGCGGCTTAAAGAAGATTTACCTAGATGGGTGACATGTGGCTTACAACATCCTTGCAGTCGAGACATAAAAATGGATATTGAAAAATTGTGTTGACATCACAAGAATCATTCTCTCTACTTTCAGACCATTTGGAAAACCTCATGAATTACAAAAGCTTATCACATGCGAAAACATGTTGCCACAGTGATTTAATGCCCTGGAACAATCTCTAACAGGATGTGATTAAAAGCAACACAGTTACACATGCATGATCCATCACAAATCAGTTTGAGTCTGTCTACAGATTAGCAAAGACATGTCGTCATTGCCAGGTGCATCTGAAATGTTTTTTGGCTCCGAGGGGAATATTTTTGTGCTCATTCATAGAGACATGATAGAGTTTGCAGTTAAGTAACATTGTCTCAGATTTTTCTCCTAAAATTCCTTTGGAGACAAAAAAATGTTGACATGCATTAGGAATGTAGCGCTCACTCCAATCAATGTGGATAGCAAAGCCATTTACCGTAGATTGACCATACATTCTATTTTTTTTCCAGACATGTCCTGCCTGAGATTTCTGAATTGGCAAAAATTTTCAAGCTTTGGATTTGTTTTCCTTTCAACATGCTCTACAGTCCTAATACATTACATGTGCATGTATTTGCATTGCTTTGACCATTTTAGCCAATTTAGAAACCCCAGCCAGAACATATGGTCAATCTTAGATCATTTGGACTTCAGAATTTGATGAGAAATATTGGCCCTTTTTCTCAGGAGAAGAAGGAGACTTGGGCAACTCATTTCTGTCTTGTAGAAATGTTTGATAGATCAAAGACTTCTCATAAGTGATTTTTCTTTTTGCTCTTTACCTTTGGCCAAATACAAGAGCTCAGCTGGTTCAGATGGCTCAATGGGGCTAAAGAACTAAATGGAGAACAAAAGCTGATAAACGAGTGTGCATGAAGTGAGACTTTACGGCCGGAGGCCAAAACGTTCTATTGGAGTTGCACAAGACCAAACAGATGTGATGTGAAGAATTGAGTGGCTCGAGCGAGAAACTAACTTCCTTAGTGTTGAGGTCATGAGGAAACGTTCCTCAGCACAAATATAGTGTCAAAACCAGTTTCATGTTAAATCAGTTTGCAGTAATGATCATTTTTTTTGTTTCCATATCTTGTAAAGGATTAGTTCACTTCCAGAATAAAACTTCCTGATAATTTGCTCACCCCTTTGTCATCCAAGATGTTCATGTCTTTCTTCAGTTGAATAGAAATTAAGGTTTTTGAGGAAAACATTCCAGGATGCTCCTCCATATAGTGGACTTCAATGGTGGCCAATGGGATGAAGGTCCAAATTGCAGTTTCAGTCCGAGCCTAGACTAAGTGTCTGTCATTAAAAAAAAAAAAAAAAAGTATATACTTTTTAACCACAAATACTTGTCTTGCTCTACGCATTATGTAATCATACATGCATAGTACATAGCAAATAGTAAATGCATAGTATTTAATGCACGCAAAAACTAGTGCATTACAAGCATTTGTGGTTAAGAAGTATATAGTTTTATTTATTTATTTTTATTTTTTAGAAAATGATTTTGCTAGATAAAACTCTTAATTTCTTGGCTGGGATCATGTAGAGCCCTTTGAAGCTGCATTGAAACTGCAATTTGGACCTTCAAATTGTTGATCCCTTTTGAAGTCCACTAAATCGTTTTTCGCAAAAACCTTAATTTCTTTTCGACTGAAGAAAGAAAGACGTGAACACCTTGAATGAAATGGGGTGAGTGAATTATCAGGAAATTTTAATTCTAGAAGTGAACTAATCCTTTAACATCATGCTTCGCTTCTTTTCACAGAACTGTTATGAAAGAATATAGATGATGATTATAACAGTCCACATTAAATATACAGGTTGTGAAATATGTGACCCTGGACCACAAAACCAGTCATAAGGGTACATTTTTTGAAATTGACATTTATACAACATCTGAAAGCTGAACAAATAAGCTTTCCATCAATGTATGGTTTGTTAGGATAAGATATTATTTGTCCAAGATACAACTATTTGAAAATCACCTTTAAAGTTGTCCAAATGAAGTTCTTACCAATGCATATTATTAATCAAAAATTAAGCTTTGATATATTTATGGTATGAAATTTACAAAATATTTTTATGGAACACGATCTTTACTTAATATCCTTATGATTTTTGGCATAAAAGATCATTTTGACATTTTGACATACAAAGTATTTTTGGCTATTGCTACAAATATACCTGTGCTACTTAAGACTGGTTTTGTGGTCCAGGATCACATATATTTAAAGAAATCTATAACATTAAATAATAATAAAAATACATGTAAAAATAGTTTATTTTTCACTTAATATTTCATTTAAAGTGGATTTTTAGATTCCACTACTACCCTATAAAAGCAAAACACTCAAACTTCAACTCTGAAACTGAGAAGAAAAAAAAGATTTTCTTTGATCTGATTTCAGTTTTCACAGTCTGTTTTCTCTGAATATGAGCCAAACCCATCTGTCTCAAGACTACAAAACATAGTTTCAATCATAATTTTGACTAAATGTATAGTTACTGTTTTTTCTCTTTGATATAATGAAATAACTAAAGTGTTTATTAAATGTTGCAATCAATAAATTAGTAAAATGTTAACATAAGGCGTGAAATCCATCCAGCCATTTTCCAAACCGCTTGCCTTGTAAGAACGCAGAAGGTGTAACACAAAAAGCGATATGATATACTCCTTGAAATGAAAAATGACAGGGAATACAACATGAAATCTGCCTTGAAATCTAAACTGTCATGTAAACTGTGAAGTAGAACAAACCAAAACAAAAGAAGCAAAAAAAAAAGGTTTTAAATGATGGTCTTGCTGCTTCGCAACTCATCTACATAGAATAACAGAAGGCTTGTCATCAGATTGCTGATGCAGTGTAAATTTGAGCTTAAAAACACAACAAAGGGAAATTGTGGGCTGTCAAGAATTCACATGTACAATAGGTAGCAAACTTCAAGAATAGGCCGGAAAATCTCTTTGTTATTGTTATTCTACACGCGAGCCTCATCAGCAATTTTTGGCTTTTGAAACATGTCGGATTATGCAAGAAACGCAGCGTTTGCTGATTGGCGCATCCTCACACGCATTCATTTAGTGTTCAAGCTGCTGATTATGAGACGCACGGATAGAGAGAACAATCCCATCTCAGTCATTCATGGCTAACAAGTCAGCAAAAACGTGTTTTTAGGTCAACTATATATGAATCTTGTTTACACCTGTGCTAGGTGGCCTTCTGTAAATGGCTGTGGCCTGTGGAAACATGCTAGTTGCCCACCTGACAAAACTACACGTAAAAGTCCTGTTGCTTTAGAGACAACAAGATGGAAACAGTGATAAACGACCAAGTTGAGCAACTGAGGTGTCAAAGTCTTTTCGTGAGTGTTTGATGCTGTCATCATATTTCCACGGTCTAATTCATCACTTTAAAAACATTACCACAAGGCCGCAGGACACGCTGTCAGGAAAGCAGATATTGAACTTGACGTGTACAGACTTGTCTTGTTGTCAGCGTCTCATTCGATGTGGTTATGAGGAGTTACGCAAGCTAATACTGAACCCAGCACAACATCAGCCCACATGAAGTTTGGCAGACTTTCAGCTAATGAAATATCACTTATTCACAAAATTGTACACTTTCCCACCCTTAATGTAATAAATATTGTTCATAAATGTCTAGTGCTGTCCAACACCTGCCATAAATGTCTTAAACTTCACAGGAATCTTAAGTATTACTGTAATTCTACATGTTAAAACGCCCACAAAAAGTGTACTTAAGATAAACCCTGAGAAAAAGCAGCACACTTTAGCGTATTTGTAGAAAGAGTAATTTCAGACACCCAATTTGCTTGTAAATTACAAAGGAAGTTATACAACCATTTTTATGTAGAATATAGAAAATTCGGTAACACTTTATTTTACGGTTTCTTAACTAGTTGCTTATTAGCATGCATATTACTAGAATATTAGACATTTATTAGTACTAATTAAGCACATATTAATGCCTTATTCTACATGACCTTAATCTACATCCCTAATCCTACCCAATACCTAAACTTAACAACTACCTTACTAACTATTAATAAGCAGAAAATTAGGAGTTTATTGAGGGAAAAGTCGTTGTTAATAGTCAATAAGTGTTCCCTATTCTAAAGTGTTACCGAAAATTCATTATAATTTATACTGAATACAGTTAGCTGAACTTTTACATTTGACCCACTTTAGTAGGAATTAAATACATCTTTTTATGCAATTTCATATTATATAAAATATTATAATATAATATAATATAAAATATTATATTATATTATATATAATATTATTAAAACATAAGATGTAATTATAAAAACAAGTATGACTTTTAATTTGACAGTATTTAAAAAATATAACTTTTTAAAAGTTTACTTTTAAGTGGCCACTTATTTGTTCCTTAATTATATTTTTGTTACTTAATTTTCATTTTAATTATTGGTAACACTTTAGAATAGGGAACACTTATTCACTATTAACTACAACTTTTCCCTCAATAAATTCCTAATTTGCTGCTTATTAATACTTAGTAAGGTAGTTGTTAAATTTAGGTATTGAGTAGGTTTAGGCATGTAGAATAAGGTCATGTAGAATAAGGCATTAATATGTGCTTAATTAGTACTAATAAATGGCTAATATTCTAGTAATATGCATGCTAATAAGCAACTAATTAAGAAACCATAAAATAAAGTGTTACCTAATTGTTACATAACAATCTGTTTTTATATGATATGATATACTAATACACTGTAAAAAACAAAAAAAAAAACACAATTTGTTGAGTCAGCTTCAAATAATTTGTTACCCTGCTGCCTTAAAATTTTAAAGTTGAATCAACTCAAATATCTATGTTATCTAAACAACATTTCAAGTTGACTAAATGTTAACTGAACATAAAATTTTAAGGCAGCCAGGTAACAAATTATTTTAAGTTGACTCAAATTGTTTTTTACAGTGTATGCTGTACTTTCATATACTGTAAACATACTTTTACGATTCAAAGTACACTACAAGTGCTCATTTAATACAATTAAGCACATTTCTTTTTCATATGAGAAAAACTTTACTTTATGACCTTATAAAAATCAAGCGTAAAATACATTTGAAAAAAAATATATCAAATGTAGGTTTAATTCAAGTAAATTAATGGTGAAAAACTGATCCAATATACTTGAATTCATCCTAAAATAATTAAGCTATTTTTATCTTGCTTCCAGATGAAAATCTAGTCATGTAAGATCAGTTTGACACATTTTAAATCAATTCTGTTTATTTTCTCCCACAATCAGAAAGTGCAGATACTGTGTGGGCTCTAGTAATGCGATGTCCAGACATCTGTGATTATTAATAGAGCCATAGAAGTGCGTTCAGCTTCCCTGTTTGACTATTAAACTGCTTGCTTTAAATGTAAATAGTTGTAGCCTTGTATGATACTCATATAATAATGTATTTCCCTCTGTTAATAACAGTATAAAATTTTAGTGCCTCATTAAATTTTACACAGCCATTAATGCCAGCTCAGGAACTCAGTATGCATTGTGAATAACACTGTGTTAACGGCTGGCGTATATGGACTGTTTCCCAAAGCCACTGAGGGAAGACTTCTTTTTTTTTTTATCCTTTTCAAAATTAAACAACATAATATTGGGTTTTCAACTTTGTTGCCTGTACAGTGATTTATCATAAGTATTATGATTTTAAAATTGTACTGTGTGTAATTATCTATGTGCATTTTCATTATCTAGAGGAGAATTTCATGCCACTGGAAATTCAGTGAACCTCTGTATTCATGTTTTGCAACTGTTTAAAACCAAATTCGCATGTGGTAAAACACATCCTTTGCAAGTTGTTAGATGTGTGAATTTCAAAAGCCTCTCATCTTACACTCTCTTATGAAACTGTGCTTAAGGAACAAGTATTTCAAAGAAGCCAGGCGGCCAATCAGTCAATAGCCTTGAGGTGCAGCTACAATAGCGAAATTCTGCGACCCAAAAAGGACCACAGTCAATAGAAAAGCAATGCATGAAGCACGGCTCACAAAGAAGTCGGTCAAAGTGGTGAATCTGCAATTTCTATTGAAAGGATTTCATCTTTGAAAATTTGCTGAATGTACGAATGTCTCTTCAGAATGGGACATTCAGGCCTAGTCAAATAACTATCAGCTGTGTATCACTTGTTTGAAGCACACTGCTATCTATTACTCAGTCTACCCAACAACATCTGTGATCTGATTCAGTCAAAAACTGCACTGATAGAGCATGTTGGGAATGTGACAGTGTCAAACAATGTGTTGTGACATCGCATGCCTTACATGTAGGAAAAATGCCACCCACAGTTAGGTCAGGGGTCTAGAACCCATATTTGTCCTCTCCAGTTTTTGAAAGAGCTAGATTAAATAGCCAATATTGCTATCAGTATGTGTAATGTGTATTGTCAGTACATGATCTATGGCCCTGAGTGGTCATGACATTTGGGTAAACAATATTATCAAGAGCTCCTGAACTTTGTACTTTGGAAATGCTGGGGAGTTGCATCATATTTTTAGGCAAACCGCTCAAAACTAACACCATTTCTTGACTAATCCCAATTTTTACTCAACGTTGCTGCTTGGTGAGGGTTAATTTTCTACGCAAGATACAATTATTTATCATTTCACACAATACAGCACTTAGCATTCAGGACTGTGAAACGTGAAACATGAAACATGTTCGAACTCCCCAAAACATCATAGCGAGATGATTGCACCACATCAAGTGGAAGATAGGAATGAAGATAACCGATGGAGAGATTTTAGATACAGGTTCAGGTTGTAAATACACATTCTCAGATCTCTTTTCTGGCTGGTCAAGATTAGTTATGATACAGCCATTCCAAGAAGTGCAAATCTTTTCAGGATTGACAGCAAAAGCAACACCCATTTCTTCATAACTGATGCAGCAGAGATACAGGCAATCAGGTGTTTGTTTACTAGATCATTTAAGTCGGCCTCAATGAGCTTGTTCTAATTAAAGATATGGAAGGTATTTCTTGTCCGCTTTGCATAGCTAATGACAAAGAGATCGATTGCTCAATAATGCTTCGATTTTGCCCGAAAAAAAATGCAGCCTAAAAGTAAATATACTTGGAAATTCAGTTCAATTTAGCAAGATTTTAGACGGCTGCAAAGCTGAAAAGAATACTGAAATGTTTGGCAACTCATCTGTGGTTGGGATCATAATATTGGTGCTTGCCAAGGCAAATATCATTGTTTTACTGTGCAGAAATTTTACATGGTTGGATTAACCTTTAGTGTGTAATTCAACCTACAGTACTATTTGTGCTTTGTTGACCTGAATGTTATCACCATTTTTACAAGTGTAAAGTTAATACTTTGTAATTAGGTCCATATGCAATACAAAACTGTTTATACCAGAAAAAAAAAAAAATAAATTAATTAATAATAATAATAATAATAATAATAATAATAAAAAAAAAAAAATATATATATATATATATATATATATATATTTGCATATATAAATATATATTTTTGTCTTTGAAAGAGAAAGAAAGAAAGAAAGATTTTTAAAATCATAAAAATATATTAAATCCAAGAAAATTATCTTACATATGTCACATATGAAGAAAAGCTTTATTAACCGTCTACAACAAGTGTGAACATATAACTGAATAAAATCAGCAGGAAACAGACTTTAAAAATGTATTTTCTTCTGAAATACATTTTTTAATTTGCAATATATTACATATACTATAAGACAGTTAAAACCAAATATATTGTACTACATATATATATATATATGTGTGTGTGTGTGTGTGTAAAATATATTTGGTTTTAACTGTCTTATAATATATGTAATATATTGCATTTTTTTTTTTTTTTTTTTTTTTTTTGTGGCCATTTTTGTGAATTTTTGGGAAAGAAAGAAAGAAAGAAAGTTTTATATTATCAGATAGATTGGATAGGATAGATGGATAAATCAGATCTGAAATACATTTTTAAATTTGCAATATATATAATATATATAATATAATATAATATAATATTACAATTAAAACCAAATATATTTTACATTTCCAAAATATATTTCATTGAACCTTACTGTTCAACATATATACAGCATATAATAATAATAATAATAATAATAATAGAAGTGTTTTTATCATATAGGAGTGTACAATTTTCATATTGCAAAATGATAAAAGGCTTTTCTATAGAGCTTAATATTTAAAAACTTGGTGGTGGTTTTTTTTTTTTTGTTTTGTTTTTTTTTTTCTTTCAGGAAAGCATCTCTCATATTTCCTTTAGAGAATGGAAAAGTACTATTTTATTTTTCTCATGTCCGAGGATTGGTCTCAAAATTCATTCTGCGTAGCACCACTTGACACCTCCAGAATTGTGATTCAGCTCTTTGGGCTGTTGATTCTTTCAGCTTATCGGCGCATTATGCTGGAAACCATTTTGGATGAAATTAAGCACAAATAATCCCCACCAACAAAAGCGAGCAAGCCCAGTCATGTTCAAATCGAAGTGTTTATTCACATCTAACGGACCTTTTTCGTGCTTCGCGGTCGAGGCACGTTCAGTCACCACCCTCTGAAACTCGAAACTAGAAAACAAGGCTGTTTTGAAAACTTTTTCATCTGAGTGCAGATATGGTTATGTTTTGATTTTCATCGCAGCAGAGGGGAGCAGAATACGTGCTGTGGCGAGAAACCTCCCTCCTGAAAACCGACAACTTTATTGCTTTGTAATATCCAAGACCTCACAGGAAAAACCGTCGACCTCTGGCGCTAAAGTGATCTAGACCTTTGGCAGACACGACTAACCCTTACCCCAAAATTAGTTAGGGCAAAACCTTCAGAAAGGGCAGCTGAACGTGAGGCGGTGAGTGAAAACACATCACAACTTTGTCGTGTACCTCCTTAGGGTACGACCTGACCTTTGACCTTCAGTCTCCACAGAGCCAGCTTTCATTTCTCTCTTCCTTTTTTCATTCAGCTTCCCCAAAATGTGATTTTTACACAGGATGTTCTGACCTCCACAGGTATATTCTCAATAAATGACTGCAGGAATGTGCACTCAGAGAAAGAGCTTTTTGTTTCCTTTGGGGTATGACCTTTGACCCCTGCAACAGGAATAATGCCAAGTTAAAAAAACACCGCATGAGGCTCTACTTTAGTCTGTCAATCATCCAGGCATGTCCCCTTCGCTTAAGTGCTTAAGAAACGTCCCCTACGCATGATAAAACGCCGGAGCGAGCCGTACAAACACACAGCTGTCAAGATAAAGCTGTTATTTACAAGACGCGATAGGTTACTGAGCTAACGATGTAGCGTTTGTGTGTTTTATGAACGTAAATGTCACGTTTCATAATAAGTACCTTGTAGATGTGGCTTTGACAATTCTGTTGACTTACAAACCAAAACTGTAATTTTACATACTGCATTTTATATTTCCCACATAAAAGCTACCGCAGTGCTAAAGAATTCTGGTTTATTGTGTTCTGGAAAAAAAAAGAAAAAAAAAGCTGTATATACTGTATATACCTTTTGTTTGTTTCTTGAAAGAAATTGATTCTTTTATTCAGGAACGATGCATTAAATTGACCAAAAGTGACAGTGAATTAATTTATAAGATTACAAAATGTTTATATTTTCAAATAAATCCTGTTCTTTTTAACTTTCCATTCATCTGTGAATCCTGAAAAATAAAATGTATAACAGTTTCCACATAAATGTTGGGAAACACAACTGTTTTCAACATTGATAACATTCAGAAATACTTCTTGAGCAGCAAACCAGCATAAAAATGATTTCTAAAAAATCATGTGTCGCTAAAGACACAAATTCAGCTTTGATTGCCGGTTTCTGCCACTGAATAAAAATTGGAAAGGTAATTGCGACTTTTTATCTTAGTTATCAGATTATAAACTCACAATTGTAAGTAAATAGTGTTTTTTCCCCTCAGAATTGGACTCAGTTGCGCAATTGCAAATTTATATCTCACAGTTCTGAAAAAAAGAAATCTGTAAATACCTTTTTGTTTGTTTGTTGAAAGAAATTGACACTTTTATTTAGGAACGATGCATTAAATTGACCAAAAGTGACTGTAAAGTCATTTATAACTTTACAAAATGTTTCTATTTTCAAATGAATCCTGTTCTTTTTAACTTTCTATTCATCTATGAATCATGAAAAATAAAATGTATCACAGTTTATACCAAAAATGTTGGGAAGCATTGTTTTCAACATTGATAATAATCAGAAATATCCCTTGAGCAGCAAACCAACATAAAAATGATTTCTAAAAAATCATGTCACTAAAGACACAAATTCAGCTTTGATCGCCAGTTTCTGACACTGAATAAAAATTAAAAAGGTAATTGCAACTTTTTATCCTAGTTATCAGATTGTAAACTCACAATTGTAAGTAAATAGTTATTTTTTTCCCCCATCAGAATTGGTCTTGCGCAATTGCAAATTTATATCTCACAGTTCTGAAAAAAAGAAATCTGTATATACTGTATACACCTTTTTGTTTGTTTCTTGAAAGAAATTGATAGTTTTATTCAGGAACCATGCATTAAATTGACCAAAAGTGACAGTAAAGTCATTTATAACTTTACAAAATGTTTCTATTTTCAAATGAATCCTGTTCTTTTTAACTTTGTATTCATCTGTGAATCCTGAAAAATAAATTGTATCACAGTTTCCACAAAAATGTTGGAAAGCACAACTGTTTTCAACATAATATTCAGAAATATTTCTTGAGCAGCAAACCAGCATAAAAATGATTTCTAAAAATCATGTGTCACTGAAGACACAAATTCAGCTTTGATCACCCATTTCTGCCACAGAATAAAAATGAAAAAGGTAATTGCGACTTTTCATCTCAGTTATCAGATTATAAACTCACAATTGTAAGTAAATAGTGTTTTTTTCCCCTCAGAATTGGACTTAGTTGCGCAATTGCAAATTTATATCTTACAGTTCTGAAAAAAAGAAGTCTGTATATACTGTATATACCTTTTTGTTTGTTTCTTGAAAGAAATTGATACTTTTATTCAGGAACGATGCATTAAATTGACCAAAAGTGACTGTAAAGTCATTTATAAGATTACAAAATGTTTCTATTTTCAAACAAATACTGTTAATTTCAAATTTCCATTCATCTGTGAATTCTGAAAAATAAAATGTATCACAATTTCCACAAAAATGTTGGAAAGCACGACTGTTTTCCACATTGATAATAATCAGAAATATTTCTTGAACAGCAAACCAGCATAAAAAAAAAATCATGTGAAACTAAAGACAACAAATTCTGCTTTGATCGCCAGTTTCCGCTACTGAATAAAATTTAAAAAGGTAATTGCGATTTTTTATTTCAGTTATCAGATAATAAACTCACAATTGTAAGTAAATAGTGTTTTTTTCCCCTTCAGAATACCTTTTTGTTTGTTTCTTGAAAAAAACTGATAGTTTTATTCAGGAACGATGCATTAAATTGACCAAAAGTAACTGTAAAGTCATTTATAACTTTACAAAATATTTCTATTTTCAAATGAATCCTGTTCTTTTTAACTTTCTATTCATCTATGAATCATGAAAAATAAAATGTATCACAGTTTCCACAAACATGTTGGAAAGCACAACTGTTTTCAACATAATAATCAGAAATATTTCTTGAGCAGCAAACCAGCATAAAAATGATTTCTAAAAATCACTAAAGACACAAATTCAGCTTTAACCACCCATTTCTGCCACAAAATAAAAATGAAAAAGGTAATTGCGACTTTTCATCTCATTTATCAGATTATAAACAAACAATTGTAAGTAAATAGTGTATTTTTCCCCTCAGAATTGGACTTTCTATTCGTCTGTGAATCCTGAAAAATAAAATGTATCACAGTTTATACAAAATGTTGGGAAGCTTTGTTTTCAACACTGATAATAATCGGAAATATCTCTTGAGCAGTAAAACAGCATAAAAATGATTTCTAAAAAATAATTTCACTAAAGACACAAATTCAGCTTTGATCGCCCGTTTCTGCTACTGAATAAAAATTGAAAAAGTAATTGTGACTTTTTATCTCAGTTATCAGATAACTCTCAAAGGCAATTTATAAGTAAATAGTGATTTCCCCCCTCAGAATTGCAATTGCAAATTTGTATCTTATAGTTCTGAAAAAAGATGTCAGAATTCAGAGAAAAAAGTCTGAATTGCAAGAAATAAGCTCGCAATTGCGAAAGTCTGTGTCTCACAAATCCAGCTTTATTTCACATAATTGTTAGTTTATAACCTCCACAATTCTGACTTTAACTCAAAATTGCAAGTTAATGCAAATTTAATGCAATTGTGAGAAGTCAGAATTGTGATATATAAATGTAAAAAAAATTGGAATTGCAAGAAAAAAGTCTGAATTGTCAGATAAAAAGTTGCCATTACCTATGGCAGAAAGGGGCAAAATCAAATAAATCAATAAATGCAATAAAAAAAAAAAATCAAATAAATGCAGCCTTGGTAAGCAGAAGCATTAAAAATATTACTGATCCCAAACTTTGGTACAGCAGTGTAAGTCACTGTTTAATCATCCAACAAGCATAATCATTAGTTGTATAGCTTGTAAAAGCATCCGCACACCTGTCCTCAATAAAACCCATGACTTGAGTCATTATTCATGTCTGTATCTGTGTGAGTCACACATTAAAGTTTAATGCTTATGCTGAAGTTTTGTTCCATCTCTGGGTATTGATGTTTGTCGTAGGAAGAGTCGCTAAATACTACACCAAATGTAATGTGTGCCCAGATATTATGTTAAAATCGACATTCCTTTCCAAGTGACTAAAAAAGAAATAGGCATTGAATTCCATCCTACAGCACCCTATGTTTCAATGACCTTGAAGAGCTGTAGAAAACGGCAGAGAGAGAAAACATTCACTGGCAGAAAAATTCTGAAGGTGTTGGAGAAAATGAAAGAGAAGAGGGGGCACTGAAGGTATCTATGGTTACCTTGGCTTTATCACTGTTTGTCTTGGATTGCAAGTGCAATAAAGTGAGAAAGAATGCTGAAGTGAGAGCTGTTATTGCATGAGCATTCTTTCACACAGAGTCACCAGGAGACAACATAGGAGGTCCAGTGTGTCCCATTCGCTCTCTCTCTCTCTCTAGTTCCATCTGCTCTACACATTTGATATACTCATTTCTCATTCAAATGTCCTACTATGTCTAATTTAGTCCATGTTTACCAAGGTCTTTTTTTGAATATTAAATGAAAAATTAGGTATCTGCCTGTCTCGATATTTAAATGTACCCTGTAATGCCACTGAGCGCACCAGGATTATGCATTTTTGTAGGCCACCCATTTTGGTTTGCATCACCCTGGTTCCCTCAACAAAAAGCCAACGTGTTTTGACATTAGCTTTTTAATTTTTGCAAATAAATAAATAAATAAATAAAAAATCTCTCTGATTAACAAAGGTTTATAATTCTTACACATTTTGCCTGAGGTAAAACAACATCAGAGAATAAACAAATTACACCACCAACACATGACTTTCGATCTTTGTTTAAAATCTACAAGCTGTAAAGTTTGAATTGGAAGAGTTTGCAAACATGCAAGTATAAACAAGGCTGTAAAAACAGATGAGTGAGTAGATGATTTACCAGTTCAAGATGGTTTAATATTTCATGTTATTTTATTCACAGGTATTGATGTATTTAATGTTACAAATAAAATAAAATAAAAATAAAATGCTTAAATATCTTGAGCTTGTGTTAACCACATTTCAGGCATTTAATCAAAAGCCCATAAAAAAAAAAAAAAAAAACATTGACTTCAGGATGATGGAATGTTTCGGTGTAAAAATATGGATTTATTTATTTATTTATTACATTTTCAACCAAGTAGAATGCATGTTTGAGTTTCTACATAAAAATATCATATAACATGCAGATCAGGGTTATTATATAGTGAACTAAAACTAAAACCATCAAGTTTTTGTTACTGAAAAAAAAACAAAAAAAAAAAACATGAAAGTTAACAGAAATAAAACAAAATTTTTAAAATGCATATTATCTATGCATATCTTTATATATCAATTCATATATCATGATTTATGTATTATAAATGATTTAAACATAATATTATAATATTTATAATAATTACAACCTATTTAATAAGTAGAATAAAAATGTAATTACAAATATTTAGTTTATATAATTTTTAGCTAGTTGCCTAGTTGTCAGATTTCTCATTTGATAGTTTAACTTGATGTACTGAAATAACTAGAACAAAAACAGAAATAAAAAGCAATAATAATACATATATATAAAAAATAAACAAAAATACAAAAAGAAAAAGAAAATATATAAGTATTGAAAATTTGTGACCCTGGACCACAAAACCTTAGGGGTATTTTTTTCTTTTTTATTGAGATTTATACATCATCTGAAAACTGAATAAATAAATAATCTTACCATTGATGTATGGTTTGTTAGGATAGGACAATATTTGGCCAAGATACAACTATTTGAAAATCTGAAATCTGAGGGTACCTCAATATAATACCAAATATTGAAGGAAAACACCTTTAAAGTTGTCCAAATTAAGTTCTTAGCAATGAATATTACTAATCCAAATTAAGTTTTGATATATTTACAGTGGGAAATTTATTAAATATCTTTATAAAACATAAGGATTGCTTAATATCTTAATGATTTTTGGCATAAAAGAAAAATCGATAATCTACACAAATATACCCTTGCTACTTAAGACTAGTTTTCAGGTCCAGGGTCACATATATCTTAAATGTGTCTCAATAATACTAATATAACCGCTGCGGATGAAATACAAGCATTCAGTTGCCATGAAAGATAGCAAGTCCAAGATCCTATTTTGTATGAAATGTACCAGTAAGGCTAAAGAGAGATTTTTTAAAAGCCTTCGTGTACTTGTGATGTTTTAAAATATCGTCTGGTTGGGCAGCTCTCTAGTTTTGGAGCAGCACAATTGTGTGTTATTCAGTCCAGCTGTATCATTCTGTCCCATCCTGATAAACCGCATAAAGAGTGAAATGCATTCAGCTCCTCTACCAGCCCCCCTCTACAGCTCTCCAGGATCCTGGCCCCACAATTCACAGTGTGATCCTCAAGATGGGGGCCAAATTATTTCCTGTGTTACCCCCTCCTCAAGATGTATCATCCCTACGCTTGTAGACCATCATCACCGCTATCTCTCCCTCTTTCTCTGTCTCCCTCTCGCTCCAAAGAGGCTGGAGAATTGAACACTCAGCTATTATTAGTCTGTGAAAGGACAATGTTTGGAGGAGCCATTTGGCGAGATATGGGGTGAGGAGGAGAGAGCGCAAAGGGGTCCCAGCCAGCCTTTTCTTCTCCATTTGTCTCCTCCGTTCTCCCTTTCTATTGCCCTCCTATCGAGGAGCACAATCGCTTTTCCCTGTGCAGTAAGAATGATGTTTTCAGCAAGGAATGCTAAAACCAGGAGGGTTCTTGAGGGACTGTGTTTTTGGTCAACGTATGTCAAGCTAAATTTACTCTTAGATTCTAATCTAAAATCTTCACTATAGATGTTATTCATTACAGAAGTGTTCTCATAAGACATGTTGACCCCTCGCTAGTGCTCTTTTTCAATATACCCTCCAACGACGTGAAACACCATCAAAAATATCATAACACTCAGTATCGGTATTGACACATGGATGTGTTTCCTTATGTCATAACAGATGAGGATGCTATTTCAGTGGAGGCATGCCAACTCTCTTGGAAGGTTTATTGAAGATTTCCGCTGACAAATACAAAGTAGGCCGAATCGTGCCAAAAACTGCACATGAGAAAAATCGCATGAAACTACAGCCTGAACGCTGAGAGAGTGTGAACAAGCAAAATGTATTCGCCCACATCTCACTGAAAATGCAGCGAGACCATCTGAACGAAAGCTTGCATTAGTACGCATTCTTCAAAGGTGAGAATGGAATATTTATTATTAAACAAAATAGTGTAGACTCCTTCTCTTTCTCCCTCTCTCTCTCTAATGTTCTGAGACTTGAACATTCAGTACCGAATGTTCAGTTGTTTACTGCATATTTTAAGATTTAGGTCACCATACAGAATTAACATAGAGACAGAGATAGATTATTGCAAAGATTGATCATGAGCACTATTTTCACAAGTGCACTATACCTTTAAGAGCTGTGCACATGCAATAATAATAGAACTGTATGCATTTGTACATAAAAGTATTCTGTTGAAAAAAGACAACCTTTATTAACCCCCATGTCGTGTTCTAGTCATTTTTACCCAGAGAGAGATTTGTCTTTAAAAAAAAAAAAATGCTAGTTAATGGTATTGCATTAGACTAAAACACACTGACTTTGCTCTCACAGAGTATAACAACTCCCCAAAACAATTTAGATATTTTTGTACTTTTGTTCTCAATAATGACCAGCTTATTATTATCCACAAATAATGTTTTTTTTTTTTTTTTTAACTCAAAAAGCTTAGATCAATGACACCTACAATCAATCAACTCCAAAAAGAAACACAAAACATGTTCTAACTGAAATAACATTTAATTAAAAGATTGAATCCAATTTGCGAGAACTACTGTATATAGCATTTTTGATCGGGAACACAAAATTAGGTAAAAGATTTTCAGCACAGCAAGGATTAAATTTGAAATGAAAAATAAAAACATTCTATTATGAGCACCTTTTTTACCCCTAATTCTAACAATGTTCTTGTTTCTGTAGCTTCTATTGTTTCTATAGTTTTTGATGTACACTCTTAAAAATGAAGGTGCTTTGAAAGGTTCTTCACAGTGATGCCACAAAGAACCATTCAGTCAAAGTCTCTATAAAGAACCATCTCTTTCTTACCTTTTTATAATCTGAAGAACCTTCTTTTGCCATAAAGAACCTTTTGTGAAACAGAAAGGTTCTTTAGATGTTAAAGGTTCTTTATGGAACCATTTAGACAAAAAAGGTTCTTCTATTGCATCATGAAGCATCTTTATTTTTAAGAGTATAGTGATATCTAGATTCACTTGTGGCATACAGACTATTTTAGTTTTATAAACGGTATTGATTTATAATATTGGCCATTGCATACAAAAAATAATAATTAGCAGTTTATTGGTTTCAACCAGAATTCCAATCCCTACCAAGCGGTTTTATTTTGCACCAGGCTCGTGCTTCAATTGCGGCCTCTTTCGAACCCATCACCCAAGGTAGGTGTACTGTGTGCAAACAGACATGTGAGCCAGAGACCCTGATACAGCGCCCAGATCAATTTGAGATTGAGGGATACATTATGAGAAAAATGCTTACAGAATTTAACGCCAAGATTATTTTAGATATTATCTAACCCACTTGTCAAAACCCTGCCAACCCATAAGTGAGGACTGAGATTTCTGCTCAATGTGGAATTTTCGAATTTAGCAAGTCTACAGAGCAAGCAAAAACCATGGAAGCAGAAAGCTACCATTTTAACGTTTGCCTTTAAAATAAACACCATCAGTTCTCAACCTTGTCCTAATATACATAGGACAACTTTTCTTTAGGTTTTCCGATTTTGTATAGGCTTCCTGATGGCTATACAGTGTACAGCTGAAAAATATCTAACATATAAAAGGCTAGTTGAGGAAAGAACCCGTCTGAATGTTACCTCAAAGTTCAAAACATACTGCACACTCCTTTCATTAATTTATCATTCCATTACATTTTTTCCCCCTCTTCATCTTATATGAGGTCCACAGTACCATCGATTTTTCCACTACATGCTGTAGAGTTTGTATCAATATCCTCGGGTCCAGAATCAAATCAAGTGTAAGTACAGCTCTTCAGGGGTGGTTAACAATGAAAAGGTCTCTTTATTAGAAATACCGTACCGGCCTAACCATGTTCAATCCCAGTCAGTGCGCTCTCATGATGGACCACGACCAGCACTCGAACACTGATCAATACCAAGCCTCTCTCTCATCAGCAATAATCACAATGTTCCTCTCTGTAGCTCCTCCATCCAATCCTCTGACCAATCTTGTTGATGGAATGCCAAGGCCAGGATTATGGGATGATTGTCACATGGCTTTTATAATGGCTCATGAAATATAAGGATATTCATGACTTATGTTGTGTTCAGACTCAAACTGTTGGAATTCCAAAGCTCCTACTAGGATTGTGTGCCATTCATAGTTGAATTGAGACTGCCTTTTTACTTAAAAGAAAAAAAAGGTTTATTAGAGCGCTGCAAAAATGAGTTCTAAAACCCAAGGCCTCATTTATAAAATGTTGCATCTAAACCATCCTACATTTGATCTAAGAAGAATTTTTAGATGTGCATGTGATTCAGAAATACAAACATACACACAAAGCATGCATACACCTCTCTTCCAGAAGTGGAATCTTTATATCGTAAATGATCTTGAATTGCACAGCTGAATGGTTTCAGATCTCTGCTTTGTAGACGCCCACTAATTAATGTCATTAGCATTTAAAAGAGCACCAGTTAACATCCAAATCCTTTACTTGGGAACGGCCAAGTGTCAAGAATTGCTTAGATTTCCAAATATCTGCAGTACTCCAACACTGAAAGGTGTGCACACCTGCTTAGACCCTAATGTAGTGCCAAGCACACTTCCACGTCAAAGACTGTTTGTACATCTGAAAATTGGCGTAGATTTTATCATACACACTCAAATATTTGATCTTAGAGTGTCTTAGGGCTTCCAGGAGCCTGGGCTCCATCCATTTGAATGTTTTTTTTAAAGGTTTTTAATTTAAAGCCTGATAAAGAGTTTGTGGTTAACAAGTTCAGTCTATTTTCATGTTTTATTCTGACATAAAATACAGCAGTTATCTTGCTAACAAGTGGCTAAATTGAACTACAGAAGTTTTGCTTATGTGTTTGTCAAATCATGTGACCATGGTGTAGTGCATTTCTAGCTTTTTATTTCTGGTAAATGTATTTAGGCTTTAAAATTCATAAAAATTGTGTTCATTTTTCAAGATTATTTTGATGAACAAAAAGCTTAAGAGGTTATTTTCTGCAGTAATACAAAAGCTAATGGAAAAAATAAATATAAAATTTTTTTTTAAGAAAACTTAACTATTGCACGAGGTGATGTCTTTATAGGAATTTGTCCAGTGTGTTGTAGAGAAAAGTATGATTTTTAGGGGAAAAAACAAGCATGAATGTCCATCCCTAATCTATGAAAGCCCATTTCTGCCACTGAATTAAAAAAAAAAAAAAAAAAAAAGATAATTGCGACTTTTTATTCTGATATTTTTTACATCTTGCAATTCTGACTTTTTTTCTCAAAACTGCAATATAAATGAACAATTACGAGTTATAAAGTCAGAATTGATAGATATAAATTCAGAAATGTGGGATATAAATTCACAATTGCGAGAAATAAAGTCAGAATTGCAAAATATAACCTCGCAATTCTACATTTTTTTTCTCAGAATTGTAAGATATAAAGTCACAATTGCGAGTTATAAAGTCCAGTTCTGAGGAGAAAAAAAAAAAAAAAAACTTATATGTTCACAGAATTGTGAGTTTATATCACACAATTCAGACTTTATTTATCAGAATTCTGAGAAAAAGGTCAGAACTGTAAGATGACTAGTTGCAATAACCGTTTTTTTTCAGTGGCGGAAATGGGCTTCCATACTAAACCTACCATCTGTAAGTATGGCATAAGAAAATCCTAAAAAAGTGAACAAATGAGATTGTAAAATACTTATGAATGAGATTGTGATGAAAAAATCCTATTCCCTTTATGTTAGGGTGACATACGTTGCCTTTTTCCCAGACATGTCCTGGCCAGGATTCTATGCTGCCTGAAATATCCAGGTTTTGGCTTTGTTTTCCTGTTTTCAAACTTGCTGAAGGTAATGATCAAAATGTAGTTTGACCAATAACATGCAGGAATTGTACATAATTGGCCAATCGTGGCATGAGAAGGTGGGATCTAGAGAGAATGCTCAAAGTGATGCAAATACACGTACATATTAGGTGTGTTCGGCTTATGAAGCAGCTCTGTGCAGACCGATCGGTTTATGACATGAAAGTAAAGAGTGATTCAAAAGCATCTTCTCTTCATAGCTCTGACAGTATTCTCTCGCAGTGGCACTTCAAGTTGAACACATTATTTTAGGCAATATGGAAATCATGTCCATGAAAAAGAGGACATATGGTCACCCTACATGACTGAACCAGGGTGACAAAAGTGTTGCATAGCCAGACCTTCAGATTGAAGGCAGAAGGATTGAGCTTAATCGCTACACAGGGTTTGCCAAAGAAGCCGTTTGATGACCATATTAAGAAACCAATCACAGCTCTTTTCATATTCCTACAATAACATACTGGCACGCAACCAATAAATCATTTAGGAACGTTATGCAAGTTTACAGCAAAATGGTGCAGACTCTATGGCATGAACACAAATTTCTAAAAATCCAGCGTTTTAGTCAACCTCTAAGTGGCTTTCTTCTTCCATGAGGAGTTTTTGCACCGTGGTGGCTTTGTTTCCAGGCAGAACATTGAAGAACATCCTATAGAGTTTAACCAATAAGACAACTTCCAAACTCCTGAGGAGTTTCCCATTTCATGTACCTTATGTATCAGATGTTCAGCCAACAGTCCATGGGCGTGACATCTGGAGCTGAGACTAGGGTGACACTAACCTGACACTGATATGGCCTACAAAATTTTATAATACAGTACCTGCAGCACGCCATAGGTCTTACAAATTGAGACAAAGAACAGAGAGATTGCAAACTTTGTTAGTTTCAGCACAACAGAAAGCCTTTATGTTCTGAAACTAACAAGTAAGAATATTCCACATCCAACTCTGGATGGAACGCCACATTGCTTATGACTACCAGTCCTTCTCTGGTGCAGCAGGTTTAGGTTGTGAGGTGGCAAACAACCAGAAAACCAACATTCACCCCATGTGACTGGCTTTGCAGTTCCAAGCTTTAGACACGGAGTGAGATAAACGTGATGTAAACTCTCCTCCCCTCACGAACCCTTCCTCACGCCGAGCCCAGTATGGCATCTCCAGCCTCATGTGGTGCGTGGACTAATTGCGGCAGGCGAACACTTTAGGCCCATTAAAAGGTGTGAGACCCCCTCTTTGTCCCCCTGTTGGAACAGATGGCTTTGGCAGCCTTCAGGATTCTGTTTAACTAATTGCCAGCACTCAGAGGACCCAGAAAGGGGTCCATAACACCGTCACTCCTTCTCGGTACAAGCCAGGCGCCTGGGGGGGAAAGGTCAAGGCCAAGGCTAGGAGCAGGAGGTGGTGAGGTAAACATAGGCGTGGTGCCTAGCCACCCGTGGTCCTCCCGGGAGGAAAGGAGGAAGGAAGAGAAGATTGTTTCAGGAAACAGAGCGCTGTCAATGCAGGAACTGTTTTGCGATGACATATTGTGATCAGTATGAGGTGAAATCGAAGGCGGGGAGGGGTCATTGAGTTCATATTGTCATACAGCCAAAGCTTACCAGCTTCAAACTGTAGCGATGGTGCTTTAAAGTCAGATAAAATGAAAGTAGCAATCTTTTCTTCTTGATTGTGAATTTCTTCAGTCTAACTGAAAAAATGTAGGATGGGGACTTGGTTCTATGCATCAGTTGTGCATTGTATTCTGAAATGTGGCCATTGCACTCAAAAATACATTTGTGCTTGTAGTCGATTGCAGAAGGTTTGGGTTTAAGTGGACTAAATGATTGGACCAACAACAGCATTGATGAAACTTCTTAGAGAAGGTTTGGGTGTGCTATCAGTTGCGTCTTTTTAATTAATTCCCTTTAAAGCAACCAAAATGATCAAAGAAATCTAGATGCAACTCTTGTTGGAAGATTCTTTTTAAGGCTCATTTCTCACTTTTAACTACGACCTTATTAAACTCCTATTGTTGCTTTTTAATAGTTAGTAGTAGAATTCAAATTTCCTGATAATTTACTTACCCCCATGTCATCCAAGATGTTCATGTCTCTTTCTTTCTTCAGTCAAAGAGAAATGAAGGTTCAATACAGCTTCAAAGGCCTCTACATGATCCCATTTTATGGAGAGAAAAAAAAAAATATATATATATATATTCTCCTCCAACTTCAAAATCCCACAACATTGTTAGTTTTACCTTTACCTTTTTTTTAACCTGTTGATCCCCATTGAAGTCCACTATATGGAGAAAAATACCGTAATATTTTCCTCAAAAACCTCAAATTCTTTTTGACTGAAGAAAGAAAGATATGAACATCTTGACTTAGGGGTGAGCAAATTATCAGGAAAATGTAATTCTGGAGTGAACTAATCCTTTAAAGAAGGGCTGTATCCGAAATAGCCCCATATACCATATATTCACTATTCACAACATTAGTCCACTCATACAGTTCACTTGAAAGAGTGAATGAAAATGAGTAAGTGAATTCGGACACTTAGTGCACCGGAAGAACTGCCGCTTTGCATAGTTTGTCCTTGCTGTTAATAATAATCATTTGAAATGGCGAGTGTACATTAGTTGCATTCTCGTTTTTGCGGTGCATTGTGGGATTGAATGAGAGCACTCAAGACTGTCCACTATGGTTTCGGACATCACTAAAAATGGCTGTCCCCTCAAATAGTGCCACATTTGAGGGTATAGAGGGCGATTTCGGATACAGCTCAGGGGTTCTCAACTCTGCCCCGCAAGATCCATTTTCCTGCAACCTTGATCAAACTCACCTGTCTGTACCTTTCTAGTGATCCTAAAGACTTTGATTAACTTGTTCAGGTGTGTTTGTTTAGGGTTGGAGCTGAAGAGTTGAGAACCCCTGCTTTAGAGTATCTGAAATATCCCACCTCAATAGCAGCAAAAGTGTTTTGCAATACAATATGAACACAATAAGTGATGTACTTATTTTCTAAAGTAAGTACATAGTAGTTAAGGCTACTTAATATAAAGTGGGACCCATATTTTTGTTAGCTGGGATAGTTGACCATTCTGACTCAACCCTACTGAGTGCAATATCATATACTAGTGAAAAAAATATCTGTAAGCTTAAATACTAGGCAGTACAATATTGTGTTTCTTTCTAACACAATGTGAGTCTATTTGCAGTAGGTGATTGTCAAGGCCTTGGGAAAAAAACATTCCGCTTAGTACTGTAAAAGGAAAGTTGCGTGGGATTTATATAAATCAGGTGATTGCGGTGCCATTTAGAATCAACATCCCATAATAACGCCACTTCTGCAGATCAATGTTGATTAAAGATATCAATGTCTATTAAATGCAACTCACATACGCCCACACATACATTAATATAAAACTCGATGTGGTTGCATAATGCATTCACAAATGGACCTCTGGAGGCAGAATACTAATTGAAACCCAAAACTGTATGTTGGAGAGACAGAGGTTGAGTGTGTGTGTTTGCAAATGTGTGCATGTGTAGCTGGCTGGCTTTGGGGGCACCGAACGCAGGGATTTATTCATTGCCTAATGAATGTGACATTTAGCTGATATTTGCATGCCATGTGCCGTTGCTTTTGCATGCAAAACACTACGCTTAGATTAAATACGTCTTGGCAATTACATACAATGATCCATGCACTTATATAGAGCAAGTTGGCCGCACTGGCCTGGATGTTTGTCCCCGGGAACTTAATGTCAGAGAGCTCATTAACCGCTACAAACTGACCTGCGAAACATTCAAAACAACAAAAACAGAACTTAATATCCAGCCTCTGCGGATCCCAGAGCGATGCTGTTTTGTTCAAGTTTCTATAACCTTGAAAACAGGATGCAGGTTGCCACGGTGACCCTCTGTCACATTCTATTGGCTCGCTGCTCATCACTCATGTGATGAGAGAAGATTACAGTTAACAAATTTACCCGGTAACCGGGAGAGTTGCTCGGGCGCACTCCCTGCAGATTTGCTCCTGCCTCCGCAACAGACACATGATGAGATTGTAGGGCCGTCTGAGGTGTCGACTCGTGCCGGATGACATCAGATTCTGAGAGCAATGGCATTACTTGTCTAATGGATATGTCACGGTCACCGTCTGACTGGCAGCCAGCAGAATAACCCAAGTCTGCTGGCTTCATTTAAGACATGTTTAACTGTGTAACTCTTTTAGCCTGCCAACCTGTGGCCTGGACGGTTCTTTAATACTAAATGACAAGTAAAAAGTAGATTTATTTTTTTTTTAAATACAAGATAAGATGAAATGTAAGGCTATTTGATCATAAAATTAACCATGTCAGAATGTCAGAACAATTACGAACAGTATTCAAGAAGTTCTTGCCGGCTCACCTAAGGTGGCATGTCTCCTTAAGTCGGTTAATTAATTTTCACACGCATAAATAAACAATATAAAAAGCAATGCAGTTACCGAGCTGGTTGCTATCATTCCTGACATTTGGACCCTATTAAGGTGCTAATGCCCATAGCTGCGTTACTTTCAGTCTTTCTGCTAAGATCACACTCATTAATGGAAAGGTCTGTCATGACAGTTGTAGCATGCCAAGCTGCAAGCAATCACGCTAATAGGATTTCAGGGAGGAAAAAAAAATGTTTCACTTTCTGTACGTAATTAAATGTGAGCAAAAAACATTCTGTCAAGACCTCAGGGACACATTATTGTTTGTGTTCAGCTTTGGCTGCATGAAGAAATATTAGTCCTTGTAGGAAGACAAATTATTATAACTTACTTAGGAGTATACAGTGTAATTCATCCATTTCTGCGAGTAATATAGGAAAAATGCTCAAAACTGGGCTGTGGTATTGGACATTCTGTGCTAGTGAATATTACAGGTTGATATAGCTAAAAAAAATACATAAATCAAATAAAATGACATTTTTATAGGTTTTAATAGTTTTATTTCATAAAATATTTATTTAATAAAATATTTATTTAATATTTACAATATGTGACCCTGGACTTTTAATGCCAAAAATCATTAGGATATTAAGTAAAGATCATGTTACATTAAGACATTTTGTACATTTTCTTCTGTAAATATATAAAAACTTAATTTTTGATTAGTAATATGCATTGCTAAGAACTTCATTTGGACAACTTCGAAGGCGATTTTCTCAATATTTGGATTTATTTGCACCCTCAGATTGCAGATTTTTACATAGTTGTATCTTGGCCTAAATATTGTCCTGTTCTAACAAACCATATTAATGGAAAGCTATCGGATTTATTGATTATTATTTATTCAGCTTTTTTATGTAAAAATTGACCCTTATGACTGGTTTTGTGGTCCAGGGTCACACATTTCAGACATTTTATGATTTTTTTTAGGTTAATATGCAAGAAGTAACACAGTAAAATAGTTAATAATAATCTTTTCCACATTTTTTTTTTTTTTTCAGTTTTTTGTTGAACCAAATCAACAAACCGAGATTGATAATGAATCTTCTCAGCTTTTCTTCTCTTCCCATTTTTATGAGGTATAAATTTATTTTATATTTGCATTATTTCATTGTAAACATTCATGATGTTACTTTATTTTTTATAGCAAATAATTAGGTAACACTTTATAAAAACTACACACTATGAACCATTACTTAAGCATTAGTAAATAGTCAATTCATCATTTATAAAGCATTATTACCACATTAATAGACAGTAGTAAGCAGTTTATAAATTCGGCTATAAATGTTTTGTTTCTGATTTATAAGCATATATATAATGTTTTTTTTTTAGTAATTGTATTTTCATAATGTATTAATGATCAATTAATAATTTCTAAATTAAGTATTATATTATTAACAGACCAGTTATTTAGGAGTCGTCAGAGGTTCATAAGGTCATTTAGAAAGTGTAACTAAATGATTAATAAACTTTAAATGCACATTTATACATATTACTTAAAAATACAATAATAGTACTATAATATTCCTTAGACCTCCAGAAAACATAACTTAGCAGTAACATGAACCTAAGCCTCTGAAATCTGATATAAAGATTATTATTTTTTTTTATTTTTTTTATCATTTGTTGAATATACAGTATTTGATTTTCTATTTTAGCTTTTTATTTGTATTTACATTCTTGCTTGCATTCTTTTATCTCATTTATTCTTTAAATATTCTTTGTAAAAGCTTAACGAGGCATAAATAGTTTTCACTTAAAATAAACTCACAAAATCAGTTAACTGACAACTACTAAATGTTTTACAACTACCTGAATTAATCATGAATTACAGTAGAAATATGTGTTAATAAAGCATTTATTAACCTACTATTACTATATTTCTAAATAATATGTATAAATATACATTTAAATAGTTTATTAAGAATTTACTTACGCTTTTTAAATGATCTTATGAACCACTGATTACAACTAAATAACTGATTTGTAAATAATGTAATACTTAATTTAGAATGATAAATTGATCATTAATAAAGTATGAAAATACAATTATTAAACACATTATAGATGTTTATAAATCAAGAACAAAGCTTTTATAGCTGCATTTATAAACTGCTTACTACTGTCTAGTAACGTAGAGATAATGATGTATACATGATGAATTGACTATTTACTAATGCTTAACTAATGGTTCATAGTGTGTAGTTATTATAAAGTGTTACCAATAATCATAAATCATAAAATTCAATTTCGTATCTTAAAAGTCACATTTTTGAAAATAGCATTTCAAATAGGGAAAAAATGCAATATTTAAAAATATTAGTTTTTGATGTATTTTTAATCAAATAATTACATCTTTGATGAGCAAAAGAGCCTTATTTAAAAAACTAAAAAAAAAAATCTTAATTATTCAATTTGTACATTTTTAACTTAAAAATACAATTATATAATATTTGATATTGAATAATATTATTAATAATTTAAATCAAATGTATATGCACTACCAGTACAGAAATAAATAATAGGGACATATTTAATATTATTATTGTCTTAACTACTCTAGTAACTATTGTTTTCCTAAGCGACATCATATATACCCCAGGTGTCAGATGTTCTTGCCAAAATAAATGGTAGCGGGTGTTGCACTCTGGGCCCATTTGTAGGCCTGTCTCGAGAGCTTTGATATGTGTGTGTGCGTGTCTTTGTTATAGTGTGTGTGCTTGTCCTCTGGGTGCTGTGCATCGAGTCTTAAAGTGTCTCTAATTATCCCTGACCTTCTGGGACGTTCTCCACTTTCAATCCTCACCCCTGTGGCTTCTTTCAAAATGTCCTCTTTCTTTCTTTTCGTCTCTCTCCTCTTCCTCCTGTTTGTCCCTCAACCGTAAAAATAACCCTCCAATCCCAGCCATCCATTAATTGGTACCATTTTTTAGGGAGACAAAAGAAAGGGGTTTGGGTATAAAACGATCCCTCCCAAGGTCAAGGCAGGACACGGGCAAAGAAACACCTGGCTGTTTGGGTGAAAAGTGCTTTTTAATAACACTGCCGCTAGTAAATTGTTTGCTGCCGAATCAAAATCCATCATTAGCAGCCACTCGGTGCAAATTAATGCAATTACGTGTTCAAAAGATTGCAGATTTTTATAATATTTCCTCACCGCTTATTCTGTCAAACATCAAAAGCTTTCGGGTTCTGTAGTAAATAAATCAAGATGCCTATGAATTGAATGAAAGATGCTTCCTTGACTGTATGATCAAGCAGATGTGCTTCCCAAGACACCCGAAAGGCTAAATAGACTAAACATTAGCTTGAAGTGCTATAAACAAACAACGCTATTGTGTCTACATTTACCCTTTGCCCCTTGTGCAAGGTTCAAAAGTTCAGAAAGTCAAACAACCCTCGCAGTGTCCACTCACAACAGGCAAACATTCATAGTGCCACTTCCTGTCAGGAATATATGAGGCCCATTATGGGACCAATTCTCACTATTAACCATTATCTATGACATTTGCCTCAATAATTGCTAATTTTCTGCTTAATAATAGTTGGTAAGGTAGTTGTTATGCAAGACTTGCGATTGGTCCAATGTTGTGGAACTGACATTGACGAGTGGCGCTGCGTTTAAAATTTGATTTAATATTTATTATTTACAATATATGACCCTGGACCACAAAAACAGGCTTCAGTAGCGTGTGTGTAATAGCCAAAAATACATTGTATGGGTGTTTTTTTTTTCTTTTACGCCAAAAATCATTAGGATATTCAGTAAAGATCATGTTCCATGAAGATATTTTGTAAATTTCCTTCTGTAAATGTATAAAAACTTTTTTTTTGATAAAAACTTAATTTTTTGATTAGTAATATTCATTGCTAAGAACCTCATTTGGACAACTTTTTCAAATAGTTGTATCTTGGCCAAATATTGTCCTATTCTAATAAACTATACATTAGTTGAAAGCTTTCGGATTTATTAATTATTATTTATTTAGCTTTCAGATGAAGTATAAATCCCTTATGACTGGTTTTGTGGTCCAGGGTCACAAATTTATTTATTTATTTATTTATTTTAGTTCAATATGCAAGAAGTAACACAGTAAAATATAGTTAATAATATTTTTTTCCACACTGTTTATTTTTTTCTAAGCTCACAGTGAATTGTTGAACCGAATCTTTGAAATTGAGTTTGATAATGAATCTCCTTAACTTACCATTTTTATGAGGTATAAATCAGAGACATGATTACAAACAGAGTTTATCTTATAGTTTATTTTTCATGCTAATAAATCATGACACAAAGATCAGTTGAAAACCTGTCTGTTTTTAGAAAACTGAATCAAATAAAAGTGTATTAAAATCTTTGTAAGATACACAGTTACTTTATTTTTTATAGCAAATAATCATAATATCATAAAAATTCAGTTTTGTATCAAAGGAATAAATTACATTTTAAAAGTCACATTTTTGAAAATAGCATTTCAATTGGAAAAATATATATATGTGGTATTCTATTTGTACATTTTTAACTTAAAATAAAAATAAAATTGTGTAAAATTTGATATTTAATCAAATAAAAAAATAATAATAATTAAATTAACTGTATATGCAGTACCAATAAAGAAATAACGAACTGACATTTAAAATTCTTTTAACTTGACACAGCATCTTAAAAATGCAACACACATGCGCTAGGCGCTGAAGATGTGAGAGCAACATTCATACACGTCAGCTTAGCATGTTTGCATTGAAATGGAAAAACTGTGCCCTTAAGGTATTAATATGTGCTTTATAAGTACTAATAAACAGCCAATGTGCTAGTAATATGCATGCTAATAAGCAACTAGGTAACAGTGAGAACTGGTCCCCAAATTAAAGTGTTACCATATCTATACTAGCTTGATAATAATTGATAGTTATATTAATCTTTCAATCCTTTGGCTAAAACCTTCAGGTTACATCAGCACAGCACTCAGATTGATGTATTCACACTGTGATTTGGTACAACTAGGGACGTTGAGTCATTTTAAACAATCTGCCATTTTTAATGTTTACTTTTTGTTTCAGCTGTGGTTAAAGGAAACTCCTGTTTGACTGAGCGTTGAACATAAGTTGTAATCAGCACTGAAATCTGACGTGCACAAAAGCCTGGATTTATTCCCCACAGAGTCAGACTGCCCCGAGGAACATTTGATTGTTTAGAAGTTGATCTTTTTCAACTCAAGAGACTTAAAGGGACAGTTCATGTAAAAGGACGATATTCTGAGAAATATCTGATTACAGAATTTTCATTTCTGGCTAAACTATCCATTTAATCAGGTTCTAAGCTATTTAATTAAAGTATAAAAATAGACACAAATGAGCCTATTGTTAACAAAAGCACTATTTGGATTTGAACAGATTAGTTTTTCATACTCAGCGGGACTGAAATCACAAAGTATTTCTGTAAAATCTCAAGGGAACAAGTTCTACACATGTAAAATAATAATTTTAATGAATGGTGCAGATTATGCAAAACTGATTGAGTTTATATTGAAATTTGGAATATCTGAGAACAGTTTGAATAGAGATATTTATTGACTTGATTTATTATATTACTAGTTTGCTATTTTGACTGAGAGAGGTGATGAAAACATGCAATTGAAAATATAACCGTTAAAGGAGAAAAAAACACTAGTAATTTAATGCCAGTGTCTGAACCTAACAATATAGGTGTACACAACCATCATATAACCATCTGAACCGATGTTTTCAGAGAACGGCATCCATTATGAATACAGCCAGCAATCCATTAAACACAATTCATAGGAAAATCAATAACCAATGAGAAAAATACAAACAGAATGCAAATTGCTCGACACAGATGTTATTTTCTGATGTCCTTGCCTATGTGAAAATTACATTTGAGGGCACATGAAGGCAGATGCCCTGTTGAAGATAATAGTCATAACTACAAATGTTCATTTCCAAAAACAGAGAGCGGAAAAAAAATCATAATGACATTGCCATGGAGACTGTAATTATCGTGGTCCGTCTCCACAGATGTGAGGAGAGCGAATGAGTGAGGGCGTTAACGCACACGCCGGCGGAACGGCGCTGAATATAGTGGCCCTCGCTGCCAGTAAACAAGCCTTTCCATGCAGCAGCATCCCGCTGTAAAGTACACCATCCTTCTCGCTGGGTTGTCATGGAAACCAGGAAGGAACAGAATGCTCCTGAAAGTGTGCTGGAGCTGCTGCTAGACAGACGGGTCATGCTGGCCATCGCTGAGTTATGTGACCTTCTACACTGGACTGTTTATGTCTTAGTATCTTCATACTGACTTTAAATGAAGATAATGACCAAAATGGCCAAAAATAACGGCACCCTTGCAATTCTTACAGAAAATACAACACTTCTCTCAGAAAATTGGTCCAATTGCAACTGTTTTGGTATTCTCATGCTTATTGTTTTTGTTTGCACTCGAACAACACACACACAAAAAAAAAAAAAAAAAAACACACAGAAGAAAAGTCAAACTTGATCAGATTTCACACAGAATTCAAAAATGGACTGGACAAAAATATTGGCACCTTCTCAAAATGGTAAGAAATAATTGCTTTTCAAGCATGTGATGCTGCTGTAATTTGTATTTAGACACAGGCGTGGGCAATATAGTTAAAATGGAGAAAAGTCGACTCAACCTTTGTGTTGTGTGTCACACTGAGCATAGAGAAGAGAAAACAGTGGAAAATAAGTGGAAAATCATGGACAATCTCAAGGCTACAAGTCCATCTCCAGAGATCTTAATGTTTCTGTGTCCATTGTGCACCAGTGGCACTGTAGCTAACCTCCCTGGACATGTTTGATTGTAACATAAAATCATTACTGTTAATAGTGTTTGAATGTTTGATTACGTCATTAACTGATCATTACCATACGTCTGTGCCATATGTACATCAACTTGGCATAGTCACCACTATTAAGCTACTACTAAATATATTGTACAAACTTTAATTTGCTGTAAAGTTGCTTTGCAATGATACGTATCGTGAAAAGCGCTATACAAATAAACTTGACTTGACGTGGACAGAAGAGCAAAATGAATAAAAAAATGCAATGAAGGATTGTTTGAATGGTGGATAAAGAACCTAGATTAACTTCCAAACAAATTCAAGCTGATCTGCAGACACAGGGTACAACAGTGTCAGCTCACACTCTCTGTCGCCATCTGAATGAAAAGGGACGCAATGGTAGGACACCACTGCTGACACAAAGGCATAAAAAAGAAAGACTGGAGTTTGCCAAAATGTATATGACAAAACCACAATCCTTCTGGGAGAACGTACTGTGGACATATGAGACAAAAGTAGAGCTTTTGATAAAGGACATCATGGCACTGTTTACAGAAAAAGAAATTAGGTCAAACTTGGTGGAGGTTTAAAGATGTTTTGGGCTTGCTTTGCTGCTTATTTCACTGGATGCCTTGACTGTGTGAACGGTATCATGAAATCTGATGATTACCAAAGAATTTTTGGGTGCAACGTAGTGGCCAGTGTCAGAAAGCAGCGTCTCCACCAGAGGCTATGGGTCTTCCAGCAGGGCAATGACCCCAAACAACACTTCAAAAAGCACTCAGAAATAGTTACAAACAAAGCGCTGGAGAGTTCTGAAATGGCCAGCAATGAGTCCAGATCTGAACCCCATAGAACACCTGTGGAGAGATCTCAAAACAGCAGATCTCAAATCTGAATGACCTGGAGCAGTTTGCAAAAGAAGAGTGGTCCAAAATTCCAGTAGAGAGGTGTAAGAAACTCATTCATGGTTACAGGAAGTGATTGATTTCAGTTATTTTTTCCAAAGGCGGTGCTACCAAATATTAGGTTAAGGGTGCCAATAATTTTGTCTAGTGCATTTTTTTTGGTGTTCTGTGTGTTTGACTTTTCTTTTCTGATTTTTTTTTTTATTTTAATTTGTGTGTGTGTGTGTGTGTGTGTGTGTGTGTGTGTGTGTGTGTGTGTGTGTTTGTTGTTCCAATGTAAACAAAAAAAAAAAATACAATTTGCAACAATTTCTGTGAAGGGCTACATTTTCTGACAGAATTGCAAGGGTGCTGATATTTTTGGCCATGACTGTAACTGGTTCAATGATTAATTTGTATGATAACTTAAAACTATAAATAAAAACACAACAAGTCTTCCTTTTCTTCGTTCCAAGATAATCCATTTGGAAAACAAACCAATCAAACTGTAAGCGTACATATTTGACATTTTGTCAAATTCATATGATTTGATGTATACAAAAGTGTAGAATTTAAGTAAGATATTTTAGAATATATTTCCTCACCCACCGGTTTTCAGTAGAACAGTAAAAAAAATGTGTTGAAACTGATGATTCATAAAATGCAAGTCAGCTATGGTCACTTTAAGAGTCAAAAAAGCATATACAGTCAAGACAAAATGAATGCCTACGGCTCCTGACAATATGTTGAGGTCTTATGGAGTGAAACAATCAGTCTATGCAAGAAACTGAACATTATTTACAACAATATTACCTGTAATCCATAACCTCTTTCAAACTGGGAAATATGATTCTTTTCCATAAACTGGTTCTTTCAGACAGTTTGTTTCAATGAATTGGTTAACTTCACTAGTTTGTTTACATAACCACGCAATGACACAACATATATGCAGTTATATTATTAAAGTATCCATTAATGATGTGAAACATGGATGTTTTACATGTTTAAAGCATAAAGAATGAATAAACTCTTCATCGTCCCACCTCATAAAAACTTTAATTTCACACCTTCATTCAAAAGTTTGTTTTACATATTTACATATTAATGACTTATCAGTCTTTGGTCTGCGTCTGATTGTTTTCTCAGTTCAGTGATTGCTGGATAAACTAGAGCGCTGAATTAGTTAGGATCTGATACGCTGCTATTTTGGTTCATTCCAAGTCAGAGTGACTGTCAGGCATCTGAGAGTGAGTTTTGATTGAGTAACTTGTAGATATGTGCTGCATTCAGTGCAATTTTGGTGAACTGATTCATCTATTTTACTAAAAAGAACTGATTTAAGGGAATGATTCGTTCAAGACTGTTTGGCTGAGGCTCTGGATTACAAGTAATAATGTTGTAAATAATGTTTAGTTTCTTGCACAGACTGATCGTTTCGCTTCATAAGACCTCAATATATCTTAAGGATATTAATTTTGTGTTCCTTGATTTTGATTTTTCTCAAATACGGAAAGCTGCTGACTTGCAATTTATGAATCACCAAGGACCATCTCATACATCTCATATGGCATGAGACTGAGTAAATTAACAGCAAATTTTCATTTAGAGATGAACAGTTCTTTTGATTGACCAATTCACAAAATCTTTACAAAATGTGAAAGGGATACAAATTGCAATAAGACTGTGTTTGTGGAAAACATACCTAGACCTATTGTACTTACATTTAAGATTTTGTCACAAATTTTGTGACAACATATAGTGGATTTGGCCATTATATGCTGGCTTAACAGCGAACATCTAGCCAACATTTTTTGCGTGTGTAGTGTGTAGTGAGAGAAGGACCCGCAGGAGCTTGAGGTCCCATTTGGAACAGGACCAAACTGTCAAGAACAATCTTGCTTATATCACGTAAAAACCTGCTTGGGTCCCAAGGATGCATAAATAAGAAAATCACTTTCAGCCTCCTTTTGTGGTCTCAGGTGCAATCAGAGATTTTCTGAAAGCTTATTCTTCTGAGCATCAGCTGCTCCATTTTTCTCAATTTCATGTCTACTTTTTTAAATTTAACAAATAGTGAAACACGAAGGGCCCGACTTGAGTCTACTGCCGTATCTTCAAGAGTACATAAACAAACTCCACAACAGACTGAAATTAAGAGTTACTTGAAATAATATTCCTCTAAAACTCAAAAATTTCATATAAACTGTGATTACGTTGACGCATATCAGTCTGTCAAAGCCGCAGGCTGGTTTTATCCAGTGGAGGAATATTCCTGTCAGCCGCTGCCATTGTGTCAGGAGACGGCTGATGGCTGGGCTTTTTTTAATTGACAGGTTGAAAGCTGTGGCCCTTGTGTCCTTAATCACTCCACCGGCATTAATTAGCCATTTCTCCTCTCTGCCAATTAAGCATGCATAAAGGAAAGAATTCAAATAAATCATCCGGTCTGGGGCCCATATGTCTGCTGCATTCACAAAGCCCAAATACAGTTCCTGTTTTCGCTCTTTTCACCAATTAAGGACTGATCAAAGTACTGCTTGATTTGACACAATCAGATTTGGCAGGGAAAAAAGCAACTTTGCTGTATAAATTATTTCCTCACAATAAATAAATGTATAACAAGATTAATAAGTAAACGAGTGGAGCTCAGTGTGATGGTGCCTTCAAAGCAATTCAAAAAAACAGTGTTTGGATTCTTTTTTGTGCATATTCCAGTCTGCTAACAAGAAAAATGCAATGCAAATGCAAAAATGCAAATTACCCCGTTCTAGCTTTTGTATTTGTAAACTTTGACTTACAACTTGTTTCTTACATTTTGGGATACTGACATGAATAATAATATACTTATTTGACTTGAGGCATTAAGCAATCACCTAGAATGTTATAGGAATGCTCTAAAACCACATTGGCAAACAACAACTTGGCAAACACCTTTACAACATTTTTTTTGCAAAGACAAACACCACTTATATTTCCTTAAGGAAAACAGACAGTTGATCAGACTCTGTATATTGATTTTGACTGTTTTAATAAATTAAAAATGCCAGCCATACAATCATATAGTTGTTTTAGCCAGGAAATAAATAACTTGTAGACACGCTCCAAACATATGGAGCTTGAAAGTTAAAACATTGAAAAATTGCCAGCGGTGCATTCGATATCTGCCATAAAAACCTCAAGTAGCTCCCTAGAGCCTTTTGTAACGGATTCAGCATGTTTCAAAATTCTCCCCTGAATCGTGAACTCACACCCACATATAAACACATTGTTAAATGTCGATGCTCGCACACGTCTGTCTCAGATCAAGGGCAGAGAAGCACACACTTAACCTCCGAATGTAGATGCGCTGCCGTCTTTTGTTTATCTGCATGCAGATGAAAGGAAAGACCTCTGGAGGACCTTTAAGACGCAATAGAGCTCCTTCAGGTTACCTTTAATCAAATGCACCAAAGCGAAGCGTCTGAAGTTCACGCTCTGTCTCATGCTCTTCTGCATTCTGTATCCTTCATCTGTAAATAAGTTACTTATAGACTATACTCAGCCACTGGAAAGTGAGATTGTTATATCTGTCAATCAAATGATGCAACTGAAGGTCTATCGCAGGCTTTTTTTGCAAACTCTTTCAACTTCACAGACCTGAAATACATTCTGGAATACAATAAAACTTTCCTTTTTTATTGGTGAAAAGACCACATTTATGATGAGGGATCTGACATGTGTGTCATCATCTTTCATGGAATAAAAGCAGAGGAGCAAAAAATGCATTGCTGTAAAGTGTCAGAAAGTGTATGTGTGGAGGGTTAATTTCACACAGATCATTTCAAGGCCGACAACAAAAACAGCAAATACTCTTTAGTACAAGAACATCTCTCCTAAAAACGGAGGTTGGGGGTGGCTCTGCAATTGATGGATTGCATTTATTGAATTAAATATTATTTTTTAAAACTTATAAATAATTTATACATAGAAATATGCATTGCTTGATTAAAGCAATAACCTTGACTTAGACTCAATCAACAGCATTTGCATTTGTTGATGACCACAAAAATGAGGAAGTAGCTGCAAAAAATACATGAACCCTTAAAATGCAGTGGGAATTAGAAGTAAATTGGGCCAATTCTTGCACTATTCTTGTACTGCTGAAAGTATTTTAACATTTATGAACTGGCCTCATTCAATGGTCTCAAGTGCCATTGTAAGATTTTTGCTTTTAAAACAAAAAATGGGGAATAAGAGGAGATTTGTGATGATGTTTTTTGTGGTTATCAACAATATGCAACAAGTGCTGTTAATTGAGCTTAAAAATATTTCTGTAAAACACTTGAATTTGTTTGAAATCACTGGATGAACTTTATGGTGCCTGAAAACCAGTTTCCTGGACTGGGCATCAACACAGCTTCTATTTCTCCTTCTCTCACTGAGTTACAATACAGGTCCATCCATCACTAGTTTTTCTCATTTTCGAGAAGGATAGAGGAACCACAGTCATCTTGCAGAGGCCCTAATAAGAAGCAATGGTTTCCTTTATTACTCCCATGTTTAGTGGCCCAACGTTATGGCATACTGGCCCTCCTCTTGATGTACTGTCAAACTGACTGAATCCTTCATCCTCTCCTTTTATCTAAATGATGGAAGACATCTGAGGAAAGCCATACTTGGATATTAATAGACCATAAAAGAGTTACTGTACCTTTACTAGCCATAGCACCTAAAATTAGGTTTTTAATGAATCAAAATAGCAACATTTGGTTGAATCTCAAATGTGGTTTGAAATCTAAAGCTCTCAAATCACATTTATGGCCTTGTTTTAAGGTTGTGAGGTCATGTCTGTGAGAAACAACTGGGTGGACGTGATTTCACCAAGTACATGTTCCTGGATCAACATCCTTGTTGATCCTGGAACAACATTTCATTCGACCAATCAGAATTGAGGGATAACTTTTCAGGAAATGTTAGTTTCAGGCTTACGATCAGGATTAGGTGCTTCTACACACTTGTTAATCAGCTATCATTTCCCTCTGATTTTAGGAAAAAAATATGGATAGGGTTAGGTTTAGGGGTAGGGACTGGGTTAAGTCTATATTTTTTGGAAAATAATGTTGATCCACGATCAGCAAAGATGTTGATACAGGAACATGTCTTGGCAAAATCATGGCCAAACAATTTCGTGCAAACCTTGAGTGACATATTCAAAGGCAATATTTTAATTGAAATGAGATTTCAGAGCTCCCAAAAAGATTATGTAACATGTAGGGTTAATAGAAATCATTTCTCTACCTACATTTTTCAAAAACAATTCACTTTTTTATTTTATTTTATTTTTATTTATTTATTTATTTTTATTCCGTTTCACACAAATTATGATTACAGTGCAAAATATTGATTAATAAGGATTTAATTTCACACAGTTTCTTATACAATACTACGTTATGAGCTCAAAATACTTTTACAACAGTGCATGATCTGTAAACTAATACATTTTGACATTTGCATCACATAACCAGCTCCATATGTGTGGCTTTTCTGACATAGTAAACTTGCTCAGTAGCGCACCCGGTATAGCATTGCACTTGCGATGTTTAGTGCTTGGGTTTGAGTACCATGAAACATGAGTCACGCACATCTGTTTTTATCTCATGTTTGCTTTTATTAACATTATCAGTTAAGGTTAGGTTTGGGTGGTATGTTATTTTCAAATGCGAGAATTAGCCTTTCAGTGCAACTCACTACACATTTCATTTGTGAACATCAACCAACATAATAAAACTTCAGATTCACCTTCATCTGTTTTGGATAAAGCTAAAGTCTCTTTTTATGCCAATCGTACAAGAAACGTCACAATTTGACTTAAATTGGACTGTTTATGACACAAAGCTATCATATGACTTCAGCAGACTTGAAATATAGTGCACAAGTCAAAGGGATCACTTTTATTGCCTTTTGTGTGTGTGTGTGTGTGTGTGTGTGTGTGTGTGTGTGTGTGTGTGTGTGTGTGTGTGTTTTAGCATAGCAATATAAATCACTGTCATTATTTGGAACACAGCTGCTTGGACATTCTGCCAAACATCTCATTTTGTGTTTCAGAGAAGTTCACAAATTTTGGGATTAACTATTCCTTTAAATCTGGATTTTATGAGCTAGTCTGTTTCTTTGACACATTGTCTCTCTGTCATCCTCTTCCTCTCTGTATTTCAGATGCCTGCAATCCACATGTCCTTCGTTCTGGTATAAGGTCAGACACTGCAAGTCCTCAAGGGATGAACCAAATAAAGTGCATGCTGCAGAGGGAGTTTAACAGGAGAAATGCAACTGCTCCATTATTGATCTCCTTTGTGCCATGCTGCTCTGCCCTCGGTCAGACACCCGCAACTCCATCAGGGCGAGAGGAGAGGCCATAAGGTCACGTGGCACATGGAAGGAGATTCTCTGTCATGATGTGCCATTTGAAGAGCCAGCTACACACATCCACACTCACACACTTTTCGATATCTACAGGGGGATGAGAACAAGTGCTGCTGAAAGCCTGCTGAACATGTTGTTGAGAGTGGCTTGCATTTGAGACCGGATCTGAGCACTATGTGACATGGACAGACCCTGACCTCAAGTTGTGATTAGACTCAAATTATTAGAAACGTAACAGTGAATATTTTCAAGTCACAGGATGACTTGCTAATGCCCACTAATGTTTAATGACTGCAGAAGTTACTCCATTGTTATCTTACAAAGCGATTATAGGCATTTTAAATTTACTTTTCCATGCATTTGAACAACACTAAAATATTAATAATGTACTGACAGCATCTAATCCAGTAGTATTTTACACATGAACAAATATATAGACAGAATACTGAATTAGTGAAATTAATAGGTTGATATTATAGGATTTAATCAATAAGATTAATTAAACATGTTCAACAAAATCACATTTATTCAACACATTTGCTTAATTTAACATTATAATTATTTTCTGTGTATTTTATACTGCCATATTCAGGTTGTTTTGATGGATTTCTTCACACTGTAAAAAAATATCAATTTATGTAAAAAAAAAAAAAGTAAATTACACAGTTATTCAAAGTTTTTTACCTGGAATAACCATAAATATCACCATATTTTATACTAACATTACATATAATGCAATTTTACATTATTTACATTTTTTACCTTGGATGAAAGGTAATTTACAGTTATTTTAGCTTTTTTATTTTTATTTATTTATTTTTTTAATATTTTATTTTGTGAAATTGACACTGCAAATTAATGTACAGGCAAATTAATATACTAAATTGGTGAAATTAATAGGTTGATATTATAGTATTTAATCAATGAGTTTAATTAGATATGTACAAAAAATAACTATTTAAAAACTATTTATAAAAATATATATATATTTTCATTTTTTATTATTTATTGATTTATTTTTTATTTTATGTATTTATCTTTACAGTAGTTTAATATTTAGCATCTTAAAATAAATAATAATAAAATAAATAGTCATCATTCAATAAAAATAAAAATCTGCAGTGTAATATATTACAATTAAAATTGTTCTCACTGTACATTTATCTGCCCAATGCATTTTTTTAATTGCTGAGAAGTGGTTAGGTTTAGGCTCAGAAATATATAAATGAAATGAAATGAAAATATAACTACATAATTTTATTTGCAATATAAATATAAGAGAAAGGATTCATACATATGTTTATGTTTCTAAAGCTGTGCATAGCTAAATACCTTTATATTTTGGATGTTGTCAGTATGCTGGAAGTTTTAGTGTATATCCAAATGTACAAACTGTATGTGTACAATTTAATTTTGAATACTAATAATAAAAATTTGGAAAAAATTAAATAAATAAATAAATAAACGAAAAACAGCATAGAACATGAACTTTCATGCTGGTCTGAACTGGTTTATGCTCGTTTAGTGCTGGTTATGCATAGCAATGTTGGTCACCAGCAAATAATTTTGCTGGTAAAGACACCTGGTAGGATCACCAGCTTACCAGCCTCCAGAACACAACATATGACAGTGACCAGGAATGCTGTCACATTTTCTAGTGGAAGATTGCGCTCAAATCCCTATCAAACACGAGCGCACACAGCCGCAGGTGTGCTTCTCTAACAGCCCTACCCTCATGTCTCTGCGGTTGCTGTGATGATGTGGAACAAGGGCTGCATAGCTGTAGGTGGCATAGGCCATGTCCTTTTTCTCTCTGCCTCTAACGGGCCACAGGCGCTCAGGGCGACACAGGGTATCTCGTCTCCTGTGCCCTGGACTTCCACCCAGCCATCTGCTGCCCCTGCTGCAGCTGCCAATCATCTCAGACAAAAGCTCCTCACCAGGAACCCGCAACCTCCGATGGACCAGCCTCATGCTAGTTAGCATGCTAATTACTGAAGTCTTTGAAGGTTTCCCTGCCTCATTATGAAAATGCACCATTTTTCTTGCATAGTAACCATAGTTTAACTGGGGTATTTGTGCAAATCCATAGTAACCAATGGTAAAACTATGCATGGTTTCTTATTATCATGCTTAGATTAGTGTAACTATGGTTTCTATATGTGCCATTTCTATTGTGTACTACAAAACAAGTCACAAGTGTCATTTTTTCTAAATTTAGATTTATGTATCATTTGAAATCTGAATAAATAAGCTTTCCATTGATGTATGGTTTGTCATGATAGGACAATATTTGGCCAAGATAAAACTATTATAAAATCTGGAATCTGAGGGTGCAAAAAAATCTAAATATTGAGAAAATAGCTTTAAAGTTGTCCAGAGGAAGTTCTTAGCAATGCATATTACTAATCAAAAATTACGTTTTGATATATTTATGGTAGGAAATTTACAAAATATCTTTGTGGAACATGATCTTTACTTAATATCCTAATGATTTCTGGCATAAAAGAAAATATTGACAATTTTGAGCCATGCAGTATATTTTTGGATATTGCTACAAAAAAAAAAACTGTGCTACTTAAGACTGGTTTTGTGGTCCAGGGTCACATACAGGGTCCTGGTCTATGCATCCCTGCCTCTGCTGAATTATTTTTATCCACGGCTAGGATAAAAAAACATCCCGCGAACCGCTCTAAAGACCCGATATAAATCAAATGATTCAAGATACGCGCTTTGAATTCCTGATTTGAATCAAATGATTCGCGACACGTGCTTTGAATTCCTGATTTGAATCAAATGATTCACGACACGTGCTTTGAATTCCGGTTCTGAATCAAATGATTCGCGACACGTGTTTTGAATTCCTGATTTGAATCAAATGATTCACGATACGTGCTTTGAATTCCTGTTCTGAATTAAATGATTCACGATATGTGCTTTGAATTCCTGATTTGAATCAAATGATTCGTGATACGCGCTTTGAATTCCTGTTCTGAATCAAATGATTCGCGATACACACTTTGAATTCTCGATATACACCATCCGATTGAAGCGCTTAGAAACAGTGAATCTTTTTGTGACGCTCATAACTGCATTTCAAAAAGCTTTTGTTGATGCTCTTTGCTTGCTTTCTTTATATTGTTTATTCGTTGTTTAAGTAACAGCCAAACTTACAATGTTTTTATTAAATAGGCCTTTTTCACAAGAATCGGAAATCACGTGACGCAGGGTAAATACAGTTCCGCTAGCGTCTGCGGACATTATGTTGTATGCTCTTGTCTCAAATTTCGTCTCTTACCCTTTCTATTTTGTCTGTTTTCCAAGTTGTTGTTATATAATCTACAAAGAAATTTATTTGTAGCTTATATGGCCGCTCAGATCGTTCTAGAATTTACCGGCGGGTAGTTTTATTTCACCAGCTGTCCTATATATAGGCTCATTCAACAATTCCATTGCTCGTTTCAATATATGACAAGCATTTATTTATATGCCTAATTTATGTAAAAACTAAATTCTAAGTACGTATGCACCGTTACAGAACAAATATATAAATTCAGTGTCAGAATGAGTTATAATATGCTTTAATGTGGGATATAATGTTGCGCGAATACATGCTATTGCCTGTATTTTAAAAACGCATGAGTAACTTTAAAAAAGTCACAACAATATGTAGATTATCTCAACCTATGAAACGCTGAAACTGTTGACCATGTATTAATCGCACATTATAACTATATCTGAGAGACTAAAATAAATAAGACATTTATTTCCAAGACTTCATTGTATAGCTACATCAGTTGAATTGGAGTTAATATATTTATTAACTAAATATACAACAAAGTACTAATAGGTTTGTTAATGCTGTGCATATTACAGACCTTAGCCCTTACTAAAATTAACTACGAATCAAACCAAAACGGCAGTTATTCCATGGTTTTGTTATAAAATCTGATTTGTGTGGTTATGCAAATAGTAATAAAACAAACCTGCTTTTACTATAATAAAACCATGGTTAATTTTCGTAAGGGAAGATGATAACGAGCGGAGAAAATGTGAGTGAACCATCATTGCGAGATGACAGAAGTGCTGTTTATGATCCATATATCCAGAAAGAAATGCAAAAACGCATCCAGGGATCGAGTGGTCCTCTTTCGCAAATCGGAGGATCAGAGCTGTCAGTCGATTTCTCCAGCAAATCGCCAAAAACATTTTTTTACATGGAGTGCGACAATGCACGGCTGCACCAAATAAACACGGACAATGATATAACCGAATATATGCGTCGTCACTTCTAATTAGTGCTGAAATTTATTTCTGAAATAAAACTTTGTAGTCTCACCAATAAATGACCAAGACAGTTTAAACATTTACATGAGATTTAATTCTTGCAAAGACATTGATGCCCGAGCGGGTGCTCCTTAGACTCGGCAATCACTGTTACCGGAAATACTTTTACCCTGCATGCAGCCACGCCGGAAGCCAAAAACCCGGAAGTGTGAAATTGGTCAATTGTGATCAGGTTAGACGCAGTATTAAAAACATTTTATGTGACGTGACACTCATTATGTGGTACTTGCCTAAAAAGACGGGCTTTTATGATAATAGTAAAAATAAACCCCTGGAACATACTCTTAATTTTTTTATTTTATATGGTAAATTTTTCATTCACAATAAAAAATTTGCAAATAGCTTCCCATTTTATCCCCTTTTTAAAATGAACTAAACTCTCTTCTAAATTCTCTTCATTTTATAAAGAATAAAAAAAACTTAAGATTCTTGAAATATTATGCAGAGGTATGTAAAGAAAATTGATGTATTTAAATGCTTTCCTTATGTTCGATTTATTTGAATATCCTTGAAATATTGTAATGTAAAGTATCATTACAATCTGGAATTTTTTGTATGTGTGTGTGTGTGTGTGTGTGTGTGTGTGTTCATTTGCAGAAGCTTGCGTTCTGCAAATGAACGACGCCTTGTGGTGCCATCCCAAAGAGGCTCAAAATCACTTTCACGTACCTTTTTGTGGACTGTTCCCAGCTGGTGGAATGACCTACCCATCTCAATTCGATCAGCTGAGTCATTGGCCATCTTCAAAAAACGTCTGAAAACCCATCTTTTTCGGCAGAACTTGACCAATTGACACTAGCTCTTTCCTACTCTTTTCAGTTTTCTATATTTATATAAAAAAAAAAAAAAAAAAAAACCCTTGCAAGACTTATCGTGTTTATCTAACTGAAATTTGCCACAGCACTTCTACACTGTCGCTCTCTTGTTGCTCTGATTGCTTCTATTGTAAGTCGCTTTGGATAAAAGCGTCTGCTAAATGACTAAATGTAAATGTAAATGTAAATGTGTGTGAGCAACTATTTGTACTTTTATTATTGTTTTTGCATTTGTGTGTTTGTCATGTGTTTAATTTTTATTGTTATTTTATTTAAAATTATTTTTGTACTATTGGTCATTATTTTATATATGTATATGTGATCCCCTGGCTATATTGTTCTTGTACTTTCTGTTCAATATTAATAAAAAAAAAAAAAAAAAGTGCAGAATAATTAAAAAAAAAAAAAAGACGGGCTTATAATGTGCGTTGTTAACAGATTACACTTGGTTAATTTGGTGAGTTGGGTCCACCTCCACCTATGGAGAGAGAAACATTTTTCAAAAGCATCCCCCCTCTGCTTTTTTTCACAACTCCCACCCTGGTCATATATTACAAACCCCAATAAGCTCCAGTTACAAACATTGCATTTGACGTTAAGACGTTTCACCTCTTATCCGATCAGTTTCATAAAGGAAGACATTCACTTACATTCACTATAGCCTACTGTTTTGAGAGACTGAGAGGAATAAACATATTTGGTATTAATGCACTCATGGGCAGATGAGGCTCTGACACCGAGTACAATTCATTCTGCAGCTGTCAGTCAGTGTTAGTCGAGTAGATGGCAGCGCTGATTGGACTGATGACATTTTCGCTATATATTAGGGTGTCTGCTGTCTGTCCGATAAGGCCCATCAATATCGTTAGCCTCTCCATATAAACGGACAGCGTCTTACCAGGCTATTTGTTTTGCCGTTCATTTCATTAAAACAGAATACAGCTTGTGTATGTTTGTTCCATTTTTTAGACCTTTCATGACATTTTCTTTGACATTCGCAATAAATCAGGAAGGCACGAGGCTTTTGTCTCAGAACTACTGCTATTGATCATGAGTTCAGTGAGTTCTCAGGAAACTCGTGTTCTTTGATTCCAAGAAAACATCCTGAAGTGACTCGACAGTGTCACTCAGACAACAGTGTTCATGATTTACCTCATAGTTAAAGTGTCTCGATAAAGGTATGACACAACCGGAAGCTCTTTATGGAAAAAATAAAACACTTAAACAGACTAAAAGAACGGATCCACTCAGACTTATCAAAAGCGATGGGTGACTAAGCTATTTATTTTCGAAAGCTCAAAGCAGAGTTTCTGGAGTTTGGGGGGAATTGACAACAAGATGAATGTTGTTGGCTACGCTAATTCTGCCGTTGTTTAAAGGTTGAGCCCAAGACAACATGATAAATGTCTTATGAAAGATCACTACATCCCTCCAACCAGCATTCTCCTTTATGTGAACTCCTTGTTATGTTCCCACTTTACTCCTTGCTCTTTCTTTCCCCCGTTGCTTCTCTTGTTATCAAATCATCCTGTTTTTCTTCCAGTCTTCAAAGTGAAGCTTGACGCTGTGCTCCAGACGCCGCATGGGGCCTATCATCCGCTACGCTAAATGTCTCCAGTAATGCGCAGACTCTTTCTAGCGCAGTCTGAATTCAATCAAAAAGATTTAGGAATTGTCCTCGACCCAAACTATGGCATGCATCAAATGTGCCTTCAGTTACACTTTCCAGCTGTTCCAAGAGACCGTAGTGTGTAAATGTGCGATACAAAGGAGATTTAGTGATCCATTCGCTAGCTTTCATCATGAAGCTTGGGGAAATACAGCCAGGAGCTGCACTCCCTTACAAAATAGAAGTTTATTCAAGTGTGCTATCAGTATACTTCTTTTAAACTAAAAAAGCTTCTTTTCAGTATACTTTTTTATGTACTTTTTAGAAATGTGCTTTATATTCTTCTCAGAAATATACTTAAAATGACACTTAAGTGTACTTGACTTATACTTAGAAAAAATCTTAAGTATATTTGAGCTATACTTGCGCTTTTCATTGTTATAGTCAGGGGCGCTATTGTACATCTTCTGTACAGTATTTCCAAGAAGAAACCAAAACAACAGATGCTTCCACATGTAATCTAACGCAATCGTCAGACATAAAACAGAATCAAAATCATAGATATGTAACTGTATAATGTTATGGAATAAAATGTCGACCCATGTAGAGGTAATAATGACTGTCAAGCTTTGGGGTGTTGATCAGCTCCATCTACGTTTTGATTATCATCTCTTTTTTTTTTTTTTAGCTTTTTGTTCAAAATGTTGTTTGTGTATTTATTTATTTATGAAACTTACACACATTCAAATATTCAAAAACAATGTACGAAGCTAGAATAAAATGTTGTTATTTACAAGCAGATACCCTGTTCTTTCTTTTGATGTTTTGTATTTTCAGATATTTATATAACAAAATATATACAAATTAATACCTAAATAGGTACATAGTAGTATACTTAAAGTATGTTGTAAAGTTCACTTAAAGAAAACTTATAGTATAAAACTATTAAACTTGTAGTTTACTGAGACTATATTTCAAAAATGTATAAAAAAGTATTTAATTTGTAAACTATCAGTATACCTATACTTGCAGTAGTAACTAGTTGTGTACTCAAAGGTTACTACTATTATACTTAAAGTATACTTTTATATACTAGAAAGTGGGCCAATTTTGTCCCAATGAGTATTGAAATAGTACACTTAAAAGTATACTACAAGTACACTGATATGTATATACTTACTACATAAAGTATACTTAAAAATATACTTGAACTTTACTTAATAAATACTTTTTTATTAAGTATTTTGTATTTAATAAATTAAAGGACTATAAAGTTTTGGAAAATCCAGGTCAGGTGGCAAACTGGTCATGTTATCTCCACAAACTAAGCATACTTAGTAAACTAGATGGACCATGGTGGTCTTCCAAGTCAACCTCAACTTTACCACCATCTGTTTTTTAAATTCATTTTCTCCATTAATGGCCATTCAAAATTAGCCATATATTCGAACTAAATTATATTAGCCTATATATACTCTTAAAAGCATGAAATACACTACTGCTCAAAAGTTCAGTAAGACTTGTGATATTTTTTAAAGAAGTCTCTTATGCTCATCAAGACTGCATTTACTTTTTAAAAAATACAGAGAAAAAATACTGCAAAATGTTATTACAATATAAAACAATGGATTTTATTTTAATATACTTTAAACTGTAACATTTATTCCTGTGATACAAAGCTGAATTTTCATCAGCTGTTACTCCAGTCTTAAGTGTCACGTGATCCATCAGAAATCATTCTAATATGCTGATTTATTATTAGAATTATCAATGTTGGAAACAGTTCTGCTGCCAAATATTTTTTTTTTCTTTCTTTTTTTTCAGGATTCATTAATGAATATCAAGTTAAAAAGAACAGCATTCATTCAAAATATAAATCTTTTCTAACAATGTAATCTATGCCATCACTTTTTATTAATTTAACACATCCTTGGTGAATCAAAGTATTCCTTTCCTAAAAAAAAGAAAGAATAAAAAATTACTGACCCCAAACTTTTGAACAGTAGTGTATATTGCTAGAAAATATTAATATTTTAAATAAATACTGTCCTTTCAAACGTTTTATTCAAAGAATCCTGAAAAAAAAAAATCACAGGTTCCAAAAAAAAAAAAAAAAAAGCAGCACAACTGTTTCCAGTTTTTACACCATAATAATATTTCGAAATACATATATTTTTGTTTTTCTTTTTTTTCTTTTTCTTTTCTCAAATAAACACAGCCTTGATGAGCATTAGAAACTTATTTAAAATACTTCAAAAGTCTTACTGATCCACATTTTTCACTGGCAGCGTAGTTGTTTTTTGTGAAGCTATCATCATTGTCATTGCATACTTATCCTGCGGCTCCATTTGATTGATTATAGCTCAGATGACTGGCTTGAAAAGTTCTGCCATCTCAGATTAATTTAGTTTCCTTGGGTCCTGTTAGAAAATCACATAACGTTCACAAATGCCACTATAATATCGTAATTATGAGTGGGAAACTCTAGATTTTCTTTGAACCTAAGTTTCTGATTTGGGTGTCAAAATATGTTGGATGCAATGTCTGTAGATGACATGAATTTGTTGAAATGAATGACCATTATTATTGTTTTCATTAAAACTAGTCAGGCTGCATGTAAAAATATGATAGCATTGTACAATTATAATGTGAACTTTGTAGAAGGGGAGTTAAAAAAATGCTGACTTTTGTCTTTGTGGAAAGGTACATTGCCATTTTCCTCAGAGCAAAGAGGGATTTTAATAACCTGACCACGTTTTGAATTCATGCATAGTTATTTAGGTTTATTGCTCACAAAATAATTTTTTGTGGGCAATAAACTCAATTTTGTGAGTAATTGAGACTGTATAAATGTATGACATGTCATTATAACGAACGCCCAACTTGGAAGTTTCCCAACTGCACTTGTTGGCAGCATTAAATGCACCATTACAGACTCCTTTAGACTCTACCAGCTGGAAGTCCATCTGATCAACCACATAAACCAGCTTTGACTAGACAGAAACCATGCAAAACATGCTACCTTCTGAAGCTCTATAGTTTGGGCTGGAACCAAAGTCACTCCATATGCTTCAGAAACAACACAACCCCATTTATGTTCAATATGATACGTTTGTTTTTGTGTGCATACATCTCATTTAGAACATCACTGAAGAAAGTTTAGCCTCGGCGGGCCTGCATCTTATTTCCATCTTCATTTTTTCTGCTGTTTTAAACACTTACAGTACAGTATCTCCAAAGCAGAGATAAAGAGAGAAGACATACGCAGTAAGATAAATGTCACAACACTTCCCATTTTCCCTCTCTGTGCTCAGATAAGACCCGGCACAGATGAAAGCCCATGCTGAAATAAAACAGGGAAGCGCATTTGTTCTGTTCCAGATAGCATCGGCAGGGATACACACAGAGGACAGAGCTGTTTTAAGATGAATGTGACAACTCCAATGGAGATTCTCACACATCTATTCAAGGACGTGAGATGTGACGCCTCGTATTTATCAGTCCTCATTGTCAAAATACACTTTTCAAATCAGCTCAAACGCATTTGCTTTTCAGGAGGAGAAGAAGAAACGCGGCTGAGGGGAGGAAGAAACAAAACACAATCCTACGAAATTAAACCGTCCTCTTGTGTGATCTATATCTAAACAAGCACATTGATCTAAGAAATGGAGATACGGAACGCTATAGAGCTCTTTCCCTTTTATCAAAATGGCCAAAGGGGGATTCTCTCCCAATTTCAGAGGAAGCGTAGGAACAATAATATGGCACCACCCAACAGATTTTTTTTGCCAGAAACTCTCTAAAAAAAGTACTTGGAATGGCAAGAGTTTCCTTGAGGTGAGAAACAATCTCTGGTGATTTATTGCTCTTTTAATGCAGACTTTCAACACGACTGCTCTGCAGTTGAAAGAAAAAACACAGGCCTCGCAACACTTTCCCTTCCATAAGTTACATAAAAACACTCCAAACCCCATCTGGGATGTTTTCAGAAAGTGAAAGTCTCACTCCTATGTGCCGTCTGCAGCATATTAAACTAAATTTAGTGGATACCCTGCTAAAAAAACAGCTTAAACCAGTCTAAGCTGGTCTTTGGCATGGCTGAGCTCATTAAGCTGGTTTGTTTTTGAAAGTTCATGTCAGCTCGGCTGAGAGGACAGCGAACCTCAGTCGACTGATTTAAGCTAGTTTTCCCGGGTGGTAACTGCCAGAATGTTATCTTATCTGAGGTGATTTGTGGTCTTGTGTCTGTGTTGAACTTATTTAACATTGGGAAGGTTTAATTAAAAGTGTTTGACTAAGAGGATGGAGAAATGAAAGAGAGATAGCAGGTGTTTGGTCAAGCTGTAATTATTAGTTTTGGAAGTGAAAGTTTTGAAGGACAAACATTCTTTCAAAGCTCATCTATGAATAGAGTCGAGCCTTTCCAACTGTTTGCTTTTCACCGGATAACTGTGCCGTCTATTCATCGTTTTTCTTCTTTTCTCCCTTTTAAAGTAATAGTATACACAAAAACGAAAATTAGACTAGGAAAGGGGAGAACTTTGTTAAATATTGACTCAGATTTCAGTCTTAATGCATTTCCCAAGGCTTTTACATTGCACTATAAGCATGCATTTTCTAGGAATCAAACCCATGAGCTTGTGTTTGCAAGCAAAGTGCTCTACTGTTTGAGATACATAAACATGCTTTTGTCTGTCCTTTTTAGAGCTTGTGCAGTGCGAATAGGCTACAAAATATTTTAGTTTGTGTTCCACATGAGCAAATATGGTAGAATTATTATCTTTGAATGTAGTACCTGTGTGAAAATGGGGTACATTACACATGTAACAAGTTTAGTATTACTTATTACAGAGGTAACATACTGATATAAAGGTAATTAGTTAAAAAAAAAAGTTGAATTCCTGTTCTGAATCAAATGATTCACACTGTGCTCTTTGAATTCCTGTTGATAGCATGTTAAACAACTTTGTTTGGAAAAATAAAACTCACTATATCAGAAAATCAGTAATAATGAATCTTTTTTTTAAAAGATTTTACCACCTTAAACAACACTTTTAAGGTTAATTGGCTAAAGAATTTTCTTAAAAATCCCTCTTCACTCTGGAATATTATCCCTAATTATATTTTCTCTAAAGTTGGTCGCCTGAATTTTCTTTTACTTTGTAATTATAATGTTTCTAAGATCCTTGTTAAACGTTCTAATTTCCACAAGCGGATGCTCTTGGCCTGGTCCCTCATACAAACACGACTTTTCTCCACACAAATACTTCTTATGGAACTATAAGGATATTCTCTACAAGAATAAATCACTTTTCTTCAAGGACTTGTTCAAAAACAACCTACTTTTAGTTGGCCATTTCTTTAACTTACAAGGAAGGCTTTATAACTATTCAGATTTTTTACAGAAATATAATATTCCTGTATCTGCTGATAAATATGCTGTTGTTTTCAATGACATACTCTCAGGTGTGTCCTTTCTGTTGCAAGGTACTACATTTCCATGACCATGTATTTACTCTCTGAACTTGACTGACACAATGATTGGAAATGTGTGCTTTTCTGTAGACCGACAGAAAAATAACTATAAAATCAGGACTCTATTCCAGAGATAGGTAACAACAATTCCTTATGTGATATCATATTGGAATAATATTGTGGAGAATATACCTTGGGAGAAAGTATGGTCCTTGCCTCATAAGTACCTGCATGCTTACTAATAAAATAAAAGAAATAACATTTAAATTGATTCACAAATGTTACCCTACTAAAGCCTTTCTTAGAAAATATAAGTCAGATATTGAAGTGAACTGCTGTTTCTGTCATTCCTCTGAAGAAGACTTCATTCATTTGTTTTGGCAATGTACCTATACAGAAAAATTCATGTCAGATTTTTTTAATGTTTCTTCAATCTTATTTTGTAAGTGACTTTTCTTTTTGCTTTAAAGATGCTTTCTTTGGATTATTTGAATACTCAAAAGAGAATATAGGGAAATATTACATCATTAATTTTTGCTTGCTGTTGGCTAAATTTCACATTCACAAACAAAAGTTTACTGACTCTAAACCTCTTTTTTCTTTATTCAAAGTCGTCTTAGGCAAGTGTATATAGAAACTATCCAAAGTTCTGTTCATTTAAAAGCATTGAAAACTGTATCTTTATACTTGTTCTTTGTGTTTCCTTGAGATGTAATTGTCTTTAATTTTTTATCCTTGTAAAGGATAAAAGTCTGTTTTTTGTTTGTTTGTTTGTTTGTTTGTTTTTGTTTTTGTTTTTGTTTAATTGTTCTGTCTTAATTGTTTAGACTATTGTAATCTTTAAAAAGCATTTTGAATTCCTGTTCTGAATCAAATGATTAGCGTAACGTGATTTGAATTCTCGCAATATGCGATCCGATCGGAGCGCATTGAAACAGTGAATCATTTTGCGATGCAGTGAAAATGCAGTTTTCAAAAAGCTTCGTTGATGCTCTTTGCTCGCTTTCTCTATATAATGTATTCGTTGTTTGAATAACAGTGGAAATGCAATCATTACTTACAATGTAAGTATTGATTTAAGCCCAACTTACAATGTTTTTTTATTAAATTGTTAAACATTTTATGAAATGACACTCATTATATGGTACTTGCATAAAAAGACAGGTTTATAATGTGCGTTGTTAACAGATTACACTAGGTTAAATATACTATAGTCTAACTGGAGTTGGGTCAACCTCCGCCTATGGAGAGAGAAAAAAGTTTTCAAAAGCATCCCTCTGCTTCATTCACAAATCACACCCTGTGTAATTTCATAATTACTTCTATTGTCTTTGTTAAAGTGTACAGACAAGCATTGATTGTGAACTAAAATATATTGTAATTACTTCTGAAACTTGAATGTTAGGTATTTTAAGATATATAATTACATATTTGTCATGGTAAAGTTGCAATTCAGCGCATACATAAAGATCTTTTGAGGTTTTAAAGACTAATAGAGTAAAATCTACAATTCTGGTTGCAGAATAATTTTGTAAAACTTTTTCATTTAACTCAAGAATTTTAATGATTAATAAATACAAGTGCACGCTCACATTCAATTAGGCATGTTTCTTTTTTCTCAAGGATGTTAGGGAACGATCTGGATGCTGCTGTGTCTTTTGTGTGAGATATTTCAGGCTCATTCCTCAGCACTATTGCTATACTTCTATGCTGTAGCATTGGTTACTCACAGTTGTAGGATGGCCTAAGGTCCTCCCACTGAATTAGACACCATCTGTTTTCTAGTGCCCTAAAAAGCTCTCTGATAACAGAGGATGACTCAAGATGCACTGCTTGTCAGTACAGCATCACATGAGATGATGCCATATGAACTCATTGGTCTATGATGATCTCCATGGCAACCACAACAAATCCACATTGTTACACTCCCCGCGTGAATCTGCGGGAATCAAAAGCTGCACTAATGTGCAGTTAAATACAATCCAAAGGCACAGTGAACACAATGTGCCAGAGTTCAACAGATTCACAATAGCTCTGGAAGTGAAGTTAATTGGTTAAATTGCTCTTGTACTTTTATGCGATTTATGAAAAGTAAATGATTTCTTTGTGGGGTTTCCAAAGAGAGTTTGCTAAGCCAACGAATGTATCTCAGTCTTAATTCGAAAAGAAGATATTACTGTATTGTTACAGATGCTCCATTTGCTTGTAGAGAGTAAACTAACAATAAACATACTGTTACAAATGTTACAAATAAATGCTGTTCTTTTGAACTTTCTATTCATCTGTGAGTCCTGCAAAATAAAATATATCACAGTTTCCACCAATATATTGTGCATCACAACTGTTTTCAACACTGATAATAATCAGAAATGTTTCTTGAGCAACAAATCAGCATTTACATACACCTTGCAGAATATGCAAAATGTTAGTTATTTTAACAAAATAAGAGTGATCATACAAAATGCATGTTTTTTTTTTTGTTTGTTTTTTTTATTTACTACTGACCGGAGCAAGATATTTCACATTAAAGATGTTTTCATATAGTCCACAGGAGAAACAAATAGTTGAATTTATAAAAATGACCCTGTTCAAAAGTTTACATGCACTTGAATCTTACCTTAATGATCCACAGCTGTCTTTTTTTTTTTTGTTTAGTAATAGTTGTTCATGAGTCCCATGTTTGTTCTGAACAGTTAAACTGCCTGCTGTTCTTCAGAAAAGTCCTTGAAGTCCTACAAATTCTTTGGTTTTTCAGCATTTTTGTGTATTTGAACCCTTCCCAACAATAACTGTATGCTTTTGAGATCCATTTTTTCACACTGAGGACAACTGAGGGACTCATATGCAACTATTACAGAAGGTTCAAACGCTCACTGAAGCTTCAGAAGGAAATGCGATGGATTAAGAGTCAGGGGTGAAAACTTTTGAACAGAATGAAGATTTTCTTGTTTTGCGTAAATATTGTATTTTTTTCATTTAGTACTGCCCTTCAGAAGCTACAGAAGATACTTACATATTTCCCAGAAGACAAAATAAGTTAAATTTATACTGCTCTTCAAATTCTAAAAGTTTTCACCCCCAGCTCTGAATGCATCATATTTCCTTCTGGAGCATCAGTGAGCATTTGAACCTTCTGTAATAGTTGCATATGAGTCCCTTAGTTGTCCTCAGTGTGAAAAGATGGATCTCAAAATCATAATCAGTCATTGTTGGAAAGGGTTCAAATACACAAAAATGCTAAAAAACCAAAGAATTTGTGGGGCCTGAAGGATTTTTCTGAAGAACAGCAGGCAGTTTAACTGTTCAGTACAAACAAAGGACTCATGAACAACTATCACTAAGCAAAAAAGCCACAGCTGTGGATCATTCAGGTAACAACACAGTATTAAGAATCAAGGGTATGTAAACTTTTGAACAGGGTCATTTTTATAAATTCAACTATTATTTTCTCTTGTGGACTATATGCAAACATCTTTTATGTGAAATATATTACTCAGGTCATAGTAAATAAAAACAAATAACATGCATTTTGTATGATCCCTCTTATTTTGATAAAATAATTAACATTTTTCAGAGTTTATATAAACTTTTGACTTCAACTGTAAATTCAGCTTTGATCACAGAAATAGTTAGCATAGATTTACATAGAAGAGAGCTATATAAAATTTTAATAATATTTCACAATTTTACTGTATTTTTGATCAAATAAATGCCTTGTTGAGGAGATTTTAGAAGAGACATGTCTTCATGATGGTTTTGCAGAAAACCAGAAAATAAAAAAGCATTAGCTAAACTTATCTCAAGAAGAATATATTTGACAACAACTAATGTATTTCTCTGTGTATGCGTACCTTGCCGTCTCATGCTGGAAACAGACTATGTCCTGGAGGATGAACAATCTCATAGAGAGGCTATGACTACAAAATCAGCCCACTTTGATGATTTGCCTCTCCTTCCAAATGACAAACACATACAAGGACACATCGGGTAATCATGTAATCATGTGAACATGCTCTTTAGATGAGCCAATTTCCTCTGTGTTTTGCTTCTGTCCTGCTCTGCGTCTCAACGCCAGCTCCATCATACCTGATTACCTTTAAGCCAAAGAGACAAATAGACAGCGCCGCTGTAGCGGGATAGTATTATAGGATATATTCCACAATCTGTCGTCGTATGCGAGCATATCTAACTGCCTCTTTGTCCAAAAGAGAGACTGTAACCAATACACAAAAGAACTTTACAGATTCTGCAGCGATTGGCTCCATTACTCTGATATAAAAGCCAGCAGCTCTTCATCGAGTGAAGAGCCACTAGTGTGGCAACACTGTAATAGCGCTTAACAAAGCACTCATTAATACCTGCTGGATGTGGTTAATTAGCTAACGCATGGAAAGTCATTTTCAATAGGGAGATATGGAATAATTGTTTCTTTTGTGCGCATTGTCATGCCAATGAAGAAAAAATATTTCCAGGCTCAGGGGAGCGAATAACCACCACACCTCCTTTTTCTGTTCTACTGAAAAAAAAAAAACAGGACAGTTCAGTTGTTGTGGATCTGTGATGCCTAAGAAAATGAAGATTTTTATAAACAGTTGTAGCTCTGAGAGAATCCAGACCAACAAATTCAGATATTGGGGAACAAGGGGGAGCTCTAAAAATTATTTTCTTACATATAAATCTAATATATCTGCTCAGATTTATCTTTTTCCCACTGTCAAACAAAAAGGTCGTGTTTACTTACATTTTGCGAATGGTCACTTTTCCTGTTTCCAAATCGTTAAATATTGATGTACATTATCTACATTATTTCATAACCTGCCCATGAGATTTAGGACAAGACAAAAAATGTGACATAGAAAATATTTTTGTTTAGTCTCTCCATGAAAGCACGCTTTTTGTGTAACATGTAAAATATATTATTCATAAAATTCTTAATTGACAAAATATTGTGAGTATAGAACAGATTAATACAGATTATTTTAGGACATAATCCTACTTCTCTGCACTGGCTTTAGTGGTTTCTGGTTCAAAACAGGATTATTATTAACTAAAATTAAACCTAAAATATTTTAAAATGTTTTTTGTTAATTGAAATAAATCTAAAATAAAATACAAATTAATGAATAAATAAACGAAAACTGCAATTAAAACTGGACAGAAAAAAAAAAAACGAATCCAAGTAAAATATATATGCGACCCTGGACCACAAAACCAGTCATAAGTGTCAATTTTTCAAAATTGAGATTTATACATCATCTGAAAGTTGAATAAAGAAGATTTCCATTGATATATGGTCTGTTATGATAGGACCATATTTGGCAGAGAAACAACTATTGAAAATCTGGAATCTGAGGGTGCAAAAAAAAATTTTAAATACTGAGAAAATCGCCTTTAGAGTTGTCCAAACAAAAAGTTTTTAGCAATGCATTATTTAAAAAAAAAGTTTTGATACATTTACGGTAGAAAATATACAAAATATCTTAATGGAGCATGATCTTTACTTAATATCCTAATGATTTTTGGCATTAAAGAAAAATCAATAATTTTGACCCATACAAATATACCCCAGTGACTTAAGACTGGTTTTGTGGTCCAGGGTATATATATAAACTAAAAAAAAAAAAAAAAAGCAATTAAAAAAAAATATACAAAAGCACCAAAATGACTAAAAATGAAGCTAAAATGAAAACTAAAAATATACATAAAAACCTAATTCATATTTTGAATAAAAACTACAACTGTATATAAATAACACACAAAAAGCTCTAATTCTAACGCTGTAAAACTAATTTAAAGGGTCTGTGTGGAGCCCATTTTTCCAGCCCAGACCTGCTTTTCAGTAACATGTGGAACAGGTCCAGATCGGTAAAAGAAAATAAACACTTTAATTTGTATTCTACAAAAGACATCTTAATTTGATGAACAAGCCAAACTGGAAGTGTGAGTTACTGGAAGACGTGCTGTTGAAAGAGTGAGTCTGTGAGTGTTTAGTGGGGACAGATGTTGGTACAGAGGGCAGGTGAGGAGTGAAACAGAGGAGAATGCTAATCAAAGTCAGGATTAGCCGGTTTTAAACTCATGACTGTTTCCAGCAGATAATTGTGCTCCGCTAAGACTTCAGGACGTCGCTGAACACTTCCTAAAGCGGCTTTCCTAAGGTTTATGCACACAGGAGCCAAATCACTGCAGTGCATTAAAAACTCGTTTAAGACAAGCCTTGTCTTAAACGCCAAATGCATGATAGCTGGGAACAAGCGTGTTGCACGTATGCAACGGTCTGCATGCAGATGCACATTATAACCTTATGTGGCACCTTTACCTTATGGTGAGGAAGTCCTAAAGGCTTTGCAAATGGAGGTCAAAGGTTAATCTGGAGTGGAGAAAAGTGATCCCTGATCCATAACCCATCATCCTCTGGGTTTTTAGTGGGAGAATAGAGAATCAAGAACTTCACATCTCCAGTTACCTTCAGGAAAATGGTATTTCTGAAGCCCATGGCCAAACCTGGAGAACATTAGGAAGAATGTCAGATCTGAGAAGAGGAATGAGAAGAATGTGAAGCACTCATCAAGTGCAGGCAGGTGCATTGACTGCATGTGTGTGTGTGTGTGTGTGTGTGTGTGTGTGTGTGTCAGTCAGGTCTCGACTCACAGCTGCTGGAGACTGGCACAGATGTGCTGCTGATTATTAAAAACTCATGACACAACATCTTTTATCTGGTCAGCTTTGCAAAAGTGTCTTTCAGCTGCTCCTCAATGACAGTGTAATTAAAAATCTGATTGAGTGTTTGAAAAAAAAAGAAAAAGAAACAAGAACATGTTGCTGGTTTTTGTCTGTGCAGAAGTTGTCGCCATGATACTAAAGATGATAGTTTCTAGCACATCGCTACACTGCTCTGGGAGCTTTCTTACACTGTAACAAATATTTGGTCTCACTTTATTAGGTGTCTTTCACTACTATATACTTATGTCCAAAAAAAAAAAAAAAAGAATAAATAAAATTATTAGATACACTCTTAGAACAAAAAGGTAGAAAAGCTGTCACTGGAGTGTTACACTTTTAAAAAGGTACTAATCTATACACTTGAGGTACTAATGTGCACCTTTAACTGTTAAATAAGATACAAAGGTTACACCAGAGACAGCTTTTGTTTTTGTTTTTTTCTGAGGGTGTTAAATATGGTTAAGATTAGGTACAGATTAGGTAGTTTTAGTGATTTGCTTAGGTTTAAGGGTCAGTTTAAATTACAGGAAGGTATTTTTAAATATAAGTGCAATGTCAAATCATATATATCATATATATGTATATATATAATTTCTGATTAAAATAGTTTTTGAAGTACAACATTTAATGTACTCTCTACACTAAAAAAATCTAAATTTTAAATACATACATACATACATACAATTATTATTATTATTATTATTATTATTATTATTATTATTTATTTATTTATTTATTTTTATTATTTTATTTTATTTATTTATTTATTTATTTATTTATTTATTTTTACAGATATTTACCTGTATTTTTAATTTCACTTTTCATTATTTAGTGTTTTAGAATGGAAGTGAATCTATAAATTTTAAATTTTACAGAAAATGCCCTGGTAATTTTTTTTTAACAGATCATTTGTCACAGTTATGTTTAGTTCTGTTTCATTTGGTTGCAGTTCCAAGGACTTTTAGTTTGTTCTTTGTCAGTTTCCTTTTTCCTTTGTCTGAGTTTCCCGCCACTAATCTGTTTCCATGTGCACTAATTAGATTATCACAGCTGTTCGTTATTACATCGTCATCATTGTGTATTTAAGTTTCTGCTTGTGCCCTTTTCATTTGTCTAGTATTGTTTGTGCAAGCCACACTGTTTCACTAACCTTTTTGCACCTGCTTTTGAGGTTTAACAAAGACTTTTGTTATCTCGGAATCTTCATCTAATTTTAAGTGTGACATCATTATTTGTTTTTCAACAGATTTTTTTTTTTTGTTTGTTTGTTTTTTTTTAAGTCTGTAAGTCTTAAGTAGCACATTGTATATTTGTAGCAATAAGCCAAAAATACGTTGAATGGGTCAAAATTATTGATTTTTCTTTTATGCCAAAAATCATTAGGATATTAAGTAAAGATCATGCTCCATGAAGATATTTAATAAATTTCCTAATGTAAATATATCAGAACTTAATTTTTGATTAGTAATGTGCATTGCTAAGAACTTCATTTGGACAACTTTAAAGGCCTTTTTCTCAATAGTTTGATTTTTTTTTTTTTTTTTTTTTTTTTTTTTTTTTTTTTTTTTTGAATCCTCAGATTCCAGATATCTTCCAGATATCTCAGCCAAATATTGCCCTATCCTAACAAACTATACAATGGAAAGTATTGATTTTTCACAGGTGTTTTACCTGCATTTTGAAATGCACTTTGCATTGGGTTTTAGGATCATATCCATGCAGAAATATACTAGTAATGTTCTACACAAAATCATTATTGGAAGTTGCAGAGACTTTAAATGAGACAAGTTAAAGCGTTCACCTTTTCTTTTGAAATAGCATGTAAAAGACCCAAAGAAACAAAGAAATACAAATCCAAATCCCTCTTATTCAAATGATTTGAAGTCCCAGTGATATTTCTCAAGAACAGGGGAGAAATAACTTGAAATGAATTGCACATTAACAGACGATCCGAGCCCATTTGAATGGGAGGCGGCGAAAGAAGAAGAGATTAAGAATTTTAATAATCTGCTGGAACGAACCACAATTCATGCCTAATGCCACAACACAACAGCACTGGCCTCCAGGGGCGAGAGAAATTATCTCCATCAAAACACCACCTCACCCGGCTGAGAGAAGAGAGAGAGCAAGAGACAGGGTGAGGAAATAAAGAAATGAGGAATTATTCCGTTCTTCTGCCTGTATTCATTCTTTATATTCAAATGGAGAGAATAGCATTGTCTTATAGTGAGAAAGATAGCGTGACAAAAGTTCAACATGAAAGGCAAAGTTTGTTTTAAAGAGATTTAAATTTGAGTTTAAATTCTGTTATTTACTCACCCTCTTTTCAAATCCATATGACTATCTCTCTTCAAAAACAAAAGGGAATGGGTGGAAGAATATTTGTGACCCTTGAGCACAAAACCAGTCTTAAGTAGCACAGGTATATTTGTAGCAATAGGTAAAAATACATTATATAGATCAAAATTGTCGATTTTTCTTTAATGCCAAAAATCATTAGGATATTAAGTAAAGATCATGTTCCATGAAGAAAATTTATTATTTTTTTTTTATTATTAGTAATATGCATTGCTAATACTTTATTTGGACAACTTTAAAGGCTTTTTTTTCTTCTCCTTTTTTTTTTTTTTTTGCACCCTCAGATTCCAGATTTTCAAACTGTTGTATTTCAGCCAAATATTGTCCTATCCTAACAAACCATACAACAATGGATGTATAAATCTCAATTAAAAATTTTTAATTTCATGAAAGTGAAGAGAGAAAGATTCTGTCAAGCACAAAAATTGACAAAAAGCAGCATAAAAGCACTCTGTGTATCTAGTACACCATGTTCCAGGTCTTTTGAAGCTAAAATGACAATTGTGTCATCATTTACTCACCCTTGTGTTATCTTAAATCCATCTGACTTTCTTTCTCACATGGAACACAAAAAGAGAGATTCAAAAAAATGTTCAAGCTGTTCTTTTCCAAACAGTAAAAAAAAAAAAAATAATAATAATAATAATAAAAAATAAACATTAAAAAAGTCTTGATATGATTTATTTACTATTCCATGTCATTCAAAGCCATATAAAATATTTGTGTGACATTTAAGCTGTTATTACTTAAAAACTTTCTGACACTGCCCTCAAATCAACAATTTGCAATTCTGCAACTTGCTTAATGATCAAACAATGGTGAAAATAAAGAATAATTCTAAAAAGAGCAGTTATTATGAAAATAATGTAATGTAAAATATATACTTCAATGCAAAATAAATTGTTTTATTATTATTATTATTATTATTATTATTATTATTATTATTATTATTATTCATAATAATAATATACAATTTTATTTTATTTCATTTTTTGGACACTTAATTTCATGGTAATTGCATTGTTAGTGAAAATGTGTTACAATTTATATTTATATACATGTACATTCATTCATATATATATATATATATATATATATATATATATATACATATATATATATATATATATATATATGTATATATTCTTTAAATGGAATTAGCTGAACTTAAATGAGCTCACTTAAGTAGGATGTACAATTTATATTGTATATGTACTTTAGAATGTTAGTACACTCTTTTACTTTACAAATTATTTAGAGCATGACAATAATTATGAAAATAATAAATAAAAATTCATTTTAAAATAAAATACAAAGAATATAAGTACTTAATTGTTTTATAGAACATAGTTATGAAAGTGTCTTAGCATAAGTGAATTTCATTTCACAAATATTATATTATTTTAGATTATTATTATAAGTGTTTTTTTCTCTCATACACAATGGTATGGCATCAGACCTGACACAATGCATGTTAACATTTAAACATAAATGTGAGTGAGTTTTGAGAGCTCAGGTGGAAAGCAATTTCACTTCAGGAGAACCGGAGTAGAATGATTCATAGACTTCTTTTGTGACACTTTTTTAATATTTTGAGCTTGACAGGATCATTCATTTTAACTGTATGAACAAAAAACATATAATGTAACATCTCTTTTTTGTGTTTACACAGGTTTGGAAAGCCAAGAGCATCAGTAAATGATGAAAGAAGTTTCAGTTTGATAACTATTCCTTCCAGTGCCAGTGATAAAACAGAAGGCATCGAAATAAATCAGAGAGCGCATCTGCATACGTGTTTTGTGCAAGACAGAGCGAGATGAGAGGCCTGAGCTTTAGATGTATACTGTAATCAAGCGTGCATTTCTCTCCCTGCGATACTTCCCAGAGGAGTCAACAGATGTGTCCCATTCAAAGTGGCACATCGCATTACGCACACAAATGTTATGACTCCACAAGATTCATGATAGCTATTTTCCCTCTCTCTCTCTCTCTCGGCTTCCAGGGAGTACGTGAAGAGGCTTTAGCTGCTGGTTGATTGGATGTTGAACATACTGTGGTGAACCCTGGGCTGTCACTGTCTGACAGCTCGTGGAGCAGAGAGAGAGGCAGAAGATGAGAGGAGAACATCTCTGGAGTGCATTGAGAGGTCAGGCCAGCTGCTCCTCCTCTATAGCTTTATTGAGAAAGACTGAGGGGTCCATGAGAAAATTGCATCAGACACAAAGCGGCAGTAATTCGGTCCACATCGCTCGCTATGCATACGAGGCACCAGAGAAACACAATTACATCAGTAATGTCTCCCTTGTTCGAATCATATGAGAGAAACTCAAGTTAAGTCTCAGACACAAGTGGAAACAGCAATTTGTCTTCATGGAGACAGAAAAAGAAATAATATTTAATAAAATGTACAGTATTTGTGTGAAATTGCACTTGCACTTTTTTTAAGAAATACAGTTGAGGTCAAAAGTATACATACACCTTGCAGAATTTGCTAAATAAGAGCATACAAAAAGCATGTAATTTTTTTATTTAGTATTGACCTGAATAAGATATTTCACATAGATATTTACATATAGCCCACAAGAGAAAAATGACCCCATTCAAAATGTTACATGGGCTTGATTCTTAATACTGTGTTGTTTCCTGAATGATCCACAGCTGTGTTTTTTTGTTGCTGTTTAGTGATAGTTGTTCATGAGTCCCTTGTTTGTTCTGAACAGTTAAACTGCCTGCTGTTCTTCAGAAAAACCCTTCTGGTCCCACAAATTGTTTGGTTCTCCAGCATTTTTGTGTATTTGAACCCTTTCCAACTATGACTATATGATTTTGAGATCCATCTTTACACACTGAGAACAATTGAGAGACTCATATGCAACTATTACAGAAGGTTCAAACGCTCACTGATGCTTCAAAAACATGATGCATTAAGAGAATTTGAACATCAGGGTAAATTGTACTTATTTTTTGTCTTCTCTGAAACATGTAAGTATCTTCTGTAGCTTCTGAAGGGCAGTACTAAATGAAAAAAAAAAATGCAAAATTTAGGCAAAATAAGAAAAATGTGCACCCCATTCTGTTCAAAAGTTTTCACCCCCGGCTCTTAATGCATGGTTTTTCCTTCTGGAGCATCAGTGAGTGTTTGAACCTTCTGTAATAGTTGCATATGAGTCCCTCAGTTGTCCTCAGTGTGTAAAGATGGATCTCAAACACAGTCAAAATATCTAAAAATTCTTAAATTAAGATGCATTTACTAGATAAGCAAAATGACATAAGATATTTAGTCTTGTTTTAAGCAAAATGCACTTGGAAACAAGACCCTGGAAACAAGACTAAATATCTCATGTCATTTTGCTTATCTAGTATATGTATCCTAATTGAAGAATTTTTTGATATTTTACCTAGAAACAAGACAAAAATATTATGTAAGATAAGCCTTTTTTGCAATGTAGAAAACAGCTGTTTTAAATGGCAATAATTTCACATTTTTGACTATGTTTGATGTAACAAATGCAGCATTGGTAAACAGAAGAGACTTCTTTCAAAAACTTCTGAACAGTACTGGACATCTTATTTCATTCATTTATTTTTAAGGCCAAACGTGCTTTTTCCAAAAATCATGCATGTGAGTTGCATCACATGATATTTTACTTGCATGCATTCAGGAGAAAGAAGAACGACGGATCCTTCTAGAATAATAGTGAGACACCAATATTCCCCCAGAGCGCTGATAGATTGAGTCTGCCACAGGCTGCGGCTCATGATGACATTGTGTGTGTGTGTGTGTGTGTGTGTGTGTGTGCTGGGCTCATCAAAACAAAGACAAACAAATTGACGTAATCATGAAGTTGCCGGCAGGGTGTCATTTGTGTTGCAAAAGCAAATGGGAATAGTTGGAGTGATGAGACCCCACCTCCTCATCCATCCGTCGCCCGCTCCACACACACAATCACACACACAGCCGTAAGCATGCTACATATGTGCGTGATTCATTTCTGTGGCTCCGCCGGCGGGGCTTTTATGCCACGATACTCTGGTTTTCCCAGCACCACAACACTGGGAAGACAAGAAGCGTCTCATCAAGGGATAATCTTGTTAGATTCATTAGATTATAGGCAGCAGACTGGTTTTATTGAACAAATTTTCTCACCCATACCCTTAGATTTTAAAATAAATGAAATGGACATTTTTGATTGGACCACATTTTGTATAAAACAGCTTTGGTGGTCAGACACCACACTGCAAAAAATGCTTTTTTTTTCTTAGATTTTTTGTCTTGTTTCCAGCTAAAATATCAAACAATTCTTAAATCAAGTATTATTTTCTAGACAGGTAAAAATAATTGTCTTGTTTTCAGAAAAAAACTAAGTTAAAATTAAGAGAGTTTATGCTTAAAACAAGCAAAATAATCTGCCAATGAGGTAAGCAAAAGAACCAAATTTTCTGCTTAAAATAAGATTATTTTGCTTACCCCATAGGCAGATTATTTTGCTTGTTTTAAGCAAAAACTCACTTCATTTTGACTTATTTTTTCTGAAAACAACTTTTCTAGAAAATCCTTCTTGATTTAAGAATTTTTAGATATTTTGGCTTTTTTTTTTTTGCAGTGCAATTCTATATTAATGCACCAAGTTGCTTGAGAACTGGACATAAACTGTGTGTAGAATTAATTTCGTTATAAAGTGAGTTGCCTGACCAATTAAGTTCATGATTTAGACAAATAAAAACCTTTAAACATCCACATTAATGTGCATCCATTTGTGTTTTACCACATTGGTTTGTAACTATACAACTTTTGCTCTTATACTCAAGTATTCCTCTTAAAGCAGCTCACAGTGGGGATTTCAGTTGTAAAGTATGCGTTAAGTCACTGTTACCGTGTCTATTCTTTCTCCTGGCACTTTCCCAGGCCGGGTTATGACAGATCTGCCCTCCTATCGCCATAAAAAGCCAGATCTCTCTCCCAGAGGCTGCTGGAATGTAGCTGTGACTGGGGTTCGGCTAATAGCGTCCTGAGGGGCTCTCCCGGCCCTCCATTAACCATTAACCAGTGACTGTGTGATGTGGAACACGTTAGAACATGTTTACGAGAACAAGATAGAGCCGACGGCCTTCTCACAGAAGCTGAGAATGGCCTCAGATAAGGACACAGACACTCAGAGACGGGACAGATACGGCCCGAGTAAACAAAGCTAATCACCTCGCAGTGCTAAATCTGTCACTAGCAGATATGAGATCATCCATGACTGTTACCTTTCAAACTTCTGTCATCTTATCTGGGTAGAAAATGTGTCTAATTGCTGTAAAAAAGATTTCTGTAGAATAACGGGAAACTGTCTTGTATATTTTCAGATATATTTTTAATGACTGAAAATATATGTATGTATATATTTTCTACCAATATATTTGTGGTCATTTTTTGTATATCTTTGAAAATATATTATAAAAAGATACATATATATATATATATATATATATATATATATATATATATATTAAGAGCATTTAAAAAGATTTTTTTCCTTCTATACACTACCACTCAAAAGTTTTTGAACAGTAAGATTTTTAATGTTTTTTAAAGAAGTCTCTTCTGCTCACCAAGCTTGCATTTATTTGTCCAAAGTACAGCAAAAACAGTAAAATTTGGAAATGTTTTTACTATTTAAAACAACTGCTTTCTATTTGAATATATTTTAAAATATAATTTATTTCTTTGATTTCAAAGCTTAATTTTTTTAGCATTGTTACTCCAGTCTTTAGTGTCAGAAATCATTCTAACATGCTGATTTGCTGCTCATTTATTATTATTATTATTATTATTATATTATTATTATTATGTTGAAAACAACTGAGTAGAATATTTTCAGGGTTCATTGATTAATAAAAAGTTCAGAAGAACAACATTTATCTGAAATAAAAATCTTTAGTAACATTATACACTATACCATTCAAAAGCTTGGAGTCAGTATCATTTTTGGGGAAAGAAGTTATAGAAATTAATACTTTTATTTAGCAAGGATGCTTTAAATTGATCAAAAGTGACAAAGACATTGGTTATGTTACAAAAGCCATTTCTATTTTAGATAAATACTATTTTTTTGGACTTTCTATTCATCAGAGAATCATGAAAAAAATCTACTCAGCTGTTTTCAACATAATAATAATATTAATAATAAATGTTTTTTTGTTTTTTGAGCAAGGATTTTTCTAAAGAAGGATCATGTGACCGGAGTAATGATGCTAAAATTTTAGCTTTGAAGTCACAGGAATAAATTACATTTTAAAATGTATTCAAAGAGAAAACAGTTATTTTAAATAGTAAAATTATTTCAAAATGTTGCTGTTTTTGCTGTACTTTGAAACAAATAAATGCAGCATTGTTGAGCAGAAGAGAAAAAAAAAAAAAAAACAATTGACTGGTAGTCTATTTTCAACCTAAAAAAAAGAAAAGAAAAAAAAAAAAACATTCACGCCACATTTGATGAATTTTATTTCTTGTCTACAACACATAGGCCTAAATCTAAGCTGCTATAAGATTTAAAATTATTTTCTTGCCCCTGAAATACATTTTGAAATAGATTCTGGCATATGAAGGTTGAAAGTAAATATATTTTTACTGCTTAACTGTTCACAACTGTATTTCTTTTTCAGTTTCTAATGAACATCGTATGTTGGCAATAGAAAAAAAATAAAATAAAAACCTGAAGTTGTCTCTGAAATTAAATTACATTTGTTTCTCCATCTTTCCCCCTAGATTTCTTTCCCAAGCTTAGCTTATGTAAATAAATCTAGATCATATCTGTTTGATTTGGCTCTGCGTCCATCGAACAGAAGATCGCACTGCTGCACTTTATTATGGTATTGAAAGGAAGACGTGTTATTTAAAATGTGTTTGTGGAAAGTCATTATTGCTCTGTGGCATTTAAACTGAATGAGAGATCATGTTATTGTGTAGCTCTCAGCGCACACAGGAGAATCCAATAAGAAAACACTATATTGAAACAGAGACTTAATAAAGAGAGCGGATCAAATGAAGGAGTCTTGGCATGCAATCATACACAGTCTTGATTGGCTTTTTTCTTTTTTACTGACTGGATTTTTAAATATGGTCACATATACATTATTATACATTATGATTATCTATCTATCTATCTATCTATCTATCTATCTATCTATCTATCTATTACGAATATGTAAAGCAAAATAAGTAATTTGTAATTTACATAATTTAAAATAACCTTTGTCCCTTTTTTATGTCATTGGTGTCATAGTTAGTGTTTAAAACTCTTATTTTGAAAATACAAAAGTTGTGGAAAAGTACTTCCAAGGGCAAAGTTCAGAGGAAGAAGAGGTCAAATGTGGGTATGGTAAGTTATTATTTTGTTGTTGCTGTTGTTTTTATTTTTACGCTTAGTAAATTAGCTTTTTTTTTTTTTTTTTTTTTTGGTGTTATATTGTTTAATATTATATTGGGGTTATTTTGACTAGTTGTGAAGTAATGACACACAAAGCAAACATCTTTTGTGGCTTGTAATAATTCCAAAATATACAGTTGAAGTCAAAAGTTGACATACACCTTGCAGAATCTGCTAAATGTGAATTGTTTAACCAAAATAAGAGGGATCATACAAAATGCATGTTATTTTTAATTTAATACTGACCTAAATAAGATATTTCACATAAAAGACGTTTACATACAGTCCACAAGAGAAAATAATCCTTCAGGTCCCACAAATTCTTTGGTTTTTCAGCATTTTTGTGTATTTGAACCCTTTCCAAAAATGACTGTATGATTTTGAGATCCATCTTTTCACACTGAGGACAACTGAGGGACTCATATGCAACTATTACAGAAGGTTCAAACACTCACTGATGCTCCAGAAGGAAAAACAATACATAAAAAGCCGGAGGGTGAAAACTTTTGAACCAAATGAAGATATGTAAATTTTTCTTCTTTTGCCTAAATGTTTGCCATATGTTTTCACTTAGTACTGCCCTTTAGAAGCTACAGAAGATACTTCCATGTTTCCCAGAAGACAAAGTAAGATAACTTAACCCTGCTCTTCAGTTTCCAAAAGTTTTCTCATGATGCTCTTAATGCATCATGTTTGCTTCTGGAGCATCAGTGAGTGTTTGAACCTTCTGTAATAGTTGCATATGAGTCCCTCAGTTGTTCTCAGTGTGAAAAGATGGATCTCAAAATCATATAGTCATTGTTGGAAAGGGTTCGAATACAAAAAATGCTGAAAAAACCAAAGAGTTTGTGGGACTTGAAGGATCTTTCTGAAGAACAGCAGGCAGTTTAATGTTCAAGACAAATGGACACTAAACAAAAAAAAAAGAAAAACAGGTATCAACAAAGTATTAAGAATCAAGTGTATGTAAACTTTTGAACAGGTAATTTTTATAAATTCAGCTATTTTCTCTTGTGGATTATATGTAAATGTATTTTTATGCGAAATATCTTATTCAACTCAGTACTAAATAAAAAAAAAATAACATGCATTTTGTATGATCCCTCCTATTTTGGTAAAATAATGAACTTTTGCAGATTCCCTGCAAAAAAAAAAAAAAAAAAATGCTTTTCTTTTTTTTTTTTTTTTTGTCTTGTTTCCAGCCAAAATATCTATAAAATATTAAGAAGGATTTTCTGGATTAGTAAAAATTGTCTTGTTTTCAGAAAAAAATAAGTTAAAATTAAGTGAGTTTTTAGTTTTTTCAATGGGGTAAGCAAAATAATCTTATTTCTAGCAGAAAACTAGATTATTTTGCAGATTTTTTTTTTTATTATTTATTTTTTTTTTTATCAAAAACTCACTTTTTTTCTGAAAACAAGACAAACATTTTTTGCAGTGTTCTGCAAGGTGTATGTAAACATTTGACCTCGATTGTAAATAAACCCTTTTTAGAAATGAAACTGAACTGAGTTAACTAGTCAGAAAGTCAATATTTTGATTTAGAAGTGACTTCCATTGTCATTGTAACATGAGATCTATCTTTGCACTTGTTTTTTATTATTAGCTACATTTGACCACTAAGCAAAATGTAATAATGCCGAAACGTACATAAATACTTGCAATCAGCTTTTTGGAAAGACTGTCACCTAAGCAAAATATGCAGATGCTAGAAAGTATTAGGCCAGAACACTAAACACAAAGAAACGCTCTTATCACCGCTTTCAACGTGGGTTAGCATCCCTGGACCTCCACCCTAACCTCCCATCTGCTTCTTTCAGCAATGTGGTTTCGCCCACCAGAGCATCACACTTTATCGAGGTCCTCTGACAGCATCTCACTCTCCGACGCTAAATGCACACGAGCTGAAATGTAGCAGGAGTCATGCGGTCTGACTCATTAGACGGGGAGGACGAGTGAGACAGTCAGTCTACACGCAAACCATGTCAAACACACACCTACGTACACATTCTTATCCTATCTGAGCTGTTGCATATGTGAACTTGGGTTATTGTGATGAAAACCAGGTCATAGTGGGGTTTGGGAAAGCTATGTATCCTGATTTTGCAATTCGTGACAGTAGCGGTATAGAAATTCCACATCTTAAGAATGTTTTGGAATATGGTAGCTGGTTTGTTGATGGTTCACGGCAGTCTATCAGCCTTAACCAGCTTGAAATCACGCCTACAAGCTGTTATTCCAGTTAATCAACCTGTTGGCCCTGTTTTGGCCCGGTTTTGGCTGGATTTTCCAGCAGGGTGCTTTGTGAGTTATGATTGAATTGGGTTTCCAGAGGCTCCGCATCCACTATTTTCCACTTATTTTGTATATGGAATCTGCCAGTCTGACTGAGACGTGTTTCCAGCAGCTCTGGGTGATTTTCATCATGTACAGTAATTATGACAGCACATGGTAATTCGCTGTAAGCTGTAAGAGCGTAGCGCGACATGCCGTGAACAGGACTTGAAAGGAGTAAAACTTCACTGCAAACTGTCGGGCGAGAGACTTTCACACTCAATTAGCGAATGCTATCTATCTTTCAAAACTCATTTGTGGTTTTGCTGTGGATCTGGTGTTTGTGTTTTTAAAACGCTTTAGTCTGTCAGGCAAACATTAGCTCGTGTAAAGAATGAGAGGTTAAACTAGTAGAGAAAAATGTCATGGAAAACAATTTGGGCTGTTAGTGTAAAATAAAGTACATTAAAAAACAATTCTGGCCAAAATATATACTAAATATACGTTACAGTAAACAGTGAAGCTGAATTAAACCTGTTTTTGAAATTGAAAATATGTTTAGTTTCAACCTTCATATTCCAAAATATATTTCAAAATGTTTTTCAGGCGCAAGAAAATACATGTAGGATAAATGCAATTGTGGATGGAATAGCCAGATCAAAGCTGGATTTATAATTATTTAATTATGCATATGTGACCCTGGACCACTAAACCAGTCATAAGTTGCTGCGGTATATTTGTAGCAATAGCCAAAAATGCCAAAAATGCCAAAAATCATTAGGATAGAAAGTAAAGATCATGTTTCATGAAGACATTTTGTAAATTTCCTACCATAAGTATATCAAAACTAAATTTTTGATAAGTAATATGCATTGCTAAGAACTTAATTTGGACAACTTTAAAGGCCATTTTCTCAATATTTTGATTTTTTTGCACCCCCAGTTTCTAGATTTTTCAACTCTTGTGTCTCGACCAAATATTGTCCTATCAGTGGAAAATGTATTTATTCAGGTTTCAGATGATGTATACATCTAATTTCGAAAAAATTTACCCTTGTAATGTGGTTTTGAAATGTGGTTTTGTGGTCCAGGGTCACACATACATTCTTCAGATGTGATATATGTGAATGCATTTTCTTGGATTGAAATATAATTTCAACATTTAAAAAAAAAAAAAAACATTTTAAAATATACAAAAATGGCAAAAAAAAAAAAAAAGTGTGTATATATATATATATATATGTGTGTGTGTGTGTGTGTGTGTGTGTGTGTGTGTGTGTGTATGTATGTATCTTACTAGAAAATACATTTATTTATTATTATAATTACATTATTATAATTACATAAATTCTATGTAATTTATTATAATTATTTATTTATTTATTTTTAGGAAATATATTTTTTTGTCATAAACATTTAAAAATAGTCAAATTTTATGTGCTTATTCTATGACTTTATAGCTATTTAAACGTATATTTGCTTAATCAAGTGTTTTGCTTTGCTACTTTTCTACTTCATGAATATTGTCTCAGTAAATAAGCAGCTAATGCTGCCATTTAGCAGAACAGCACAGTGTTACAAAGTCATGTTTAATTTAAGACTTAAGGCATTTGAGAGAAATCCATTTGAAATCTCTGACCATAATTTTGGTTGTTAAAAAGGTTCTAGCCTCCCATTGTTGGACATTTCTAATCTTTTAAACACATTTGCAAAAAAAAGGGTAAAATTGGCCTCTTAAAATAATGTTTCAGCATATTTTTTAGCAAGATTTTTCATACTAATAGCACCTGTCGGATAGCCAGGTATTTGACTGGGTAAAAGCACAAATATGATTCATTCTGTCAGTTTCGGTCTGTCAAAATGGTCTTTTTTTATGTGTTTTTTTTTTTTAAAGAAGCAAATAATGTTGGATTCCTCACCTTAAATACATCTACATTCATTTCACACTAAAGGCATAATCACTGCAGGCTGCATTACGCCAGTAAGGTTACATCTGAAGCAAATTATGCATTTATAGCTTGGCCGAAAATCTCATGACCTTTCGACTTCAATTCCAGGGAAGACACTGTCTTGAAGGTCTCGTCTCTCCCACTGGTTCTCCGCTGGCGCAAATTTCTGACAGCGAGTTTATTTCGGCACCGTCGGGCGGGAGATAAGCGGGGCCCGGTCCCTGGAAGGCTGACAATAACAAAAGCCCTCTGTCAGTCAGGTCCCAGACTGGCCCGTGGCGGTGTCAGAGTGAAATGTCCAGCAGATAAGCTGACTGAATAAATGTAGCCGCTGGAGCATCCCAACAACTTCTCTCTCGGCCGTTCCCAGAATCGTTCAGCGCCAGGCAACTGCGAGTGAAATGTTCGCGTCCAGTTGACATTTGGGTTTCCACTGTTTCATTTCGGTGTCAGCATCCCAAATGTCATTTTTAATTGTGCCAAGCACAACAATCGCCATTTCTCAAAGCCAAAGAAGGTTTAAAGACGGCTGTGAGGTGCTCTCGTCCATTTTAACTCAATTTCAGTTGTTATTGTCCAAAGCACCGTTCGAATGATTAGCAGGAAATTTAGCTTATAAAAGCAAAGCGGGAGTTTTTTCAAACAAAGGATACAGTATGGCATTTCTATCAAAATAATGTTCGCTGACATCCATCCTATGAAAACAAACTTGCATGGCTGTGTTCCCCCTCAAGTAATGTGCTCAAGTTTCATTTATGTTCCAGTAATATGGGAAAAAAGAGGAAACTGGGACAATTTGCCAGACGTTGTGATTCCTTGCTCTCTTAAATGTCCTTTAGCTGTCACAATAACATTTGAGAAGAATTACTTTTTTGTAGCAGCAGTTCTTCTACAAAGACTTTTCTGGAATAAATTCAGTGTAATACATATACAAACACCAATATTTGAAATCTTTAACCCTTTAACTGTCAGCGTCCTCTCGGTGGGATGCCTAAGTTTACTTTACCATAATAAATCCTAATCTAATCATGATTGTTGGAAAGGTCCAAGACTTCTAAATGGATATTTTACCACTGTTTTGTGTTAGGAAAACAGTAATTGTGTAGGAAAAGTCATAGATTAATTTATGACAAGAGTGCACCTCAAAAAATCTATCTCATAACAGGAGTTCTGACCTTTGGGTGAAAAGATTTTCTTCGTTGCAATTTTACCAATCACGCTTTAGAAATCATAAGAAATTATATATCAGTTGAAAACTTAAAATCTTAAAATTCATCCTTTGAACATTTTAAAATCAGACATTGCATTACCATGAAAAATGTACATCAAAATCATATTACAAAATGTTTTTGCTCATGAATTATAAAAACTTAAGTTTGGATTGGATTTTTACGTCTATTTTCAGTGACAGTTAAAGGGTTTATTTATTTATTTATTTATTTATTTATTTAAATGAATACTTTCATTTAGCCTGGCAGTAAAACACTTATAATCTAGCAAAATATTTCTATTTCAAAAATGCACATTTGAAATTTCTATTTATATATATATATAGCTATATAACTTTTTTTTAGCTTTTACAGCACAACTATTTTCAACATTCATAATAATCAGAAATGTTTGTTGAGCAGCAAATCAGCATATTAGAATGATTTCTGAAGGATCATTTGACACTGAAGACTGGAGTAATGATGCTGAAAATTCAGAGTTGATCACAGTAATAAATTACATTTTAACATATATTCGCATACAGTTGTTTTATTTTAAATTGTAATAATATTTCTCAATTTTACTGTATTTTTGATCAAATAAATGCTGCCCTGTTAAGCATACAAGACTATTTTTAATCATTTTTGTGTTGGAAAAGATGGATTTTGAAAATATATCTGTCCAATGATGGTTTTGGAGAATTTACAATATTTTTTTTTTTATATTTTGCAGTACATTCATATAGAAAACGGTTATTTAAAATTCTAAAAATATCTCACAATATTAGTGTTTTTACTGTGTTTTGAACAAATAAATACACCCTTACTGACTTACAGACACCAACCATTTTAAAAATACTATTAATATATGTATTTATCAGACAAGAAGGCACACTGTAAAAAACATTTTATAATAATATGTTACCTGGCTGCCTTAAAATGTAAAGTTCAGTCAACTCAAAAAAAGTTTAGTCAACTTGAAATGTTAAGTTTTGTTAATTACTAAGTGACAACTATTTGAGTTGATTGAACTTAAAATTTTAAGGCAGCCGAGTAACAAACACAACTGTTAAGTTTAACAAACTATTTTTTTTTTAGTCAACTCGAATATCTAAGTTGTCACTTAGTACAACTAAACATTTTAACTTAAAATTTTAAGTCAGCAGGGTAACAAATTATTTTAAGTTGACTCAACAAATTGTGTTTTTTGTTTTTTACAGTAACTATAACTTTTTCTGGGAAAAAATGGCCTCAATTGTGTGAACAATATTGCCATAATATGACCATAAACATGCATATTCCCCTATTTTTTTCTCGATCAAATACTAATACAGGTTTTTGCAATTATTCATTCGTAATGAATAATGTAATTCAAACATATCAGAGTTCAAGGATGACAAATGTCCATTGTATGTTCATGTACGTCCGCATGTAACGCAACAAGCACACATCAACGAGAGCAGCCTTCAGTTTATCCATAATGGAGGTCAGCACATCCATCACGCTCGTCTGCAGCTCATCAGACATATGTAAGACATACATTACTGTGCGTTTTGTTTTTCCTTTTGCCAGAATGATAGCGGCGGTGCCATGTGTCACTGTCAGGGGCCGTGCGATAAGTAATCAATAAAAGCTATGTTTGGTGGGTCATTCAGTGACCGGAGTACAAATGATGACGAGAAAGACAAATTAAGAGACTGTCACAGCTGCATTTCTCTGAGATGACCGTGACATGGGCTGATCTGCAAAACAAAGGGTCACATTTATCGTCATTTGTGTCTTGATGCGACGTGATGTCGATTCTGAGTATCTCTCATGGAAAAGATAATGTATCGGTTAACAAGACCACTGTCTCAGAGATCCCAACAAAGTCAACACTACACACACACACACATGCTTTAGTGGAGCACAAGTCTAGACAGATAACGCCGACAGAGATGTATCACTGAATCAGGCAGCGATGGGCAAAACAAATAGGGTCAAATAGGGTCAACTACATCACTGTGTCAATCACTGGCGACATGAGGCCATCTATGACTTTTCCGGTCCTTAGTGTCACGGCAAACAGGATTCGCTCCACCCCTGATTCCTTTAAGATAAAAATAACACCCAAACACAATTTTGTACATTAGGATAATTCACCATTTATGCTTTTATCAATCTTAACGAGCTCTAAGATTACTAGCAATTACGTCACTACAGGTGGCAAAGCCACTGTGGTTTTGGTTAATACTTGGTGCTCCAATTCAATTATATTTGACTGTAACAAGCTTGTGCTTCACTCAAATCTACAAATGTGATCTTTGTATTCATGTCGGTTTTTGGAAAGCCATAAAATTACTTTTAAAATATCATGTGGTGCAACCTTCAAGTACAAAGTAGTATTATAGTTTCAGTACATATATTATAAATTATATAAAACATTATATTATTACCTTTTTTACAGAAAATAATACTTTTGTGAGAGTAAAGTAAGAGTAAAGACATTAATAATGCTATCTGTTTCAAATAAATGCTGTTGTTTTGAACTTTCTAATCATCAAAGAATCCTGAAAAATAAAGTCACGAATTTCCACAAACAACTTTTCTTGAAAATTAATAATGAATTTCATAAATATCATTAATCCTGAACTAACCCTGCCTGCCTTGTCATACAAATGTGGAATTTCCTGATATTTTATTTAAAAAAAAATTAATAATAGTTTTTTTAAAAACAGAATACATTTTATTGTTGTTGTTGTTGTTGTTTTTCATTAAGACATTCAGGCAGTGGTATCACCCTGGCATTTTAAAATGTATAACCACCAAAAAATAAAATGCATGAAATTGATCAGACGTGACAGTAAAAATATACAATAACCATAATACCATAATATTATATATAAACATTTATAGTGTTACAATTTCTGTTTCAAATAAATGCTGTTGTTTTGAACTTTCTATTCATCAAAGAATCCTGAAAAATAAAATGTTGCAAATTTCCACAAATATTATAAAGCAACTTTTCTTGAAAATTGATAATGATCAGGAATCATTAGCATATTACAATGATTTCTGAAGGATCATGTGACACTGAAGACTGGAGTAATGATGCAGAAAATTCAGCTTTGATCACAGGAATAAATTACATTTTACAATATACGTACATAGATAACAATTATTTTACATTGTAATAATATTTCACAATATTACTGTTTTCACTGTTGTTGTTGTTGTTGTTGTTTTAAATAAATTATTATTAAATAAATGCAGCCTAGAAAGATACTTCTTTCAAAAACATAAAATAAAAATAATCTTACAAAATCTTACAAAATGGCTACAGCCTCAATTAACCTTGCTTTCTTATAAAAACTGTTTTACAACTTTTCTGATATGCTTTAGAGACTTTGAAATATGGCCATGAGGGTGTATTTGAAAATAAAATTTTGAATGATTTTTTTTTTTCCATTAAGACATCCGGGCAGTGATAAAACCCTGGTATTTTTGACTTTGCACCCACCAAAAGATACCAATTAATTTCAGAAATTAAAAACATTCACATTATAGAAGAGGTGCATACAAGTCAATTAATTTTCAATGTTTTTTTTTTTAAATAAATAACTTCCTATTATATAATAACAGACAAAAGTGAGATTCATGTCATTGACCCAACTTCTAAATCACTGCTGCTCATTTGTCACATCAGCAGCGATTACCATCGCTCATGCCTCCTCAAAATTTCAACTCCAATTAAAAATAAATATTTCTGGTTGTCGCTGCCAATCGCTGTCATTGTGAATGCTTCTTTAGGCCCCGATCCAACTGACTCATCAGCCCTTCTCCCAGTTTGACACGATGACACAGAGACTCTTGGCTAGTGGTCTCGTGTTTCGCAAAAGGGCACCCTTCTAAACCATAAAATTACAAATGGGACACCCTACTGTCTTGTTCTCAAAGGACAAGACAGGCAAGTGCGCCATTTGGGACAGAGCCTTAGACACAGTGTCTGAGCTATTATAAAGTCTATACTGTTGGAAGCAAAACTGATAGTCTCAATGCCAAGAAGTGCTTTGACAGAAGCTCGCCAAGACCTTGTACCAATTTTTCAGACCATATGGCTTTCCCTTTGAAGACGGCAACGTGGCTCCTCCTAATCCACTCAGGCTTTTGTAAAACACCCTCACTTGTCACAAGTCTCATAATTGGGCGTAAAATGTGATGAGGGGACGGCAGAAGGAGCTGTCGCTTTTGTACGGGGTCCAGAGCGCGTTGGCTCTCGGTGCGGGAATGAATCAGAGGATTCAGTCAAACAGAACATGGACGGAAACAGCTGAGAAATGAGCCGTAGGGCCTTCGCTATGTAAAATCGCACCAATTGCGTGACCTTTAGCCCTAATCAGACTTATTCTACCCACCTCTCGTTTTCTGTCTTTCTTTTATTTTTTTCTCTCTCTCATTCTCCTCAACCTTAGTTGACTCTTTTTTTTTGAAGACACCCTTATTAGTATTGCAAAGTCATCCGTGTGGGAAGTCAAGCGAGGCTGAGGAATAATAGACAGACGGCTGAAACATATTCAAACCTCAGCCGTTTTGACATTACGCTGCGACATCCAATCTGCACCGGCCTTAAGACAACAAACAGCGAGGCCACGGACGAAGGGAGATAGTGTTCGTCTGAGAGAGAAGCACCGGCTCTCTGAGGACTCGCTGTGGCGCTGGGTTTTCTGATAACCTGTGTTTGTGTGTGTGAGTGTTTCGCCTCAGCTCGGCCGCAGTGACAGGAGGGTCTGCCTGTCTTTATTTGTCTATCTGGGTGTCTTATTTGTCAGGGCGCTTTTATTTTCTCACAGTCCACTGTGACGGGAACTGTAGACATACTGGCAGAGATGCTGCTTGTGTTTGATGAACAGCTTTTTTTTGTTTGTTTTTTTAGGGCTGTCAGTTTAATAGCTTCAGATCTTCCTGTTCACGCTCACGTTCGGCAAATGTGGCAAGTTTGAATTATGTGGAAAGTTATTGACATTAGAATTGTTGAGATGCATCTGTAAGATATTAGGTAGGGTGGAAGGAAAGTAAATAACCCTAAATATCATACACTTTAATCTGAATGAACCAACAATTTGGGGTCCTTTTTTTAGAAATTAATACTTTTATTTAGCAAGGATGCTTTAAATTGGCCAAAAGCGACAGTAAAGACTTTGTTACAAAAGATTTCAGTTTCAAATAACTTTCTGTTTATGAAAGGGAAAAATGCTATATGTTAATTATAAAATTCATTATTTATATATATATATATATATATATATATATATATATATATAATATAATATAATTTTATAAATAAGTTAATACAGTTGAGGTCAAAAGTTTACATCCCCTTTCAGAATCTGCAAAATGATAATTATTTTACCAAAATAAGAGGAATCATACAAAATGCATGTTATTTTTTTATTTAGTACTGACCTGAATAAGATATTTCACATATAAATGTTTTCATATATAGTCCACAAGAGTAAAAGTTGAATTTATAAAAATTACCCCATGATTTTCAATACTGTGTTGTAACCTGAATAATCCGCAGATGTTTGTTGTTGTTGTCGTTGTTGTTGTTTTGTTTTTGTTTTTTGTTTAGTGATAGTTGTTCATGAGTCCCTTGTTTGTCCTGAACAGTTAAACTGCCCGCTGTTCTTCAGAAAAATCCTTCAGGTCCCACAAATTATTTGTTTTTTCAGTATTTTTGTGTATTTGAACCCTTTCCAACAATGATTGTATGATTTTGAGATGCATTTTTTCACACTGAGGACAACTGAGGGACTCATATGCAGTATTACAGAAGGTTCAAACACTCACTGATGCTCCAGAAACATAATACATTAAGAGAATTTGAAGATTAGGGTAAATTTTACTTATTTTGTCTTATGGAAACATCTTCTGTAACCTTTGAAGGGCAGTACTAAATGTAAAAATATGATATTTAGGCAAAATAAGAAAAATATACACATCTCCATTCTGTTCAAAAGTTTTCACCCCCGGGTCTTAATGTATCATTTTTCCCTCTGAAGCATCAGTGAGTGTTTGAACCTTCTGTAATAATTGCATATGAGTCCCTCAGTTGTCCTCAGTGTGAAAAGATGCATCTCAAAATCATACAGTCTTTGCTGGAAAGGGTTCAAATACACAAAAATGCTGAAAAACCAAAGAATTTGTTGGACCTGAAGGATTATTCTGAAGAACAGCAGACAGTTTAACAAGGGACTCATGAACAACTATCACTAAAAAAAACAAACAAAAAAAAAAACAGCTGTGGATCATTCAGGTAACAAAAAGGGGGTGCAAACTTTTGAACAGGGTCATTTTTATAAATTCAACTATTATTTTCTCTTGTGAACTATATGTAAACATCTTTTATGTGAAATATCTGATTCAGGTCAGTACTAAACAACAATAACATGCATTTTGTATGATCCCTCTTTGGCAAAATAATTAACATTTTGCAAATTCTGAAAGAGGGGTGTAAACTTTTGACTTCAACTGTCTAAACTATATATATATATATACAGGTCCTTTTCAAAAAATTAGCATATTGTGATAAAGTTCATTATTTTCTGTAATGTACTGATAAACATTAGACTTTCATATATTTTAGATTCATTACACACAACTGAAGTAGTTCAAGCCTTTTTTTTGTTTTAATATTGATGATTTTGGCATACAGCTCATGAAAACCCAAAATTCCTATCTCAAAAAATTAGCATATTTCATCCGACCAATAAAAGAAAAGTGTTTTTAATACAAAAAAAGTCAACCTTCAAATAATTATGTTCAGTTATGCACTCAATACTTGGTCGGGAATCCTTTTGCAGAAATGACTGCTTCAATGCGGCGTGGCATGGAGGCAATCAGCCTGTGGCACTGCTGAGGTGTTATGGAGGCCCAGGATGCTTCGATAGCGGCCTTAAGCTCATCCAGAGTGTTGGGTCTTGCGTCTCTCAACTTTCTCTTCACAATATCCCACAGATTCTCTATGGGGTTCAGGTCAGGAGAGTTGGCAGGCCAATTGAGCACAGTAATACCACGGTCAGTAAACCATTTACCAGTGGTTTTGGCACTGTGAGCAGGTGCCAGGTCGTGCTGAAAAATGAACTCTTTATCTCCATAAAGCTTTTCAGCAGATAGAAGCATGAAGTGCTCCAAAATCTCCTGATAGCTAGCTGCATTGACCCTGCCCTTGATAAAACACAGTGGACCAACACCAGCAGCTGACATGGCACCCCAGACCATCACTGACTGTGGGTACTTGACACTGGACTTCAGGCATTTTGGCATTTCCCTCTCCCCAGTCTTCCTCCAGACTCTGGCACCTTGATTTCCGAATGACATGCAAAATTTGCTTTCATCCGAAAAAAGTACTTTGGACCACTGAGCAACAGTCCAGTGCTGCTTCTCTGCGGCACCTGTAGCCCATTTCCTGCACACGCCTGTACACGGTGGCTCTGGATGTTTCTACTCCAGACTCAGTCCACTGCTTCCGCAGGTCCCCCAAGGTCTGGAATCGGTCCTTCTCCACAATCTTCCTCAGGGTCCGGTCACCTCTTCTCGTTGTGCAGCGTTTTCTGCCACACTTTTTCCTTCCCACAGACTTCCCACTGAGGTGCCTTGATACAGCACTCTGGGAACAGCCTATTCGTTCAGAAATTTCTTTCTGTGTCTTAACCTCTTGCTTGAGGGTGTCAATGATGGCCTTCTGGACGGCAGTCTTACCCATGATTGCGGTTTTGAGTAATGAACCAGGCTGGGAGTTTTTAAAAGCCCCAGGAATCTTTTGCAGGTGTTTAGAGTTAATTAGTTGATTCAGATGATTAGGTTAATAGCTCTTTTAGAGAACCTTTTCATGATATGCTAATTTTTTGAGATAGGAATTTTGGGTTTTCATGAGCTGTATGCCAAAATAATCAATATTAAAACAAAAAAAAGGCTTGAACTACTTCAGTTGTGTGTAATGAATCTAAAATATATGAAAGTCTAATGTTTATCAGTACATTACAGAAAATAATGAACTTTATCACAATATGCTAATTTTTTGAAAAGGACCTGTATATATATGCCTTATATGATTTAAAAAATATATATATAAAATAATTTTAAGTTAATAAATGTATTATCAATACATTTCAAAACCAAATTTATAATCCTTATTTATTATTATTATTATTATTATTATTATTATTATTATTATTGTCTACTGCATACATCTTTCTTCTTGTTTAGGTCTACTTTGGACCACATACTTACTTTTATCTCACTCAACACACACCTAAAGAAACCCATGCTTTAATCAAGCTATCTTTCCCATCTCATGTAAGTGATCTCATGCTAAAACAGTGGCTGAGTCACATGACCCTTTGACATAAACCCAACAGGAAGAGATCAAACATTAGCCCGATACCTTCGACCCTAACATCCCCACACATTTAAACACACACACAAGTGTAACAGTCTGTGGCCTGGCTTGTCTTTACACACCCGCGGTGAAGGGGGTCTTGTGTTCTCATATTTCAGGCTGTAATCTCTCCCTGTATCTGTTAATCTTTACTATCTGAGCTGTGCCTCTGTTGTAGGGGCTTTCCTGTGCTTGATGCCGGAGACTGCCGTCTTTGTGTCGACTGTGAGCTGGTCTCCGGCAGCCCCCCGTCTCACCGTCCCGTAAGATGTGGTCAGCAGGGGGGTCCAAGCATTGCCACCTGTTGTGATAATTATTGACCAAACACATGCTGAATTGAGACAATGGGAGTTGTGCATGCTTACTCTAGTCACTTCTGATCTTTGGACTGGTCGTCGGAGGTCCTAATGTCACTCAGGTCTGCATAAACGTGCTCTGGGTCACATTAGTCATTGTCTTTAAACTTAAATACATTGTCTGGGTTTTATAGTCTCAGCCTCCACATGCATTTCTTACTTAGATTTTTTGTCTTGTTTCAAGCCAAAATATCTAAAAATTCTTTAATCAAGAAGGATTTTCTAGACAAGCAAAAAGAATTGTCTTGTTTTCAGAAAAAAGAAGTCATAATTAAGTCATTATTTGCTTACAACAAGCGAAATAATCTTATTTCAAGCAGAAAACTAGATTATTTTGCTTAGCCCATTGGCCGATTATTTAGCTTGTTTCAAGCAAAAACTTCTCTTTTCTGAAAACAAGACAGTAATTTGTCCTTGTCTAGAAAATCCTTCTTGATTTAAGAATTTTTAGGTATTTTGCCTGAAAATCAGACAAAAAATCTAAATAAGAAAAGCATTTTTTGCAGTGTATTTCCAACATAACTTTAACCACAGGTTGAGAATTGGCAAGAATTTCATGGCTATTTACAGCTAAATGGACTCATTATTTGAAATAAATCTATCTATTGTTTTAATGTCAAATATTATTTATAAATGCATATGAATGCACTGACAAAAATGCTTTGCTTATTTAGATTTTTTGTCTAGTTTCCAGCCAAAATATTTAAACATTCTTAAATCAAGACTGATTTTCTAGACAAGTCAAAATTATTGTCTTGTTTTCAGAAAAATAAGTCAAAATTAAGTTAAGAGTTTTTGCCTGAAACAAGCCAAATATTCTGCCAATGGGGTAAGCAAAATAATCTAGTTTTCTGCTTGAAAGAAGATTATTACCCCATTGGCAGATTATTTTCCTCACTTAATTTTGACTTATTTTTTCTAAGAACAAGACAAAAAAATTGACTTGTCTAGAAAATCCTTCTTGATTTAAGAATTTTTAGATATTTTGGCTCGAAACAAGACAAAAAATCTAAGTAAGAAAAGCTTTTTTTTTTTTTTTTTTTTTTTGCAGCGTGCATTGATATTATATCTTTTGTAGATTTTTTTTATATAGATTTAAAAATTTTTGATATTTTGGCTGGAAACAAGACAAAAAATTTAAATAAGAAAAGAATTGTTTTGCAGTGTGCATTGATATTATATCTTTTGTATATTATTTTATATTGATTTACAATTATTAATCAATTACAGTATATACACACTATTCATATACACTTTTTTATTTCATGTAAGGACTATAGATTCATCTCTTCCACAAACAGTTGTCTCAGTCCTAAAACACTAAACTGTTTTATTTAAAAATGAAAAACTATTACTACTTTCTCTATTGTTTCTTTGTCTTTCATCTCTGTTCTAGCCTGTGCTTTTCTAAGCAATTTTTTAGACTTTGTAGTGCAGCACTTTTCAAGTTAATGTTGCCTCATTTGTCACTTCGGATAAAGGCATTTGCTTAATGCATGAATGAAAATGTCTGGGTCTTATATTCTAGCACTGGTCCTGCTCATTATTGGTCTGGGTCTTGGAGGGTTTAGTCCGACATGAAGCCGAGAAGACTTACTTTGCATAGTGAAGGAGATAAGTTGAGTTTCTCCATTTCCAAATATCATACCCATTTCTTTCTCACTTGAAGAAAGATCAAAAGGGGATCCGTCTCATTTGCAGCCCGACTCTGTCTCCGCCATGAGGGAAACGTTCAAAGGCTGATGCTCACAAAAGTGATGCCTCATACTCCGAGTCGGACGGATTTGCAACAAAAACCCAACCGTCCCCTCAATCTGAGCAGATACTGCTTCATCTCAGCACAAATCCACCTACATAACATTTCTCTCAGAGTCTTCTGTCAGGTGCAGCTCTGGCGTTCTCATATATTTATGAAGTTCCTTTTGAGTTTTAGCTCTTGCATATGGATGTGTGACTGGAATATTTCATCCCCTCTGCCTCTTTTCATACGCAGAAAATGTCGACAAGTATGCTGAAATGTGTTGCAATGAAAGCAATCTCCATTTCATGTGAGGTTTTGACTTGGTGTGTCTGCAATCCAATTAAACGAAGGGTAAAGCTTCTGCAGTGTAATCCTCGGATGGATCCTTTGAGCGCTGATCATTCCTTTCAGGATGAATCGTTTGATTAGGCATCAAAGTTTGCGTGATGCTGACAACCTCCGTGACAAATTCGGGTCATTTGAGTCAGTATGCGAGAAGCATTACTGCAGTGAAACGTGTATCTTTTATCTATGCTTCTGTGAGATACATAGGAAACTCCTTGTTACTGCAATACTATGACAATGGCGCTTTTTGGCGATGTAACACAAAGCAGATTCCGCTCACACTTCCCTTCATTTTGGCTGCTTTTCTCTCAGGATGCCCTGATTTTGTGAGCACCGCTCTTCGTCTTGATCTGCTGGGGTCCCAGTGGATCAATAGACTCTGTACGTTTTTTTCTTCTTCTTGTTTCTAATCAAGGGATTCTCAGTAGACTTTGCATCTACGCTAAGAGCAAAAAAGCTGAAAGGATGAAAGGGAACAGCAGCCACTGTGTGGATTTTACTGATAGCTCTGATGAAGCACGGGGCCTTAAAATAGCTCTTGGAAGTTTGTGATATTAAATGAGTTTTGGGGATGTTTGCCGAACTCGGATCACACAGACACGCACATATAAACAAACCTCTCACAAAAATGTAATTAGAATCCAATAAAGTGCACAGAACTTGAAATAAAAATGATTCAGATTTGTCCTGGAAACTTTGTGGGTGATGCTTACACTCAGTGTTGGGGGTAACTAGTAAACTAATGCTAAATAACTTTTTTTAAATATACAAGAAAATATTTTGTATATTAAATTACGTTTTCAAATAAGTAATGGCAGTGACTTTGTTTTCCCTTTTATTGAATGACAGCTTCTGCTGAGAGAAATTTTAGTGCAGAGGTGTTTGAGCCAAAATATAAAAAATATTTAAATTTAAAAACAAACAAGTAATCCCAGGCCAGATTAGAAAAAATAACGCAACGCATTACTTTTAATAAAAAGTAACTATAATGGAAAAAGTTAGTTTTTTAGGGAGTAACGCAATATTGTAATGCATTACTTTAAAAAAGTAATTTTGCAACATGTTGCTGCCATAATGTTTCTAGGATGCTCTATATAGTTACTAGGTGACTTTTTATGTAGAGCAATGTCTTAGTTGAGCTATAACTAACACAATCTCATTGTAATTTGCATTGCAAGTAATGCAAGTTGCATAATCTGATTACTTTTTTAAGTAACTATACTGTAAAAAAAAAAATGTTGAGTCAACTTAAAATAATTTGTTACCCTTGTGTCTTAAAACTTTAAGTTCAGTCAACTCAAATAAATTTATTCAAGCTGAAATGTTAAGTTATACTAAGTGATATTGGAGTTGAGTAAACTAAAAAATTGTTAAACTTAACAGCTGTGTTTGTTACTTGGCTGCCTTAAATTTTTAAGTTATATCAACTCAAATATCTAAGTTGTCACTTAGTAAAAAACTTAACATTTCAAGTTGACTAAACTTTTTTTTGAGTTAACTGAATTTAAAATTTTAAGGCAGCCAAGTAACAAATTATTTTAAGTTGACTCAACAAATTGTTTTTTACAGTGTAATAAGGTAACACATTACAAAAATATAACTTTTTATATTAAAAACAAACAAGCAAGCCAAGCCCAGGTGAGAAAAAGTAATGCAATAATAATGTGATGCATTACTTTATCTAAAAAGTAACTAAGTAGTGCAATTAGTTACTTTTTAAGGGAGTAACACAATATTTTAATGCACTACTTTTCCTAAAAAAGTAACTTTTCCCAACACTGGTACACTGTAAAAAAAATGAGAAGCACAATTTGTTGAGTCAACTTAAAATAATTTGTTACCCTTAATTTTAAGTTGAATGAACTCTAAGTTGTCACTTAGCACAACTTAACATTTCAAGTTAACTAAACTTCTTTGAGTTGACTGAACTTAACATTTTAAGGTAACTCAACAGCTGTGTAATTTGTAACTATTTTAGGTTTCACAGAATCCATACATTTTCATACAGTCTGGTGGTGCTTCATGCTTTTTTTCTGTATGTTTTGCTTTGCTTTTACAAAATCACCGCATTGTAAAATAGTTGTCTTACCATGAGATCAGGCTGGCCATAAACTGCATATATATGATGAAATGTCTTTAAAATGAAACAACTACACTGTAGTTGCCTTAAAATTTGAAGTTCATTCAAATTGAAATGTTAAGTATACTTGAGTTGCTTCAGCTTCAAATTTTAAGGCTGCCGGGTAACAAATTATGTTAGGTTGACTCTGCAAATTGTGTTTTATTTTTTTTTACAGTGGTGTGGTTTCAATTGTTTCTTTTTTGTAAATTTAGTAAGCAATTTTACTACAAAAGTTATTGATGAATAATTGTTTGTGAAATTGTTCAAACGCACATTTCATTTAGACTCCTTGTGGTTGCTAAATGTAGGTTTTTGTATCATTGAACAGCAAGAATCATGGCTTTAAATGCCACTAGGCAATGTTTTTTAAATTGTTTCACTTTGCATCAGTTTTTTTGCCAAATATTGATATAAATTATCGAACATAAAATTTTTCATGATACGAGTTAGTTGTCAGTTGTTGCTTTTCATTACTACTGTGTTACTATTTTGTCTGTTTTTAAATGCATTGTTCTTTTCAGGAAAATAGCCATAGATGCTGGTATGGCAAAAACACCAAACAAACACATTTCACAATAGATTTTAGGCTCTAAATTGGTTACAGAAAGCCACTCTTTAATGACCCCATTGAGCAAGCCAAAGGCGATTTTGTGTATCGGTTAAAGTAGTAATGTAGGTTTGTGTGTGTTGTCTATGTGTGTGTTCTGAGGCAAATAATCACCTACAGCTGGCAAAGGTGTGAATTATGTAACTAAATTTTGACTGGTATTTTGGATGCATAATTACTTTAACAGCATGTGCAGACATAAAAAAGGCCAAGTCAAAATGTCAAATATAACCTTATGCAATTGCCCTTACCATGGTAACCATAGTCTCTGCAAAATGCCATAGTTAATGTTGTAAATTTATGAGCAATAAATATGGGATCTGTGTGTTTAGAATCATTACCGTTAGCACAGTTTTATTGTAGAAAGATTGACTGTGCCGCTTTAAATAAAACTGACATTTTATAAAAGATTGGTCCAAAAGTTTGTCTAAAACTGTAACATTTCTGAATACACAGAGGTCATGCATGCGCATCCAGTTCATGCCAATGCTGTCTGCCAGTCACTTATATTAGCTTTTATGGTGCCGTTTCATCCCAGATGTAAGTGAACATTAGAGACTTCATGCGGTAGATGCTATTTTATTAGCAATAGCGGTCCAAAACCTCAAAAATAAACAAACCAAGTCTTTCATGTGGCGTCAGCATTGGCAGAAGCGATACGAGAATCGGCACACCCTCTCATTTAGAGGCAAGGCTAAAATTATCATGACTTATTAAGAGGTTGAAATCAGAAAATCGACAAAGTTTCAAACTGGGTGGCCGTTTTATTGTAATGCCGACATATGACCACACTTTCAATTAATATGCAAAATGCAAAATTAATACTAGGTTCAAAGTAATGCCTATTTTTGCCTTTTGAGTGGTGACTTGTGAAATGAAAGGAAAGATGCATTAACGGAACCCAAATGCACTCAGACAAACGGAATGTGTGCTTTTGTTCGCCGCTAATTATTCCTCAGGAATGTATGAAAGATAACTCAGGACAGGAAGGAACAAATTTGTTAAATGGACTCTCCATTGTTCCCGCAAAACCACCACCATTTTAGATATGGCAGCCGTAGACTCTGTGAAATTACTCAATCTCATTGTTATAGAGCCTTATTACCCCCTAGAGAATAGAGTCTAGTCAAATACAATTTTATTGAAAGGCTGCCTCGCTCTCCCTCCTTCTGTACCATCCGCAGAAGTGGCAGGGATTACTAATAGTGATTGGTAATAAACTGATGAGGTGCTTTTGTTTAAGAAATGGATCGCTGCTGAAGCCTGAGTGCGGAAAGCTTAAATTGGAGTGCTCTCCCAAATCTTATCAGGACTAAATGGACCTGCTGTGTATTTTCCCACTTAAATGCATGTTGAGTTTCTGCAAAGAATGCGTTCACAAGATAGTCAATATGACCCTGATGCGATCACAATGGAAGTTGATTTGTTTATAACATCTGAGTCCCCTTTAGTGGTGCATGATTAGCATATGCTGAGCAATGCATTTACACTTCCTTTCTGTAAGAACAACAATAGGTCAGTGAACTGAACAAATGTGGCCACATGTGATCTTCGTAATGGGTAACCAGTGGGGTCATCACTTCTGCCAAACATCGACGAATAGCACAACTATTAGGTCTGCTGCATGCAGCATATTAAGGTTATGTGACAGTGTAGCATACTACTTTTTGATATTGCTGTTTATCAATGCATAACATGCACTCTATCACATATCATTTTAAACAAATGTAAGTGGATTACAGAATATGGACGCCTATTCCTGTCATATATAAAAAAGTAGGACATAAATCTGACTTTTTATCTCATAATTATGAAGCAGCATCTTAAAATTGGTCTTTAACAAATCATTTCAACATTATTTTACTGATTTTTCTTTCTAACCCATATTTCACATACATTTTTGTCTTATAATTTTGACATAATATCTTAAAAATGTCTTTCTAACCTCAAAGTATCTCATAATTGATGCATTGGCATCTTGAGATTGTGACCTTGACCTATAATTTCAATTTTTCATCTTGTAATTATGACTTAATATCTTACCATTTTGATTTTCAAATCCATAATTTTACTCTACCTCATAAAGTGACTTAACATCTTAAAATTGTGACTTTCTAACCCATAATTTTGACTTTTTATCTCATAATTATGAATTAGTATTTCATATTTTTCAACCTATAATGTAATCTTTTTATCTCAGAATTTTAACATATCTTAAAAATGTCTTACTAACCTAAAATGTATTTCATATTTATGAATTAGCATCTTGCACTTATAACTTAACATCTTAAAATTTTGATTTTCAAATCCATAATTCTACTCTTTACCTCATAAAGTGACTTAACATCTTAAAATTGTGACTTTCTAACCATAATTTTGACTTTTTACCTCATAATTATGAATTAGTATTTCATATTTTTCAACCTATAATTTAATCTTTTTATCTCATTATTTTGACATATCTTAAAAATGTCTTTCTAACCTAAAATGTATCTCATAATTATGAATAAGCATCTTGTACTTATGACTTAATATCTTCACATTTTGATTTTAAAATCCATAATTTTGCTCTTTACCTCATAAAATGACTTGACATCTTAAAATTGTGACTTTCTAACCCATAATTTTGACTTTTTATCTCATGATTATGACTTAGTATCTCATATTTTTCAACCTATAATTTAATCTTTTTATCTCATAATTGTGACACATCTTAAAAATGTCTAAATGACATTTTTAATCTATAATTTTAATCTTTACCTCATAAAATGACTTAACATCTTAAAATTGTGACTATGTCATTATTATGACTTAGTATCTCATATATAACCTATAATTGAATATTTTTTTCTCATAATTTTGACATATCTAAAAAATATCTTTATTTATATCATGATTATGAATTAGCATCTTGTACTTATGACTTAATATCTTAAAATGTTGATTTTCAAAACCGTAATTTTACTCTTTACCACATAAAATGACTTAACATCTTAAAATGTTGACATTCTAACCCATAATTTTGACGTCTTATCTCATAATTATGAATTAGTATCTCTTATTTACAGTCAAACCAAAAATTATACACCAGATGTAATTTTTTATATAAATTTTTTACTGTTGGGTGCAAGACACTATAGTTCATTTATGTAAGTGAGGATAGCAAAATAAACTGACACATTATACCCAAAAATTCTTCATACAGTGTACTTCCAGTACAATTTGGATCAAAAATTATTCAGACATTTGACCTCACCATGTTTTGCTTAAGTGTTTTTTTTTTTTTTCGCTAATGCAACTTTTTTACACCACAGATTGAACAAAATTAAGCATTGCTTAATTTATATCTTGTCATTATTTATTACTATTTTCTAAAAAAAAAAAAATGGTAATAATTCTAGCGAATAGACTGATAATGTGAGAAATGTTGAAGGTGTCTGAATAAATTTGGTTCGACTGTACCAAAGCATGATTTTTTCCCCTTTGTGGTGGAAACTGGCCTCTATACTGTACTGTACATGTCACAGTATGCAGTGAGAAGTACGCTAGTATTGCTCCCCGACCATAGCCTTGCCATGCTGAAGGTCTTGACTCATGAATATTGATTAGCTTACGTGACTGGACGCTCCAGAGCGGTTACCAAGCAACGTCAGCGTGACCTAGTTAATATTCATAAGCTAAGCCCTTCCCCACAGTAGTACAGGACGCTTCGCTGCTTGTGTTGGTCCTCTGGCGGTCTGTCAGCAGCCCGGCGCACGGAGACAAAGCGCATAGCTGAGCGGCTTGAGCTTCTGTCCAGCAGCGCGGTTTTCCTCGGCGAGGTATTAGATTCGGTAAAGCCCGCTTATGTGTTATATGTGGCGGTCGGGGGCCGACAGGAAGGCATGTGTCTCTCAGACGTCTCAAATGAAAACGCTGACCCCGGAGTGCGAAGAATTCGCGCAACAAAGCACCTCGAGATTTCCAGCGTTTGAAAACTTACCTAGTGGAAAATGTAAAATCCGATTCAACGAAATAACATTGGATGAATTATCATAGTGTGCCATTTAATGGACTCGGGAAAGAGAAGTTTAAACTGACTTGTTAGTGTCAGAAAGTTTGCAGTTCACAAAAAATAAATAAATACAAAAAGCTTGCAGTTTATCAACTTACTTACTTTCTCTTATTTAATACGTGCTTGAGAAAACTGGTGAATAGTGTCAGCTGGCAATGTTCTCTACTGAAGCTGTGCAATGCTATTACTGTAGAAATACATTTATAATGTAGGAAAGAGCGCGGAATGTTGTTACACTATAAGTCTAAACAATTATATATGAGTTATGGGGTAATGTCTACTGTACTGTACATCTGACTGTAAAATAAAGAATTTACAAGACAATACTTTAAAGTAAATATGGAATGTTTTAGCTGGTTTGTTACTGATCCATGGTCTACCTCCACAGCTCCTTCAAAGTTCCCACAGAGTTCCAAGTTTACAAGTTTACAGGTGTCCCACTTTACGCGTTGAGCTAAAGTGAGATGGTGGTTAAAAGAACCCTCACAAACATTGTAGTTTTTCAACAATATAAACCTTTTGTAATCCAATAGTCAGTTAACATCCACCATCAAATAATATGGTGGATCTTCAGATTCAGAAAGAATCTTGTGACAGTTAATGACTGTTGCATCTGATTATCTCCTGATAAGAGCAATTGGTTATAAACCCTCTTTGTCCCACATTAACCAATGGCCCACTTTTGCTGAACCAACCATATCAGTGCATATGCTGAGTTCAGATGTATATGCAATATAATCCAAAACAAGATACAAGATCCTTTGTTGAGAACACGCTGTGATGTGATCTGCAAATGCAAGTGATTGTGATTTACATTCTGGTTGCTTTGCAAGAATGTTCATTCAGTGTAATATGCTCAGTTTCTGTGTAGTGGACAGCGTGGATGCTGTAGGCGGCTTGCCAGGGCAGCCTCTCACGGAACAGGGCGTGAGGCACTCTGGATGGACTCGCGTTCTCGCGGAGCCCGTGGCGCGCAGCGGAGCGCAGAACTTCTCTGAGATTCCTCGAGAATGAAGCGAGCTTTCTGCCTTCTCTCCGGACCCGTCCCTTGGTTTCGACCTCTTTGAATGACTGCACGAGAGAGCCCACGTTCATTGGTAGATTTAAGGGTGACTCCATACGACAGCTCCCTGTGAATCCTCGCGCGGTGGCTGGTTGCTATACAGAGACGATGAAAGATACAAGCGGAGTTGGAAAAGACTGACTTTTATTTGGAGAGGAAGGCGAGATCGTTTCTGAGGCTTGTGTTTGTGGATTTGAGGGGACTGTATCGCAGCAGAACATAACGGGCTGGGCGATCGCGGTCACCGGATCGTACAGTACGGGACTTTAACGGATTTGACAGCTTGTAGGCAAGTGCTGATTGTCTATCTTAGCAGAAAGGATTCGACTGAAGTGACAAACATATTCAGTTTAGAATGAGGACAGATTTGAGTGTGATAAACCCTTAATGTAAAAGCGGGTTGCCATATTTGTATTTGTCATCCTCCTACTGATCAGAACTGTGCAATACTGAACGAAGTTCTGGATTAAATTCTAATAACTATAATAATACATCTGCATATACTCGTCTTTAACTTTGTGTTGCATGTTAATCATGGAGAGAAATACATAACTAATAGATAACATTAAAATAAGAAACAATAGCGATTTTACAGTTTTACGCTTTAGCTATTTGATCAGTAGCGTATATAAAATTTATACAGCGGCTTTTGTGCTTTTCGTATCGTATTGAATGTAGCTATTTATTTTGGTCAACAAGTTCAGTCGTCGCTTGATATAAAGGACAGCACCCGTGCCACACACTTCCACGGCGAGCGAGGGCTGGCCAGTGTCTCGCTGAGGTCTCTGGGCTCTTTTATACGAGAGGTTGGGCTCCATATAGGTCGGGCTTTGCATATGTGTAATCAAACCAATGAGAATCCCCTGCGCGTCTGGCACACGGCAGAGCAACAAACTCTAGGAAGAAGAGAAGCGTAATTTAGGGGGTGTATCCCTTGTTTAAGACGCTGTTATGGCAAAGCCAATCGCCAGATGTTTGTGTTCCTCACTCAGATTTTGAGACTAAGCAGAACGCCGGGTTACTACGCGGAGGCTGACTCGCGTATCCAAGCCACTTTTAGGCAAAGTGTAGGCTAGCTACACGCGATCTCTCTCGCCCACTTTACGCACAGGATTACGCCCGTTTGCTCGTCTATTTCGCGGAGCTGCAACGTTTTTTTCTGTCATTCTTTAACAGGCTGAAGGAAATGGCAAAGGAGAGAAGAGCGCGGCTGGGAGAGCGCAGAGGAAACCAGAGCTGAATGGCAGGATGCAAACGACCTGAAGACGCACAAAAACCCGCATTTCTACAGCTCTCAGACCCTTTTACGCGTTCTTTTGGTTTCCTTCCTTCGCAACGAGAGGAATTACCCCTAGACGACCATTTAAGGATTTTCTTTTTTCTTAATTTTTCGAATTTGTGTTATTTTCACACACACAACTCAAGGAATCGAGGATGTATTGTGGATTAGTGTTGATCCTCTTTACGGGAATCTTTCTCATCGTCAGTGCTATCAAAAATGGTGAGTGTCACTGAAACTCAGTCACCGGGGTGTTTTAATGACTTTTTATTGGGATTAGCCTGAAAATGAGGGGTTGCGACATGTCTGGTCACCTGCTCTCACCTGCCGCCTGCTTCTGACACCGGATGGCCGGTCAGATCATTTTATCCGCTCCGATATTCCTTGTTGGTTTTTGCGCTTTAAGCTACAATAAACGCTCCGATTGCGGCCAAATGTGTTCACATGGTGGATATGTTTTCAAATAACTGCAACCAATAGTATTAATGTCCACCAACTGGTGAATAATTAGAAAATATATTATTTTAAATAATAATATTATTTAAAATTATTTATTATAATGAAAAGGGGCTTATTGGGTCATATTTCTTATAAGATGAAAGTGATGTTAATGGTAATGTTAATGATATTTCAAAACGTCTTAAACCCATATACTGTAGTCATATTTGAATATAGATAAACTAAACATTAGCTGAGTATTATATTATGTTTAACAATCATTTATTATTTACAAAATATAGTAATTATTAAGTGCTACCTAAAGTTTTTTGTTTACCTGGCAACTTTTTAAAAAAGTTTTGTGTTACTGACCCTAATCTCGACCAAATTTGGGAAACTACAATCTGGTGCCTAACTGTAATACTGCAATTAAAAATAGTATTTGTGTCCATTTAGTCATAGTCGTGCAAACGTTTAGTTAAATATAGGCTAGGTATAACAATATTATAAACTGTGCGTAAAGTTATAGGCTATTACTGACTAGGCCATTTTAGATGTTTTATTGTTATTAGTATAACAACAATGTTGTTATACTAATAGCAATATACTAATAATAGTTATTTATTGTGATTAGTTTTATTATTTTTCTTTTTTTTTTTCAGTCGTATTTGCGTACTCGTCCGTGTGTATTGCTAATTCACATAAACTCATAATGTGTATCATGCCTGTCATGAATAAAGTCTAGAAGGCTTCAAGCGAAATTTCAGGGGGTCACTTGCATGTGGTTTTGTCACTTAAGTCATTTAAGAGCTCGTGTGTAGATAATGCGTATACTGTACATACATAAATTAAAATTATGATTAAAAAATCCACTTCTGAGTTATTCAGAGTGATTATATGCTCATGATTCGCTTTCAGCAATATTAACCTCAAAGCAAAAGCTTTGTGATTTACTTCTATTTATTATTTTTAATGCTTTAAACATTACTAGACCTCATTTAAAACATCTACTTCATCGTAGACGTTTGCCTGAGATGGTTCTTGAAACTCGAATATCTTGAGTTTTTTTTGTATAATTACATATATTTCATGCTGGCAGTTTTGCATTGAAGCTCTGTCATATTTTCTGTCTGAATGTGTTTGTGTTTATTAAATAAAAAAGTTAGTGTTTATATGTAAACAGCCCTGTTCGACCGCGAGCCATGTGGTGCTTCTTAAGTTTGTTTGTTGCTGATGGATATGATGAAATTCACTGTTGATCAGCTGTAGAGTGGTTGAAAGAGCAAATAAATAAAATATGGGAGAGACAAAAGGTCATGCTTCCCTCCCACATAATGACATTAAATGTAGGCGAAAATATCAAGCCTTATTTAGCGCTTGGAAATAGGTCAGAAATGACTAGAGGAGCTTTTAGTGAATGTTAGGAGAGAAACGGCGTAGTCATTCTTGTCAAACTACAGTAGTGTATTGTATTGTAGCCTATTGGGTGTTCAGAAATAAACCATTAAGACATTAAACGTGGAATGTTCTTGCATCATAGAATCCCATGTTAAATTTCTTATTTTCCAATTACCTTGGCTGTTCACTAACTACAGTTGTGGGTTGTTAGCTGGTGAAACTCAGATTGATCAGATTGTTGGTGACCAGATTTTCAGCATGATTGATTTTCATTTTCTTTTCTTCCAGATAAATGTGGGGACAATATCAGAATCACTAGTGCAAATTACCTCACTTCACCCGGTTATCCGGTGTCTTACTACCCGTCTCAGAAATGCATATGGGTGATTACAGCTCCAGGACCGAACCAGAGGATTTTGATCAACTTCAACCCACACTTTGACCTGGAAGACCGAGAGTGCAAGTAAGTGTTCAGTGTTCACAATTTCGTGTGGAGGTGCGCCACCTGCTGGTGCTGCTTGAGTATGCGCAAGACGTTCAGCTGGTGTGCAGCAGAGAGCCACATGTGTGCTTGGCTTCTTTTAGAGCGGATTTCGTTTAAAACTTTTGATCATTTAAGTCAACACTTGTATTCTTATGTTTTGGAGTTTCCTTTCACACAATAAGGTGAAACAATAAGGTATTGACAGCTATATCGTTTTTATTTTTACATCATGATTCAACAACTGACATGTGGTTTGGTCGGTGCAGCTTGTTTCCACCGAGTCCATTCCTCTCTCGCGCTTTCTCCTGATTCCGTCTGTTTCCTTTGTTTGTGCTGGCGGGTCTGAGGGACGTCATTGTACTGTCAGAGTGCGGCCGACTCTGTTACTGTATCCCCTCCACCCAGATAGTCTTCCGCCTGGAGTCCTTTGTGTTCGCTGAATGCCTTGTATTAATGGCACCGTTTATCAGGATCTTTACCTTTTTATGGCTCTGCAAACCTACAGAGATTTACAGCCCCAGATGACCCCGCGCTGTCTGCTCATAGGGGGTCCGTCTCTTCTGAGAGTTCAGGTTTCGCTGCCCAGAAACGAACAGACCCCCCTCCAGTCACAGATACGCACACACACACAAATCTCCAACCAGGGGATACTTAGAGTGAATGGAGTGTGGATAGACACATGGTGAGGACATAATGAGCCCTCCTAATGAAATTATCCAGCAATGGTTTGCCTGTGTTCGAACAAGCCAAGTTAAAGAATTGCAAGTTTAGCTCCCGAGGCAGGCGCAGGATATAAATGAGTTTAACGTGAGCTCTTTAAAGTGTGCTGGGAACTGTTTAGGATTATCATGTTCGGAAAACAATTGAGGATTATCGAGTGGCTCCCGACTTTTTGCACAAACTGGATACTTTTTGGCTGACATCACCAGTTGCTCTTATTTCCAGCCTCTCCCATCCAACCGCTTAATTAACAATATAAGTGGACTGCGAAAGTCGTGATGGTTTCATCCGTAACTCTGAAATGCCCTTTGGTTTTGCATTATGCCTTTGCATGTGGTCACGGTTCATAAAATAGCAGTACGAGTTATGTTAAGTGCTAACTTGAAGACACACTTGTGCCCTCAGCACTGCTTTTCTGCTCAAACTCCGCTTCAGGGCTTTCTTCCCCTCCCTAAAACGTGCTGCGGTTGTATTTCCCCCCCAAGGCAACATATGCCATTCACTTGCATTTAGTGCCACTCTATAATCTCCCCACTTCAATCTATAATTTGAAATTGCTGCGGAGAATGGCCGTTCAAACAAATTTAAAGTTGTTTAGCAATTTCGGTCGTGATTGGCTGAAAGTTATGAGCCGCAGAGATTGACACCCCACCACCTCCACCACCTCTATCGCTAATTCAATTCGGAGACCAGATAGACATCTGTTTGGTGGATCTGGTTTCTGCAGATTAGGGGGTGTTTTCTTGACTCCCAGATTCAGCTGGACACACATTAAGGGCCTCTTGCATAATGGAAACTGTTGATGGCCGAAATGGCTTCTTTATCAGATGGACTGCAGAGCGAGGGAAGCTACAACACACGCTTCAGTGCGCCGCTCGCAATCTAATTAGCAACAAATGGAACGCACATGCTCAGCATAACATGTCCGTTATCAACAAAGCAAACAAGAAATGCTTCGTGTCCACTTGTGAAAAAAAAACAGCTGCCGGATCAGAGTCAACACTGGGTGTTGCACGCGTGTGATGATCTCTTGCTTGTGGCTGGAGCAAATGGATGGATTGAGAGAGGATTTTTTTTACTTTTGATTGTATATTTAGATTAATATAATTTATTCTTTAGATTTAAAATTACATGTTTTTTTATTTATGACCTGGCTTGACTACAAGAACACTTTTGAAGCCATTACAGCAATGTAAATTGTCACAGTGGTGTGTTTAGTGTTATTAAGCAGATGGACTTCAGTGAGGTCATAGTGTGTCTCTCTCTCTGTGTGTGTGTACTGTGTTGTGTCAGAGCCGCCCTCTCCAGATAACACATTCCTCTGACAGCACTATGAATCATTGATGCGCCCCAATCCGCTGACCAAACAAAAACTGGAAACATTTCCTCTCGATTGTTACATTCCTGTCTTGAAGCGGTGAGGGGATGCACTGGATGGACGAATTGTTAAAACGTGGCAAAGGACAAAGTGTAGCTTTGCTCTCAAAAGAGATAAGCTTTACTGCTTGAAGCAATACTCTTTGTAACTAGCCAGAGAATGCTCAACAATGGCCAGTCGGTTTAGATTTGTGCTTGTGCGCGCTTTTGTAAATAGTCAAGATGGCATTCAGAGAATGCTCGCTCAAGATTGGTCCCAAAGGAGGCCACTAGAAGGCCCTTGGCTAGTCTGAAAGCGCAGCATTGCAGTGACCAACCTTCAGCGCCGCCCTGCTGGGTCAGCCCACAAAGTGGCACATGTCCTGCAGAGAGAGCATATACACTCATGGCTGGCCAAACAAACCACACATCCTGTATCTGTGTTGCTCGGAGACTAGAACAAAGCTGATTAGTCATGGAGACTCTAACAGTAGATGCCTTTGGATTTAGTTATGGGTTGAAGTTTTAAGTTTGATTCATATGGATGGCTCCGCTGCCATTCAGTTGCTCAGCTGCCCTGCTGTTGATGTGAAATAATGTTGTGGCCCGAGAAGAGAAAGGGTAAAACAGTAGATCTCACCGGTGTTTAAATATCAACACGGCTCTTCCACTCAGGCAGGGTCTTGATCCATTGTTTGCATGGGCTCCAGTGGAGCAGGGGCCCCGTGGGTCTCCTCTCCCCCGCTGAGAGGTTCCATAGCCAGGCTGGGAATGGCCGTAACTCTCCCTGCTTCTTCCAGACACCTAATGCTGGCCCTCTCCACTCCTCCACAACGAGTAAACACAGAGAGAGCCGTATGGCATGAACATTCATCAGCGGTTGTCACGGAAGGGAAAAGCAAAGAAGTATGGAATGCAACGGACCTCCTTTCATCCTCAATGATGAGGGTTTTTAAAGGCAGGGAATGCGTTGACCTCTGGGCAGCCGAGGAGGTTTGGGCTGACAGAGATTGTTTTAAATACTTATGGCCCCTGTTAACAAACATAAGCACGGCAATCTATTCTCAGGGAGGGTCAGGGAAGCAATCGTAGGATCAAAAGCCATTCGTGAGCTGTTGATGAGAGGCAGAGCGTTGTGCATGACTCTGTGCTCCTAAAACAGGTGTAGCTCTCCTGTTTCATTTCACAAAGATGGCATTTTTTCCCCTTAACGGTTGATGTGCTTTGTGTCGCCGAGCGGACAGAAAGCAGACCGCAAAGCAGGGACTTCTGCTACCGCGCTGAGCTGTTTACTGTGTTGGGAGGTTGTTTCTTGTCCCTAGACTGTTTCTAAATCACATTTGTTCTGGCTCTGGCGCTGGATTCTGGGTACAGGGAAAGGAGGCAGCAGCTGTCATATGAAGCTAGAGCGAGGTGGTGTTACTAAAGCCAGTCCAGATGGAGAATAAGGCATAAACATTGGAAAACATACATAATAGTGTCCACATAGGCTTGAGAATAAGAGATGATGTATGTACTTTCTCTCCTGAAGGCTCTGTGGTGTTTTCAAAACACTGCTGTTTGTTTGAAAATCCTGAACAATCTAACATAGCAACAGTTTAACCAATGGCATGAGTTTGAGGTGCAACAATTTTTCTGGTCGACCAATGACGTGTATTTGTAAAACCTGTTTGAAAACATTTTTCTGAAAAAAGGCCTGCTCTTACAATACAATCAGACTTTCAGTGTGAACTCCAGTAGCTCTGAAACAATTGTTGTTCTTTATTTTCCACAGTCATGCCTTTTCACTCTTTGGCACGCATTTCATCACCTCATTTTCTCCTTGGACCTCTAACCTTCTCGCATGACACTGAGAAACCTGAGGTTGTAAAGTGGTCCGGCTAATGAGAAAGATTAAAGCGGCGTGTATCTTTCTGCATGTGCGTGTCAGGGCAAGGGGTTTTCCGCTGCTAAAGCGCTTCACCTTGGCCCGTGTGTTGGAAGGACAGGCTGATTGAAAAGCTCTCTCTCAGTGACATCTGCTGTCCTCCCTGCTGTTCTGTCACTGGCTTGATTCATGTCCTCCTCGTTCTCTCGCTCTCCGTCTCTCTCTCAGAAAGCCTAGGCACTTCGCCGCTCAGCGTGAGCTTATCTATGAGGGGAGGAGAGAGTGATGAAGTAGGGAAGTGGGGAAGAAAAGGAGGAGAGTGTTAGAAAGTGAGTAGATGAAGAGGAGGAGGCGAAAGGGCGGACAGGAGGGAAAAAGTGGAAGATTCAAATAAAAAACACAGGGTGCGTGAGTTATAGTTGGATGAATGCAGTTTAGATGAAGGAGTAAGCAAACCCAATTAGGAATTAAAGTAGTACCAAACCTCCTCCCTTGTTGAAACCACAGACGACATTAGCGAATCGTTCACTGACAAAAGAATGATAAAAAGATTCTAAAGAGAACTTGGCAAAGGTCTCCCAGCTTTCCACACAGAGCAGGTTTCCCAATATGGAAGTTTCTGTTCTCCGCTGTGAGTAAATCCTGTTGCTCATTTCCATTTTGTTCCAGCTCAGATGTTCCTAGCTGCATGATTAAAGAACAGTTTGTTAATCTCACCACTGGATTAAGATTTTAAGACATGACTTTGTGATATGATAAAAAGAGGAAATCTGTTCTTGTTGAACACCACTTTGCATTTATTGGTGTTAAAGCAAAATGTGTGCTAGAGTATGCCTAATAAATAAAATTTGATATAATAAATAAAGTCTTTAAAGACACATATTGAAGAATTGACTTGCATACTTGCATTTGTCTAATAAAATCTAACCTTGTGAAGTGTGAAATCTCTGCCATAAAACTGAAATACGACAGTGCAGGAAAAAGTGAAAGTTCTCCATGTCTGAACTGCTGTAATTTCATTATGTATTACACATGTAAGGATGCAGTGGAACATAAATCCCTGAGTTTGTTTAGATGAAGCTCATTAGCAACAGGGCACGATGTTTCCACGCAGGGGCCCAAATATGGAATCCGAGAACTTACAAGAAACACAGAAAGAGGGTGGAAAAGGGAAAATTACCACTGCTTAGGAACCAAGAGCTGAGATTGGTTAAAGATCTGATTTGAGACAACCTAGTTTTTTAAGCTCCCCTAGAGAACATCAGAAGGACCTAAGCTTTAATTGATGTGGTCCTGTTGGAGAGCTAATGCACCATGTCTGCACATGCTGGCCTTGTTTAGTTTGCTGCCAGAGCCGCAAATGGCCCTTTATTTTTGATTGATGGGGCTCCTGCCCAACTATGGTTCAGCCCACACCGCTCTGAGCTTAAGGGACCAGTTGGATGGGGATTTAGGTTTGACAAGGTTCAGCTCCGCTTGGGCCCCACGCTAAGATGGCAAATGGAGTTTTTCAGTTTGTGTTTTTCAAAATGTTGCGTCTTTTTGTAAATTTAGGCTGTGAGATCTTGTTTTAACAACTTAACTTTCATCTCATTCTTATTTGTTTGCTCCAGCTCGAGTGCGGCCGGGGGCCGTCCGTCTTCGTTTTCACTGCGACAGTGTTGGTAGTGAGTTTGATGGCTGGAAAGAGACAGTGATGAATGGGGCAAAGGCTCTCTGATTGAGTCGAGGCGGTTCACACGCCGCTCGCCCGCCCCTTTTGTTTGCTTTTCTCTTGGTCTTGTCTTTCAGCAGGTTGGCGTTCGTTTTACTGGATTTGTGTGCGAATGTGGTATTTTTCTCACACTGTAATTTGCTATTAAATAGCACATGTCCCAAAAGCTGCAAACTGACCTGTTTTTAAATCAACCCCTTAGTGGGGTGTTTGTGGTCTTGTAATGTTTCAGCCTCGATGCCAGCTTAAGTCTGTCAGTCCCTCCTTTCCTATCCTCTCCTGTAGTTTCCAGCAGGTCTGCTGGACATAGCGTGCATACTGAGCTAATTATCTTTCGTGAGGTCTCCAAGTTGGCAGTGGCAGTGTGGGTTTGTGAATGGAGAGGTCATTTTGCCCTCCAAACTTTGGCATCATCTTTGGCATCGGCGCTTTGATCAAACTGCCTCACGACAAGACACCACACATATGCGTGCACACACTTTGACACAAGCACATTGCCCGGGCCACAGCAGAATGCACCGGAATTGCAATGGAAAGAAAACAACACACCACCTGGCCGTCTCAGTGTGTGCCCTCTGGAGTGTGTAATTCCAGGAACTTGCTTTCCTTTTTGAACAGGAAGGAGATAAGCGAGAATGTACATGATAATGAATGGGGACCCAGAAAGAGTAAGGAAACTAGTCGAAAGGCGAGATGTTGAAACAAATGTCAGAGATTTGAAAAAGGAATAAATTATCTTTTGTTCTCCTTCTTCCTCTTATGTAATCAAAAATCAGCATATGGGGGTGTGTGTGTCCCATTTCTTTGTCTCACTGTTGACCATGACACTGTTCCCATGAGATATGATGCTGACTCGGTCAAAGGCGGCACTTTGTATCCATTCCCTGCCCCCATTTGCCGTCTACATTGCCTGGGTGTGGAGGAAGGTGAGGGGGGTGAAGGAGTGGAGAAGGGGCAAGACACGCAAGGAAAGCAAGTTAATTGAATTACTCCCAGTGCAGTTATAAGCACAGTTTTCCTCTGAAAGAAAGAAAGAGCTGGACACGCGAAAACTTTAAGTGACCCAGGACGTAGCCAAGGGGGACCTCATGCTCTCATCTATGAGCCTGTAGCACATTCTCTCTCATTCTTTCTCTTTCTGGCTACTTCTCTGTTTCTTTCATGGATGCCACCCACTGGTTTACCTCTAGTTGACCTCCCTAAGAATTCTGTTAATGACTAACTTGAGAGCATGTATTAGACTGCTGTATGTATTTGCACCAGATAGTTTAGTAATTGTTGTTTTCTTGTCTCATACTGTACACGCACAATCATCATTTGTGTCTTATTTTGCCCCTACTCTGAAAATTACTAGGTCATATCTTTGTCATCAGTTTATGGCTATGCCAAATTTGATTTGTGGGTTATTTTATTTAATAATGCACTTAGATATACATCTATAATACGTGTCTGTTCTTTTTCTCTTTTGCTGTTGGACTAGTGACACGGGTTGGACATGCTAGCCTGCGGGAGCTTGTTATATATCTCCGAATAATTAGTATTGTAATTAGCATAGCAAAAGGTATTACCTTTTAGCTGACCCTGATTCTTTCTGCACATAATAGGAATGAATTTAGCCCTCATTAGAGGAGGCTCACATCACCTTCTACCACTGCAGAATCAGCAGCAGCCCAAGGGTGGGAGACACGGGTTGACTGGGTGGAATTGTGTGGAGGGGTATTTTTAATAGAGGATAGTGCACGTCTGACCCCGCCAGCCACCTCCCTCCCATCAAACTCAATCCACGTCCTTTTCTATAGGTTGACTTTTCATCTTCTTAACCATGGACCCATCTCCAGAGGGCCGGGGCCACTCTGGCTCAGTAATAATACCCCCTATCAGATGTCAAGGTGGGACAAATGGTGGCTATTCTCTTAGTAATGGCCAGTGAAATGGGCTCCTGACAAAGACCGAATGAAGACCTGTGTCCCTTGTTCACCATACAGTGCAATTCCTTTTTCCATTGTCCTGTACTTGTACTAAAGTGGATTTTTGTTCGCTCTGTCTCTCAGCAGTGACTATATATTACTTATTTACATTGTATTTTAGCCGAATCTTATATAAACATGTAATTTCATACAGCTCTGGTTCTCAAAAGATTGGAGATCAACACAAGACCTAACCCACAATTAAACTAGTGTCACAGTGTATGGTTAAACTTTTTGCACATGGTTAAATAGCATAACAAAGTTTAGCTCTAGCCTAGTTAATAACTGTTTTTTTCTAAATTGCAGCATTTTCAGCAGCTTTCTCTCCACCATGTCATTGCTACACTGAGGTTAAATCTCTGAGGTAAAGTTAAGCCAATTTAGTCCAGTTCCTCATAATATCCTGTCAGTGGATCATACACAGATATCCATCCTGCCCTGCTGGTTGAAGACAGAACTTCCTCAAGCTCCTTCAGCTGTGTTTATATTGGATCATTTGGGAATTGTACATTAGCGAAGAAGTGTGGCACTCAGATGTAGCCTAACCGAGCTCTGTGCTGTGGCTCGCTTAGTGTATGTGTTTCACTTAATCAGTAAATGCATATTAGCCATTTTGCCCCCCTGGGCAGAACTCTAATTAATTGCTCTTGCTCCTTCCTCCAACGAGAACAGGATGTTAGATTCTAAATGAGGGCATTTTATGGTCTAATATGCCTTCTGTGTTTCTTCGAATTCTAAACCATAAAGCTTTCTGTTTTGCAGCAAAATTGCTTTAATGGATAATGACAGATGATGGAATGAGGGGAAATTCTATTGTGCACTATTGTAGAGGAGAATTAATAATGTAGTGGTAGGACAGTGCCCTCTTTGTCCTGTGTCTCACTCTGCTTTTCCCTGGCAAAAATGAATGTTCAACAAGTTTGGATTTGGTTAACAGGAAGGACAAGTGCTTGTCTCAGAGGTGTAAACAAAAAAATGGAAAGCAGTGTTTCAGTGCGATTGCACATTTCAAAACTTCGAGTGGAAATTGCCAGAGCAATCTTGTATCTCATGTATCCTTTCTCTATCTTTTTACTGCTACCTCTTTCATCTGGTTATTTGCCTATTAAAGACTGTAGTGAAATTGCTAGTAGTGCAGTATGCATAAATTCCCTCAAAATACTGGAATTCATTAATGTGATTGTTGGGAATCTGTGTCTCTCCGAACAGCCTAATTAGCAGTGCTAATGAAAGCGGACACGCTAAATCCATCAATGTTAATCATAATTGCCGTTTATGAAAGCGTGCGGCGTGGACTCCTGCACCGCACCCATTCAAAATTGATTAGCATCTAAAAATATGTCTCAGAGATTAAGCATGATGCTTAAGACCTCTCTGCGATTGTGGCCACTGGGGCTGGGTTGGAGTAATTTACTCTCACGGAATTGAAAAGTATTGAACCGCTTGACATGTCCACACCCTTCGCCAGCCCTACACCACATGCGCTCTGTACCACCCATTATTAAATGGTACTACTCTAATCACTTGGGTTTAAGGATGAAGGATGAAGGGTGGATATTTGGATAGACACATCTGTCACTGGGGAACATGAGACATTATTTGCACCTGTATTTTTGATGAACAGTACACATCCATTATGCAAAAATACTTTCACACCCAGGTTTCATTTTGCAATTTGGTTTACATAAACCATACTGTATTCTTTTGAGACATAAAGAATGTCCTTCTCAACAAATGGCTGCTCATAGAACCTGTTTCAACCAATCAAAAGATACAGTAAATAATAAACAAAAGCCCCGCTAAGCCATTACTCAGTTATCATTAAAAAAAACTCAGGGCTAACTTCATAGCCATAGCCCCAAGTCATGGTCCCTCCCTCTACACGCTGCAACAGTCGCATGTAAGCTAATAACTCCATCAGGGAGTGTTTTCATTCTCTGTTCTGTTGTAACGGACTCTGGTCCCAGCCCCAGCTCCTTTTTTTGTCCGTCTCACCAACATTTTGAGTGACAGCAGTGAGGTTATTATCGTTCCAAACGCAGCTTGCGGCTGCAGGAGCCCATTACGGTAGGCTTGGTTAACGCTTGTCACATACTATGGAGAGCGGTAGACAGTTATGGTGAGCGAGCTGCTACCTTGTCCCCTAAAGGCTCGAGCTGTTAAAATAGAAAAAAGCCCAGCTTCCTTCGTGGAAATGTTAACCTTATTCGGCATGGGCTTCTTAAGTGACAGTTTGTTGGTGTTTTTTTTTTTTTTTATAATTCTTTTTTTTTTACACCTGATGTTTGGGTCAGAGTCCCTCAACAGTTTACAGCTTTACTTGTTTACACTTTCTTGAGGACAATGATGACTTGTATATCCTATCAGCCATCTCCATCGCAAAGGATAAAATGAGAAAAGAGTGATTGTCTGAAAAGGGCATGTTGAACCTAATCTTTCCCTGTGGTGATGGATAAAGTGTTCTGCTCTATTGTAGATCACGCCGGATAATGGTGTCATCTCGGTCATATTTTGTTTCTGCGAATGCTTACGGGAGGTGTAGGTAACAGTGTGTTCTGGGTAGTAACAGACACTATCAAACCCTGAGCCTGTGATAAATTCTCTTAACCCCAGGCGTGCAAATAAGACCTACCTTTCCCATCTGACCGTTCTGAATTGCGTAGCCATTGCTATCCCTGCGGATAGGCTTGTCCGTTAACATTGCAAGGCAGTGAAGCGGAGGTCTCTGAGAATGAGGTTCATCCTTTTTGTTTTAATTTCCCTTTTGGATTGGCAGGCTATTTTCACCACTATTATGGTCGAAAGTGTGTGAAGGAGCATTGGAGACTTCATGGAGGTTCACAATCCCTAACAACAGTCCAGTGGCATAGGCTAAAATATTCTGAACAGTTGAAGAGGGCAGAGGTAGAGCAGTGGAACAGAGAGAGGGGGGGATGCATTAAAAACAATCTGTCCGCTGTCTCTTCTGGGGTCGTAAAATGAAGCGGGCCAAATCCTGGAGGAGCGAGGAGGTGGTTTAAGACCTGGGGCAGGTGGAGAGGTGTCTGGTCTGAGAAATTGGGTCTCTATACTTGATGAGAATGCTTTACACCTCTCTTCTTGGCTTCAGGGTCCAAACTCCATTTTAAAATCGGTCCCTGCTGTTTTTTCTTTATCTGTTAACAGCAAACTCCATTTCGCAGTTTCAGACCCCCGCAAGTTCTCAAAGAAATAGATTAGCAAATACTGTTCTACACAGACCTCTCTGGGAGAAAGTCTATTCTCCAAATGTAAAATGGCCTCTGCAGTCAATCCCATAATGCCCTGCAGATGATTAGCAGGGCCAAGTTGGCACTCAGGATCCACTGAGCTTGTGGAATGGTATGAAACTGTGCGCAGCCTGTGCCGAGTGGTCTTTAAAAACAGAAATGAAAATGTGGCTAGAATGCTTAAAGACATTTTTTCATAAGCAGCACTGGCCTTACGGCGGCTACTGCAGTTCCATCTGCATCTTATTCTAATACCTCCCACTCCAGCCTTACAAGGTCCATCTGTGTTAGGGAACAAGTGCCGCGCCTGACTAAAAAATGCCATAAACAAGATTTCCGAAGGTGCTAAGACTTTACGTGCAGGCAGGAGAAGCTTGCTGTTTTTCAAAGCCGCAGCGAAAAGGATGTCTTGAGAAGAGCTTGTAGTACAGTATAATGTTACCTCCGCTGTGACTACGGTTGTGCAACGGTGACTGTGATTCTGTGACAGACTGCTGAAATCCGATAACACACCTTTGATTCTCACGGCACCACTGAGGAGGAAACGACTTCTTAAACCCTCAAATCTTTGGCTGGATAACGCTTGCATCAATTTTTCAAAGGCCTGGTCACGCTTGGCTTTACCTAGGTGGGATTTAAAGTAGAGAGAATATCTGTGCCTGCGTGTGTGTGTGTGTGTCTAGGTGGAGGTATCATTCAGCAAGCCATAAGAGCAGGGAGAAATCACCAGCTGAAAGAAGGAGGAAAGAGCAGAACAGACAGATCTGAACAAGACTGATGCCCTCCATCTTGAGCTGGGATGCTACTGTCAAAGATCTTCACACATTACTGCACCAAAGCATCTTCAGACCAATCTCTGATTCACTACAAATGCACTCCTTTTTAAAAGAGTGAATTTGTTTAGGATTTTTATAGCAGCTTGGTCTGTAATAGCAATGCATTTTACTCAAGCACAGCATGTTTATGAATCAGTATACTTGCTGAAGCTGGAACAACATCCCTATTGAACAAATATAAGCCAAAACTTTCCACAGCAACAATCTAGGCCTAAAATAAAAGATGAATCATTAATCAAACTTTGGATTAGTGTAGTTTCAGCCAAAGGCCACAACTCCTTATAATGGCTGCAAAGAGTTTTTCTGGCACCAGCAAGCAAAGTAATGTCTATGTCTAGAGCAACTTTGCTATCAACCAATTAGATTCTCAGGTTTGAGTTAGGGCTGGAACCTAGAACAAGATTCTTACCAAACAATGATTTCCTTCTGGATTTTAGTCATAGGGTAGGTCTATGTTTGTTTGAGGACAAAGGATGTTGATCCAAGAACATGTTTAGACATGAATACAGTTGTCTATGTCCAAACTGCACCAAAATGATGTTGGCAATTACTCTAAGCTTTTCTTCCCTTCGTCTTCCCCTCTTATCTTGACAAAACAGTCTCTCAGAGCATCATTTGACCTAACTTAAGTAAGTCAAGCTCACCAGAATGCTAGGCAAGCCAGAATGATGACAGAAAACAAAAGAAGTCTTTGGGAGAGTTAATGACTGCTTTTTATGGCCACTGTGCCGTAAAGGCAGTAAGTAAAAGCTTAAGTGCATTGGCTGGATTCCTGTGTAAATGTACCATGATGGAGCTGAAGGTAGACTGAGGTCTCCTGCTCAGACTGATAAAGGAGAAGAGGAGAACAGAGCTTGTTTGTGTGGGTGCAGGAGCGCTGTTTCCACAGCTGGCCTTAAGAGGAAGAGGGCAGGGAATGAAAAACAGAACGCCGTGCAAAAAAATGGCACCAAGCACAAAACAGTAGACCCAAGCCAAATAGAGTGAGGTCATAGCTCTGCAAACGTCATGTGAGCAGACAAGGCTGAAAAGAGCAGTGGCTCTGTTTATGTGTTTGCACATGGGTTTGTTTGGGTTATGTTGATATTCGGGTCACTGACAAATTAAAAATGTAAAAATCAAAAAGTTCTTAGAAATTTGATTCATTTGATGTGAACCTTTTCCAAAAGGTTAAAATATCTTCACTTTATAACATACACAAACAGTCCTAAAGCATGACAGTACAGTTGTGTGCAAGTTGTGTGGCGCTTTTGCAGAGAATGCAGACTTTCTTTACCCGTTAGTTTAAATGCATTTCCATGCGTTTTTCATGCGTTTTCAGTGTATATGTAGCATTAGAGCAGTGGCACTCTCTTCTGCTGTGACTGATGGAGTTCTAGGCCTATTCCATCAGGCCAGCCAAGCGGAGAGACACGGGTGAAGTCATCTCTACATTACCGCCCCCTCAGGGGACCCAATTTCAGAGAGCGGCACGGTTCTCATATTCCGTCCCTTCCATTCGCACACATACGGTATCGTGCCACCCCCAACGGTGTGAAACAAACCAACCTTTATATCACTGAATGCACAGTATAAGACGCGCCCCAATTTTAACGCCTCCTGTAAACCCCCTGGACACACTAACACAGAGACACACATTCTGCTGTCTGAGATGCCTTCGTTAAATTTTAACACATTTCCTCCCATAATGTGTGGCAGGTGGAATAGACCATTTTTTTTTTTTTGAGCAGAAAGGTCTTCTGTTGCATATCTAGGCTGTTATGCATATTAATAATACATACACATCCATATTTCAATCCTCTCCTCTCAACGTAATGAAATGATATTATGCACAAACAAGATTTTGGTTATGCATCCCTAATAAGCTTGGAGAACCCAAACTGCGATTCTTTGAAAAGAAATAGAACGTTCTACTCCCCATGATGCGTTGCTCTCCTTTCCTCCCATCGTTCCCGCAGTTACGAGTGTCAGGGGTGATTAAACGCCATGGAAACAAGACCCTGCTGTCAATCATATTCCACGCTGAGCCTACCCCCAATTGAAATTCACCATTATTATATCAGTATGCGGAGCGCATTGTCCAAACAGACTTAAAACAGAGGAGAATTCACATCAGCTTTAGTTTTTCATCCCATCTAGCTCGCTAGCTGCGGCAGGACCACCCACCCACTCTGGTCTTGTGTTACAGACACAATATTAGCGTGCGCATGTGTGTGCACGTGGGTTTTTGTGTGTGCACGTGCTCTTCCAAACTGTCGCCGACTCAATTATGTGGCGGCACAAACCCAATAGCTTTAGGGTTGAAATTCTATTTTGAGGAGTACTGGAGCGTGCATATGTGTGCGTGTGTGTGTGTGTGTGTGTGTATGGAGGCGACACCTGTTTCTTCTCACACTATAACTGTTGTCCCACTCACATACTGTCAAACCGACATGTAAAGAGTATCACCATTTTCTGTCATTCATATGCAGCAATTTGTCTGCCCCTTTTAGCTCTCTAACATACACACATCATGACACATTACTCATCATTAGAGCGCAGGGGAAAAAAACAGGACACTTTTGTGGATGAAGATTTGTAAATGTCACTGTGCTAGTATTATGTGAATTTTGCATCATCTAATTAATATTCATGAGTCATAGTAAGGTTTACAATGTGTCCCCTTGGCATTTAGGATGTGTTTGTTCTTACATCAGTTTACTATGGCAAATCACACACAAAGCAACTTCCAGTGATGTGTTATTCATAAAAAAATGTGCTTTTATTGTTTTAATTATTATTTTTATATTGATTCAGTCTAATTGATTAACAAAGAAACAGTATATGTGACCCTGGACCTCAAAACCAGGGGTATATTTGTAGCAATAGCCAAAAATACATTGTATGGGTTAAAATTATTGATTTTTCTTTTATGCCAAAAATCATTAGGAAATTAAGTAAAGATCATGTTCCATGAAAATATTTTGTACATTTCCTAGCGTAAATGTATAAAAACATAATTTTTGATAAGTGATATTCATTGCTAAAACTTACTTTTGGACAAATTTAACGGCGATTTTCTCAATATTTTTATTTTTTGGCACCCTCAAACAAATATTGTCCTATCCTGACAAACCATACATCAAAGGAAAACTTACAGTATGTATTCAGCTTTCAGGTGATGTATAAATCTTAATTTCCCAAAATGGTGGTGGCATATATAAACTGTTTATTTTTACTTACAGATTGCATAAAATGCCACATATGAACACTACCCAAACCAAAGATTTAATTATAAATTAAATAGGGCTGTCAAACGATTAATCGCAATTAATCGCATCCAAAATAAAAGTTTATGTTTACATACTATATGTGTGTTTACTTTGTATATTTATTATGTACATATAAATACACACACATACATGTATATATTAATACAAAATATTTATATGTATATATATTTATACCTGTATACAATTTAGATTATAAACAAATATAAATATCTTTTAGATATAAATCTAAAATATTTTTCCTTGATATATACATGCATGTGTGTGTATTTATATATACGTAATAAACATACACAGTACACAGATATATAGTATGTAAGCATAAACTTTTATTTTGGATGTGATTAATCACGATTAATCGTGTGACAGTACTAAAATTAAATGATTGTTTTGAACTGGTTTATTGCACATGTTTGTTTGTATTATGTTGATATTTGTGTGACTGACCAAATTATTTTTTAAAGTTAAAATATTTATAATATGTGACCCTAGACCGCAAAACCAGTCATAAGAGTTATTTTTTGTAAATTAAGTATGATGAATGGTTTATTAGGATAGGACAATATTTGGCAAGACACAACTATTTGAACATCTGGAATCTGAGGGTGCAAAAAATCTAATCTAAATATTGAGAAAATCGCATATAAAGTTGTCATAAATGAAATTCTATGCTGCTAATCAAAAATTAGGTTTTGATATATTTATGCTAGAAATTAAAAAAAAAGAAAAATTGAAAATTTTGACTCAAACAATGTATTTTTGGCTATTGCTACAAATTAAAGCTGGTGGTAAGCAAGTAGTAACATCTGTTCATTGAAACAAACTGAATTAACTGACTTTCTAAAATATGCACAAAAAAGCGTAATAGTTCAGCTAAACAAATTTTTGCATTTCTCTCTCTGTGCAGATATGACTATGTGGAAGTGAGAGATGGAGTGGATGAGAGCGGGCAGCTGGTCGGGAAGTATTGTGGGAAGATCGCTCCCTCTCCTGTGGTCTCCTCAGGGAACCAGCTCTTCATCAAGTTTGTGTCTGACTACGAGACTCATGGCGCTGGCTTCTCCATCCGCTATGAGATTTTTAAAACGGGTGAGTAGAACAAAAAAAGAAAGTAATATAAAATATCAGCTATAATGGCCCCACAGTGGCTCATCCAATCAGATTTTAGAGCCAAAACTATCTTTTTATAATTGTGAAGTATACATACAAGGTAGGAATCTCTGTGGGAGAGCACAACAGCCATATAAGGACAGCTGTAAGCGAGGGAGAGCACTTTCTGTTTTCTCTTTGTCAGTCCCGGTGGGAGAGCTGCCCGAGGAGAAAAGATCAGCTGATAACGTGGACTTGTAGACCTTCGGGGTCTCTCGTTCTGGCATTGTCTGGCCCACAGAGACACACACAGATACACACTGAGGGACCGTCGGTCTTATCTGGAGATGTCACGGCAATAAGCAGAAATTTCCTGTTGTTCAGATATGTTTCCTGTGTTTGAGGTAGGGCTAGAGAACCAGAGAAAGCAAGAGAGAAAGCATGTTTGCATAACCTCAAACAGGTGCAGCGCACATCATGGTCAAATACTGACCCGAGGATACCCCGAGTGTCACCTCAGGATGAGATGAATGTTCCAGCGGGAGTTTATTTTAATCTTCATTGTCCGTTTGTGTGTAGTCATTCCCATAGAGAAGAAAAATCACAGATTTTTCAATGTACCAAAGTATTAAAAAGTGTGATAAATACAGTAAAAGCAGTAATATTCTGAAATGTTTTTACTTTTTAAAATAGCTGTTTTCTGTGTGAATATAAGTTTAAATGTAATTTAATCCTTTGATCAAAGCTGAATTTTCAGCATCATTACCGTCACATGATCCTTCAGAAATCCTTCTAATATGCTGATGATATTTTTCATATATTAAAATATTAGAATGTAGTATTTTATTGCTTATTATACATTAAAGATAAAAAGAGACAAAAGTTAACAAAGTTATAGAACAAAGTTATAGACTTTATAGAACGCATTTGAGCGATAAAAGAGCAGCCCCAGAGCAGTACATTTTCCTCTGGGTTCCCATCCCCCCTGTTGCACCTCCACACACTTTGGCTCATCAATAACATCAATAAGTCTCCCACAGTATTCCATTATCTCAGTGCTGGTTTCTTAAACTCATCTTCTTGATGTGTCTGATTGGAAATAAGGTTCCTCTGGAGAGAGCGAAGACGTCTGAAACATATCGACTGTGTGCAGTCAAGGGGTCGAGCAGACGCTCTCGGCCAGGATGGGCGCCCCCCGCGCTGGGTGTGTTCCTCCAGAAAACCCTCTTAGTTTATCAGCATGGGTGGGCCACCAGATCCTGTGTGAACAACAAATACAGTTGTTTGCAGTCCAGGACATGGGAATTTGCTGCGACTACACAAACTCTACAAAGCGTACGTCAGCCTTATCAATTAAAGACAGATAAGGACAGCGAGAAAGAATGGGGAAAGCAATTGGAAGAGTGACGGACGGCGAATAAAGAAAGGGAAGCTGATTTGAAAAGCCGTGTCAACACCATCTGATCTGCGTGTTTATGACATACAAGTAAATGTAATGATTACACACAGGTGTTGAAACAGGTGTGCAGGTATTCAAATGTGGGATGATTATAAGAATGTAACACCGTTTAAAATGAGATTATACTCATTTCAGGCTGCTGCCGCTGCTACATTTGGAGAGGTAAGCTGTGGATTAGAGCAGGTTTCACACACATCCGCAGCGTGTGGGCTGAATTGCTAGAAGCAGCAGTACAGCAGAATATCTAATTAAAAGTACACAGTGTATTTTCTGAGTTTTACAGAGCTCTCAGATAGCTAAGCTGATTTCAGAACAGGCATCTGCAGCTTCAGCTGCTTATATGTGTTTTTAAAGCAATTAGCCACGAGAGACTGTATGTTACAGAGATTTTATTCTGTCCTTAAGAATCAGAATCAGAATCAGAATTTGCTTTATTCGCCAAGTGTGTGTCGACACACAAGGAATTTGTTTTGGTTTTTAAGGACACCACTTAACCACGGTTAAATCACTTTAACACACATCTTGAGTGGCTTAATGCTTTTATAAAATGCCAGCAACAGCAATATGATAAAAAAGGGCAGTGTTCACAATACACAATATTTTTCATAGATAGATAGATAGAAGGAAGAGGGAAAAAGAGAGTAGAGAGCTAATGTGAAGACTACTACAGTAGGAGAGAATAAACAGAGAACACAAAAGGAGAGAAGAATCTATTCAGGAAAAAAAAGTGTGAAGGTGACAAAGAAAGTGAGGGAGAGAAGATGAGGTGAGGAGAGGGCGAGAAAGCCTGGGAGCTACGCACACACTCGCGCACAGGAAAGATAAGAGATGAGAATCTCTCCACCGCAGCTATCTATGAATGCAATCAAGCCTGACCCAAGCACTAACCCACACTGGACAGCATGGATATCTAACGAAGAGCTGTCCTCAGGGGGCTTTCAGGCCGCTACGGTTTCACAGACACCATGTTCTTTCTCTCAGAGTTTCCTTACACCCTCCTTAACAAGGGGCTTTTAGATGATTTTTAGAAACTTGTGTATCCCATCCGTAAAGAAGAGAAGTCTGTAGTTATCATGTCATCCTGCCTTGCCGTGGCATCCCCAAAATGGCCTTTCTTAGGGTTGAAGGAGACATGCGTTTTTAGTTAACAGCTCTGCAATTTTCAGAGCCACATCAAGTGTGAAGAGAGGCTGATGTTTCGCAAGTAGGGTGGAAGGCGTGGGTGTGGGATGGAAGGATGGAGAAGTAAGTTACCCTCGCTCAGAGTCAGTGTAGTAGTACGAGACTAAGGAAGCATGTTTCCACCTCTGAGTAAAAAAAACAAAAAGGTGACTGTATTATGTCAAATTGTATTATATAGTCGTAACCCTGCTGAAAAAACAGCTAAAACCAGCCTAGGCTGGTTGGCTGGTCTTAACTGGTTTAAGCTGGAAGTAACTGGTTTTAGCTGGTCTAAAATTTGTGGCCAAAACCCCTCTAAAACCAGCCTGCTGGCCAGCTATCACCTGCCAAAACCAGCCAACCAGCCTAGGCTGGTTTAGGCTGTTTTTTTTTTTTTCAGCAGGTAATTGTAAGAAATAAGGTTGCGATGAACATTTAATTTGGCAGCTGTAGGAATCGAAGTTCAAATTTATGTTACTGTTATAGATTTTATTGATCTTTTATGAGAGATTTAGAATTTCTTTTTTAAACTAGCTTTTCTTGTGCACCCAAACTAGGTTCCTTGAGAAAACGTGCCTGTGATGGCATTTCTGCAAGAAGTGTTGTGCATATCAGTTTAGAAATTAAATATTTTGTGAGTCGCACTAAAAATTTAATATTCTGTCGCATGTAAAAAATAATGCATCAGCAATGAAAGACATGCTGCTTTTATCTTGTTCCTACAAGTGTTTCACAGGACTTAACACTCCGTATTGCAAGTACAATGCTGTACCGGGTGCACTACCGAGCAAGTTTACTACATTAAAAAAGCTATAAATACACTGTAAAAAAATACAATTTGTTGGGTCAACTTAAAATAATGTGTTACCATGCGGCCTTAAGATTTTAAGTTCAGTCAACTCAAATGAGTTTATTCAAGTTGAAATGTTAAACTTAGATATTTGAGTTGACTAAACTAAAAAAAATGTTTGTTAAACTTAACAGCTGTGTTTGTTACTCGGCTGCCTTAAAATTTTAAGTTGTCACTTAGTAAAACGTAACATTTCAATTTGACTAAACTTTTTTGAGTTGACAAAACTTTAAATTTTAAGGCAGCCAGGTAACAAATTATTTTAAGTTGACTCAAAAAATAGTTTTTTGACAGTGTATGGAGCTGGTTATGTGGTGCAAACGTCTATTAAATTACAAGTCAAGCACTATGTTAAAAGTGTTCATAACAGTATTGTGCAAGGAATATATGAAAATAAGTCTTTGTTATTCAATAATCTGCTTCTGTAATTATAATTTGTGTGAAAAGGACTAAAATTAGTTGTTGTTGTTATACTGCCTTTGGTGTTTATTTCAGTTGGAAACTGCAGTGAATTGTGTGTATACAGTATATAGGTGCGCTTTTGGAGTGCAAAAATTTAGACAGAGGTGTATTTTCCCAATGAACCCACATGTGTACATAAAAGTCATGCCGAAAGTCTGCATCATCATTGCTTGCTCACATCTAGCCAGGCCATTCATCATAGAGATGTTATCTGAACGTCTTTACGATGGCACCTGTGTCAACACAGTAGGACAAGGATTGCGTGAGGAGGGCAGCTTGTTCATTGTGTCCAGTTTAGTTGTCTTTTACAAGTTTAGTTGCTTTTTGCAGGCCAGTGGCAAGGGTCACATCTGGCACAGCAAGCATGTCATTTTACAAGCCCGTCTTCTAAATAAACCCCCCTCCATTAACACACAGAGCTAATGAAACCCAAGGCAGAAACTGTCTTTCTGTGCATTGCCCATTCTCGTCCTCAAGGGGAACCATCAGCGGTGCTGGCTGGCTAAATGATGTGTCAGCAACTGTAAGCGTGCGTGTTTGTGTGTTCAGGGTAACCCCACAGCTGTGACTCCAGATTAATGTTTGTTGGAAAGTGTGGCCAAATTTTGCTTCTCAAACTCTCATCGCGCCCATTAACCTGTCTTAGCGTAGCCAGGGGGGTAAACGGAAAGGAAAGGAGTGTGTATGTGTGTGTCCAGATTAATTATTCTCCCTGCAGATATATGGAATATAAACAACAGCGATTAGCTCACTAGACCCAGAACACCTCCAGCCATTTCATTTCTGCTTCAGCGTTACACAAACTGTGTCGTATGCCAAGGGATCTAGTAATACAGATCTTTTAGCATTAGCATAGCTGTGTCAGCTCAGGTTTTCAGCACTGTGTGCTGAATGTTAGCGTTTACAGAGAGCCCCCTGTTGAAAAAAAACTGCATATGCTGGTTAGGTAGGTTCTGATGCTGGGATGCTGGTTTTAGCTGGTTTATGCTGGTCCTTTGCTGGTTTATGCTGGTCCTTAGTTGGTCATGTGCTGGTCAAGGACCAGCATAAACCAGCATAAACCAGCAAAGGACCAGCTTAAACCAGCATCTCAGCATTAAAACCTACCTAACCAGCATGTGCTGTTTTTTTTTTTCAACAGGGCCTTAAATAATGTAACAAGAATAGATACAAAATCAATGTGTTTTAGTTTTATTTTCGTACTATTATAGTATTTTTTGTATTAATAAAAAATTATAATATTTAAATATTCTATGTCATGTGCTTTTAACATTTTTATTTGTGTTTGTTTATTATATATATATATATATATTTTTTTTTTTTTTTTTTTTTTTTTTTTTATTAGTCATTTTAGTACCAAAACGTATTTCAAGTGAAAATCTCGTATTTTAAGTGAAATCTTCCAGTAATATCTGGCTTTGATTATGTCAGAAGAACTAAAAAAGGTTCATTTCTAAATTACGGTAATGTTTAGACGTGTTGTACTGTTAGATATACATCACAGAGGTCTCTGGGTCCCCAAACGTAACAACCGTAAAGTTAATCTCAACAGAACATGAGGATTAAATCTATGACACTTTCCTAGGTTTGTTTGCACTAAGGGGAGACCTGCAAGCGATCTTTTTAACAAGCATTGCCTCTGGCCTGTTAAATAAACAGCATGTTCCACAGAGGCTGAAACCCAGCAACTTCACTGCTTTGAAAAGATAAGCCCTGTGTATATATGTTAGTGCGGAAAAGCAAAATAAATCGTACAAAAGCTAGACGTTAATGTCAGAATTAGCACTTAGCTGCTATGAATCAAGCCTGTGTTTTTTCAATACCACTTCACTACTCTCCCATAAATTCTGGCGTTTAAGTGTAAATTTAGTTCAGAAGGACTTGAAAGTATTTGGGGCTGTGAGCAGGAAAGAAACCGAGAGAGAAAGCTGGATGGCTCTCACAAAGCTTTATTTGTTTGGCTTGAGTTTACAGGCTCGAAGCTCCCTCCCGTTTCTCATCTCAGTTTTCCCCAGTCTTTCCTCGTAAAGTTTTTCCCCCACTACTTGCAAATAACAGGAGAAACAAACCCAGGGACATGGGAACGTTTGGAGGTTTTGCGGTTAGCGACAATAGCGACATGTTTCTGAATCCATATGAGATACGCATAACCACAAACGCTCACACAAATCCTAGAATCCCACCGCAATCTGTAAACAGCAGTGAAGCATTACAAAGCCAGTCACAGTGAAGAGCCGTGAAGCTACACAGTTCCCGCTAGGCAGATAAATGTACTAGTGGACCCACAATTCTCTATTATATTTCACACTTTATATTCAAGCCATCCACAGAGAGGCACTAAAACTACAAAAAGTATACTAATAACGCAGACACATTGCAAACAATACTTAATATGCATTCTTGCATTACTCTTCAAGGGGATGATAGAGTTACCTTCAAATGAGCAAACTTTAGCTCATTAGCATCCTTTGAGGCACAACATTAAAATGGTTTCTGACATATTTCAGAACTCAGCGCATTTGCTTCAAATATGTTCTGGGTTGTTTTGCTAAGAAGATAATGTTATAGCATGCACTTTATAAATAGAGTGAGAAATGGTGCGGAGGAAATGTGTTCTTATCTTGCAAAAGGAAAATGCAATTCCTTCTTGCCCGTGGAACAGCCACGGAACTATTTCTCTGTCAGAAGATAATCTTAAGAATGGTCTACAGAATTGAGCGTGTCTATCTGCTGTTGCTGGAACGTACGCAACCGTCAAAAACTAAAGATGAAAGTTGAAAGTTTTTGGCTCCATCATCAAATAGTTCCCGTGAATTTCTTTATAGGCCTGTTAAGCCGAGTAACTTTTATTTCGACTTGGAAAGTTTCAGAGACAATGATTGCTGACCATTCCGCTGACAGCTTTCAACCCTAAAGCCCAAAGTGTTTGTGCAATTACCCTGTCCTGTCCGCTTGACACCTTCTCACCACGTGTAATTGCTGACACCCTTGGTTTCAATAGATTAGAGTGGAGGCCTGTAGAGTTTGGGAAGGCCACATCCACTGAGTGTTATATTTCAAGCCTTATTTATGAAAGAAAATGTAATATTAAATGTCTGGAATTTTAAAGCTCTGTGTAATGAAAGGACTAAAAGTGTGGAATTTATGTCCTGCTGTTTAAAAACCAACCAAGTAGTGCACTAAATGTCAACTCACTTTAGCTTCAAATTCCCGAGCTGGTCATTTTCTTTAGAGCAGAGGAAAAATGCAAAAGAAATAAAAAAGAAAGATAAAAAGAAGCAGTTAACGGGTTTCGTGGTAGAATGTGGTAGTTTTTGATGACATTAAATTATGCACCCAACAAGGTTCCAAAATAACAGAAAATGCTTTTCATAATACACTTAACGCTGTGAAAAATATTTTTTCCAACCATTCTTCATTCCTTTTGAGATTTGTTTGTTAGGCTGTCCATTTCTATTATTTAAAAAGGATGGTATGTTCCATTGTGTCAAAAAACATAGAACTTTCTTTTTTCCATAGAACAAAATAGGAGATATGTAGTAGAATGTCCAGCCTGCTCTTTTATACGGTGAATAATGAGATAAATTTCGCTCTGTGGCTTCAGACAATGATTTAGAACAGAACCCCTGGTCGCCATCCAGTTTTTATGCAAGAAAGCAGTTCAAAACTTATGCTTTTGTCTTCCACTTACAGAAGTAAGTAATATGGGTTTGGTTTTTAGCCATGGTGACATCATTATTTGTCATCTCGGTTCTGGTTCATGATCTTTAAACTTTTGCACCCGCAGTAATAACCACGAGTTTCCACACTACATTAGGTACAGTGCTAACGTAATGTTGACATTTCACTGTTGATGATCCAGAGGTGATCCTATATGCATCACTCTGTAACAAGAGCATATTTACTCGTAGAGCTCTGAGCCTATTCATCACACAACAGCTTTAGCTGAGCGACCGTCGTGTAAGTGCAAAGTAGTGATGTATGTGTGAACTTCAACAACACACTGCATCAACAAAGCTAGTCCACCAGGGAGCTCTGGTAAATGTTTTGACTTGCCGATATAAAAGTATGTGTGTGCATGTGGATAAAGCGAGTTTTGTAAAGTATGATGGACGTATTTCGCTGTTTCTTAATTGTGTTGTTTTAAGCACCAACTGTACTGCACAGAGTGCATATGAAACTTTTAATAAGCACAGGCTCATATGTGCATGCACTTTCTTTTTGGTCTCGTTTCGTCTTCATCATTAGCCCACACACCCAAAAAATAAGGCAGCAGCCGTATCCCAAGCAGGGTGGGCCTCCACCACGGCCCATAAACCATGCAATCATCGAGCAAAACAACACAGACCACCATGTTCCTCCTTCGATGTTTGTTTTTTTCCTCTCTACTCCATCTGCCTCAGTGAACAAACAAAAAATCCTAACTTTTTCCTTCCTCTCGGTGTTCACCTCAGGTCCAGAATGTTCCAGGAACTTCACCTCCAGCAGTGGAGTCATCAAGTCGCCTGGCTTTCCGGAGAAGTACCCCAACAACCTGGACTGCACGTTCATGATCTTTGCTCCCAAGATGTCGGAGATCGTTCTGGAGTTCGAGAGCTTTGAGCTGGAGCCAGACACGCAGCCACCCACTGGAGTGTTCTGCCGTTATGACCGCCTGGAGATTTGGGATGGCTTCCCTGGAGGTGAGTCACTGGAGAGAACTGTTGCTCTAAACAGGAAAATCTGAATGTTTGAAACAAAAGATTATTTGGCGGATGATGTTTGCACATTGATTCTCAAATACTCACACTTCAGAGGACCAGCAACAATAAACTCAAATGCTAAATACTAGATTTTTCCTGTACAAAACACACCAACACATTGTACCAGCTGGTTGTGAGGGTGCCAAAAAATGTGCAAAAATTTTACCTTTAAGGAACCAACAGCTTAATAGCTTTAAAGCGACAACTTTGTGCCTTATCTACCTCTAAAAGGTGCATATTAATACCTTAGAGTAGTACAGTGTAAAAACAATTTGAGTCACCTTAAAATAATTTGTTACTTGGCTGCCTTAAAATTGTAAGTTTAGTCAACTTGAAAACGTTTTACTAAGCGACAACTTAGATATTTGAGTTGATTTAACTTAAATTAAGGCAGCCGAATAACAAACACAGCTGTAAAGTTTAACCAACAATGTTTTAGTTTAGTCAACTCTCAGCTTAGTACAACTTAACATTTCAACTTGAATAAACTTAATTGAGCTGACTAAATTGAAAATTTTATGGCAACAGGGTAGCAATTTATTTTACGTTGACTCAACAAATTGTGTTTTTTTGTTTTTTTACATTGTAGCGTGTACCCTTAAGGTACTATTTATGAGCCTTAAATAAGCTACAAAGTTGTTCCTTTAAAATAGTACCCTAAAGGTGCTATTGTTACACATTTTATTTGATATTCCACCAGTTTTATTATCCGCAAGGTGAAAATTGTAAATAGATCATATAGGAACTGACAACACACCTATCATCAACAAGCTGCATGAATTGCAATATAACACAATATAATACAGGCTGGATTTCAATACTTAAGAAGGCGTGTTGGAAACTAGAAGTCATTGGGAGGGTTTTATCTTTGGCCTTCTGGAAATGGCCTTTAACAGATAAGCCAGATGATATGGGTAAACAACAATGCCGTATGATTGATCTCTAGGGGAGAACAGACGCCTGGCTTTGATTCATTTGCTGTGTTTTACAAGCAAAACAAAACTCTCTTAAGTATGGCCAAGTGTCCAAGATATTTGGGTTTGCACGCATACTTTTAAATCCACAAATGTGATGTATGAGGGTATTTGAGAACATGTTAGTAAGAGCTCTATATCCCGTTAATAGCTGTTCTCGTTTTGTGTCTCTCTGGACATTAGACTGTGGTTTGTCTCAGGCGGTTTGGGGTGAGGGATTCTGGAATGTAGACTGTTGTCATAACACCAAAACTATTCTGTTCTCCAAGATAATTACAGTTTTTTATTTGTGCGGCTGTATTTGAATTGCATATACACACACCCAGAAGCCCAACAGGAAGATTTCAGCTCAAAACGGGAAGGAAGTCTGCGAGGACCAGAGGTCTTATTCAGTTTCCAGTTCATTATCGACTTTTTTTTCTGTCTTGACGGAAGAGAGAAGCCGTGAACAAATGACACCTTTGATCTGAGATGGAGCCTTTGAGCCTTCTTATCAGTTAGAAAATTGTTAAAATTAGTTTCAGAATCTCTACCGAGAATATGTTGTGAAGATGTCATTGAAATTATGAGAAAGTCTGTTTAACTAATTGTTTTTGAAAAGTAAACAGTACTTCATAGTCATTTATAGTCATTTGTGGGCAGGTCTGGAAAAAATTTGCAGGAATTTGTGGAATTTTCTGGATTTTTGTTTTGTGGCAACAGCGTGAGAGTTTGGAACAAGATAATTATGCTTAATAAGGACAGAATTTTCATTCCTGGGTGGGTTTCTTTTAAATGTGCTGAGAATACTGCACTCTTAAGCAAACTCAGGTTGTGTAAAACTTTGTGAATGATGCTTTCCCGATTCTGCGAAAACCTACAGAGCTTTTTGTGAATCCGAAATCCATGTAGGCCTGAGGGAAGTGTAGAACCTGGGACAAAGGTTGCATGCTTTATTTTAGACTTGGCCGCCTCTCAAAAATCTACAATAAAAAGGTGTCCCACAAGTGCACAGTGACAGAGTAGAAGCCAAGAGGGAGGCTGCAGACAAGACTTTAAAGGGAAGGCCCTGGTGCCTTAGGGCCTCAGTGTAACTCCTCTCTACGGTTCAGACACTAGCTGCATTACCTGTGGAGCCACACCAATCAATAAGTGCATTAGTGTGGAAAGGCTGCGAGGCATGAGACAGAAGCCTCTATGACTTCAAGCCCTCAGCCCACCCCTCCGTCACCCACTGGCCGCCCACTTTGAGGCAGTCACAGCCTGGCATAGGGTTTATAAAGTCCCCTCCTCCTCCACCAGAGCAGACATGCTGGATGGGTTCATGGAGAGGCTCTTTAAAATTTCATAGCCCTGTTGAGTCATGCAGATAATCCGGATGGTCCGCCACACCCAGAGCTGTCTCAACACACAAGCGCACACATTTATACACACTTGGATGCACCTGTTTCTATGAATTCTTATGAAGATTAAGGTTCATGCAAACCCGTAGATCTGTTTTATGTAATCACACACAGACACACAAAGCTGGCAGATCTGTTTAATCTCTTTCGGACTGTAATGGGCATCTTCTTAAAGAGCCAATCGCAGACAAACCTTGAAAAAGGTTCGTCAATCCTTAAGCCAATATTTCACTTATCTGTCATGAATTTTAACATAATCCCAGATCCTTCATGTTTTGCATGGTTCATATTTTGCCTTGGGTCAGTAGTTATTCATTTTACTCAGGATTCGGGATTTCACGCTGTATTTTGTAAACCTTGGGTTAATCTTGCTATTTGCATTTTTACTACCTTAATTTAGGCACAAAAAAATTGTCATTTCAGTGTAATTTAAGCTCCCATGGCTGTACAAAGCTTATGAATAATTAATAAGGCAAGCACTGGGGCCATTTATAATTGGTTGTCTGTTGCCAAACAACTTGCCGTTACATTCTAGCACCGCCATCTACCACTGCTTAACCAAAAGTTTAAAAGCGGCCTTAACCTGGAAAGACATGCGCATAGTATGAAAAGTCCTTTTTTCAATACAGCTGCAAAGCGTTTCCTTCTCTCAGCTGAAAGTACTGCATACCTCTTAATTTGCAGCCTTAGTTGTGTTCAGTTCCTTCCTTCTTGTCTCCTCCGACTCCTACACGTTTTTTTTTCTTTTAAAGTGGCTTCTGGGAAGTCACATTAGAGTGGCCCTGGAATGAACAATAAGTGCAGGAATTTATGGTCGCCACTGAAAACAGAAATCCAAGGTCACAGACACATACAAAACAGACACTGCCCTTTTCATTTCCATCAACAACAAGGTGTAGAGAGAATGTTTTGTTCAGTCAATGCAGTTATACAAGGTCAACCAATGACACCGTCCTTGACGTTCACTGTTTACTACAGTATCAGCTCTGATGGAATAGCTTGAAAAGCAGATTATTAAATGTATCTAATCATGCCTAAAATCCTCTCTTTCCTTTGTCTCTTTTCACAGTTGGTCCATACATTGGCCGATACTGTGGACAAAATACTCCAGGACGGATCATATCCTACACTGGAATCTTGGCTTTGACAATCAACACAGACAGCGCTATTGCAAAAGAGGGATTCTCAGCTAATTTTACTGTGCTGGAAAGGACAGTCCCAGATGGTAAGTCAATACTGCAATGTTTAAAGTGTATAAAATAATTCATGAAATCAGTACAAAATTCACATCCATCATCAGTCATATAAGCATCCTTGAAGACTCGGATCGCTCACTCATGTTGGCCAGCATGTAGAGATCACACAACCAGTCATGCTGTGCAATTAAATAATTCAGTATGTCAATCTTGTGTTAAAGATTGAAGACTCACTATTTAAAAACACAACATAAAGATAAAGCATCATGCAAAAAAAGGTCATATACTGCGAACCTTTCAACTTGCACATAAACACCATGGTTGTTCCACAGCTGAAAGGCAGAAGAATTTGATCATATTTGGAGTTTTGGAAGAATGAAGGCAAACGAAAAGTAGTTACTTCAGAAACCTCCTCTAGACAAAAATCTAAATGCAAATGAAAACTAGAAAAAAAATCTCTCAATTTAAGTTGAGAACTTTGGTATCAGTTTAAAAAAGTAATTTTAGAATATTAAAACCACAAATCTAGATCTAAACATCATGAGAATGTTTTTGCAGCCTTAACATAGCGTTATTGCAACATACCCTGTTGACTGAGGTTTTAAACCCATATACATTCACATGCAAACACAGCATGGGAAGTTATTAAATCTCCACGTCCCATTCAGCTGTGGCCCACTTTCATTAAGTGATTGTGTCACTTAAGTCATGACCCATCTGCCCTGCTTTATAGGGGTTGGATTACTCTTTTTTTGCAAACCAGCTCACCCAGAGGATTCACCTCTTCACCCCAATTTGAGAAATGCTCCAACTAAACATTTAATTTCAAAACACACCACCAACCCTCACCCACAATCACGCTATGCATTTAAATGCATCCGCCACTGTCTGTCTTTGTCACCTTCTCTTGAGAACACACCTGTTCAATATGAGTGCTTGTGAATTGACACAAATATCCAGTGTAATTAAAGCTAGTTGCAGGTCATACCAGTTTAAGGTGGTCAAGTAGTTTTTTAGATTCATATATTGTATATATGATAAAGTACATTAATGTTGTGAACTGATCTACCATGTTATATTTCAGCTTGAGCTCTCAGAACACATCAAGGTGTGTACTACATCTCTGCCATCCCAGCTCATGCTCAAGAATACATTCGGTGTGTTCTCAGCAGGGGCTTTGCGGAACAGTCGCAGTCTATCAATTATTTATTGGCTCCATAAATTTACATTCTGTGGCAGCTTCTCTCGCAGTTCGACATGTTTACCAGTATATTGTGCTTTGCAGGAAGGAAGGAGATCGCCATTGGCAATAAGTCTTTATGCGAAGGATTTTGTCAGAGAACCGTCATAGATTTATGGTCTCTGCCGAGTGGGACCGAACAGTGACGGATGCCAGATGTAATCGGACGAGAGATCTGGTTGTTTTCAGTCATTGTTCTAAAGAATGAAAGGGTGGAAAGTGGATAGATGGCTCGAAGAGATAGAGAGATAAAACAGAACAAAAGAGAATGAGTAATGTTAAGATTTACTTGAGCTGAGCTTTCAAGGGTAAAGGAGAGAAATTCATGAGAAGCACATAAAAGACTCAATCTCTTATGATTTTGAGTTGCTAAGCTAATGAAGTGATTCTCTAATAAGCACTAAAAAGGACTTTCTAGAGCAAAAAAATATTTGGTTACGCTGATGTATTTGTGTAAGGATATTATATAAATTAGTAATGATACTTTTCCATTCTGAATTAAATGTATAGTTATAGGCTACACATTTGAACGACTTTTATTTCTCTCAACTCTTGTTTTTTAATTACCTTTCAAAATGGATTCTGTGATTAATTTATGAAGAATAATGCACCCCTTTTTTTAATTTACAATTTGAAAACAAAAATAAGCATTTTAGATGTTAACATAGGAACAGCGTTACAGGCTCAGTGTGAATAAACAATTAAAACTACTGTCTATCTAACACACATGCTTTCTCCATCTGCTACATGTGTTTGCACTGTGTTGTTTGTGTATATGTGACCTCCTAGCACCTTTCACTGTTATATTAGGTAACACGAGCTCACCCTGTTTCAACATGCATTTCCTTACATTTAAAACTACAATATGTGTTTGTTTGGAGTCTGTGACCTGTTGTAAATAAATTAGCATCAGCCCCAACATTTCCCCATCCTTCACCGTCTCAGAGTGCTAAATTGTGCCGAAGCGTCTGACAAAAGACCTGGGGGTCAAAGCATGAACTCTGGTTGTCTCAGACACACGGCCAGCATGCCTCAAGACGACTGCCCCTTAACGTCACAAAACAATCAGCAATGCCCTTCTCCTGGGTGGCATGGCATGAGGAGTGATATACAACCTGCTCTCGTTCCATCTAAAAACACAGACACGCTAGAGGCGTCTCTGACTTTCCATTCCTCCAAATGCTGACGCTGGGGAAATGGCCGTCCCAACTGTGCACCTTCAGAAGGCAACCTCAAGACACCTCTTGTTGCTGGACTTAAGAGCTTAAACTGAATGTTTTATGAATAAAGGTTTGCGTCTTAATGTGGTACACTTCCCACAGTGCTTCCATTAAATTGTGCTTTTCCTGTAAGAGAAGTGCGTTATGTTTTATTCTGGTGCTAAGAGATGGAAACCTATGGTACTTTGCCTCCGAGTGGCCCATTCCCAAGAGGAAGGCCTTAGTCTGGGTTGTGATCTGATGTGTTCTTTATTTAGATCATGAAATGACATTTTAACAACTCCCTTGCCCCTTTTTTCCCCTCTGTGCTTCCTTCAGACTTTCACTGCACCGAGCCTTTGGGTATGGAAACTGGGGAGATCCATTCCGACCAAATCATGGCCTCATCCCAGTACAACCCCAGCTGGTCTCCGGAACGATCTAGACTCAACAACCCTGAAAATGGTTGGACCCCTGCGGAGGACTCGAATAAAGAATGGGTCCAGGTACTGTACGATTCACACGCATATACTGAAGATAGCAGTCTATTATGAATGAGTAATGGAGGAGGGATTTGTCCTTGGCAGAGAATAGAAACTTCTGTGGGGTTTTTTTTGGAAGAATAGAGAAGCAGAGTCTACAAAAGAAAAGTTTGAAACTGTGAAACTCCCTCACGCTTTTATGATTTTTGAGTTTCTCTTTCTCTAGCTGACTTGATCAGGCAGCCTTGCAGATGCTTTTTAGTTCTCTATCGAAGACCAGCAGCAACATCTGTTGAATTTTGCCCTTTGGTTGACAGCCATGGAATGTTAAAACCCAAATGTACTGGTTCGCTCTGGCCCCAGTGAGTCTTCCTGGCCAACAGATGCTTGTAACCTTAACAAAGACTGTCTATGAGATGCATCTGGGTGTATCTAACATGATCTTAATGTCCGAGAGACAATAAGAAACCTAAAACTTATCCTAAGGAATGTGGCCACACACAAGGACAGTGGCATGGACAAGGGATTATTTGCATGTCTATCGATGTAAAACATTGCAGCACCTCTGCAGGCCTTGTCTTGCACTTAGGGGCTTTTCTGTGACCCAAACCCCAAGGGTACCCTCAAACCACAGACTTGTTTTATAATCTTTGCCTGACTGGAAAGTTTGGGCCAAAGAGGCTCCTCAGGAGGCTAATAACAGACATGACCCGCAGCCAAGTATTTGCTAGGGGAGGTCTGTTAAGCAGATTTTCCTTATTGCTATCAAAATATTGACTGTGTTCTAAAACAGAAACTAATTGAATTAGAGGAAGGTGCCTCAACTTGACAAAGAGGAACTATGATGTTTAATTCTTCGAATCAAGGCCTTTGCATTTCCTGAGGAACTGAAGAAAAGTTTTGTCCCAGTGGCTGTAGTATTTTCCCTACATTTTATGAAGAAATTCCATGATCAAGTTGAGTTGAGATCAAGCTCTTGAGTGCTTTCGATCATAGTAATTTAAAGTTCTACTTTGTTTAGATGGACTCATTATGCTTATAGATTACCAGTCTCTGTCAATATGGTATTGATCAGGACTGTTGTACAGAGCACAATGAACTATCCTAACACTCCACCAGGATGTTCTTTAAGATGCAATCGATAATTAGGCTCTACTCATTTTACAGAGCATCGTTTTAAGTGAAGGACTCTCATGTTCGTACGATGACAGTATATTTATCAATGTTTGGCACGTGGCCTGTTGTGCTACTGAGGCCAAGTCTTAAGAACCAATAGGAAGTCTTAAGAAATGAAACATTCCGCTTATGTGACTAAAATGAGTCTAAAAGATCAGAGAAAATTTCTCTTCTAGCACCCGAACCAATCGGTTCCACATCATTTCACAGTTGCCACTTCATATTTTATTCAGGATAATTAAGTAGACTTTGCAACTGTTCACCCTCTTGGCTTGTTTAGTCATTTCAGATATTAATGAAACCCTAAATGACTCGCCTCCCACAGTGCAGCATCGAGCCGAAGAGAGCACAATTTTGCAGCCGCTCGGAATTCTCTAAAGGATATTGATTAGAGGAAGGGTACTCTTTTTGGTGGGAGAATTTTCAGCAAATCAAACGTATTCTGTTTCAGCCCCCATGTACCGTGCCCCTGTAAATCCCTTTCCGCCAATCAGATGTCAAAGTTGAACCCCGCACATCTGTTTCCAAGGGAACAAAGGCAGAACCCTGCCGAGGATGAATGATTTATAATTTGGAGACGTCCTGCGCTCGTTCTCTCTCTCGTGCCCGGCACTTGTGGAGGAGTTTAATTATAACAAGCGTTATTAAAAGAGTGGAATTCTTCATTTCGCTTCCATTAAGCAACATGACCCACCACAACAGTGTTTCTCCATCTAATGGTGCAGTCCACTTGGCACGCACATCTCGCTGTCCTCCAACGCATATTATCAGTTCATTATTTATTACATTTACACTCTCGAATGTAATTTACAGCCGACACTTATATTATTCATAGAAGCCCGGTCTTCCTTGTTAAAAATCCCCATTTCTTGCAGTTTTTTTCCACCCGGAAGGTGTCAGAAAGACAGCGTTTGTCATGCATCCTAATGCGGCTTCAAATTAGATTCAGGGTCTAATGCACCCAGCTTGCCACTCCTGATAATTAGTCGAGGGTCAGGAGATCTTGAGCTAAGCCAGTAAGCTACAGAGGCTAGTACTTTAAAGTTTATGCCATGCTAAAAAACAAATGTCCGTTAAGGTCTTCATCAGACATGTGAACATGGGATTCTGGCTCTGAAAACATCAAGTGTGCTGTGTTTACGGATTCAGCCTGGTTTCAATCGGAAGACTGCGTTAAACCGTGACAAGCCGAGATACCTACATCTGTACAACACATTTCGACTCTCTCAAGGAAAGACTTCCGATTTATAGAAGACCGTAACCTAAAACAAAAGACGCTGTGAAGGTTCTTACGGATGGCAGGTTTTCAGTCCCGTGGAGAGCTTGGCATAACAAAAAACAGATCCTGTTTGGTAGACATCAATGCGGTATGTGGTGTATTGCAAGTGATGCAATAAATGCACGCTCATCCACTCCAGCAGCATCAAAGCACTTGTATGAATTATGCATTTTGATCTGGGAAAAAGTCAACTGTCAATAGTTGAAAGCTCCTGTCTAGCTCCTAATGGTTGAATAGAAGTTGCTCATTATAGATCATGTTCTGTTTCATTAATCTCAGCCTCGCAATCGTTCTCATCCTCGGGTCCACCTAAACCTCAGCCGCTTGCATTTATGCGGCGGTGCTCGGAATACACAGCGGTTCATTTATAAACCTGCTGCATACGTCTGTCCTGCTGTTCAGCTAAATGGCTTGATTCGCAGGGATGCAAGGGCTTTTCTCCTTCGCATCACTGGAGAGGATGTTTACCTTCATTTTGTTCATTAAAGCATCTCTGACAAGAGGTCAGAACGTTCAAAACAATAAGGGGCCGATGTTTTCAAGTCTGGAACTGTAGAGTGCCAACCAGGTTTTGTGTCAGCCGGTTCAACAGGAAGCCGTCAGCTTGATTGATGGAGGTGAGGAGTGAATGTGCCAGGGCCGTAGATGGAAACAATGATTGAGACACCACCCCACCCCACCCTCTTATTCTTATCCCCTGTGCCACTGCCTTAAATCGCCGACCCATTTTGCAACAAAAACAGGTCGGAATTCCAGGGCCATCAAGGAGGCACTAATTTCAGACTTCCTCTGAGAAAAACATTCCTCTCAGACGCTCGAGCGTACATTTATCGAGGAAGGTTGAATGCGAGACTTAGGGGCGAAATGTCACTCCACAATCAATGCACTTTAGCCGTATCCTGTTTGCCTTCGCATGTCATCTGCATATGCTTTCCATTAGCGACGGTCATCTAGACGCAGCTATGTCCGCTCTCCATTGTTTTGCTTGGATTTTTTTTCTTTCTTCAATTAAAGGATTAGCTGCTGCTATTTTGAGACGGGTGCTGTTCTCCTGCCAGCTGATGAGTAATTAGACAGTGGGACTGTAATTAACATGAGAGTCTCTACTGACAAAGCCTGCAGAGCTGGTGTCAAGCTAGGCCACCCTGCTAGCATCACACCTGCGCTAGGTACATTCTTATGATGTAGATTTTAAACCATCTTCAGTGCCTGCATGTAATTAGCTTGAAGCGTTTAAAATATATTCTTTGATATCATTTTCTCGCAATTAAATATGGATCCAGGTGTATGCTGGGTACATTAAGCTCTTCTGCTGATGTGAAAAGAGGCCCAGAGGCTAGTAATGTAGATTTTCTTGTTGATTCATGTCAAAGGAAATCCAGTTCTAAGATAGACAGGATCTACTGTGTTTGATGTGAACACTGTGATAAAACCTGTAGCCTCACACCTAAAATATAGTTGTACATTCTCCCCTTACACAAATGAAGCATGGTTTTTACTATCAATTAAAAAAAACATGGTTATTGTAGTTAAACATGGTAACATTTTTGTACTACCCTTGGTTTATCTGTTTTTAGTATTTGTAGTAAACTGTAGTTCTGTCATGACAACTCTTTGATAACCCCCATAGCATACATGCATCACCTCATAGCAGATCTATAAAGGTGGAGCTGGGGAAGGTAGAGGGTTTCTGAAGCATGCTGCAAACTGCTACATCTAGCACTAGTCATATATTTGAATGTTGAGCAGTGAGCTCATTGGCTACTGATACAGGAGAGAACCAATCAGCTGTTCCATGTGATTATGATGTCATATTGTCAGATTGAGTTAGACCCATCGGACTGAATTCTAGAGTTTCATGACAGAACTCTGTATTTATACAAATCTGACAAAAAAACTTTACTATACTATACATTTACTATACTAAAACCGTGGTTAATTTTCGCAAGGGGCTCCAAAATTCAGCAATACAGTCTAGCAAATGAAACAACTTACAAATTCTAAGTGAAACTCTATACTCAATAAGAAAAATAAATGGTCTAATAAAAGTGACCATTATATCACAGGTGGTTGAAAAAAATGCGCTCAACCCTTATGATACTATGTTCTCTCTTTCTATCTCCGTCTGTGTGTGTTTTAAATATTCGCCCCACTTTCAAATCATCCACTCCATTAGATTAGTTTGAGAAGAGAAGCACATGATCACCATTCAGGCACATGCATAATTTTACAAATTATAAAAAAAAGTTCTAAAAATAACGCTAGCTAATTCCACTAGGTAAATTGGGTGATGAATGTGAGGTCTTCGAGGAGCCTATAGATCTCTCAGCTGGCAGTAATACAATTTTCATGAAAATGTGAATTAATTATACCTGTGGTTAATGGAATTTTAGAGGAGCTTTCGGAGCGACCAGGTGTCGCGGGATGGGATGGTGGGAGGAAGCCGTGGTTTGATGGATGAAGTAGAACTTTGCCCTGCAAAACCTGCCGTCCCACATTTGTGTTTGCTTTGACTGGGCCGTCGCGCATCTGTCTGCTCAACGTCTTAGTTCCTCCTGGCTAACCTGCACCAGATGGCGTTTGAGCTTCAGACACACAAGAGCAGTTGTGGTTTTAATGATTGACCAATTTGTGGATTTTTGTTGTCCACTAATATGCAAGACAAGGGTCAACTAACAGACAGAATGGAGACAAATAATCATACACAATGCTTTATTTTTGGAGACCAAAAAAAATGAAGAACCGCAAATGACAAACTGCTTCAGGCAGGAAGTACACAAAACAAAATAAACATTAGGTAGAAACTGTTGAAACAGCCACCAAACATCATAATAAACCCATGCTAGGATGAACACAACTGTCACAGCTTTAGGAAACAGGCAGACATGTTTGACACTTGTTTAATTCAACGCAATTAGCACGAGAAGCTTCAGTGAGTTTGCACTAGGTTTAGAGAGATTAGATTTCTGCCACTTCCTTCCATGCAGGCCAAGAGCAAGGCAAGAAATGTCCCTTGCAACACACACACACACACACACACACAGAGAGAGGCATACAGTCTTTGTAAATTTAATTAGCTCTGAAAAATTAAGCTGAGGTCTATACTTCACAGATGGACTTGAGGCAAAATTAACAAGTTTTAACATTCCAGACTTTCCCATGACAGAATTATGAAAACGTAGTTACATTTGGGTTCTTGCCAGCAAGATAAATTAATTAAATGTTTTTCACGTTTCAGATCATTAGACGTGATATCATGAGAACAGCATTATTTTATTTGTCTGTTGAGTGGGATGTCTTCACACTCAGCAACATCTAATAAAAAAAAGAGTAGGAATAGAGAAGAATACAAAACAACAAGCAGAGGTTATGCTTTGCAGAGTCAGCTGGCTTGAGAACACACTTTCCTCTAGAGTCGTATGGATTCCAGTTTAGACACTTTCTCACAGTGGTTGCAGCAGACTTTAAATTGGATTGACCGTTATAAAACTGCATAGTCACACTAGTGACTAATGCGGTAATTTGGCAACTTCAGCTGTCCTGGTTTTGTGTTCAAATGTCTGCATGGTTTCAACTGAAATAATATTTTCTTACTAAAAATGATATAATTCATCATTGTTTTTGTTTCTGCGGTCGTGATATTCCAGATGAAATGCCCACAGTCAAGTCTGGCCTGTCTCCTTATAAGGAAGTGTGATACACTTTTGGTATGGCTTGTTTTCTGGAAGCCAGAAAGTGGAGTTTCTCAGCCAGGGAATTCCCATGAGGAACTGGGGCTTTCCCTTAATCTCCTGTTTTGTACTGTTTGCTTTTAAAGGTGAAGTGTGTAATTTTTTTCTTGATGGTAAAATATTTTCTCCTATCCTTGTTTAATAAGCAGAGACAGCTGTAAGTAAACCATTTGTAGGTTGGTTTCCCTTTGAAAGTATATATTATGATTCTGTGGTGCTTTCAAAACATTGCTTTTTTGTTTAAGAATCTTGACCCGCCTGACATAGCAACAGCTTGACCAATGGTGTGAGTTTAAAGCAGAATTAACTTATTTGTCGACCAATGGCAGATAGGTAAAGTATTTAGGTAACCTGTTTGAAAACAATCATCATTTTTGTAGAAATTCATATTTGATTGGTTGTAATACAATAAAAAAAAAATATATATATATATAAATGCATATATCTGACTATAGACCACAAAAGCAGTCAAGGCTATTTTTTATTTTTTTACATTGAGATTTATACATCATTAGAAAGCTGAATAAATAAGCTTTCCATTGATGTATGGTATATTTGACCGAGATACACTTATTTGAATATCTGGAATCTGAGGGTGCAAAAAAAATAAATAAATAAAAAATCTAAATATTGAGAAAATCACCTTTAAAGTTGTCCAAATTAAGTACTTAGCAATACATAATATATGCACTGACCATGTATTGCTATATATAGCAATAAAGACAAAAACTGCAATACATTTTTACATGCAACAGCATTATTAAAACATTTTATTCATTTCTCAATATCAAATATAGCAATTAAGTGTATTATAAAATATTATTAAATAAGTAAATTACATTATGATGTATAAGTAAAATTTCTTATGCATTATACAATATGTTGTAATATATCAGCAAAATATGTTATTCTGTATATTTTCAATATACATTAAATAATTTATTATATTCATCATTAATATATAAGGAAATATATTTTCTTTGCACAGAGGAAGTTGTATAAAGGATTATACAAATGTATTGGAAATGTTCATTTTTTTCTTCAGTTTCTGATTGCTCTAGTTTCTTTTTTCCCTTTCTTTGTCTTTCTAAAGCAGAAAGTGGTTAATAAATCACGAGGCGCTCATTAGTTCTGATCTGTGATCAGCTGGTGTGAGGAAAACTGATCCAGACTGTCTCTTCTCCAGCCAAGCTTTCTGATCTCAAATCGCTGGCTGTTCCTCAGCTGTCTTATCTTCCTGCCATGTATATTTTAGCACAGCCAGATCAGATCAGCACTTCAGAAACAAAGACCATATACATTATTTTTAATATCGTTAAAAAGATTGAAGACTTTCAACGCTAACTGCTTTTGAGACTCGCAAAACTATTATGTTGGTTCATGTTGAGTACAAAATGAATTATGATATTTAAAGGAAAATCTGGTATTGGTAATTAGCGTATTTACAAAAGGACCATTTTTAGTCTGTTTCAGCTCTTTCTTGTCTCAGCACTACTGTAAATGTTGGTTCACCAGTGACATTTTTTGAAAATGTTTCACATTATGACATGTTTTCTAGCCTTTACAACACTAAAGCATCTCTCTAAAAACCACAGCCTGGCACTGTTCACTGTCAGTTCGCTTAGTATATGTTCACTGTGGAAACGCATGGCTGAATCCTGCTCAAAGATCTCCATTAGCTTTCCTTTGCACCATTGTTTTCTTTTGGATAACAAAAATGAGATATTAAGCAAGATATTTTTTTCCCACATCCATCCTGTGTATTACAGCTCTTGTAATCCTGGATTTGCCTAAATCACACACATCTCTGCCCACAGTGTTTTCTCTTCCAGTAACCCCTGACCACTCTCCCATCCGTCCTCCTGACCACCTCTCAGACACACTCACCGCACACTCACGGGAATGACATCAGAACTCATGACTTCTTTATGAAGCATTCATTTTTCAATACGGCACACGTCTGAAATACACGTTTCCTTTCAAACGATTTTTTTTTCTTTCCCGGCACGGGCTCTATGAAGTTCTACGAAATATCCTTCCTCATGCAATAAGCTCTTGTCTCCCGTTCAGGAAATTAAATCGTCACATCGACTATGCTTTATTAAATTGGGATTCATTAAAATTAATCTTTCATTCTAATATTCACCTGGGGTCTTATGAGCGCAATATGTGACACCCGATAAGCCACTTTTAAAGTGATACTCCCTCTGTTCAGAGTAATATGGAAGTAATATTGTTCTCTCTCTCTCCTCAGGTTGATCTTGGATTCCTGCGCTTTGTCTCGGCGATCGGCATACAGGGAGCCATCTCTAAAGAGACCAGCAAGAGATACTATGTGAAGACTTACAAGGTGGATGTAAGCTCAAACGGAGAAGACTGGATAACTATTAAGGATGGCCCAAAACAGAAGGTGACTTAATTGCTTCTTTTCATGGTCTTTCTTAAAGGTGAAACCCATCCGTTTACTTATTTAACCCAGTGATTCTTAACCTTTCAAGAGCCAACGATTGTCCACAACATTATTCAATGGCCACAAAACGTCTCCACTTGTTTTACTAGATTGGATTTTTAAAATATATTTTTACTGTCAATTTCCACTCAATCAAATATTTGAGAGCTTGGCATAACTAGAAAAATGTATTTAAAATGCCAAGAATGTATTGATTTCAGGTCGAAAAATTGCACTTTGACATTAATCCAGGTTTTCCAGATTTTCTTTTTTTAAGATTTTTAGATGTTTTAGCTTTGGATTTGTTGTTGCCTTATCTCAGAAACAAAAATCTATATGGAGGATCTACTAAAAGCACTTCAGCAAAAACACAACTTGCACAGTTCTGCTTTTAAACTCTCTAAAATGCCTTGAACTACAGACGTCCAGTGTAAGCACAATTTTATTTGTTTTTTGAAACTAAGCGAAAAGGATTTTCCGTGGTAATAGAGCGGTCGATAAAGCTTAACTTTTTTTAAACCTGGAACATTTCCTTAACAGTTACATTTTTATATAACAATGAAATAGTGTTAGAAAGTCCTGGTAGACGATCAAATTCGGTTCTGTACGACTCACTTTCCACTAAACGATAAAGAAGCTTTTATTTTCTCAGCCTAACATGGAAGTAATCCGTAACTAGGTACATTTCCAGAACTCCTTGGCAGAAAGCCCTGTAAACATCTTCCTGTATTGTAGTGCTATCACCGAGTGCCTCCGTTACACCAATCCATGCCTCAGATCCAGACGGGAACGCCACGCTCATGTGTTCTGCAGGGCTTGTGTTTCTCTGACTCCATTATGTGCCCAGTGTGGTATGTTAATCCGCCCTCTTAAAAGACTGAATTTGCAAGCTCTGTAAAAACTCCCAACTCCAAAGCCACCACAGTAGTCTGACTGATATTCTTTTTTCCCTTTAAATGATGTCAACATTTGTGGTAGGGCTTTTTTTCCCCCTTGAAATGAGAGAACAAAGAGTTAATAAACAGAGGGTGGCAAATGGAGAGAGTGAAATGAAGAGGCATTCTGGGAAGGTTTACCAGGTTTAGAGTGTTTGAACAGCTGGTTGGACGCACTTGAGCACGTGATGGATTGAATGAGGACTGAGGAGACGCTGATCGATTAACCATCGGGTGAAATGCCTCTAACGTGTCCCTCAGCACAGAAAAGTTAACTGCAGGAAGACATGCCTATTATATGAGACAAATTGGCTCTGTCTCAAAATCTAGTGAGCTATCTAACTAGACAGCATTTTGAGGATCATAGCCAAGAAGGTTTAAAAGAATTAAAAAATGAACCTAAAACCAGATTACAGTTGCAGTCAAAATTTTACATACACCTTGCAGAATCTGCTAAATGTTAATTCTTTTAGGAAAATAAGAGGGATCATACAAAATGCATGTTATTTTTTATTTAGTACTGACTTGAATAAGATATTTCACATAAAAGATGTGAAAACTTTTGAAATTTAAAGTTTTGGCCTAAATGTAACTTATTTTGTCTTCTTGGAAACATGTAAGTATCTTCTGTAGCCTCTGAAGGGCAGTACTAAATGAAAAAAAATATGATATTTAGGCAAAATGAGCAAAATGCACACATTTTTATTCTGTTCAAAAGTTTTCATCCCCTGCATGGTTTAATGCGTGGTTTATCCTTCTGGAGCATCAGTGAGTGTTTGAAACTTCTGTAATAGTTGCATATGAGTCCCTCAGTTGTCCTCAGTGTGAAAAGATGGATCTCAAACACAGTACAGTAATTGTTGGAAAGGGTTAAAATACACAAAAATGCTGGAAAACCAAAGAATTTGGGGGACCTGAAGGATTTTTCTGAAGAACAGCAGACAGTTTAACTGTTCAGGACAAAAAAAAAAACTGTGGATTATTCAGGGAACAACACAGTATTAAGAATCAAGGAGATGTAAACTTTTGAAAAGGGTCATTTTTAGAAATTCAACTATTGTTTTCTCTTGTGGACTATATGTAAATGTATTTTATGTGAAATATCTTATTCAGGTAAGTACTAAATAAAAAATAACATGCCCTCTTATTTTGCTAAAATAATTAACATTTAGCAGATTCTGCAAGGTGCATGTAAACTTTTGACTTCAACTGTATGTTTTATGGCAGAATAGAAAAAACTAAATATGACAGTATTTTAAAAAACTTTTCTATGAAAGGTTAAAATATTACAGGAATGCAAACAAATCAACTGTACTTAAAAAAAAAAAAACATTATATATTTTAGTAAAGTTACTTCTATTACTTTTCTAACTTTATTACAATAATCTCACAATGCAAATCTGAAATTATTTTAAAACAATGTGAATTGGACATTGTGCGACTCACTTAATCCAAAGATTCTGTCTCTGTAGGGAGCTATATAAACTTTGAGATACTTCCGGTGTGTGAAGTTTATGATTTTGTTTTACTCATTTACGAGTGCAAGACACGTTCATATGCATGTTTACGTCTGCTTGGCAGACTTGCTCTAACAATACAAGTTTTGAAATAGACCTGTCAAGCTCAGCAAGCCAATTAGACGCTTGTGTGTGTGTGTCTATGTGAGTACACATCTTCATGCCTGGAAGTAACAGTGAGCTTAAATATACCCAAAGGCCCAATTTCAATGTCGACCCTCAACTAAAGTACACTGTTCTCTTTTTAGAGCTTGCATTTTTAAGGTGCGGTGCCTTGTTTCTGTCTGCCTGGCTCTAAAGTGCTTTTGTGAGGTGAGGGCCCATTTACAGACTGCTGAAACAGCAGTTCGGCTGTGGGCTTGTTGCACAAAGGAAAGCCTTTTTACTACTTAGAGCAGTAGAGCAGAGCATTGGCGTGACATTTAAAGATAGTGGATGGCTCCTCGTGTGTCTCCCTCCAAGACACACACATTTTGACAAGTAGTGCCCAGGGACACGATTAGCAGCATGGATTCTGGGATAGACGGATGTCTGTATGCCCTGACTGGGGCTTAGCAACACTTGGCCATCCTGTACAGCTTACAGTCTGACCTTGTCTAGTTTAGAATTGTGTTGAACGTATTGATATTAAAGCAATATGCAGAGAGAGAAGCTGTGCATTACAGCGTTTTCTCTTAACCATGGTGAAATCACTGTAGAAAGTGTTAGATAAAGCCTAGATTAACCTGTTGCTCTTATAAAATGGTGGCAACTGCAAATGCACGAATGGGTTCCAAGAAGTGCTTAAGAACTTAAGTACATAATTGCTTGAAAATCAGTTTCTTTTGTCGATTTTATGTGCATTAAATAAATATAGAATATGCATGTATGTAACTAGAAAATCGGATTAACAAAGGATTAATTTTCCAGAAATCGGTCTGTGGGATTGGGCCTCCTGTAGTGATGCCTGATTGTTCCTTTGATTTCATTTGGTGATGTCTATACAGACCCTGGATAAAAAGCAACAGTGTTTAGAATTGTGTATTAAAAATAATATATAACTCATGGGCTTTTGGCCCAACTGATCAAAAGTCAGTGGCATTCAAATTTACACAATTCTTTTAGTGATTCAGGTGCTAAAACAAACAGTTGCAAGTGCAACTCTCCTTCCAGTGTCTCAGAAAATGAGGAAGTAAAAGAGAGATCTGTCAAGATGTACTTAAAAACCTGTTGACCTTTACATAGTGACCTGTGAAACAAGATACTATGAACAACAAGGTTGCCTTTGCTTTAATTTGTCTTTCATCTTCCTTTGACACATTTCCAGATCCTCCCTTCACAGAGAACATGTGCTAGCTGTCAGCAAGAATCAGTGCCCATGGACATAACACAATCTGATTCATCGCTATAACAGAAACCATTGTGTAACTGAACCGTCAAAAAAAATTTGTGCTAGTTGTAACCCAGACTCTGACATCACAAAGTGGCCTTTGTATTGCAACCCAGTTGGCTCATAGATAATTTAATTCAGGCTCTATTAAGGTTGTCACATTTGAAGATACTGATCTAAACACATTCCTGTCATTTCTCTCTGTTTCTGAGTCAGAGTGTTAGTTGAGTCCCAGGCCTCAAAGGTCTGTCTTTAGTGGCTCGCCTAAACAAACCATGTTAATAATTAATGTGTTTGTTCTTTGTTCGTCAGATTTTCCAAGGGAACACCAACCCTAACGATGTAGCGAAAGCCATGTTCCCCAAGCCCACGTTGACGCGATACCTCCGGATCCGACCCTACACCTGGGAGACCGGCATTGCCCTGCGCTTCGAAGTGTATGGATGCAAAATCTCAGGTTGGTTCCAAGAATCTGTCTCAAAACTGTCAACAGCCCAACTGGCAAACATCAAAAAATGTTTAGAAGCAGAGTGTTAATTCAAATTCAGAAGCAGTGTTTTGTCAACACACCACTCCATCATGATCTTTCAATTAAACAGTTTACGTTTTGCTTGCTTTGGAGGCAGGCGTATGGAGAAGTGTTTATTCATGCCTCTGAAAGCCATGTGCGAACTGTGCATGCGCAATATTGGAGGAGCTATTGCCTTAAAGACAAGTGTTCACGTCAACGAAAAGGGCCGCGTATTCATGTTTCCCCACGTTTGGATGTACTTCATTCAAAATGAATGGCGTGCACAGCGTGCACGGCTGCTGCCGCAACCTCTCCACTCCTACCCCAATTCTGCCTCTACCCTCCTCCCCCGAGCTCTAACCTCTCAGCCTTTCACTCACACACACAGATGTACATATTGCACATGCTATTGCACACGGCGAGATCTACACCCACCAGTCGCAGTCAGGCCCAGCTGGCCCTGTCCTCATTTGCATACTCATCTGCATGTTTTGGCATTGCTCCACCCAACAGAGCTTTGATTGCAAAGGCTTTCACATCATCAGTGCCTCCCTGCTGAGAACATTTCCTCAGATGTGTAGGAGGAGGGCGAGCATGTTTGCCATCATGCGCCGTCTATCAGCTTTACGTTCAACATGCATAGGGGCTTATTTTTAGAGTCTGTGTGTGTACACAGATTTAGCGCTGTGTATTTGTGTGTGTGTGTGTGTGTGTGTGTGCGGTTCACCGCAGTTCTGGAGCGCAGCTGTTGCAGTCGTGTTTTGGACGGGTGAGCAGACCGCATTCTGAACACATCACATAAGCGGGGGCCTCCCAGTGACATCATCAGAGTATATCGGCTCCCTTGTGATGATGCGGCCAAGTTGGGCAACTGATTAGTAAAGAATCTCCATCTAGTTTCACTTACTAACAAGTACCATAGTATTACATGCCTCTTATGCTTTTTAGAGAAGGTTAAAAGTTTTTGAATATATACTTTGGCACTTTTTGCACATTTACCACGATACTACCAAGAATATCATGGTACGTGTCCAAAAACGTTGAAAGTATCTGTTGAGTACCATATAAACACTAAAATACCATATAAAAAAGTACCATGGAATTACCATCTGATACCACTTCAGGTGCAATGTTATTCCTGTGCACTATGTTTGTTAGCACTGTACCCTGACTCTACCTACAGAGGATGCCTGCTAGCAGTTAGGAGGTGGTCTTTTGCAGAGTTCAGGTCTGATAGGCTTTCCACATCCACACAGCCATTAATAAACTTCCTCCCGCTGTTTGTAAATAAAACCATCTGTGTGTGTGGTCATCCAGCCTTTATGTGCTGTGCACAGACCGAGCCAACAGACGAAACACGCAATACACATGGACCAGTCCACCCTCAGGGTGTGTCTGTCAGGGTCTACCACACCAGGAGCTTCTACCATGCATCCCCATCTGAGATCCATAAACAGATCCTGATGATAGTGCCAGCCAGTGGATTGAAAATAAACTTGGATGACTTCCAAACTTTGAGGGTCAACCACCTCAGCGCAGATCTCTTTCAATCAAGTCCTGAAACAATTTGGCATGCTTGTAGCAGAAATTATACGCAGAGACATATTCCCAAATTTGGCAAGAGTATGAAAAACTCCAACCCTGGCTGTACATCCACAAACAAACAATGGAAAAATCAAAGTCCGTAGCGTTTGTTGTTTTAGGAGACTGGAACTCACATTTGGACTCTCTTGCAATTTTTTGAAGGGGTCGCAGACAAGTGCTCTTTCCGTTCCAAAACTACAGAGGAAGTTCCCTACATCAGTACAAAGGCACTGTTGTGAATGAAAACTCTGTTCTGGTGGTATTTCACGGGACATTAGGCTCATCTGTGACTAGTCCAAGATTGTCTCTGACGCTTTCCTGCTCCACGGGTGCTGATCGTAGATTATGGTATCACTGACAGGTCACGAATCCCACTGCGTCGGAGAAGGTACGAAAGTCGTGACAGGCAACACACAGTCAGTCGGTCAGTGCCGCATGTCTGATAATTTCCCTCAAACTCAACCTGTCTTTACCTAAAGTAGCAAAGCGTGAAAAATCCTATTATCAACAGTGGAACAAAGGAAGTCAGTTTGGAGAGATGAAGACAGATTACAAGATGGATGAAGGGATAGCTTTAAAGGAGGTGAATAAGAAAGCAGATGAAAAACAAAAGGAAGGTAGGAGTGGAGCATGACTGAGGTTGAGAGCGAGAAGCTCCTCAGAAATGAAAGGTAGATACACTAGAGAAAGGTTTTAATTAGGCAGCTTGAGAAAAAGAGACAGAGGAGTTAATGCTCAAGGTCAGTGGTGAAAGGAAGATGGAGAGAGAGAAACAAAGAGAACAAGAGGTTTCTTATCTTTTCTGTCCACTTCATTTGTCTTTCCTGTGGAATGAATGTCTTTCGTTCTCTCTTTGTTCAGCCTCTTTATGGCCTGTGACCTCTTTAGGTTGTTGGTAAGAATGTTTCCCAGCTCACTGAGACGTGACTGTTTCTACCGTGTTTATCAACCAACATAATTTTATTTTCTTCTCCGACTCATCCACTCACAGCTAATCTTATCTTTCGTAGACATGTCCCTCAATTATCATTCAAGTCTTCCACTATGTTCTCAAACAACTCTTTCTTTGCATCCATGGTTTAATTGGCATGACAAATAATGGTACATTTGTTTTGCCACAGCAGTGGCAGGTTAGACAACAATCTAACCATGGGATCAGGGTTTGGCTGGTCAACATGGCCCCTGCTGGTGGGTGCCCAAACTACACAATCTGGGTCCAAAAGTATCTTTCTCCTTTGATGGCGAATCTAAGGCTGTAAAAAAATTGAAATGCAGTTATATTTTTCTATCTGCTTCTTTTCATGTCACACCTTGGTGTAGTCACTAGCGAAGGTTTTGAGCTTCCTTGAATCTAATACTCTCTTTGTCCTTCAACAGAGTACCCATGTTCCGGAATGCTTGGAATGGTCTCAGGACTTATCGCAGACTCTCAGATCACTGTTTCGTCCCACACTGAGCGTACCTGGGTGTCAGAGAATGCCCGTCTGTTGACCAGTCGTTCGGGATGGACGTTGTTGCCGCAGACCCAACCGTATGTGGATGAGTGGCTGCAGATAGATCTGGGTGAGGAGAAATTACTCCGAGGTTTGATCATCCAGGGAGGTAAACACCGTGATAACAAGGTCTTCATGAAGAAGTTTCGGCTGGGCTACAGCACCAATGGATCCGACTGGAAAATGGTGATGGACGCTACTGGCAACAAGCCCAAGGTGAGATATAGGGAAGCTGGAAGGTAGTTAGACATAAACTGGATGTTCATCTAGAATAGTTTTGAATCACTATGAGGTCATTAAGTACTATTCTGAGATTAATTTTGGGTTTGTTTAGCCTGAAATGAGCTTAAGAAAGTATAATGTGGAGCTATAATGTATTCTTCCCGAAGCCTTTAGATGGACAGACGAGAGAATGGTAATAATTAGACTAATGCTGTGAGCACAATATTGGGGAAACATCCCAAATGCCTTCAGCAATATTACTAATCATTTTAATCCTAAAAAGCCAAACAAATACCAAAACAAAATAACAGTATAGTGTTAATTTCAAAAGAAATGATACATGAACCTTATGAAATGGGTGACTTTTTTGTAGAGCATAGACTATGTGCCTTATCCCCTATCAAAAAGCTGAACTGGAATATCAATCCTAGAAATCCCCTTATATAAAGCCCTCATATCTCATCCTTAGTTTGAAGGACAAAAGGAGACACATTAGCTCTGATGGCCATTAATGTTCTTTCATGACTTCTCGTCTTGTTCTGTACCTTTGTTACCTCTGGCGAGTGTCTTTTCGTCTTTCCTTCTTTTTTTATGTCTGTCTCCTGTGGTACCTTGTGTCTGGGTTTTAAGACTTCAGAAGTGTGAAGTCAAAGGCAGATGCTTTTGAAAGCCTGTGCATCCTGCTGTCGTAGACTGCAGCGTTAGCCTGCAGCCTTTCATTTTCTACGCTAGCTCAGCCATACTATGTCAGAAGTAAAGTTGAAGACTTTCTTTTCTCCAGTGCTCTGTTGCATTGGAAATACAGCAGGGCCCAAGTTAAGAAAGGTGTGAGCTGTGTGCCTTCTTACTTGTTCTCTTTCATTAAAGCTCTGTTCTTAGCGTTCCCTGTCAGACTAACTTTGGGATACTCTTAATAAAGCTTTCACTTTTATCTTTTTCCATTTTTATCTTTCCAAGTTCTCTTTCTCTGCTTGACTGCTAACTTCTGTCTCTGACTCTGTTATTGTTCTTGGCAGATATTCGAGGGGAATTTGAACTATGACACACCAGCATTGAGGACGGTGGAGCCTACAGTGACACGCTTTGTTAGGGTGTACCCAGACAGAGCCACTCCTGCTGGGATGGGACTTAGATTGGAACTCCTGGGCTGTGAAATGGAAGGTAAGTTGACACACACAACCCCACAGGCTGAGGTGGACACAAGTGTTGACACTACTAACTTAACTCTGCTAGTCTAGCTTTTGCCTAGTGTAAGGAATTGCTTATTCCAACAAGCATATGGACAATCTCGAAGCAAGCCAAAGACATATTGTCCGAAGCAAGTGAGCAAAATTATAGACCTTTGATCTAAAAGAGTTTGAAGGTCCTCAAGTGTGTGGTCTCATAGTACAGATGATATTTGATTGAATTTGGACTTATCCACTCTAGAGAACAGGCTAGGCTACGGCTTAGCTTTCTTCATAATTACTTGTCCCGCGTATGCGGCATCAAAGGATGTCTCCTACCCAGAAACCAGGGGCCTGTGACACTCCTAAATAACAGGGCCCCTCACAGCTGGAGATAATCTTTGGTCCACCTGCCTTGAAGGATTACGGAAAGGACCTTGATGTCTTCCCCTCTGTCTTTCTTTCCGAATTAGTTTAGCTCTGATGGGGTGTGTGTGTGTTTTCTGTTGAGGCAGCGTTAAGTGGATTTACATATTGGATTTCTGAGCGACTGTGAGACTTGCTTGTGTAAGCCGCAGCATCCCATCGGGAGCTTTAGTCGGATGATAATGCTTGTTTTCACTTTTAATGCCAGCACATGCACTTGCAGTCGAACCCTGTGTATATAAATTCACCCAGTTTCGTTCTCTGTCTTAGCTAAAACCCTCACAATCAGACAAGTGACTCCATACGCACACGTACGCATTCCTAACAGCAGGGCGCTAAGTCCTAGCAGGAGCATGCGATCAACAACGCTGTCCAAAGCCACCGCGGTGACCTCGCTGTGACCCCGCTGCTTTAGAGTCTCTCTTTAAAACGGCTTCAGTTCACCCGCACAGCTTCCACTACCCCCTCTCTCTCCCCGCTCATTTTTTCTCTCCTTCTATCCCGGGAAAGCCCTACAGGCTTAAGGGCAGCTCATTACAAGCTGAGAGTAAACACAGAGCTTTAGGCAGATGCAGGCAAAGGCCACATCCAAAGGGGCACAGGCAGCCATAATGAGAGGACACAGCAGTTTCAGCGAGCTGTACCGGCCCAGGGTGGAGCATCACATCCTCAACCCTGCAGCCAAAACCCCAGCACCCAGAGTCACGCATAGGCCCGTATCAAAGGGCTCCAGACTTGGAAAGACTACAGAAAGAGCATAATCATTAAGATGATTTGTGGAAGGGCATGAAAGTTTTGGACTTTCGTTAATCAGTTCGGTAATCAAAAATGATGAAAATGTACCTTGGTACTATCATGGTATTAGGGAAGAGAAGTGATTGATCACTGTTCCACAGTTCTGTATGCACAGTTTTTATTTTCATGAGTAATGAGTATCTCTTTTTCTCTCCATCTCTGACTTTCTCTCTCTAGTGCCCACAGTGCCCCCTACTACGCCCGCTTCCTCCACCACACCATCGGACGAGTGTGACGATGACCAGGCCAATTGCCATAGCGGAACAGGTGATGACTACGACCAGACAGGTGCTAACACCCGCCTGCAGAGACTGCACCCTTACTGCATCTTGCCCCTTTTGCTATGCTAATCCCACTAGACTCCCTCCCTTGCTTCTGCAAATATCAGATCTTCTAGCCTTTTTTGTGAATGCTAATACTAATCACTCCACACACTACGATCCTAATCATTTCTTCGCCCATAACCACACTACTAATAATCCAACACTACTCCTACTAAAAGTGAAGTGTACTGTGCATGGTATGCAAATGTTCTGTATGCATCTAATCCTGAAATAACCTACTACATTTGCCAAATGCGCTCCACTTGACCTTCCATTTCATTACAAAAGCCAGACAGTGATGAATGAACGGCGAGCGATATCAAATGCAGTCTCAACTTCTACTTTGTGGACTGCCAAAAGTTAAGATCGTTTAATACAAAATTGGATTAAAAATGCAAATTTGCTGTATTTAGTTCTGCAAAGTAGCAAGGTCATGTCGCAACATTGTAGCATACTACAGTTTAAATAATCCATTATCGTTGAATACTACATACTGCTTCACATATATTTAAATATGGTAAGCAGTATACAGTATATACTGTGTAGCATGCAGTTTGTTATTACTCCATTTCAATTTATTCTATTCTGTAATTAAAAAAAAAAATTGTTAAACAGTAACAGTACTAAACAGTATGTAGTATACAGTGATATAATACTCCATTCCAAACAAGCTTGCACTTACCTTGGTATTCATGTTTGACTATTAAATTTTCTCCTGTTCTCCAGCTGCTAGAACTAACACTACATTAAAAATTCTGCCTCTAATCTCCTCAGTGTTCACTTCAGTGCAGTCTCACAGAGTGTGTGTTGCATAGAATTACACTCCCCTCTGCTAAACTCTAAAAGTAAAGGTTCCACATGAACAGAAACGTATTTGCATGTCTCATCCGGCAAAGCTCATTTTAAAATGCTAAGCAAATACAAAGAGGGGAATTAGCACAGTCAGATCCTTACCTCCTGATATATCCAAATAAAATATTACCCAGTGTCTCATTTTAACTTTTCATCTAATGGCCTTCACTGTGTCCACACTACAGGTGGAACCGCCGCGCCAGAGACGACCACAGAGATGAGCACCGTTCCAGGTGAGAAAGGTACTTGTATCTAATTCTATCCATAATTTCTTTAATTATCCAGGATTGTGCTAATGCATACTCCCTTAAAGGTGCGGCGTGCCATTTTTGCAATGTTAGCATACTTTCTTAAATCCCAGTTCAGTGTGCACAGACAACTCAAAGTGGCACATTTAAAATATTTGTTTATGTTATGTGCAGGACTACCTGTTTTTTTCTGAACAACATAAAAAATAGATTTTCTTCAGCAAGATAATTCTAATTTGGAATTTTCTCAGTTCTCTATTTGGTTGTTGAGGCGTTTTGATTGTAAGTCTGTAAACTCAAAGATGAGTGTGTAATCTCGTTTCTGAAGTGTTCTTGTGAAAATCTATAAAGAGCCCCTCTGATTTGCTAATTCAGCGTAATGAGTGATTAGCCATTCAAGACTGCTCACTAATGGGCAAATGAGAAATGCCCCTTAACTGACCTTGTCTAATTAGCCAGTATGTGTGTGTGTTTGGCCCTGTCTGAGGCTCATCACAACAGCAAAACAACTGAATAGATTGAAGGTCCTAATAAGCATGTGTCCTTGAGTGTGTGTGGTCTTAGTTGGTTAGCACTGAGTAGATGCGTGCACTTTCTATTATTGGATGTGGTTTATTTGCTATGACAAGCATTCAAAACTGGTAGAACGTTCTGGACTGCGGTGAAACGTATCCTATCCTTGCACTGTCCTCCACTGCGACAGCCCCAGTCCATTTAAAGATGGAAAAGAAGAAATAACTTTTAATTGGAAACTGGCATTTTTTGCAGCGGCAGTGGCTGCATGCCTGAGCTGCGGCTTTTAATGGGAAATTCTTTCCTTCGCATTCAGTGAGCAAATACCCTGCGAAACTCGTGGAGAATCCTGGCATTATTAAGGGAGCGGAGCGCTTGGCTTTATTAAACTGTCTAGAAAAGCAGCGCTGAGGCTGTGCAGGCACCGGCATAGCTGACATCCTAGACGTGCTTCTGCTATTCTGTCCGTCTCAATTTTCTCTGCTTTTCGTGCTCTCTCTCTCGTTGGCTTTCTATCTCTCACTCAATCTAACATCGTTAAATCCCTCCCTCGTTCTTTCATGTCAATCTCCATTTCAAAGCTTCATTGTTTCGCGTGCTCTGTATTCTCGCTCAAGATCTTGCTATATTTGGTGTATAAATGTGGATTTGGCTTAGGCACGACAGAATTTGGAACGGATTTGGAAACGCTCATGCTTAAATGTTGCTGTTTACTCATTGGAAAATAACTCTTTATTGCCATCAAGTGGTCAGTAGATATAACACATGTTGCTTTGGCTCTTTGTGGAGTCCAAACAATCACACAGCAGCTGTTTTTTTCTTTTGTTAAAGAAATTAATACTTTTATGGATATATTAAAAATGATCAAAAGTGACAGTAAAGACGTTTGTTATGTTAATATTTTAAATAAATGCTGTTCTTTTTGAAAGTTCTATTCATCTGTGAATCCTGCAAAATAAAATGTATGACGTTTCCACAAAAAGCAGCAAATTAGCATATTAGAATGATTTCTGAAGGATCATGTGACATTAAAGACTGGAATAGTGATGCTGAAAATTCAGCTTTGATCACAGGAATAAATTACATTTTAACATATAATCACATAGAAAATGGTTATGTTAAATTGTAATAATATTTCACAATATTACTGATTTTACTGTATTTTTTAATTAAATAAATGCAGCCTTGGTGAGGAAAAAAGACTATGTACTCATGTAATCATAGTAATGTTAATTAATATTATTATTAAAATTAAAAAACTACTTATTGTAAAATATAAATAATAATCTGTGTGCATGTCACTGCTTTAGTAATATGAAATATAATAGTGCGTATGTTAATCTTTCCATCTGTGTGTTCTCTCTGTAGCATTCCTGTGGTTTGCCTGTGACTTTGGCTGGGCCAGTGAACCTTCATTCTGTGGCTGGATGTCAGAGGACAGCGGTTTCAGGTGGCAGATCCAGTCTAGCGGCACCCCGACTCTAAACACCGGCCCAAACATGGACCACACTGGTAAGAAAAAACTGTACCCATTGGCCTTACAGCATGGAAAGTGTGAAACATTTGAAACTCACATTGTTTCTCTCCATCTTCTGTAGGTGGATCAGGGAACTTCATCTACACGCTAGCAACAGGTGCTCAGGAGACAGAAGTGGCTCGGTTAGTGAGTCCGTCAGTGTCCGGCCAGGACTCAGACCTGTGCTTGTCCTTCTGGTACCACATGTTTGGCTCTCGCATTGGCACGCTACACATCAAACAGCGCAGAGAAAGCAGCCAGGGCTTAGCAGATGTCCTGCTCTGGACGGTCAGCGGTCATCAAGGCAACCGTTGGAGGGAGGGACGTGTGCTCATACCACACTCCAATAAACCCTACCAGGTATTAAAGGAACGAGATAAGTCTGTGCATGTGTTATTCAGTGATTGTTATAGTTAAAATTGAATTTCGGTGTTTGTTTTTATTTCAGGTTGTAATTGAAAGCGTGGTGGAGAGGAAAAGTTGGGGAGACATTGCGGTGGATGACATCAAAATCTTAGACAATCTGAACATGGCCGACTGCAAGGGTGAGTCATTTAGACAATTATACTGCAAAACTACACTGAGACCAATCAAGTCTGTGTCAAAACATTCTATGGCTTCAGATACTTCTGGTATTTCTGCTGTAATGAAAAAGCTCATATTTAAACTCGTTTTATTTATAGACACTAGGAGTGGCAGGTCAGGTTAAACACTGACTTAAACGCAGTTGAAAATGAGGCAGAGGGAGAAAATTTTATGCGCTGTATAAAGATCCTAGATGATGTTATATTCACAATTTTTTTGAGTTTTTGTCTGATTTTTTTTTTTTTTTCGGAAAGAAGTTTTGTGTGTTGTTAAACAACAGTACAATCCATTGAACACACGGAACTTCAGTCCCTCACTTATTTTCATTAAATATTAAATGGTGCTACTTTAAGGTCTGTATATTAAAATATTTAAATAATGTAAATATAGATAACTACAATAATTACATTCCATAATTCCGGAAGTTTAAATAAGTGGGTTTACACTTGAAGTTATTATGAATTAACTTTATTATTATGAATTTCGTCATTTATGATTAAATTTGTATTTTTTTTAAGTAGCTATTTCTGCCCAATAAAATATTTTAGAGCTTGACAAAACTAGAAAAAAAAATATATATATATATATTTAATGACAAATATTTTCATTTCTTTTTAGAATTTTATTTATTTTATCTCTCTTTATATCTTGGTTTTTCAAGACCAAGAGATCTTTGGTCCTTAAATATACTGGCAGTTAGGGGAACAGATGAAAATGTGACCCTGAACCACAAAAAAAAAAAAAATCAATTTTGTGAATAATTTTTCAATTTTGTCAATTGTGTGAATAAGCTTTGTATTGATATTTGGTTTGTTAGGATAGGACAATATTTGGCAGAGATACAACTATTTGAAAATCTATGAGAAAATTGCCTTTAAAGTTGTCCAAATTACATTTTTAGCCATGCATATTACAAATCAAAAATAAGTTTTTTAATATATTTATGATAGGAAATTTAGAAAATATCTTTATGGAACATGATCTTTACTAAATATCCTAATAACTGTTTGCATAAAAGAAAAATCGATCATTTTGACCCATACAATGTATTTTTGGCTATTGCTGCAAACATATCTGTGCTACTTAAAACTGGTTTTGTGGTACAGGGTCACAAATGAAAAATATGATTTTAAATAATTGTAAGCCAACTTGTGGCCACTAGGAAGTGTGCTGAGGCCCCTGGTTAAGAACCAGACTTAGATGACTATATTAGAGTATATACGTTTCCTGACTGTTTTATGTTGCCCTTTTATAGACCCAGATGTCCCTGCAGAGCCAATTCTACCTGAAGACAACTTCAATGAAATCAGTAAGTGGCTTTCTCAAATCTAATGCACACAAGGGCAAAATAATTGTTGGATCATTCTTGATCCAATTATCCAGTTAGTGACTAAAGATACTTATGGTTATTGGAGTACATTGTACAAGAAAAATACTATTTTAGTCTTTCTACTCCACAGTTACTTGCTAGCAATTTCTAAATTAAAACTGAGGGAGTTCATATCACATTGTTAATTTAATCAAAAAAAAAACAGTATCTACAACAGTCTTGCTCATCTGTTCTCTTCTAGTTGTGGACATTACAGACTTCCCTGAGATTGTGGAGAACCACGATATCAGCGGAGCCGGAAACATGCTGAAGACGCTGGACCCCATCCTCATCACCATCATCGCCATGAGCGCGCTGGGAGTCTTCCTGGGCGCCATTTGCGGCGTGGTCCTCTACTGCGCCTGCTCCCACAGCGGCATGTCCGACAGGAACTTATCAGCCCTGGAAAACTATAACTTTGAGCTAGTGGATGGTGTCAAGTTAAAGAAGGACAAGCTCAACTCACAGAACACTTACTCAGAAGCGTGAGGCGCCAACCAATGAGAGGGAACCTCTCCTCAGGGAGGGCGGGGCTAAAACGGACTGCCGATGCCATCCGGTTGGAGGAGGACAAGGCTCTGTGGTTCAGCGAACCAATGGGAGGAGGAGGAGGTCTGGGACTGAGCCATGCTTTTCTCAGGAGCTGCAGTGAACGGAACCTACCAGTAGGGGACACTGTGTACAAAACATTGAATACAAGGATTTAAAAGAAACAAACAAAAAAAACGAAACGAAAAATAAGAATATGTACAGATGATTGAAATTATTATTTTAATTTTTTATTTTATTGTTTTGTATTATTTTTTTGGTTGATCATTTTTACAATCGGATGCTGGTGTTGAGACCAATATATAATAATGTTATAAAGTATTTATCTTTTTTTTTTCTAAAGGAGGGAAAAAAATCATTTATTTTTATTTTAAAAGATTGTTTTGCGCTTTAAGGAGATGTGTAAAAAAAAAAAAACCCAAATGAACCATATATGTCCAAGGGAAGGTAATTACCCCGCGGTAGGGCGAGGATCAAAGGGGATGGAAATCATCCAGCCCTGTTGCATTCTGGGTATGGTTCAGTCAGTGCCTTTGGTACATCTTTTTTGGCCCCTCTGTTTGTGTTTTCAACCCTTTAGTTGTGGAAAAAGCTGTTGGTCGAATCTGCAAAACAAATCCCGGTAAATTCATAGCGCTTTAATGTTGAAATCCTGCATATTGTACATAAGTTTTAATATATTTTAATGCCCTTTTCAAAGAAACGAGTAAAAGGACAAAAAAGAAAGCTGCAGTATCCCTTTTTTCTTGGGTTGTATGTTGTAAATACAATCGTCTGACTGTTTTGTGAAAGTGAAACGTGTGCTTTTTCCGTCCTGTTTGGTTATTTTGCTACGCTCCCAAAAGATGCAGCCCTTGTTCAAAACAGATGTTAATACAAATCCAGTGCACATTTCATCAAGGGAACCGATAAATGCATTTCATAGACGTCCTCAGCTTGGGTTTCATTCACCTGGATTACAGATTCATAAGCGAACATCATCATATCCTCTATAATCACAGTCAGAATGTCTGTTTATCCAGCGTACCAAAAAAAAAAAAAAAAAGAAGAAAAAATTGATGATCATCATTGCCTTGATTGCTTTGATTTGATTTGAAGTGAGCGGCCTACGGTTCAACCCTCACACGTTTCATCAAAGTGCTTCTTCTTTCACCATCCGTCGAGCTTGAATGCATGTGGTCTTGAATAAAACTCTCATTTTAAGAGTGGTGCTATTAAATGTTCTCACGCATCGCTTCGCAAGCGTTCGACGTCATCGTGGAGTTCTGTCATTGGCCTTGTGTCTGTACCAAAGGACTGTTGCCTCAAACTGCAGGGTCCAATCGCAACAACCCATTGTCGTGAGACGTCCGGAGACCTCGGCTATGATGTCATCTCATCGCTTCTGAAAGCGGTTTCTTCTCTCATCGTCATTCGGTTTCGATTCTGGACTGCTGGATGGATCTGACTTTAGCAATGACGTACACACGTAGTTTAACCGATAACAGGGCTTCACTGCTGACAATACTAATGTTTTCTACAGGTTTCTTGGTATGTTCATGTACTGTGCTGTATACTGTGGCAAACACTTTTGTTTTCCCGTTCCTTTCCGGTAGTTTCCGACGACACGGATCCACGTGTCGATGCTACATGTGTGTCAGCCGAAGCTGTAAAGGTGACCGGCGTCGGTCGGGATTCTGTGAGAAAGCATACTGTAGCATTAACGAAAAAGAAACAATGTTGCACTGATCAATATATTTGATGAAGTTTATGTGTTTATAGCATTCATTTGTAAAAAAAAGACAACTGAAATAAAAAAGACAGTGTTCATTTTTTAATATAGTTTCAGAATGTGTAATACGATTCTGAAATGGTCAATTATCGAGATGTTTTCATTATTGAAAAAGGTATACAGATTTCCTATAGTAAAGTTCCCATTTACCTGACCCCATTATCTTTTCATTTTTGTACTGTCGTTGAAATTTTGTGCTGATTTTTTTTGTTTTCTTTTCCCTTTTTTTTTACGAGAAGATGCGGAAGCAAAGAAAACTTTTATTTTCAATACTGCCTCTGTACGTTGCTGTTGTAGGAAGGAAAAAAATGAATAAAAACAGCAAGGCCTTAAAATGGATATCAATGTTTTGTATTTGAACATCTGCATCACAAAAGAAATAACTCCTTCACATCTGCTTTGTCTCTGATCAAATCAGATCAGATCGACTGACATTCCAAAGATTCAGCTCCAATAAATGTGTTCTGAAACTTTTACAAGTTATTTTTCTTTTGTTATTGTTTCAGTATTTTAAGGGTGTTTCGGGGGCCTGAAGAAGTTTTAACATGCCCTGACATTTGTGCTTTTTTCAGTTGCTTATAAACATAGGGTGAATTAAGGGTGATTGGGACAGTTTTTGAAGGTTTCTTGCCATAAATTAAAAACATTAGCCCAACACATGATATATTTCTGTAAAACTTAAGATGTCAACTACTTATTTGAAGAGGAAACAATGTCATATTATAATGAAAGGATGTGTGACGTACACTTTTTTACATTTAACCTGCATAAACCTTTAATGTGGTTTATTATTCTAACAAAAACATGAAAAAAGATATTTTCCACATATGCTTCTATTTTTTCAAAATGCTTCTATTTCAGAATTTTTATTTTAGCAAAAATCTAGCTAGTTCATGAATATTTTTGTGGTTGATTAGAGCTTGCACAAATAAAAAGTTTGGAAACCACTGATTTGGGGTATACAGAGCATATACAATGGTTCTTTATTACAAGATCAATTATTTTCCTAATTAGCAAAGCCTTGAGCACCGTCCCAATCACCCAAAAAGTTGCTGTCCCATTCACCAAAATTGCATAAAAACAACCTAATTCAGAACATAGAAATATGATATTAACACACTTTTTACAGATTTTGTTTAAGAAGTGTGTCAAAATTCTGTTTCCATCAAAAGTTTGTATAATATAGTAGCTATGACGATTTTAGGACCTTATGAAAACTAGCAAAAGCGTATGTCATTTTCCTCAGTTCATACATTTTACAGTCAACTTCCTGTTTGATGCCTGCCCCGCCCCCCTACATGATGTCACACCAATCAGGGCACCCCATTTTAATTACATGGTCTTACAGCTAGGGCTCAGCAAACAAATTTTTATTTTAACTCATTAGGTGAGAAAATAAATTCTGTATAGTTATACTGTCCCATTTTACCTTATGTCCCAATCACCATTAATTCCCAACATGTCCTCCAATTTATACGACCGACGTAAGTCGTTTTCACAAATCCTCAAATACGTCTCTATAGAGCGTTTTCAACATCAAATAGGTCTCTATAGAGCGTATTCAACATTTGCTCCCTTATCAGTAACAGGTATCTAATTCAACCTTAGCATTATGTGTAGGTCAATTAGTAGCGTGTTGCACTGTGAAGTGGTATAATCATATGAACACAGGTTCAATACCAGAGAATGCATATGTTTTCATTGTATGTTTTTTTTTTTTTTTTTGAATATGCACTAGAAATCATGATTTTGCACTATTTCTGTAAGGGGTAGGTTTAAGGTGGGGTTAGGTGTGGTCATATATATGAATTTCACCTAGTAAAACACCTTTAAATTACCGTGAAATCGGTATAAAAACTCATACGTCATTCCATGACGTCAGATCCAACGCGACACTGTCATTATTTTTACAACCGCTGCTAACTTTAAAACGTAAACATGGGTCGTATTTGGTCGATTCAAAAACGTACAACTGGGTCGTATTTTCTTTGAGGACAGTCTCTTAATTCACTCTATAAAAGTCTGCAAACACTGTATTCAGCACAAACTGGGCACATTAATATGTGAGCAGCAGGTATGTACATGATTGTGTTTTCTGAGAAAGCAATGTTTATGCGTGATTAATAATTAAAAAAATAATAATTAATTGAAATAAGGCCATAAAACGCATACAGAACATTTGTTCACAAGACTTTTGTGAAAAACTTACACTTGTAGCCTAGAGTTTTTGCTTCAAAATGATGTGAAAATCATCTTGTTTTCTCGCTCACACAAAACAATATATTGCATTTATATTTTTGTAGACACTTTTTGATTCGCAAGGACATATGCGAGGAGGCGTGAATGATCATGATTCACACCTGAGAAGACAGAGGCCGTGTAATGAGCCTTTCAGTGAGGTTTGTTTGAATCTTGAAAAGAACATGCAGGTGTAAAGAAAGGACAGCAGAGGGTGATGTTGAGCAACTTGATGACAAATGAAGCACTAGCATGTGCTGAAGTGCTTAAAATGTACTTTTGACATATTTACATAATCTAAATGTACACTTTTGTGTTTTGAGCGTTTATTTTACACAAAAGAAGAACCAAAAGTATACCAATGAGCCACAAAAGTGTCCAACATCCACCAACAATATCAGTATAGTTCTAACTAGCACAAACTAGTGGGGCTCTCATAGCAATGTATTTGAACTTGCAATCTATTGTGTATTGTTAATTATTTGATTAGTTATTATACTACATAAATGCTCATCATTTGAAGTAATAACAAGCCTACGTTATCAATAAAGAACACTTTTTACTCCAGTGAATATTTCTCAGGACTGAAAGTTAATAACTGTATAAAGGAAACACACACACACACACACACACAGTTAAATGAACTTATTTTTATACTTTAACATCACACGACCCTTGTGAAAAAAAACAAGCGCACTTAATTGTATTGAATATCCACTTGTAGTGAACTTCAGATCTTACAGAATATTTTTAAAAAGCTGTACTTAAGTATATTACAGAAAATGTTAACATATTAGTTAGGAACCAATTCGTACTATTAACTAGTCGCTTACTAGCATGTATATTACTAACATACTGGCTGTTAATTAGTAGCCTACTTATGAAGCACGCATGGCCATATTTTAGATCCTTTAATCCTACCCAATACCTAAACTAAACAACTACCGAACTAACTATTAATAATTGTGAGTTTACTGAGACAAAAGTCATAGTTAATAGTTAGTTAACAGAGAGAATTGGTCCCCAATCTAAAGTGTAGCCAGAAAATATACTTTATTGACATGTTACATGTTGCTTACTATAATAATAACAGTAAATTATGCATAACTCCAAGTAATTAACCCTAATCTTACACACTTAAAAATAAGAGTTTTTGCAGTGATGCCATAGAAGAACCATTTTTGGCTCCCAAAAGAACCTTTCAGTGAACAGTTCCTAAACCATTTCGAAGAACACTTTAAGAATCTAAAAATCGACTATAAATAATCTTTTCGGCATTTGAAAGTTTCCATGGATGTTCAAAGTTCTTCATAGAGCCATCTATGCCAGTAAAGAACCTATATTTTTAAGAGTGTACATGTAGTTAGAATCTTACTCAGTATTTATTTGTGCAATTACACTGTAACAACATGACCTTAAAATAATCTGATGCAATAACATTAATGAAACAAAAGGCCGTTTGAGAGACACTATTTAATCATTATGTTTTATCTTTGCACTTTAAGTACACTTACACTGTAAAAAAAAAAAAAAAAAATCGTTGAGTCAACTTAAAATGAATTGTTATCTGGCTGCCTTGAAAGTTTAACGCAACTCAAAAAAAAAAGTTTAGTCAGCTTGAAATGTTACATTTTACAAAGTGACAACTTAGTCTATTTTAAGCAGCCGAGTAACAAACATAGCTGTTAAGTTTAACAAACAATTTTTCAGTTGTGACTTAGTACAACTTAATGTTTAAACTTGAATTAACTTATTTGAGTTGACTGCAGCAGGGTAACAAATTAATTTAGGTTGACTCAACAAACTGTGTTTTTTTTTTTTTTAAGTGTATGTTTATACACTAGTTATGCTATAAGTGCATGTTTTTTTTATGTAATGTAATGTTTTTTAATGTTTTCTAAAGTACATAAAAAGCATTCATATAAATGTGAACTATATTTTAATTTAATTGCAATATCTGAAAATATAACACTTGGTTTGTACTTGCATAAATTCTTTTAAAGTATATTATTTTAGTAATAAGTACTCGTGTTGAAGTTTAAGTTGCCACAATGACAAACTGCTGTTTACTGGCATATAAACATAATCAGAGAGCACAAATATATTTGTTCGATTTGATATTTACTATACAGTAGTCTTTGTGACAACTAACCCAGCCTCTGTTTTGAAAACTTTCCAAAGTGTTTCTTTGTGTGTGAAAGACTGCAGTGTGTGAAAGTCAGGAACCAGACGCCTGCAGGTGAATGTGCTGCTGAGTCTAGCATTAAACACAAGCTCTCTTTCATTACACAACAGAGCTCCTCAAGGCTGGAGTTCATCGATCAAAACAAAACCAATTGCTGGGATATACAACATGAAGACAGTCAAGCTGCAAATCGATGCAATCTTTCAGTTAAAATAGCTTTAATCTACAATAAAATCATATATACACCAGCTCTGGTTACACAAGCTTTGCTTTGAAATCTATTTGTTTTGTTTTTTTTCTCAGGGGCAACAAACCCACAGACACACGCAGAAGCATGGGAAATATATGGGTGTTATAAGAAAAGCTAAAGCCTTCTCAAAACTTTAAATTGTCAACATTCTACCAGATAAAGTCTTCACAAGCTAATAAACTGATATTTTGATCTCATTTTAAACCAAAATGGCTGCTGGTATGTTATCTGATTATATTGTTATAAAATAAAATAAAATAAAATAAAATAAAAAATACTTACTTAATAAAAAATACTTAAATATTTGTATTTTTCTAAATCCCAACAAACCAATTAACATATACAATATACTTTTATTTAAAATACATAATAATTCATCTGTAAGTGGCACAAAATATGAATACAAAATTAGAGTCAGGACCTACATTAGTGACGTTACATCCTTTTTTAAAAATAGATTTTATATTATTATATTTTATACTGATTTTTTAATGTCTAACTATATGGGCATGTGAAAATGTTTACTTTATTTGAAAACAAATGCACCATTATCACATTACATTTAATAATTTTAATATGTAAAAGAAACAAAAACAGAATAATTGTCTAATTGTCTATTACAATAAATGTTTTGCCATATTTTCATGCTCTGCTCATGATCATGTAACTCACATTAATGAACACTAGAGAGCAGTGTTGTATTCACAATAACAATAATATACTACTACATGAATTCTCTGAAACTAACTGTACTAGCCTTTAAAAGCTCTATTATCTTATATAAAACATCATTTTTGACCTTATACATGACAAATACTATATTAAGCTGTTGTATTATGAGTTAGTAGACCGCAAAATTGAATGTAAAAAATTGTTAGACCCTACTTTTAATAAAGGTGAATAAAAGAGCATTTATTATATCAGTGATGTACCATAATAGTAACATCCTATTGATCCTACAGTCTGAAACAAAGTTATGTTATATTCTGCCTGACAGTTTAATAAAAGACATGTACATGTAGGATTTACAGCTATCAGTCTAACACTAACTATTATATGGCATTTTATCTTAAAACCAGCAACATTTTACACATTTTCCAGTATAACACAACTGTAGAGTAACTGCTCCACAGCAGACAGTGAAGTATTTGAGTATTCAAGGAGGAATTCATTGCGAAAGCTGCATTGCCTCTTTTGGGCGTCTCTTTCTCCTGTGCTTATGTAATCATAGCAACCAAGGTTTTCTAAGTCTGTTTTTTTTTTTTTTGCACATGATACATGATCTTTTTCCATCATTCCTTTTAATAATGCATCCACCCAATACTTCCAGTTTGTCAACCAGATTTGGAAATCTTTTTTAATAACTCTCAGTGTCAGTTTTTTCCATTTGACTTTCACTTCTCCTCTCTATTCCCTTTTCTTTAAAGGTTATAATTTATTTAAAGCTATATTTTTATATAGACAGTCAGTTTTAACAGTGCTCTTCTGAAGACATATACAACTACAAATCAACATTTTATTATTTGGTGTAAAAACATATACACGCCGAAGCTTTACCATATACAGTTACAATAAAAAGACAAGATTTATTTGTTTATTTAATTTATTACAGGAGGTCAGAGTGATATATTGTGGAGGTGATTGTAGCAGGTAATAGTAACACATAATAATAATAAGTCATAATAATAGTAATTTTATTATATTAATTATTATTAGCCCCCTAGGCAAAAGAACTGCAGAATTAAGTCTCCATTAGAGACATCAAAACACCATTGGACATGATTTCTCTCATAAATTTTAATAGATAGTAAATTACCCTTTGCCTTAATGAAGCAGAAAGTTCCCTTAATCATGCAAGTTTTTTGAACTTTTGCACTTAGTTAAATCTAGTTACCTTAAAAAACTGAAATAAAATAAACATTGACTTAAATTATTTTAATAATAATAATAATAATAATATACACTGCCGTGCAAAAGTTTGGGATCAGTAAGATCTTTTTAAGATCTTTAATGCTCATCAAAGTTCAACTTATTTGATCAAAAATACAGAGAAATGAAATATTATTTCAATTCAAAATGACAGTTTTTTTTATTTCAATATTCTTTAAAATATAATTATTTCTGTGATGCAAAGCTGCATTTTCATCAGCCATTACTCCAGTCTTTAGTGTCAAATAACCATTCAGAAATCATTCTAATATACTGATTTATTACTTGTATTATCAATGTTGGAAACAGTTGTGCTGCTTAATATTTTTTTGGAACATGTGATACTTTTTTCAGGATTCTTTGATGAATACAAAGTTAAAAAGAACAGCATTTATTCAAAATAGAAATCTTTTCTAACAATATAAGTCTTTACTACACATCCTTGCTGAATAAAAGTATTAATTTCTTTCAAAGAGAGAAAGAAAGAAAAATGTTTATAAAACATGTTTATATACATTTTTTATTTCAGCAACACTTTTCATTTTAATTTAGTTTAATTGGAACTAAAATAACTAAACTAAAACTGAAATAAATATTTATTATAAAAATTATATAGACATATAGATTAAAAAGAAATAGTAAAATGACAATAACAAACAACAAAATTACTAAAACTTTAACTAATTAAAATGAAAACAAAATATTTAAAAAAGGCTAATTTAAAAAATAAATAAATAAAATAAATTAATAAAAATAAATTAATTCATTGAAAAAAATATTTATTTTTAAATTATATAGTCATATTAAAATATAGTAAAATGACAATAGCAAACAACAACATTACTAAAACTTTAAAATAAAAACAACATATAAAGATAAATAACTGATTCAAAATCAATTAATAAAATAAATTGCTTTGTGGAGCTTATAAAAGTGCATTGGGCAAAATACAGCAACAAATATTATGAATTTACTCCAGTGAACATAACATGTGCAGATTTACTTCAAAGGTTCAAAGGTTAACCTTCTCATAACATACGCTGCCATGTTACTTTAAGACAAAGTTAAATCAAAACCAAAATCAAACAATACATAAAATATAGAAAATATACAACTAGAATAAACAAACAAACAAACAAACAAAAATATCTAAATCCTAATCTAATCACTTTAACAATTTTTGGGTTTTGTGTCATTCTACAGAAACGTCCACTTTTCTGTCCCTAGACTTTACAGAAATATTTCAATTGAAACACACATTATGAAACAACATGTTATTTGAACAATTACACCTTCCTGAGCCATAAACGTGCCATTTTTTTTTTTTTTTTATTAATTATATAGAATTCCAAGTACCATAAAACTGCTTGTCCCCACAGGCATGTACAGAGAGAAAGTGCTTTATTTTGAGGTCAAAAACAGGATTTTCAACCATTTAAAATACAAAAGTCTATTCTTAACTATCAAATATATAATGTAAATGGCATAAAATAAATAAATAAATAAATAAATATTATAAAATATATAATGAAAACAGTGGTCCCCTGAAGTTGTGTCACTGGTGTTACTGCTTAAAGTACTTTGTACATTTTAGTTTTGTTTTTTGTTTTTTTAGTTTAAATGTTAAAATGATGTTTCTTTTACTAACTGTTTTCACTAGTTAGCAAATGTATGCCAAATGTAACAATTTAGTAATTGTTAATTATAGTTGAAGAATGTTTTATGAATGTCACTGGTGTTTTTGACATGATAATAAGTTTACATCTGTTTAATTCTGCTGAACTCAAGAGTTACGATTTAAAGGATTGCATCATTACTTGTTTATAATTGTTTTTTAAATATTTTCATCGTTATAGCAAATACATGTTGTTGCAAATGAACTAACATTATTCAGTCACACTTTTAACAAACCTGATTAAAACAAATAAAACATAATCTCCTTATTTGTTGCATTATCATTATTTTTATGTAGCTCTGACTGCATGTGCTGAAAAAAAAGAGAAATAGAATTTCATAAAAGCCTTTAAAATTGCCAAAAAAGTCAGGTAACACCAGTGACAAAAAATGGGTACATACAGTCTTTAAATAAATGTAGAAAAAAAAATAAGAAGAAGAAGAATTAAGCTGTCATTTATGTGTATTCATAAAGTCAAAGGGTAATCAAAAAATGTGGTCTAAGTTTAAATGTTAAAAAAAGAAAAAAACATTTAGAGACATTCTGGCATACCAAAAGTGGACGTTTCTGTAGAATGACCCATTTAGTAGGCTACTTAAAGACAAAATAACTTTTTTTGTCAAAAACAAAAGCACTTTTTTCTGAGAGGGTTCGTTTTTTTATTATTATTATTATGCAAACATTAAACATACAAACGGACAGAACAGACCAAACTTCTACAGGATTAAAGCTTAGAAAAGACAAAGAGATTCAGTAAAGTTTCACATACAAAGATAAATACATACAGACAAATGATAATAATAACTTAAACTAAATAAATATATAAATAAAATAAAAAAAAAACAATAACATAAATACATACAGAAGAAAAACCTTATATATCTGTGGTATTACCAAAACAATCCTCATAATATTTCAAAAATCTATCCCTTTTCTTGTTTTTGATCAACTTAAGAGATTTAAGGAAATCGTCGATTTCAATTAAGAAATGCGAAAAAGAGGGCTGCGATTTAAAGAATTTTTGTTTATGAATAAAAAATAAATAAAAATGAACTACATAATTCACTGACATACTAGTTTTACCTTTATAGTAACAAATTAGGTATATCTTTTAGCTGAAAAGAGCTGGAAGAATCAAGGTGCTTATCTATATAAGAATATAAACTGTTCCAAAAGTTTTGAGTCTTTACACATTGAAAAAATAAATTAATTCTGAGAGGGTTCGTGGCGTCATAAGACAGAGCTGATGACGTCGGGAGGTATTTCCTGTAGGGGCGGGGCCTGACGGAGGGTCTGCTGACCTCATACTTTTTCATCCAGCGTTCGTTCATCAGGTCCTCTTTCCAATGCAAACACGTAGACGATAAACGCGGCCAGCGGACTTTGTGGAATACTTCATTCGGACGCAGAATGGATTGTTCGGCGTGATTTTATTTTGACTGAAGGATTTAGGAGAAGCTTTTTTAGGGTTAAAGAAAAACAGAAGGATACACGTTGACAAAAGACCCCATATGAGGCTTCGAAAGTGAAGAGAGAAAACTAGTAATAAAAGCCATAAGGTAAAGTTACCGTCTAAACGCGGTCCGCCGAATGAAAGAGCAGTTTTCACAAGGGTTTTAATATTTCATTTTTCAATAGAAAATGCTGATGTGGTTTTTAAATCAGACGTGAGTGTGATTTAAAGCCAGAAATGTGAGGTAAAGTTGCTTGTGTGGCTCAAATAACGGTCCATCTCGCAGATATATTTTTGGTGGTTTATAAAAAGATGTTGTTCTTCTGTTAGGTTAGTCGAAAAGCCTCTCACGGACACCTCTTTGACAATTTACTTGTTTTTAAGGATTTCTAGCAAACAACAGTAGGAAAAAAAAACGTTAGACCGACACTTTTTCTTTTTTGTTTTATGTTCCATCTGTTTTCTATATCAATATAAATCTACACTTGTTGCTAGGGAGAATAATCTTTCTTAGCATTTTGTGCCTATTAATGTGAGAATATTTTTTTATTTATTTCCACAGTTGTATTTCTTAAGACAAAAGGGAAAAAGGACAGATGACGTATAGAACGATTGAAAGTGTCATTTTACATTCATGTCTGGAGCAATATGAATATGACTTTGAGAAAAAATATTCTTATAATTATTTTCTAACTCATAGACATTGCATAAATAAGCAATGAAATAAGAAATAAATAAAGTGAAGTACTTTGAGCAAGTAAAAGGCTAATTTACATGACATATGCAATGGATCTGTTTTCTTAGGTAAATGAATCTAACCGCTATCCAGTATTTAAACACAAGCCATGGTGTTGATCTGGACTAACTTTACAGTATAGGATGACTGTATACTGTATTTACAGATGTTTCTCCTTTTACTGTATGACTGTTGGACACAAATGGAAACCATGAGTGAGATAAAAACACACACACTCACACACACACACACACACAATATATATATATATATATATATATATATATATATATATATATATTAGTGCTGTCAAACGATTAATCGCATCCAATATAAAAGTTTGTTCACGTACTATATGTCTGTGTACTGTGTAAATTTATGTATATATAAATACACACACATGCATGTATATATTAAGGAAAAATTATTTTAGATTTCTATATGAAATATTTATATATAATTAAAAATATATACAGGTATAAATATATATACATATAAATATATATTTTTTTTAACTATATACATGCATGTGTGTGTATTTATATGTACATAATAAATATAGAGTAAACACACATATAGTATGTAAACATAAACTTTTATTTTGGATGCGATTAATTGTTTTACAGCCCTAATGTATATATATATGTATATAGCAAATCTGCTTCCTAAAGCTGACATGTTCCTTTGAAATGTCAATACTCCAGGAAACAGACTGCATTGATTAATTGGATGCAGTGACACCCTTGTACCCATTTTAATCTGAAGAGGACGTCTGGCTGCTCTGTCCTTTAGAACAACCTTGCGTCTGACAGCAGAGGAGCTTTTTTAATCTAGTAAATGGGTGTAAGACTCAGTGTAGGTGGAATAAATCAGGTGTGTGGTCAGTAGCATCTGTTCGGTGACAGTAAGTGACCTCTGACCTTTACAACAGCTGCTGGACAGAAAAAAACGTCATTACTCGACCTTTAACCAGCGACCAGCGACTCCTTTTGACAGCTAAGTGCTAAGCCATTGTGTCATCTCTAAGATCGAATACACAGTTCAACAATCCTGTATTGTGTTGCTTTGTTGGTTACTTAAAGATGCTTAAAACCGTTGAAGGTATCAATCATGATTATAACTTTAAAGTAGTGTTTCTTTTATTTAAGTTTATGTGCAAGTGCAAAGGAAAGTGTTGGTGTTCCCATTCATGCTGGACACTTGTTGCTTTTCCTTCAGTTTGGTCCAACACATTAAAATCTAGATTCTTATGTTTCTACAAAACTAATTTCAAGTATTTAAGTTTAGATCGAAAGGTCTTTGAAGATTATACCATATATAAATTTAGTAAAGTGTGTCCAAACTTTTCATTGGTACATTTCTTGTGTGTTATGTGGATAATAGTACTTTAGTGTTAGGCTTATTCAAGCACTCTTGTCAGTTCTGATTTTAGCTAAAATATTTATAGGAACGTATCCAGCCATTGTTTTCCAGACCTTGTTTGGCAGTCGTTCTTAACCAGGCTTTGGTCTTGAAACCAGGGGAAGGAAAGTTTAGAGTAACCAAAAAAAAAAAAAAAAAAGAAAAAAATCCAGATTAAAGGAATTCAAAATAAATAAATAACTGTAATTATTTACTTAAGTTGTTCTAAACCAATATCCACCATTTTCCTTTGCCCCATGATGCTTTGGGTGTAACTTCTGTTGAACTGTAAATAATCAGTAATAGGCTCATTATATAAACAAAATAATAAGCATTTTCAAAAACTGAGTACAATAAATTGACATTATTCTACTCACCCTTCAACCATCAAACATTAAACATTAATTAACAATGTAAAAGCATTATTGAATTACTAGGAATAACTCCTAAAGCTTTGAGTAAGGAATAGACTGAAATATACGCTTTTCAGCCTGGTACAAAAAGTGGTTTTGGTTTTTACAGCTAGTTTTGCCCTTCATGACAACTCTGAGGGGGGTGAATTTTTTTCTAACTCACCCGTTTAAATTATATTAAGCATTAAAATTCTGCATAATTAAGGGCGTGGTCACTTGAGTGACAGGTGTCAGGCAGCCGTCACATTACCTCAGCTTATTCCAGCAGTTGAACTTGGCATCTCAGCCGTGTTACTTTGTTTGTTTTTTCTTAGGGTGTTACTTTATCAGGATTATTTTAATAAATTTAAAAATATGACATCTTAGCTCCATCCACGTCCCGCCTCTTTGTGCATTTTCTATTTTCCTGGAGTGATGCGCGGTGACACACTTCCAAAATGGCGACGACAGGCCCCGCCCAACTTTTGCTTCAAAAACGCTCTTCAGAAACCTACGGGTGACGTCACTGACACTACGTCCATGTTTTTTACAGTCTATGGTTGTTTCACACGCTTTGCCTATTTTCTTGGTTAGGCTATTTTTCAGCTCCATTTTATTCTCTTTCCTCTAGTCAGCTGGCTGGAAAGAAGACAAAAACATCTAGTAAGAAAAGCATTTTTTGCAGTATAGGTTGTACCTGTTAACTAAGGCAAACATGCCAGGAAAATGTCAATTTCAAGAGCTTTGGCTACAAAATGACCACTTCAAAGACTGTGTGTAAATGTGAAGAAATGAAAAGACTGAGTAATGAACGTGATGACAAAGAGAAATTCTTCAGATCATCTAGCCCCTGAAAGCATAAAACCATAAATTAATTTCTGTAGAAATAGTACAGAAAAATATCAAAGTGCATTTAACGGGTAAAAGCAAAAAAAAAAAAAAAAAAAATGTCTGTGAACAAGTAAATAAAGCTTGCAAATGGATGGATCTGTTCATTATAGGTCATGGAAATTCAGCTTTTTAGACCATTGAAGTCAGGGAAAAGTCAGGGAATTCGACATTTGGCTTGGAGTGGGAACCCTGATAAAAATAACAGGTAACCCACCTGAATTCTATAACAATTAGGCTATCCATCTCATAGCAGCCTACCAACATTTTATTAACAGTAGAAGTAAAATCTTACTGTAGTCTGCAAATCTGGGTACTGCCTTATGTTTTAAAATCACTTACAGGACAAGACTCTTTCTATTTCTTTTGTTTTCAGTAGCGTTGTTCTAACATTACGACAAATATTACATTATGTATTTCTTGGCACACTCATTTTACATGGATTTGGCGCCACCTATAGTTGTGGGTGTATTATTGACATACACAGTCTAGACCATGAATATAAGAAGAACATGTTTTTTTCAGACGTATTCCCAAGAAAAAAAGCTTGTCTTATATTCGGGTCAATACAAGACACACAATAGTGAGACTTGGCATCATGACATCAAAGCTGATTTTGCATGTCTTGAAATTTCATATCTTAATATATTAAAAACATGTGAGTATTCAAAAGTTATACATAAGTTTCACACAAAGCTATGTCTTTGGTTCTGTGGTACATTTTTATCATGTTTGGACAATTTGGAGACATTTTTGGTTGTCTCCAAACAATCAATCTTTCTGATTTTATTTCTACTTGTAGACCACATTAGTCTGCCTTATTTTTTATTTATTTATTTTTTTTTTTTTTTACATAGGTTGCATGTTGTTCTCAATGTATGTTTCTTTATTATTGTGTCATTGTAAAGCTGTCAGACTTAAAACTTACAAAACGTAAATGCCCCAACTTTTCATCTCAAAACATTTGCCGTTTTCAGCGATTACTTACTTATTTATTCAGCTTTCAAATGATGTATACATCTCAATTTCTAAAAATGTACCCTTAGGACTGATTTTATGGTCCAGGGTCACAAATGTGAGGGTAGTAAACTCCCTTTAGACTATTAAATCCCCTGTAAATGTTTTCATGTCATGATAAAGGAGCTCAGAATGTGTTTTTATCTCCTTTCCTCTGGTAATATCTCTTGTTTGATGTTGGTCTGGAAAACAGGCTCCTGTCTAATCTGATCTGCTTCATGCCCCCTCCCTATTTCTTTCGCGCCGTCCGCTTTTCCCTGATCTTGTCTGATCTTGGTTCTCATTGCTCTTACCGGTCAGCCAATGAGAAAGAACCTTTCTTTGCCGGTATACAATGTAAGCAGTATTCATGTGAGCCAACGGGGGTCACACATAAATGAGCTTGAAATTGACCTGCAGAGGCATGTAGTCAATGCTGGATTGAGTAGCTGGTCTCTCGGCCGTTTTAACCAATCATCTAGCCAATCTGTCATGAGTAAAATGCTGAAAACAGTTGTTGTTGTACATGCTAAGTGAAGGGAACAGTAGAGAAAACTGTTTTACCCCGAAAAAAGTGCAGTAAATCTAATGCATTAAATGCAAATGTGTTAGCAGATAAATTACTCCCCTTAAATTGTAAGGTGTATCATTATTCTTCCTTTTACAATGAGCATGCGCTTGTTTGTAAAGGTCTTTGGGGTAAGATGGCCTGTATTACCATTAGTCTGGGAAAGTTTTGAATCAATTGTGCACAGTGAACAGCTGTTGTTTTACAACTGTGGGCAGAAATGCAGAACCATTTGGACCCATCTGTCAGAAAAAGAAAACCAGATACAAAGTGAGACATTATATTCTTCCTCATCTGGGATAAATTCTCACCAAACAGGAAGGTCAATCTTAATTCAGTTGCCCTCATGTAAACTACTTTCAGGTCAGCTTAATGTCATTGGAAGTCATTGATATCACATTCAAAAATTGTTTGGAAAGATATCAATCTTCAACCAACAATTACATATCTATAGTCTAGTCTATGTATTATTCAGTTGTTTGTTTATATGAAGGTATTTATATGCAACCTTTACAGTTACAAAAACAAGAATGGGTATTGTTTTGGTTTTTAGGATAACTTTGATGAATCCACTTCAAATGTTGACTACTGAATATTGGGGTAGATGCTGAAAAAACATATTTACCAAACCTTTACATCATGATTCTGTTTATATAGTTACATTTTCACCGTTTTATAAATATACAGTATTTTACATTTCTTAAACCAGAGGTGCCCAAACTTTTCCTTTGAAGGGCCAAAAATAAAAACTTGATTGAAGACAGTGGGCCGATAATAAATCCCATTTGATACCTAATACAGCTATTCAAGATAAAAGTAATAAAGTAATTTGTTTCCAAAATCAGTGGCCTCTAATGAACATAAAGACATGAATCCTGTCCTTATTTTTCAATTGTTCTCCTAATTGACCTAGCGCTAAGCCCCGCCCCCCATAGTTACTGTTGCTGCCTCGGACAAACAAACAGAGTTTCCCACTGTCTTACAATGACAGCTGTCAGTGTGAAAACCTTGTCCGAAGATGCATCCAAGTAGCGCTTTAATATGCCATAGAGAGATATATAAATTATTTTAAAATAAATATGGTGTGTAACATGACTAATTTGAAATCGAGGGTTTACAGATCGCAATGCAAACGGAAGAAATCTGATGTTACGATCGCAGATGACAACATCCAGGATCAACACCGCAGTACCGCAGTGTAAGATTAATTATTTTACATTTAACCAGTTTAATATGGAGAGGCATTGAAATGTAGACCTTCGTTTATGTGTTTTTGAACTACACTGTACATGACGTGAGAATAGTTAGCTGAGGTTTGTTCATTAGCATGGACTCACTAACTTTAACGTTAGTTAGTTTTAGCCAGAGATATATTACTGATATTTACAGACATTACCTGCTTGAGCAGATGAAAAAGGCCACTTAATGAGAGTATGACAACCAGAAAATAAACGTTAAATGATAAAATGAATTCCAAATTCTATTGCCAATCCTCTCAGGATACCTGGAATCAGTGTTACAGATACACATCGTTTTATTATTTTTGTAGCATAAACACCATTAAAACGAGAGCTTCGGATCAACCAATGTTTCTCTATGGGACTGCAACCTACAGATGTCCAAGCTCCATCTCTGTGCAGCTGATACTCCCCTGCCATTGGCTCATCTGCATTCAATGGGCGGGGCTTATCGATAGGTCAGTTGGGCTGCTTGAATTACTGACAAAGTCAGGATATTGTTAAGGTGAGAGTCAGTTAGTTTGCTTCTCATTTTACACTAGTTCAGGTTCATCACACTGAAATAGGTAATAAGGTAAACAAGGTAATATTTTTTGTTATCACGTGTATTACATGCACATATTGTATGAATGAAACAAGGTGTTGAAATTAATTTAACTTTGAGTGCCACTTTATAGGGCTCAATCAACAATCAACTTATCACCTGTGTAACAATGAAGATGATGTTTCATTTCATGCCATTCATTTAATGCAATGAACAGCGCTGACACCAGTCATGGGAAATTCCCTTAAAGGCTGAAACGATATTATTTTCTTTCATTTTCTGAGTTAGGGGTGTGTCAGTCCTCCTAGGACATTTGTGAATTATTTTTTTATGTAAACAACCATGCATGTAAACGCATTTTTTCCCTCGTCTCATACATGGCATGGTGGGCCAAATTAAAGGGTACAACAGGCAGTTTGGGCATCTCAGTCTTAAACCTATAACCATAAACACTGTTCAACAATATAAAACCTCAAAGTCAGAAAAATGTAACATGTGACAATAATTTGTTACCATCAGGGTTTCCACAGGTCATGGAATTTCTGGAATATCATGGAATTTATAAAGGCAGGGAATTTTATATTTATTTTGTCAAAGTCATGGAAAAATCAGGGATTTTTGTTTGCTGCTTTAAATGTTTTACTTCCATTTATCAAAATGTAAATTTTCTATACCATATTTTGTTTTATTGCATTGTTTCATGGGTTTTGCCTATTGTTATGGTTAGGCTATGGTTGTGAATGCATAAAAACTTCTGAAACTTCTCTAAATTAATTTCTGTAGAAATAGTACAGAAAAATACCGAAGTGCATTTAATGGGTAAAGCAAAAAAAAAAAAAAGTAGTGTATATACGCTGCAAAAAATGCTTTTCTTACTTAGATTTGTTGTTTCCTTGTTTCCAGCCAAAATATCTAAAAATTCTTAAATCAAGAAAGATTTTCTAGACAAGTCAAAACGATTGTCTTGTTTTCAGAAAAAAGAAGTCAAAATTAAGTGAGTTTTTGCTTAAAACAAGCAAAATAACCTGCTAATGGGGTAAGGAAAATAATCTAGTTTTCTGCTTGAAATAAGATTATTTTGCTTACCTCAAAACAATACAATCATTTTGACTTGTCTAGAAAATCCTTCTTGATTTAAGAATATTTAGATATTTTGGCTGGAAACAAGACAAAATATCTAAGTAAGAAAAGCATTTTTTGCAGTGTGTGTGTGTGTGTGTGTTTTGTACTAAAAACGTCTGTGAACAAGTACATATAGCTTGCAAATAGATAGATCCGTTCATTATAGGTCATGGAAACTCAGCTTTTTAGTCAGTGAAAGTCAGGAAAAAGTCGGGGAATTTGACGTTTGGCTTAGAGTGGGAACCCTGTATCTATTACATAGATATATACAATATAAAGTATATATAAAGAAGCATGACAGACATACAACAGTAATCACTTGCATTCGAAGTGCTCTCTCACTATATACACTAGTTTTGTGTGAGGTATACAGAGCAGAATTTAAGTTGTTGTTAAATCTTATGATCCATTTTGTGAAGGTGTGCATATCATTAGATGCAAACATCACCTGAAAAAAATGGATTACAGTACAAAAATAAATGATTGTTTGTGATCCTATAATATCTTTGTGATCCTAAATTTGTTTGAGTCATAGCACACATTTTGTTATCTATGACATGAAAATATAGTGGTGAAATTGTACATGGCAGAACCACACTTGACATAAAATACATACAAATACTCATCATGAGATCACACTGAACTATGGGTCCACCTCTTTTAGTCAGAGGTTCAGTCTCCAGTTTTGGAAAACTTTGAACGTTGGTCTAAGTAAATAAATAAAATTTAATCTACAGTAATTACTTTTTCTGCCCATAATTGGATGGACCAAGAGATCAACACTGATTGTAGATAAAACCGTTCATTTCCTCTAAACTATTATAAGCCTCCTTATCTACTGAAAATTTGACAGCTCTTCTATGCCTGAAATAGTGCGACACTTTACAAGAAGTGTTTGTAACTTAACATTAGTTATTAAAGTAAACTATGAATCATGATTGAACGTGAATTTAAAATGAACAAAAGTATCTAGCAGTAAACATCAACCTAAAATAATAAATTCTAGGCAGATTGTTGTTCACAGTTATTAGCATGATACCTAATGCATAATCTACGTTTAGCTGTAAAGTGTTACATTGAACTGCTTTACCTTTGTATGGCTGAAAGATTTTGTTCCGCAGTGTTATTGTCCTCTGAGTCACCCCCTCCATTACAGTGAATTATTCATTCATATCCAATAATAAAAATGATAGATGAGCATGTGACTCTGTCATTTTCCTACATCTTAAATCATGCAAATGACCTCAGCAATGCATCAGCTACAGTTAAACCAGGTGGGATATGAGTCAGATCAGTTGGGACTAAAGGGGATTCACTATGAAAGAGTTTTGTTCACTGCCATATATATGGTAAGTATCACAAAGGTCCTGTTGGGGTGTACATTTTTGGCCACTGTTTAACCGTGAGGGGTTTCTGGCTGTTTGCCAAACTGCATGCTGATTTTCTGTGTGATAGAAGAGGTTTGTAAAACCAGCGCAACAGTTAAAAGAGACTAGTCAGGCAGAAGCACTAACATTACGACAGCCCTGAACCCTGTAATGCCAGCTTCAGGTCTCAGAGGCATTATATATTATATATGCACAGTGTAGTCCATGCATTATGTGTGTGCAAGCTTTTATACTCTCACCCAGCCGTCAACTTGATTCATTTGGGTTGCATTTGGTTGATACTAGCAGAGATGCTGGGAATAGGGTAAAAAGCCTTTGTTCTGGTCATTGGGAAAACACATCTCAGGGATTCCTGGGATGTTTTTTAGGAGGATGGTAGAGTTTGTGGTTGACTACAGAGGGTGGAGAAGATGAAATGAAGAGGTTGGGCTTAGGGTGGAACCAAGCTAGATGAGTTTAATCATATATTCAACCCAGGCTCATTGGGAAAACGTGTCTATACGTACATTTTTTCAGAACTCCAAAAAGGATCATATGTGACATTTCACACAGCTCCTTTTCACACAAATGATCAGTACAAGGGCAGATTATGACTTCTTTTTTGTGTGTTTCCTTGCACAACTATTTTATGACCTTAAAACACATAGTGCATGATTTGTAAACAAATACATTTTTTTCTCATAACTAATTCAATAAAATTCAATTCCAAATAAACCGAACTTTTTCGCAAGATGCGAAAAATGTAGTGCCATGTATGTTTCGTGATATATTTGATTTGAAATGTCCACTGAATGGTGCTAAAAAAGCATTATTTTTTTCCCCTGGAACAGATGAACGTATATACGTTTTATGTGACGTTGGTTTTGTATGTCACCACAGTTCTGACTTGAAATGCGTTGAGTGGTGCTATAACTCTAATGCGGTGAGATGTTATAAAATAACATACCTAAATATAACATCTGCACTACATCTAAACCTATAAGTATGAACAAAAGCGAATGTGATGAAAAAACAACCTAGTCTCATAAAAAATACATGCCTCTGGCTACTTTTTAGCAGCACCGTTTTTACATACCTTACTGCACGTTTTGCGGCAGTTTCAAAAAGAAATGTCCACTGAGTGGCGCTAAAACACAGTTTCAATATGTGAACCCTGGCACGTATTTATTACGTTGATATAGGTACGTATTGCTGTGTTTTATTACGTTAAGCCTGTATCATGTTGGAAATATGCCCTACACCAAACCCAAACCTACCCGATAGTATTAGCAAATGTAAAACTGATATAAAAACCCAGTTGTTGACGCCATTTGAAAATTCCCTGCATGTAGATTTGAACTTTTTTGTAGAACCGTAGTTAAACGGGACTCAAACTGGAACTCTTCACCTCTCAAGTACTTCTCCTTACTGTGTCAGCCACCAAACAAACCTAATGTCTATGAAAACCCATAGATATGAAGCTGGATATGTCATGCTTACATTCAAAATCTCCCAGCATATTAAAATTGTTTTTAAGTCATTGATATTAAGTCATAATATTTTTCAAGTAATTGTGTGAAAATAATGCTTTATCAAACTCTGTAAATCATACTTTGTGTGAAAAGGAATAAACTGTGTTTTTACTGCCTCTAGTGTTTTGGAAACTGCAGTGATATGTACTTATTGGTACGTATTCCGCATCTCATGAAAAAAGTGCCCCCAGGTATGTTTTTGTCGTGACACCAGGAAGGAAAAAACACAGTTCCAATCATGCCATTTTAGGTTGTTTCTCGATCTTTCATCTTTCAGCTCTTTCATAGTGAGTCATGTGTTTCATGGGCTTCGTACCAATTCTAAGTCTAATTCCATGCTGGCTGAGCTACTGAGCAAGTTTGTTACATCCGAAAAGCAAAGAAACAAGAAACAAATGAAGCTGGAAGCATAACATTTGATTAAAAATTATTATAAAAATTAAAAATGATTTCTGTTGAAAACTGCAGTGATATGTAGTTACTGCTATGTATTTTGCAAAAAAGCTCCCATAGGTAAGTTTTATTCTTGAGATCTGGTAGCTTTTCTGACATAGTAAACTTGCTCGATAACCCACCCGGTACAGCATTACACTGGCAATGTAAAATTCTTGGGTACAAGTCCTTCAATCACAAGTCACAATAAAAAAGACTTACAAAAGCAAGCTATAGTGACATGGTTGTTGACATTTGTTGAAGTTAACCCTTGTTGAAGCATATGCTGGTTAGGTAGGTTTTGATGCTGCTATGCTGGTTTAAGCTGGTCCTTTGCTGGTTTATACTGTTTCTTAGCTGGTCATGTGCTGTTCCTGCACCAGCATAAATCAGCAAAGGACCAGCTTAAACCAGCATACCAGCATCAAAACCTACCCTAACCATCATATATGCTGTTTTTTTCACCAGGGAACACTGTTGGTTACATTTACGGTCAGGTTTGGTTTAAAAAGTACATTATTTCCAGGCGCAATAAAAATAACCAGACATTTCTTTTCAAAACTGCTCAAATATGTACACCAACCAGTGTAAAAAAACTTTGCCAGATTTACATTTATCTGTTTTGGATAAAAGTAAAGTGCTGGACATTTTGAAAGTATTGCAAAATGCACAAGAAGCAATGTAATATCATATTACATACAGCATTTACATTTGCAAAATGAAGTAAGTTGCTGAATTACAGTATATCAACTTTGCAGGCAATTTGTGCTACTAATGAATTATTCCTAAGGGTGCTTATTAAATCAATATCAAAATGATAGAATGAGAAAAATCTCATTGGATATGTTTACATTTTTGTACACTTTTTTTCAATCACAATGAAATCATTTTGCATGCTTACATGAATTGATAAAGTGATTGGGTTGATTTATGTGTTTAGACTCAAGCTTATATATCAGATTAGATATTTTTACTTTCGCAAACTGCACAAATATGCAGAGTTTCCCTCTGTTTGCATGTACTATCCTCATGCTATTGCTTCTTTTCTTTGTTTTAATGAACAGACTTAATATTTATGTTTCAGTCCTAATTAAAGGAACACTAAATTTTTTGGAAAATAGGCTCATTTTCCAACTCCCCTAGATTTAAATAGATCAGTTTTACCATTTTCGAATCCATTCAGCCGATCTCCGGGTCTGGTGGAGTGGAGTGGAGTGTTTCATTTAAAAGGCGACGGGCATGTGAAGTTTTGTGCCGTGCTTTTCGCCCATTCCTGTGGTCAAAACAAGCCGTCTTTGGATGAGAGTATAAAGTGAAGACTAATTGGATGTTGTTCTGCTCCACTTCACAGACATTGATGAGAATTTTAGAACAACATGACAGTCATTTATGACACTTTATTCTACAAAAACAGCTCGTTCCACGAATCATGTGCCGTTACGCCATTTCTAAATCTTTGCACAGTACTTTCCAGTTTCGGTTTTCAAGCCAATCAAGTGTTTACATGTCCTCTCGCTTGGATTAGAAAAGGTCTACACCAGTCTTTCCAATCCAAATGGAAATTTCATTCCGACCGAGATTAGTCAGATTGATTAAGGTGTTTACATGAAGGGTTTGCAGTCTGATTTAGCCACCAGTCTGATTACTAAAAGATTATTTGGTTGCACGTAAACGTAGCCAATGATTTATATTGAAAGAGGAACCCAAACCTTATACTGGCTTGTAGCAGTAACACCCTAGCAACATACTAAAAAAACACTGTAGCATCAGTAGAGGTTGATCACATTATATTTGGAAATGCTTTTTGTAGTAGCCTACACAATGAATGACCTTCCTTTGTTTCTTATGCTGGTGTCTCTCTGCTGCTTGGTGATTACATACATCTTGTTCTGTTTGTGTCGCTGTTGAATTGGGGTTGGCTAAGTAATGTCCAGTATAGCAGAAAGTGGTATTGATCCAGTAAATCTGAAGGATGGGCTTGAACTTGAGCATTAGCATGGTCAATATTCCCCTACAGGTCCCTCTTATAGAAAGAGCAGCGTTACTCTTTAATGTTTAGCAATATTCACAATCGATTTTGTAGTTTGAAAGTAAAGCAAAAGGTCAGTTTTTAAATGCATTGTTTACAGCAGAGATTGTCAATTTTTGACACTTGAGCCTCTTCTTTGTTACAAGCTAAGAGTACTTACTATAGTAATAACAATAAATTATTCATAATTGCAAGCAATTAAGCCTAAACCAAACCCTTATCCTAATGCTGTAAGTACATGTTGTTAATTATTATTACTCAGTTCTTTTTTAATTGTATAATTACCCTAAATAATGGTTACACTTTATTTGTACATTACTGACTAGAATTAATAACATGTACTTACTATAGGGTAACTGCATTGTAATAAAACATATTTTACTGTTAAGAACGTGTGATGTATAACAAGGAGACTGGAAAATAAAGTGCTACCCATACATTAGTACACATATTTCCATGATTTCCAGTTTGCACTGAAGTTTACTTCTAAGTATATGATTTCCATAATAAGTACTTAAAAAAAATGCTGAAGTGTGTTTTTTTACAAGGGAAAAACTAGCCATCCTAAGTTGTACTGTACTATACTGAAACTGTAACAATATATAAAAAGTCTTTAGAAGCATGTTGAGATTTTTAAGAGCTTGAGAAGACAAAAATAAATCTTCAAAAGAGCAACAGAAGCAGTCGAGACTTTCTTCAGCGCTGCAGGCGGATTGTTAAACCTGGAGCTCATTACACGCTCCCCCATTTTAAAGGGATATTATCTCATGGTTGTGTTTGGCCCTCGTTCCAGGACAGAGGTCGAATAGGGCATTCGTGGGCATTTGTTCTGATCCCTCTTTCAAAATCTAAAATGGAAAAGACAGGGAAAAGAGCAGAGAAGAAAGAGGGTGGCCTTTCCATGCAGTGGTTTAGGGGTTTGAAGTTTCGGTTTGGACTGGAGATGGGATTTCAGTGTCCTGGAGAAAACAGCCACCCTTTCCTGTTTTTCTCTTTACTCCTTTTTTGTTTCTCTCGAGTGTTTTTTTATATATTATTTGCATTTATCTTTGTGTTATCTTCATATGCCAAAGAAAATTGCTGTAGGATCAGAAGAAAGTCGACTTCTGCTCTAAAGATCAGGCTTTCAGCAACTGCTGAGTCTTGTTGTGACACTATCTGGGTCTTGGACCACACACTTGTACCAGGATTTGTACCAGAGAGAACATTTTGTAGATAGGGATATCATTCCCATAATGCTCTCTGTTCAGCCTCCCCCAAGCATTCCTAAGTCCAGCTGTGAAACCTCATTGAACAGAAACAGAGCAAAAGCCATGTCATTTTTTTTTTTCAGTTTCACACCTAAATGGTGTTTTACAAGTTGGTTTATGTTCACACTCTTAATTAGGACAGAAATATGTGTTTTTCTTGGCTTGGTCAGAGATTTTATTGTTACCCAACACTAAAACTGTTAAAAACATTTTTGTTTAATTGAAACAAAATTATTAAATTGAAAATTAAACTAAACAAAAATTTAAAAAGTTGCCTTGTCAGCTAACTAAGTGAAAAACTATGAAAAAAATCAGCTTAACAGTTAAAACTGAAAATAAAAATATGAAACCAAAATAATAATATTAGGTTAAAAATGACAAAAGCACATAACAAAATTACTAAATATTAAAATGAAAACTAAAAATATACAAATAAAAGCTACACTACCAGTAAACAGTTTTTGAACAGTACGATTTTTAATGTTTTTAAAGACGTCTCTTCTGCTCACCAAGCCTGTATTTATTTAATACAAAGTACTGCAAAAACAGTAACATTCTGAAATATTTTTACTATTTAAAATAACTGTTCTCTATTTGAATATATTTTAAAATGTAATTCATTCCTGTTATGTCAAAGCTGGATATTTGGCATCATTGCTCCAGTCACATGATCCTTCAGAAATCATTCTAATATTATGATTTGCTTCTCCAAAAACATTTCTGATCCAAATACACAGTCCAAAGTTCAACGAGGGGCAAACAGATTCCGAAATGGCGAGACAAGGGTAATCCAAGAGAGGCGAATACATCCAGGGCAGGCAGCAGGCTTGACAAGATGAGATAGCTAGGCAAGAAATCAATTCACAGAATAACTAAACAAGGCATAGAACTAGAAAGAAGGCTTAACTTAAACTGGAACAAGGTAACTAGAAAATGGCTCCGTAGTCATGCTAACACTAGGTGAGTGTTATACGCAATGCAATACTCGGCCCGGAACAGTGTGTGTAATCAGTGAGGTGGAGTATGGGAAATGTAGTCCAGGGTGTAATGCAACAATCTGTGTAGTGTGAAAGTCAATAGAGTGAGAGCGCAATATCTGGTGGCAAGCGGACGGAAGGCCATGGACCAAATTCATGACAGAGCCCCCCAGGGAGTGGCTTCCAGATGCTCCAGTGGAGCGAAAGTGAAACATGGGGAGGGATGGAGGGCCAGGTCCATGTGGAGGACCCGGGGACTGGAGCTGGACAGGCAGAGCAGGGAGCCAGGGCGGAGTTGGCAGGACAGGAGGAGCCAAGGACCACCACAGTGGAGCAGGAGCCTTCCAGGGCAGAGCAGATGGGACAGGAGCCCACGAGGGAGGAGCAGACGGAGCAGGATCCCATCAAGGCGGAGCAGGAGGACCTGAAACACAGACAAGGGCACAAGGGAGAAGTCAGAGTTTTCACAGCTGATGTTGTTGGTTGTGACAGGCAGGGCTAAAAGTTCATAACCAGGCTCTGTGGCCAGTTCTGGACAGGGGAAGAGTTCAGAAATGGCCTTCTTGGCCAGGACAGAACAGGACAAGAGTTCACTGACGGCCTGCATGGCTGGGACAGGACTAGCAGTGGGTTCAAAAACAACCTCTGCAGCCGAGTCAGGATAAGGCGAGAGTTCATGGACTGGAGGTGTACCGCTGGACGCTACCACCATGCAGGGAGCTAGAGCAGACGTCCCCATTTCGTGAGGTTCTGCAGCCTCAGCCGCCACCTCTGGGGAAACTGCGGCAGGCAATGTAGCCTCTGAGGATGCTGACACATGCACAACACAGCAACTCCCATAATGTAAGTGCTGCAGATGTGACGTGAGACTCTAGATGATTAGCTGTGACATGACGAGACTCTGGAAGATCAGCTAAGACGAGACGTGACTCTGGACGAACAGCTGTGATGCGACTCTGGATGATCAGTTAAAATGTGACTTGACTCTGGGCAACCAGCTGAGACGAAACTTGACACTGGACGACCAGCCGAGACGTGGCGAGACTCTGGAAGGTTAGCTGAGACATGACGAGACTCTGGGAGAACAGCTGAGATGTGGCGCAACAAGTTCCTGGAAGATCAGACGTGATGTGACGTGCCTCTGGCACAACAGCTGTAACTTGACTTGAAATTGGAGGACGAGCCTTGACTTGAGTTGTTTCTGGGAGTGCAGATGTGACTTGACTTTGCTCAGGAAGTGCAGATGTGACTTCATTTGGTTCAGGAACAGCAGCTGTGATGTGACTTGGCTTAGGAACGACAGCTGTGACGTGACTTGGCTCAGGAACAGCAGCAGTCATGACAGGTGCAGACTCTGGAAGGACGGCCATGACTTGATGTGAAACAGGATGAGCGGCTCTGACTTGACTTGACACAGAAAGAGCAGCTCTGAATTGAAGTGACAGAGGATGAGCAACTCTGACCTGACGTGACACAAGAAGAGCAACTCTGACTTGACTCGGGAGAAACAGCTGTGACTTTACTTGACTCAGGGATGGCAGCAGTGACACGACAGAGCGTTGTTGTGGCCACCAGTTTGTGAATGCGCTCCATTGTCGCTGCAATTATGTGAACACTCTCCGGTGCAGCCGCCATTTCCAGAGCGGGTCTACTCACCGGAGTTGCAATTAGGGCCTGTGTTTGACTAAACCTCGTGGCCGCCATTACCGCAATGGATTAACTAACATTTGTGCTTCATTTTTCTCATTGCTGAAGAGTGTTGATCTTCCTTCTCCTACAGTACTGTTACTTTTCCTTCAGCCTTAGGCTTATTCATTTAACTTTTTGGTGTGAAAGGGCTTTTACATTTGCTAAAAATCTTATAACTTTTTATATTAAAAACAAACAAGCAAGCCCTGTCCAGATTTAAAAAGTTACGCTAAAGAAATGTAACGCATTACTTTACATAAAAAGTAACTAACGTAATTAGTTACTTTTTAGGAAGTAACGCAATATTGTATTGCATTACTTTTAAAAGTAACTTTCCCCAACACTGGACCTCACAGAGCTCAACTCTCAGTGACATGCGGTCTAATCTGGTCGCTCTGCCCGACATGCTGTCTGCACACTGTATGTATAAACGGCACACTGAGAGGAACCACTTTTTAACACACATACGCACACACATACACTCACACTGACTGAATTGCACAAGTTTGCTTTACTAAAGAACAGACTCAAAGCCTAACAACTTTCAGAGATGTTACCAGTTACTTGTGATTTAATCTGGGCCGCCGCAGTTTCCACAGTGGCCCGCTTTAGCGTTTAAAGGGTGGAATTCTTCTGAGCCACCTCATCTCTGCCCATTGAGTTTAATGGAAACCACATGCATTACATTCAGCAGGGAAGTAAAAGGCATTTTCAGCCTCACCCTGGACGCCCCACATGAGCAGAAGGGTGTTTTTGTTTCCAGTCAGACCCTAACAATGGTGGTTATATTTGTGATTTCTTTGGAACGGCCACTGATGTGCTGTGTAATTTAGAGGAAGTGTACTAGCATGAGACATGACTTGCATCAAGCCAGTATCACGTTATGAATGTCTTTCAACACTTTTGGATAATGATATACTACTTGTAGACTGCGCTGGTTGCCAGAATGTCTTAATGTTTTACTAGGTTTGTGCTTTTTTACTAAGATTTTGTGCATTGAATTATTGCATACTTGGCTATTGCATACTCATGAAGCTTTTTGGAAGGAAATTTTTTAATGCTAAAGATAATGTGTGTAATTTGACATTTATGTGCTAGTATAATAGTTCTAAATTAGTGATCTGGAGGAAACAAGTATTTGTTAAAAGAGATTAGCACTTTCCCTTGTAAAAAAAAAAAAAAAAAAAAAAGAAGAAGTATATACTTTTAAAAAGCCCTTATTATGGGGGAATAAATAAAGGGAAATACTTTGCAAAGGAAAATTGATATTAAATGCAAATGCCTGAACATTAGAGTGCTTTTTGACCCAGTAGGACTAAAAAATATGTATGAATGAAATTGTTTCCACACAGTGTAACACACCATTCAAAACTGTGTAAACTAAAATATACTTTAGTGTAATTTCTATTATAACTTACTATTTTAAACTGTATGTCTGTATTAGAATATGTATTTTAATACACTTAAAATATATTAACTTTATTAGTGCACTACAGTTAGAATTATAATTAAATTCAAACAATAATATACAGTGGACTTAATTTAACATTTTTACAGTTCAATAAAAAGTTTCCAAATAAAAATAACTAAAGTGTCTCTCTTTAAGTAAGTGGCATTTGTTTAATTTAATATTATGTTATTTTTAAGAACGCATTTTTTGTAAATATTTGAGATTTGAAGCACACTACAAGTGCACATAGACTTATTTTTCACAAGGGCCGGTGTATTTTTCTCCAGGGAGTTTTTATTAATAATTTAATTTCCTGTTATTTAGGATATGTCAGCACAGGAAAGAAAACAACATTTGTCAAAGCTTTCTACTTCAATGAAAGGAAGCTTATTTTAGCACATGATAATGTTAGCCGCTCCTACTTTCTAATAGATTTCGTTCTACTGAAAACGTCGCAATCCAAAGTGCTTTTGAGCCCCTCACTGACATAGGGAGCCAAATACAAGATAATTTATTAACCAGACAAAACACACGGCCTCATGGGACACGCTAATCAATAATGCTTTACCTGGCAGGACAGACAACAGCCATTTATGCTTTCAGCAGGCAAAAGTGCTCTGAATCTAATGAGAGATCAATCTTACAGGAACTACAGAGACTACTGAACAGGGGACAGATTTTTTGTAATCATTTTAGATAAAAATAATCCCATTACAAGTCATTGTGTAATCAGTATACAATAATAACATAATGTTTTTAGACAAAATACACTTGGTCAAAAACACATACATCACAATGACAACAATTACATTTACACAATAGAGTATATTGGATTTTTCCGAATAGTTTTTTACAGTGTGCTCTTCTAGTATTCTGTCAAGTTGAGTTTTTAAAGATATTGTTCGTCCACTCAAGTAACACCCTTTGCCTAAAGAAGTAGCCACTATTTCTGGCGAGGGAAAGAGCCACTAGGAAACGGTGTGAGCGGTGAATGATGGTTACTCTTACCCAGGAATGGCATCTGAGAGGCGTATTTAAATTAGCCCAGCGGTTCCTCTTGCAGGAGCTGAGAATAGATGAGCTCAGTTGGGTGATGAAGGTTTATGACCTCCAGTGAACTCAAGGTCATCACTCCAAAAATATGAATAGTAAAACATGTTTTCCAACATTTCAGGGTCAGATCGACTAGAGATATGTAGCTCCTTGAGGTTATGTTACCTTGATAGTCTATAACATGGCTGTCATAGTGAGGTCGTGAAGACAAGGAGAGTTGCAAGTGCTAAATTAGCCACATGTCCTGGCCAGGATTTCTATATTGCCTAAAGTATCCAGGTTTTGGCTTTGTTTTCCTGTTTTCATACTTGCTGAAGGTATTCAGAAGTATTCAGATTGATAAGTAGTTTGACCAACAGCATGCAGGCATTGTACATAATCGACCAATGGTAGCGTTGAGGATGGGTACCAAACCCGGTATTAAATCGGTTCTGGTGCTAAATTATGAAAGACCGGAGTATCGATAAGCTCTGACGTTGACGGTTCTGCTATCGGTACTGGAGAAATTTAGAAAATACACATACGTTTTATCATTGCTATATATACATTATATTGCAAATTCTGTCTCCCCAGAGTCACCAGTTGTTTTTATATGCAATAATATTAGTTCTGTCATGACAACTTTCGGAGGGATTGGCATGGCATTTGTTAATGCATTTGGTCTTGGCGGGATAGATCTGCTATTATAATATATATGAATAATCCCCATAGCTTACATGAATCACCTTGTAGCAGATCTATACAGGTGGAGCTGGGGAAGGTGGAGGGTTTCTGAAGCATGCTGCAAACTGTATTTGAATGTTGAGCAGTGGGCTCATTGGCTACTGATACAGGAGAGAACCAATCGGCTGTTCCATTTGATTATGATGTCATGTTGCCAGATTGAGTTAGACCCATCAGACTGCATTCTAGAGTTACATGCCAGAACTCTGTATGACATTTGTCTATGATGCATTTTTGCTATTCGCTCTTCAGAAGAGAGGTTGCACTCACACAGAGGAGCGCACAATATTAAAGCCCTGTTTAACTGAGATGATAGAGGACAGAACTAAACAATTAAACGTCTGTTACACACTTTAGGACTGGCTGTGATATTAAGCCAATTTTATTGTTTGATTTCGATGTTGACTTCCAAGGATCACAAAAAAATTTCATATTAGTAAAAAGTACATATTAGGTGTGTTCGAATGCGCAGGCCGATCAGTGTTTGACATCAAAGTACCACGAAAGCATAAGGATCCGTCTGCTGTCTACAACTAGAAGAACCATTTTTGGTTCCACAAAGAACCATTCAGTCAAAGGTACTTTATAGAAACATTTCTTTCTTACCTTTTAGTAATCTGAAGAACCTTCTTTTGCCACAAAGAGCGTTTTATGAAACAGAAAGGTTCTTCAGATATTAAAGGTTCTTTATGAAACCATTTAGACAAAAAGGTACTTCTATGGCATTGTGAAGCACATTTATTTTTAAGAGTGTATAATAGGGAATAAACAGAGGGGATGAAACTGAACCAAAAAACACAGACGAAGACTACGTTTTTGCAACATCCAGGGAGTGTTGCTATAGTTAATACTCTATTGCTTTGGAAATATCCCCTGCACCAAAGCCAACTAGTTTTACAGGGTTTGTACCAGAGCTCTTCATCACTCAAGTGCAATGCCATATCACCTCAGCTACTGAGCAAACCTACTGAATTAGAAAACCCATGCATATGAAGCTGTATATGTGACAAGAACATTCAGAAGTATTCTATTAAAATTGGTCTGAAGATTTATACATCATCTGAAAGATAAATAAATAATATTTCCATTGATGTATGGTTTGTTATGATATGAAAATATTTGGTTGAGATACAGCTATTTGAAAATCTGTAACCTGAGGGTGCCAAAAAATCAAAATATTGAGAAAAGTGCCCTTAAAGTTGTCCAAATTAAGTTCTTCTGATTAATTACCATAGTAAAATGTGCTATTTATATGTCAGTGAAAATGATATGGTATTAGCATGTAGATGCACAAAAACAAAGTATTTCCTTTAGATCATGTCCAAAAATCATGGTAATGTTATGTAAAAGGTGATACTGTGTCATTAACATCTATTTTCCCAACATTTCCCGCTAAAAAATTGTGTTATTTTTGTGTTGTAATAGTCCAATGATTGCAGGTTAATTCAGTCATATTAAATCAGATATTTACAATCATATATGGTAACACTTTATTTTGATAGTCCACTTTAGATATTCTACTAACAGTAATTAACTTTGCAACAAAATGTCAACTAGCAGTTAGTAGAGTATGAGTAGACTGTCTGCTTAATATCTTCTAACACTTTCTTTGTCAACTTATTCAACTAACCCTAAACCTACCCTAAACTAACCCTAAATTCTACTCTGACAGTTAGTGGACATGTAGTTGCAAATAATGAGATTTAGTTGATATGTAGTTGACAAGTAGTTGACATGTAGCTACAAAGTTACTTACACTTAGTAGAATGTCTAAAGTGGACTATCAAAATAAAGTGTAACCTCATATATTACACAAAAAAAAACACACACATTCATCATAGTTTTTCTGAATAAAGGTGACCCTGGACCACAAAACCAGTCATAAAGGTCATTTTGAGATTTTTGTTTTTTTTTTTAGTTTTTTTTAGTTTATATATCTGTTACATAAAAAATAAGCTTTCCATTAGTGTATGGTTTGCTAAGAAAGGACAATATTTGGTTTTAGATATAACTATTGGAAAGTCTGGAATCTGAGGGTGCAAATTATATTAAAATATTGAGAAAATCGCCTTTAATATTCTTAGCAATGCATACTACTAATCAAACATTCAGTTTTGATATATTTATGGTAGGAAATGTACACAATTCTTCATGAAACGTGATCTTTACTTAAAATCCTAATGATTTTTGTCATAAAAAAAATCAATAATTTTGACCCATACAGTTTATTGTTGGCTATTGCTACTTCAGACTGGTTTTGTGGTCCAGTGTCATAAATGTGTGTTATTGTGATTGTTTTGAAGCTTAATCCACTGCTTATAACTGTTGTCTTTTTGTTGTAGATGGACCTGAAGCTACTTTTCATATCAACATTATTAGGGATCATTTGTTGCAGCAGCGCACAGCAAGGTAAAGTGCTCTCAGTGTTCAATTCAGTGTATTTCTGTCCAGTGTACTGTAACTCTGTCAGAATTAATAAGCGCTGGGTTTCTGTGAGGATAACTAATTGTTCTGTTTTCTGAGCACGCGTGGTTCTCGTTCAGCAGTTAAATACTGATGTCATTACTCAGAGCTCGCTCCACCCAGCGCGGTCGGAGCATTATCCATAATGGAAAACATAGAGTAGTCATCTCTGGCTCCCATTACAGAGAGCTGGACTGACGTAAATGAATGGAAGCTAGATGTGAAACGTTCACTGTCTTTTCTGCTCTGCAGAGGGAAACGAGTGCATCAAAGCCAACGCATTATCCTGTGGCGAATGCATACAAGTGGGGGCTAAATGTGGATGGTGCACTGATACAGTGAGTAGCGTTCAAATGCTATGATCATTCTGTTCTTTAACCCTCCAGACACATTCATGCTGACTTATTAGAGCTGTACTAATAGGCCAAGAGCATGATTATAAATCTGAGATTGCTTTTATACAGCAGTTCAATAAACAAGTGGTTAATATCAAATAACTTTCCGGTGCTGCTGGACCAAACAGACATAATGCCAAAGAAAATGACTCAAGGACATGAGATATTATTAGGTACGGCAGATTTTCCAGGAACAGTAATGATGGATCAGTGTTGTCATTCCATTCATGCTAGGAAAGCTCAATTCAACTGCTTCTGCATGGAAACATCTTGGTGATGCTTTATTGATGCTTGAGATTCCTTCTAAGAGTCCTTATAAGGAATTTAAAGCATCAGTAAAGCATCAAAATGTTTCCATGCGTCACCAAAACTACAAACAAGTGTTATTTTACCTTAATTTTAATTTTAAAGTTCTAGTCATTTGTGTGTCATTTTTTGTCATTTTTGTAAAGTTAAACTAAAACTGTATATATATTTTTATATACATTAATTTTGTTTAAAGTAACATTTATTTATTTATTTTTTAGTTTAGTTTTAGTTAACTATAATGACCATGCAAACAAGTGCTGTACATACCAAGGTACAGAGATGATAGCATTACTTTTGTCTTATTAACTATAATACAACACATTTTACAATTATAATTTTGAATATCAATTTGTCATAACAACAGTTTTCTTTAGATTGATTAACTCTAAGATTTTTTATAAAGGTTTCTATTTATTATACACGCTCAGAAAAAAAAAATCCTGTAATTTTTGCACTTTTTTCTGATAGTGAGTGGTTTCTAATTTTATAGTGTCTTTTAGAGAAAAAAAAAATTTCATTTAACAAGGACACATTAAGAATGACCGTAAAGCCTTCTTATAATTAAAAATACAAATATTTCTATTTGAAATAAATGGAGTTCTTTCAAGCTTTCTGTGAATCCTGAAAAATAAAATATATCAAGGTTTCCACAAAAATATTGGGTTACACTTTATTTTGCTAGTCCACTTTAAACATTCTACTAACTGTAAGTAACTTTGTAGCTACATGTCAACTACTTGTCAACTACATATCAACTAAATCTCATTATTTGCAACTACATGTCCACTAACTCTCAGAGTAGACTTTAGGGTTAGTTTAGGGTTAGTTTTAGAAGAAAGTGTTAGAAGATATTAAGCAGACAGTCTACTAATACTCTACTAACTGCTAGTTGACATTTAGTTAATTACTGTTAGTAGAATATCTAAAGTGGACTATCAAAATAAAGTGTTACCAAATATTGGGCAGCACAAGTGTTTTCAACATTGATAATAATCAGAAATGAGGAGCAAATCAGCATATTAGAACACTTCTGAAGGATCATGTGACAGAAAATTCAGATTTTCAATAAAAAACAGCAACAGCTTTTATATTTACTCCCCATCAGGAGTTTCTGAAGCAAGGAGAGCCAACGTCCGCACGCTGTGATGAGCTGGAGTCGCTCAGAAAGAGAGGCTGCGCAGCTGCCAAGATTGAGAACCCTCACGGGAGCCAAAGGATCCTGAAGAACAAAGCAGTGACCAACCGCAAAAAAGGAGCAGAGAAGCTTCGACCTGAAGACATTACTCAGATCCAGCCTCAGAAACTCAGCCTCAACCTCAGATCTGGTGCTAACTCTGATTGTGATTGATGTGATATTCTGATTGATCTGTGTAAGTACTTGTGATGAATACTAACACATATTTTGTCAATAAATTGTAGGGGAACCTCAGAATATCAAACTGAAGTTCAAGAGGGCTGAGGACTATCCCATAGACCTGTACTACCTGATGGACCTGTCCTACTCCATGAAGGATGACTTGGAGAATGTCAAGAATCTAGGGACTAGTCTGATGAAGGAAATGTCCAAGATCACTTCCGATTTCAGAATAGGTAAGAGTTTTATATATAGTTTTTAAACACCTCTCATTACAGCACAAATATACAAACATAATTACTTTATGAAGTGCGGTGACACCTATTGTATCCGTTGACGTTTTTTTAACAGCAAAGAAGAACCGTTTGCGGAAAAGTTGTGAAATCTGGCACACTGATAGAGGACAGTCTCAACATTATCTATAGTGAATTTAGAGTCTCTAACTCAAACTCTCTAGCGCCACCAATTGTCCAAATTTTCACTCATGTTTAGGCTTTATTTATGCTTATTATTTGAAAAACTTATTTTTTCAAACTCGTCCTAGACCGTTTGCCTGATTTTTACCAAAATTGGCTCAGATCATCTTCAGACCATGCTGGCAAAAAGTTAAGGAATTCAAGTTGATTAGTCAAACCGTTTTCGAATAACGCGCAAACAAATTCTACAAAAAACATGCAAAAATGGATGTGAGGCTATATCTCTGCAAAGGTTTGGCGTATTGAGACCAAACTTGGTGTGTGTTATAACAAGCATGACCTGAGGCTACCTGCAGTGTTATGGCGCAGTGCCACCTAGTGGTCAGGAGATACAAAAAATGGCTATTTTAGCTTAGAACTTCTAAAAGGTTTGGCCAAAATTCATATCAAAACTGGTTTCTTTAGATTCGGTGCATCAGACCTAATTTTCCCATGTCAGCCATTTTTTTGGAATTAGCCATTTTGAATTTTATAGTAAAATGCTATATTTTACGAACACATTGACGTAAGTAAGTGGCAAAAAAATGCAAACAAAGTCAGCCATCTGTCATTTTTTTTCTCTTCTCATATGTAAAAATGTCTATAACTCCAAAACAAAATGAGATATTTTCACCAAATGTGACACACATATGTATTGGCACATAAAGAATTTGGTGGGATTGTGCCTCTTGGTGGCACTATAATTGAACAAAACATGAAAATGCCATTGACTACAATAGAGTATTATGATATAAAATGCTACATTTGTACCTATGCATTAGTGTACCATTACAAAGCTTTATATGTACCATCAAAACCATGACCTAAAAGTGCTCAATACGTTTTGAGACAATGCCACCTTGTAGTCAAAAGTGATAAACGATTAAATCATATTACTAGTGGTTGTTTTCATGATTTTTCACCCATTTTGACTAAAATCACCTTAAAATTGTTTAATTACTCATTGCTGCATTTGGTCAATGATGCTTCCCTTCCCTAGTGCTTGGCCCCGTAATTGCTGCTTGCAGCTATATTTTTTTGCATATTTTCATGTTGGGACCTGTCGGGAAACCCTGACTTAGAATATTGCTATTATAACCTATAGTTAAACGATAAAATAACACCTAATCAAAAGTTTCATAACAATGCCAAAGCCATTTGACACACAAGTATTTCAAGCTAAGATGCTGTTTTGCTCATTCTCGGATAGGTTTCGGCTCTTTTGTGGAGAAGACTGTTATGCCGTATATTAGCACGACTCCAGCCAAGCTCCTGAACCCCTGCACAGGGGACCAAAACTGCACCAGCCCCTTCAGCTACAAAAACGTGCTGAAGCTCACCAGCAACGGGCAGCAGTTCAACAGTCTGGTGGGGAAACAGCAGATATCTGGCAACCTGGACTCACCTGAGGGGGGATTTGATGCCATCATGCAAGTGGCTGTCTGTGGAGTGAGTGAAAAGCAACATTACTGAGAACATTTATTTATTGTGCACTGAGAATATATGTCATTCCTGATACATGGTGCCTTTTGTGTCCCCAGTAAAGATTATGCCTTAAAATGCTGAACAATATGATTTTTAAATCATATACACATACTTACAGTAGGACACTGCAAAAAGGCTTATCTTGCTTAGTATTTTTGCCTTGTTTCTAGTGAAAATATCTAATATCTAAAAATGCTTAAATCAAGATGAATTTACTAAATAAGTAAAATGACGTACAATATTTAGTCCTGTTTCCTGGGGAAAAAAGTTTCCTTTGGTAAATTAAACTTTATCTAATTATCTGCCAGTGGGGTAAGAAAAAAAATATCCTAAAACAAGATCATTTTTCTTACCCCACTGGCAGATAATTGTACTTGTTTTAAGAAAAATCCATTAGATTTAATTTAATTTTACTTTTTTCCCCAGGAAACAGGACTAAAATATCTTACATCATTTTGCTCATCTAGTAAATGCATCTTGATGTAAGAATTTTTCGATATTTTGACTAGAAACAAGACAAAAATACTAAGACAAGCCCTTTCTTTGCAGTTGAAGCAGTGTATTTAATCTTCTTTAATCCTACCCTGTTATACACTGTCCAAACATAGCATAAAATAAAATAAAATAAAATAAAAAGAAGAATTCAGAGTGAATAAAGAAGTATTGGAGTCTGAATAATGTATAAATGTAAGAAAACAAAAATGTCTTTTATACATTTGTATCTGACAACAAAAAATGTAAAATGATGTGTTTGAATGGTTATGAGTGCTTATATTTATATGAAAGCTAGTTTCAGTTACAGGGTTAAAAAAAGTTTTTTTATCTTTTTTCTAAACATTTTTTTTATCTTTTTATCTCACAATTCAGATTGTCTCGCAATTGCGAGTTTATTTCTCATAAATAGAATGTTTCTTCTCAGAATTGCAGGTTTATATCTCACAACTAAAACTTATATACATTTCTGATTTTTTTTTTTTTTTTTTTTGAGTTTGTGTCTAGCAATTTCGTCTCATTGTGCAATCATATCTCACAATTCAGAAGAAAAAAAATAAAAAATTGCAAGATATACACTCCCAGTTGTGAGAAATAAAGTCACAATTCTGAGAAAAAGTTTTTAGATGTAAACATTTTCTACTTTTTATGATATCCAAAAGGCACTAAAAACCCTGAAAGACCCGTGTCTTTATTTGCTTATTTTCAGACTATTTTTAAAAGTATAGCCAGTTGTGTCCTCAATCTGTTTTTGTACTTTCAGCTCACTCTTTGTATCCCTTGGCCTCATTTTTCTCCTCCTTCCTGTTGTTTTTTTTCTCTCTCTCTCTTTCAGGAGCACATCGGCTGGAGAAACGTCACTCGTTTGTTGGTTTTCTCCACAGACGCAGGTTTCCATTTTGCCGGCGATGGCAAACTAGGTGGAATCGTGCTTCCCAATGATGGGAAATGCCACTTAGAAAACAACATGTACACCATGAGCCATTATTACGTACGTATATGACATTGTCAAGTGATTTTCAGACCTGGCGACTGGAAATTTGACAGATTCAACAGAGCTTTTTGTTTCCTTTCCTGACTAGGATTACCCCTCCATCGCCCACCTGGTTCAGAAACTGAGTGAAAACAACATCCAGACCATCTTTGCAGTTACAGAGGAGTTTCAGCCTGTTTACAAAGTAGGTCTACAGATGATTATTGTAATAATGCGTATGGAGCTGGAAGACTCATATTTTTTTCTGTCTGGAGCCTGTAGTTCCTTTGAGAATTTTTCATCTTCTTTGTATTTGTCTGTAGAGAAGTTTTTATTTGTAAAAGTTGCCCTGTAGTCAAAGGTTAGGAAACTTTGTGGTCCTTGTTGGATTTGAACAAATCATAAATGTAAAAAAATCATGAACGTATTACATGTAAGCACATATTAAATAAGCCTGAATGATTATTTAAATCATCCCATAGAGCAAAAAAATATATATATACAGTTAAACTGCCTGCTGTTAGTCTCCATCTTTTTTTTACACTGAGGATATGCAACTATTACAGAAGGTTCAAACACTCACTGATGCTCCAGAAGGAAAAACTATGCATTATGAGCTGGGGGTGTAAACTTTTGAACAGAATGAAGTTGTGTGCATTTTTCTTATTTTGCCTAAATATCATATTTATTTCATTTATTACTGCCCTTCAGAAGCTAAAGAAGATAGTTGCATGTTTCCAAGAAGACAAAATTAGTTACATTTATACCATGACCTTCAAATTCAAAAAGTTTTCACCCCCGGCTCTTAATGCATGGTTTTTCCTTCTGGAGCATCAGTGAGCATTTGAACCTTCTGTAATAGTTGCATATGAGTCCCTCAGTTGTCCTCAGTGTGAAAAGATGGATCTCAAAATCATACAGTCATTGTTGGAAAGGGTTCAAATACACACAACTGCTGGAAAACCAAAGAATTTTGTGGGATCTGAAGGATTTTTTCTGAAGAACAGCAGGCAGTTTAACTGTTCAGGACAAACAAGGGACTCATGAACAACTATCACTAAACAAAAAACAAATCTTTCAGGTAACAACACATTATTAAGGATCAAGCGTATGTCAACTTTTGAACGTGGTCATTTTTATAAAGTCAACTATTATATTTTCTTGTGGACTATATGTGAACGTCTTTTATTTAAAATATCTTATTCAGGTCAGATAAAACATAAAAAAATAACATGCATTTTGCATGATCCCTCTTATTTTACTAAAATAATTAACATTGTGCAGATTCTGCAAGATGTATGTAAACTTTTGACTTCAACTGTATGTGTGTATATATATTTCAAATTAATAGCATTTTCTATAAATAATTTCTTTCTTTCTTTCTTTCTTTAAACATATATACATTTACAAACATATTTTATCTTCTGTATATTTTAACCCAGGAACATACTTCACAATTATTCCAATATATAGAATGTAAACATTTTTAAATCATTATAAATCTATTTTGATCTTCAGTAGGCTATTCCATATTTGCATAAATGTAATTATAGGCTACTTGCCCTTGAAATACATTTTATAATATATTTTGTATTTCAGTATGTGAAGGTTTCAATTTCAAAAATATATTTAATTGAGCTTCACTGTTTACAAAATATATATTTAGCATATATTTAAAATATACTTTGATCAGATTTTTTATTCATGTATATTTTTGACTGTATGTGGACTGGATGTGACCTGTTTGGGTGAGATATGCTATTACTTGTTAAACGGCTGAGTGATAAAACGGGTGGCAAAATCCCATAGACTTGCACTGAAAGAGCCATAGCTATGTGTTACAAATGGATGAATTGAAATATGAAATTCCATGTCACATATTTCACTCCTGCGAGACCAAAACTCTCAGGCATCTGAACAGTTTGAATCCAACTTCTCTGTATTTGGAAAGCCACAAGCCCAAGATAGTTTCCCAGCTTGGAATGATCCAAAAGCCAAGGTCATAATTTAGAGTTCCTGTCTGCAGTTTAACAGGACTGTTGTAAAACAAACACCCTGTGTCCCTGTGCTAAAGATCTATGGATGTTTTTTTTTTCTTTTTCCATAGGAACTTAAAAACCTGATCCCAAAGTCTGCAGTGGGGACGCTTTCAGCAAACTCCAGCAATGTTATCAATCTGATCGTTGATGCCTACAACGTGAGTCGATAAAGTTTCTTTATTAACATCTGCCATCTAAAGGAATTGGACTGATTTCTGTTTTCTTTCAGTCTCTTTCCTCAGAGGTGATCCTTGAGAACAGTAAGCTTCCTGAAGGAGTGACCATCACCTATCAATCACGCTGTAAGAACGGAGTCGTGAATGAGGGAGAAAATGGAAGGAAGTGCTCTAACATCTCCATCGGAGACGAGGTGAGGCCAAATCAACGCAATGCATCATCTGTCATCCACAGCAGAAACCGCTTGCCTGTTTTTTCTGAGATGTTTTTTGTTTCCAATGCATTATAAAGGTATCGTTCAACATTAATATTACGGCTCAAGGCTGCCCCAAACAAGGCAAACCTGAAACTATTAAGATCAAGCCCTTGGGTTTCACTGAGGAAGTGGAGATCATGCTCAATTTCATCTGCGAGTGTGAATGTCACAAGCACGGCATTAAAAACAGTGACTTGTGTCATAACGGCAACGGGACGTTTGAGTGTGGAGCCTGCAGGTGAGTCTGTCCTCACAAAATTAGCTTGCATTTGCTTAGAAAAACACATCTTTGACATATTTGATTATTTTATTTTACATAAACATATTTATATATTATTTTAAGTTTATTTCAAAATAAAAAAATGTGCATATAAAATATAAACGCTACCAGTCAAAAGTTTGTGAACAGTAAGATTTTTAATGAATTTTTAAAGAAGTCTCTTCTGCTCACCAAGCCTGCATTTATTTGATACAAAGCACAGCAAAAACAGTAAAACTTTGAAATATTTTTACTATTGAAAGTAACTGTTTTCTATTTAAATATATTTCAAAATGTATTATTTCCTGTGATTTCAAAGCTGAATTTTTAGCATCATTACTCCAGTCACAAGTTTAAAAGAACAGCATTTATCTGAAATAGAAATCTTTTGTAACATCGCAAATGTCTTTATCATCACGTTTGATCAATTTAAAGCATCCTTGCTAAATTAAAGTATTAATTTCTATAATTATTCTATAATAAAAATATACAGACTCCAACGCTTCTTAAACAGCAAATCAGCATATTAGTGTGATTTCTGAAGAATCATGTGACACAACTTTGATCACAGGAATAAATTACATTTTGAAATATATTCATATAGAAAAACAGTGATTTTAAATAGTAAAATTATTTCAAAATGTTGCTGTTTTTGCTGTACTTTGGATCAAATAAATGCAGGTTTGGTGAAATACATAAAAAATCTTACTGTTCAAAAACTTTTGACTGGTAGTGTATTTACATAAATATATGATATTTTTTGTATTATATATAAAAATAAATATATATAAAAAATAACAGATATTAAAAAAATTTATATTTTAGTTGCATTTAAGTAATTTTTATAGGCGTGTCCCCGACTAAGGATTTACATAGTCGAATCAGAATTGTCACGACTTGCCTATAGTCGACTGATAGTCGAATCATGTGTTTGTGCGTGTATGTTGAGGGAACGACACCAGGGAGTCAACAAGTGCGTAAAATAACTTTTTCTTTTTTCACAGAAGCACAAAGAAAATAAAGAGAACAAAACTGCCTGTAAAGTGATTGACAAAAATTAATATGTCGTTCGATTAAACATAAATGAAAGTCCGGCGCTGGACTGTTTTCTTAATCCCGCACCTGTCCACTCCTGCTAAATTTCTGCATTTTCCGCTCCCGTCCGTGCCCGTTATGTTTATGTCCACTCCCGCCCGCTCCCTTTTTCTCAGAGCTTGTGAAAAATGCTCACAAATAAATATTCGTTCAAGTAAACATCCAGAATAACAGGCTTTAAACATGACTGAGTTTAAATAAGATGATGCAAAACCAAAGCACCACACGTGCCAAAAACTTTGGGTATTTTTTTATTATTGTTATAAAACATTAAAACATTAAATCCGTTACAACAAAACCACAACTAGCGGCACCTCAGTTTAAACATAGCTACTGATACACAGGCACCAAACACCTACATATCAGTGGCACCAGACGATTTACTTTAAACTTTAACGATCAAATTGTAAACTTAACTTTAAACAAATTAAATACAAAACTAAAAAAAAAAATAATAATAATAATAATAATAGAATCCCTTACAATATTCAACAGGATTTAGCCTACGTTCACAATAGCTTAACGGGCTATTGCGAAAAAGAAAATAGACGAAATAATGCCAAAATAAATAATAACGCCTAGTTTCGCGAACAAGTGAGTGCTGGAGAATGAAAGCGAAAGGATGAAAACGAGTAAGTAAATGAACGAGTCATAAAACAGAGGACTAGTCTAATGTTACGTGATCTTACCCAAGCATTCCAATATGTCACTATTATCAACATGAGCGCTTAAAATGAAAGTTAACTGATATTCAAAATGATAAGCAAGCGCAGCCTCTACATTTCTTATATCTGCAATTATCTCGTATTTTTTTAGGTTTCTCCTTTTGAATTACGAATATATATATATATATATATATATATATATATATATATATAAAAGCTGCTGATATAGACAGCTAATTCTTTTCAAGCAGGGGCAGAACGCACATGTTAGTTTACAGTTGGCCGTAATCTTTGCGGTGTGTTCAAGCACAGTTCTTTGAAGTCGGCTTGGTGTGTACCGGCCTTTACAAGCGAAATCTCACCATTCCCCGCGTGTCTCCGCGAAATTTTCTGACCTCCCGCCCACAGCAAAGGTAAAACCGCTCGCTCTAGGTCTAGCCTAGACATTGCGCACCCCCATATAACCAACATGGCATGATCCTCATTTAGTAACACATCTGCGGAGATTCGACTGTGAGATTGGTAGTCGAATTAGTCTCTTCCGATCGAATCGTCGAATTGTCGACGATTCGGAGTCAGCCCTAAATTTTTAATACTTTTATGTTTTTTTTATTTCTATTCAGCTTTAATTTTATTTACATTTTAGTCATTTTAGTACTTCAGCTTGAACAACAAACTGTTGCAAACCTCCTCATTATTCTCATTATTATAATACATACATTTACTGTACAATAAAACTGCTATAATGTAATGTGATTTATCTAAATCTGCATAAATGAAAGATAATACAATGTAAATGAATCACAATGCAGCGCAAAAATAGTTTTTTACTTTTCTACTTTTTTGGGGTTTTTTTACACTTAAATATAACACTGACACTTTGATGTAAATAAACGCTGTAAAAATGCAAAAATATGATGTGGGTTTTTTGTTGGTATGTGAACATTATTACACTGAATGGCTTTTTAGTCTGTTGCACATCATGGTAAAAACGTATGATTTTTCTCAGAAAAAAAAAACATTAAAATTAAACAGGACACATTATAATGCACAGAAGAATAAAAAATCAAAGCTACTTAAAAACACTTAATATGTGAGTAAATGTGAGCTGTGTCCTTTCAGGTGCAATAAGGGCCGTGTTGGCAGGCAGTGTGAATGTCGAAAAGACGAGGTGTCCACCGAGGACCTGGACAAGAACTGCCGCAAGGACAACGGCACAGACATCTGCAGCAATAACGGCGAGTGCGTGTGCGGCACCTGCGAGTGCAAAAAGAGAGACAATCCCGAAGAACGCTACAGCGGCAAATTCTGCGAGTGTGACAACTTCAACTGCGACCGCTCCAATAATAAACTCTGCGGAGGTACTGAAACAGAAAGTTGTTGTCTTTTTAGACCTTGCGTGTTCCACTAATAGAGGAAGACGGTTGTTAATGTGATTTCCTGTAGGACATGGCCGCTGTGAGTGCAGGGTGTGTATCTGTGACGCTAACTACACGGGAAGCGCGTGCGACTGCTCTCTAGACACCTCCACCTGCTTAGCCTCCAATAAGCAGATCTGCAACGGACGAGGGATCTGTGAGTGCGGGACCTGCAGGTGCACCGACCCCAAGTTCCAGGGACCCACCTGTGAGATCTGCCCCACCTGCCCTGGAGTCTGTACTGAACACAAGTCAGTGGAAAACATACACGCGTCTTTGAACACAATGTGTGGCTTATTAAACTACATTTAGTACATGCACAACTTCAATGCTGAAATGTAACACAGTGTATTTTTTCTGGCCAAAATATATCAAATATGTGACCCTGGACCACAAAACCATTCATAAGGGTCAGTTTTTTTTGACCGAGATACAACTATTTGAAAATCTAACATCTGAGGGTGCAAAAAAATCTAAATCTTGAGAAAATCACCTTTAAAGTTGTCCAAATGAAGTTCTTAGTAATGCATATTACTAATCAAAAATTAAGTTTTGATATATTTACTGTACAAATGTATTTAATTTAATGTACAAAATATATTCATGGAACATGATCTTTACTTAATATCCTAATGATTTTTGGCATCAAATAAAAATTGAGAATTTCTACCCATACGATACATTTTTGGCTATTGCTACAAATGTACCAATACTACTTAAGACTGGTTTTGTGCTCCAGGGTCACATATAAGCTAAACATATGGTGTAAACAGCACAGCTTAAGAAATACATTTTTCTATTTTTTTATTATTTTTAGTTTAAACCTTTCAATGCCAAAATATATTAGATAATATACTTTAAAATATGTTTTGCAAAATGTTTTTTAAATATATGTTGTACAATATAAATTTCAAAATATGTTTTGCAAAAGGTTTTTTAATTTTTTAAACATATTTTGTACTATATATATATATATATATATATATATATATAGTAACAAAGCAAAAAAATATATATTGGATATTATTGTGGTGAACATAAATACATAAATGCATGATGCTACTTGTCAAAAAACTAGGGATTATTAAGCTTCTTTAATGGAAAAAAATACCAAAAAAAACTGTAATTTTGTAATAAATTATTACAGTTTAAAACAGTTTTTTAAAATAATTTATTTCTGTGATCAAAAAATGTTCAGCATCATTACTCCAGCCTTCAGTGTCACATGATCCTTCAGAAATCATTCTAATATGCTGATTTGCTCCTCAAAAAGCATCAATCAGCATTTCTGATTGTTATCAATGCTGAAAATATTTCTAATATTTCTAAAATATCAATGCCGAATATTTTTGTAAAAAATATGATACACTGCCATTTAAATGTTAGGGGTGAAAAAAAAAAATATTACATTGGAGGAATAAGTGGTTTAAATAGTAATAATATTCCACAATATTACAGTTTTTACTGTATTTTCGTCAAATAAAGGCAGCCTTGATGAGCAGAAGAGACTTAAAAAAAAATTCTGGTAGTCTATATTAATATATTTGAACATCTATATTAGGGATATGTTGTTTAACCATTTTTTTAATAGTTTTCAATTTTCATTTTTTTTTTTTTTTTTATTATTTGCTGTATGGGCAACTACTGTGGTATATTCAGCAGAGTTGCGATGTAAAATTTTCCTGTTTCTTGCAGAGTTGTTACCATGTATATATTTTTGTCTTTTTGCTGTATGGAAAAAACCCTGCCATCCTAAGTGTTTCACAATTCACACTGACTAAACATGTTGACGGCTCTTTCCTGTCTCAGGGAGTGTGTGCAGTGTCGTGCGTTCGGCACAGGAGAGAAGAAAGACACGTGTGATAGAGACTGTAGCTACTTTAACCTCATCAAGGTGAAGGACAGAGATAAACTCCCTCAGCCGGTGCAGGCCTTCCCCCTCATGCACTGCAAGGAGAGAGACGCCAACGACTGCTGGTTCTACTACACATATGCCGTCAACAACACAGAGAAGGAGGTGCATGTGGTGGAGACGTTAGGTGAGGCTTCATACTGAAACAAACAAAAGAGCCTTGGTTTAAATAACTGAAGTTGTTGCTTCAGCAGCATGAGTGCTTGTATACTTAAATAAAGTGATGTGTGCTTGGTTTGGCAGAGTGTCCGGCGGGTCCTGACATCATCCCCATCGTAGCGGGCGTGGTCACAGGCATCGTTCTGATTGGTCTAGCTCTGCTCCTGATCTGGAAGCTGCTCATGATCATTCACGACCGCCGCGAGTTCGCCAAGTTCGAGAAGGAGAAGATGAACGCCAAGTGGGACACGGTAAGAAAAGAAACCTTTCTTTTATTTGAGCTCTTTCGAGAATCTTTCCAAATTTCCAAGATTGTTTCATCAGAAGTGTCGTTTTCATCTTTACGAGCCGTCTGGATTTTAAGGCAGCTGTGGAAGTAAAAGGAAAGGCTTTTGGGTTTTCAGGGCCTGATTTTCTGGGTGTGTCGTGGGCAGCTGCGGTCAGTCAGGATGATGCACTGCTGCCCTCTGCTGGATCACTCTCTGAGCACATGTCTGTACATGCATCACCCTTGTGAAAAAGAAATGTGCTAGAAGTAGTGCAATTCAATTCTCAAAAGGACATTTTTACAAATCTGTATTTGCAGATTATGTGACTGCACTACAAAACCAAATCATAAGGGTACATTTTTGAAACTGAGATTTATACATCTAAGCTGAAAAAGCTGAATAAATAAGCTTTAGTATAGGACAATATTTGGCTGAGATACAACTATTTGAAAATCTGGAATCTGTAAGATTGAGAAAATCGCCTTTAAATGAGTCCAAATTAAGTTCTTAGCAATGCATATTAGTAATCAAAAATTAAGTTTGGATATATATACGGTAGAAAATCTAAAAATGTCTTCATAGAACATGATCTTTACTTAATATCCTAATGATTTTTGGCATTTAAAAAAATATATAATTTTGACCCATACAATGCTACAAATATACCAGCACTACTTACGACTGGTTTTGTGGTTTTAGTGAAATACAAGGCCACATAGAGACACATTATTTTTTAACACAATTTAGTACACTTTTTAAAAGTGCACTTTGTAATTATGTCAAATAATGCACATTTTAAGTACTTTTTTTTGTCATGCTTTGAAAAAAGACACTTGATTTTAAAGTACACTTATTCTGATGTGTTCACTAACGTACTAGAGCACACACAATTATAGTTGCTAGTTATAATTTTAACAGTATTGTTATTCAACATTACATTTAAAGTTAAAGTTACTGAATATTAAATTGATGTATGGTTTGTTAGGATACAACAATATTTGGCCGAGATACAACTATTTAAACTGGAATCTGAGCGTGCAAAAAAAAAATCTAAATATTTTGAGAAAATAGCCTTTCAGTTTATCCAAATGTAGTTCTTAGCAATGCATTTTACTTATCAAAAATTACGTTTTGATATAGTAGAAAAAAAATAAAATAAATAAATCTTATTCTTTACTTATATATATCCTAATGTTTTTCGGCATAAAACAAAAATGTTGACCCATACAATGTATTTTTGGCTATTGCTATGCTACTTATGTGGTCCAGGGTCACATATTTCAAAGACAGCAGAAGTAATTATAAATTTACATATAAAGATGTAAAAATGTACTCTTAAATTCAGCTAATTGCATTATATATTTATTTAAACTATAATACATTTTCATAATCAAATAACATTTGCAATTAAATGTCCAAAAATATTCAATTCAGTTCCTACTTAAAAGGATAGTTCACCCAAAAAAGAATTCTGTCATTAATTATTTAGAATTTTACACAGGATTTTCATTTTTGGGTGAACTATCCCTTTAGCCTACTTATTATGGAAATACTTGAAGCATGCAGAAGTGTACTTGTTTTTCACAAGGGCATTCTTAGGCAAGCGCAAGTGAAAATCTGCTGATTCACAGGAAATGTGGTGTGACAGTGTTTAGGGCTGTAATAAGGTACTTATTCAGTGTTGTAACAAGTGCACAAAACCTCATTAGGATGATTTTGGAGCAGAAAGTTTAACTTTATCAAAAAATCTTTCTAACCAGTGTAATTTATATGAATTGTAAATAAATATAAATATAAAAATAAATATAAAAATATATTTTTGTTGTCGAGTAGTCATTTGATCTCATGTGAAGCAATGTAAAGAGCCTGCAAAAATGTGGTTTGACCAGTGTGGCGCTGTAGAGAAAGACTGTAATTCAGCCCTCCTGGATGCAATTCAAGAGAAAAAGACACACAGAGCTTCAGAGCAAACGCACCCGTATCTGAGCGGCGTTTGGATGAATATGTAAAAATATATTGCATGCTTTCCTCTCAGTAACAAAATAAACACAACAAAAACTCACAGCAGTGAGAAAGCAGCAGTTAAAAATGCAATTACAACGACATAGATGTTTGCACGAGCTCTGCAGTTCAGTAACGTTAACTTACTGCAGTAATGTCTGGTCACATCATGTTCATTTATATAGTACGTTATGCAATAGATATTCTTAACTCAAACAGCTTTACGGTATTTAACATGAAAATCCTGCCTGTTATAAAGCAGCTCTCCAGTTTGGAGCTAGCTAATGAGAAAATATTTTTTATTAGTGGGAAAAAAATTATTTCATTAAAGCGATAGTTTGGTTTACAGAGATCAAAGTTAAATCTAGCTCAGAACTGTTTTGCTTATCATAACCCTAAAAGGTATTTTAAGACATTATGTTGTGAATAAAATAGTTGATCAAAAAAAATAGAACCTCTTATCACTTACCTTTATTTTGTTCTTATCCGTATGACTTACAAAAGGAGTAGTTTGTCATCCATTTTGAGTGCCGAATATATCTATTTGTATAATGAATTGGTAACACTTCACAATAAGGTATCATTTGTTAACATTAGCTAATGTATTAATTTACATGAATGAACAATGGACAATATGTTTATTACATTTCTGTATTAATCTTTGTTAATGTTGGTTAATACAAATACAGCTGTTCACTGTTTGTGCATTTACCAAATGTTAAAAAAACAACTTGTGATTTGTATAAATGCATTAATAAATGTTGATTAACAAATGCCTTATTGTAAAGTATTACCAATTAATTGTATAATAACTTTAATGCTTTTCTAAAGCTGAAGTGACCTTTATTTATGTTAGATGTTAGATTTATGTTTTATTGTTGCAGCCCTATGTATGATTAATTTGTGAATTATCAAGTAAATCAAACTGTATTGATTAGTGGCAGCTGATGGGACAAAAGACTTACTAACTTTATTTTCCAGGGTTAAACATGTTTATATAAAAAATATGCATATCCATATGCATGCTTTGTCTCCTTTTTCCTTCATGCTCATGGAATCTTCTTTCCTACTGTCTCTATGATTTCCATCCTTTTTGTTCTCCATTTGTTGTCCATAATTTCATCTCTTCTGCTGGCTGATCTGTTGTCTGTCCCTGTCCACTCTCAGACAGAGAATCCAATTTACAAGAGCCCTATAAATAAATTCAGGAACCCAAACTATGGACGTAAAGCTGTGGCTCTATAAGTTTGTATACCTCTCCTCTTTCCGCATGACCTTTTTCAGTGTGATTCTGCACCTGATTTTACTTTTCCATCCTTGACACATCAGTTTATATTTAGTCTATAGGTATAAATCACTAATTGACTACAGCATGAGCATCTGACAGTGCTGTGGCATATTTAATAAGCTTTTGAATTAATCATTTGGATATTAATGTTCAAAATATCAAAATTCTGTTCATATATATGAGTGATATATCTGCATGTGTTGCTTTAAGTTTTCACCTTTTTAATGGAGTGCAAATGCATTAAGATGACATGTTGAAGTTGAATTGGACTGTGTAAAAAAAAATCTGATTTGTGTGTTTCACAGGGAGAGAACCCCATCTACAAGAGTGCCGTCACAACTGTGATCAACCCCAAATATGAAGGCAAATAATGGACATGGGTATCACACATGTGAATGTTTTGGAAGGGATAGGTTTGCAAATATCCTCAGTTTTCCTTTAAATAGTTTATTTTCTCAATGTATGTCATTCTTTTAGAACAGTATTGTAGCTCAGTAGTATTTTATGAAGGACTGGCTGCCTCTCGTCCCTTGCAAACATGTACAGTTTGTATAGTCTTTTTATTTACGTCCGTTTCTCTTCTTTTAAACCTTGTGTACATTCATACATTTGCTCTTTTCAAACAAAACAGATATTTGTGCCTTTGCATTAAGTGTTTCACTTTAAGTTGCGGTGCAAAGGGATCCTTGAATCCCACACAAAAACTCATCAAATGCCATTTAAAAACATCATATCAATTTTTGTTTATATATTCCATCATGTTGTTTCTGACTTTTTAATCAGTCATATGTTGGCATAAGAAAACTATGTGACCGGTGTATATGTATTTTTTGGGGCTGATGTAAGTTTGGTTTGATATGTTAATAATCTATGCATATTCGATTACTGTCAGACACATCTTGCATTTCATGCCAAAAATGTCTTTGTTTTTAGTGTTTGCAACTTATTTCCCACGTATTGTCGCTCTTAGAAAATCATTATGGCACGTGTCTTGTGTTCAGCTGAAAATGTCTGTGTGTTTTATATGTTATGAAGGATTATTTGTTGAATTATTATGTGGCTCTTGATGAGTATCAGTGTATTCAGGTGATATCCTGTAGTTTGTAGCCAAATGTCCTTAAACTGCTCATTAGAAATGAGCACACTTATTGATACCTACAGATTTCAAATGCTTTCAGGTAGTGTATTTTAAATGAAAAAAAAAAAAAAGAGAGAGAAAAGAACTGACATTGTAATTTGCATATTTGAAGTCAAAGATAAAGCTCTTAGTTGTTAAGACAATTATCTGGAAAAAAATGAAGAATTAGAGTGTACTTTTTTGTTCAAGTGTTCATATCATATGCTCGAAGGTACAGCAACCCTGTATTTTTAATTTAAATTTGCAGGAATGCTTGACAAAATAATAAATATCAAGCAGAAGGATGATAAACAGTGGCCTGCCACAACACCCAATCTACTAGCTTTTCTTTTTTTTTTTTTTAAGTGCCTTTTTCCGGTTTTCTCAATATTGCAATTTCAAATTTATTTATTAAAACAAAATCTAAAAGACTGTGATCATGTCTTTCTTTCAAACTTAGCAGTTATCAAAAAGGTTTATGTTTTTAGGGTTACTGATACATGTGTTTATAACAATATCAAGAATCATAATCTTTCTTCTTATTATTAATATTATTAGCATACACTGTAAAAAATATTTGCTGAGTCAACTTAAAATCATTTGTAACCTGGCTGCCTTGAAATTTTAATTTCAGTCAACTTAAAAGAAGTCAATGAAGTTTAATCAACTTGAAATGTTAAGTTGATATTAGATATTTGAGTTGATTCAACTTAAAATTTGAAGGCAGCCAGGTAACAAATAATTTTAAGTTGACCCAGCAAATTGTGTGTTTTATTTTTTTACAGTGTACTATACTATTTTTGCTCTATGAAACCAGTTTTAGTACATTTGTGAACCTGGACCACAAAACCAGTCTTAAGTAGCATGGGTTTATTTGTAGCAATAGCCAACAATACATTGTATGGGTCAAAATGTATTTTCTTTTATGCCAAAAAATAATTAGGATATTAAGTAAGGATCATGCTCCATTTAGTAAATTTCCTACCTTAAATATATCAAAACTGAATTTTGACTAGTAATATGCTTTGCTAAGATCTTTATTTAGGACAACTTTAAAGGTGATTTTCTTAATATTTAATTTTTTTTTGCACCCTCAGATTCTAGATTTTTATATAGTTGTGTCTTAGCCAAACAACAAACCATACATCAAAAGAAAGCTTTTTTTTATTCAGCTTTTAAACATTGATTTGACTGGTTTTGTGGTCCAGGGTCACATTTGTGTATGTGAATGGAGTTCACTCTATATAACACGTGTTCAACTTTGCATTTCCAGTGTTATGAATGGACGTGAGGAAACATCAACTATTCATTAACATGTCTTTCCTGACTCATAATTTGACTAGATTACCAAAAGGTGACATTGCTGATTACAATTTTGATTTAAAAATGCTAAATATCCATATTAATTTCTTTACAACATCATCTTTTCGTTTTATATACAGCCTAAATATTAAAGTATGCAGATTACAAGTACTCCATTTTGAGTTTAAATTAAGTGCAGAAACAGATATTAACCAACAGAGGGCAGCAGAAGATAATAAATACAGCTGCCAAGGACAAAACGCGATTATAAATTAAAGAGGGGGAGAGAACACGTCCATTAGTTAAGAATCGTTGACTTCGTAAGTATCAGTGAGAGTGGACTTATTGTACCACTACACGATTCATTCATACACTGCAGACTTTGACCACAGAGCAATGATTGACAGCTACATTCACAACACACACTTCATTCATTCATTTAGATGACACTGGGAGGACATTTCTTAAGACTAGCCCCCATGTTGCCACGTGGAAACCTCATGACATCGTAATGATTAGCTTTATATTAGAGACAGCATGGTACTAACTGTACTAATCTTTAATGAACAAGCACTGGCATGTTAGCAAGTTTTTTTTTTTTTTTTATGTAAACGGATTGTTTGTTTTTTTCCTAAAGTTACCCTTTCAAGCGAAGTGAAGTTTGTGCGTTTAGCTCATGGCACACTCACGTGTTATGGACAAGTGCCTCAAATGACTCCGCTGCAACAACAACCACATATTTACCATCCATCTCAATGAGTAATTGATTTCATCTTTGCCATTTCATGATCCATTTGTTTGTATAGTAGTGATTCACATACTAACAATTGAAGTAAATTATGATTATGGCTGTCATGAGGGTAATGCATGTCTTGACTCAAGACAAGATGTTCTTAGGTCCAGCTGTTGATGGTTCTTACTAAGGATTTATTTAGGGGGGAAATCCATAAGCGTCACTTAGCTCATTGAGGTGAACAAGCGGATCTTCCTAAAGATATATCTCGTTCAAATATAGCTAAACTCTCAAAGAACTGCAAAGGAAGTCGTAACTGACATCTGGATGCTTGCCACAGGGCTTTAACCTTCCTGTCTGGAAGCAGTTTTCTTCCCCGTGGATTACTTTACTGCACTACAATGACTAAAGAAACTTTCCTTTGTTTGCATGCGTGATACACTTGTCACTTTCCCAATTGTTCATAGATATAACAAGCAAAAGAAAACTTTCATTTTAAATTAGTAGCCCTTTATTGTGTTTTTAGCAGCAGCATATTGCTTTCACAAAATGAAACTTTTACAAATCTCACATAATCCTTGATTAGCATTAGCTGGGATATCAAATAAAAGTTTTTTAGATTATTTTGAGATTGTCAGTAATGCCCTTTAAAGTGCAAATGCCCATATTTCCTTGTTATTTTGAACCAAGTCGGTCTCTTGAAATCAAATATCAGTTTTCGGAAGAAAACTAAGAAGATTCTATATAACTTATCTTAACTTATTTTCTTTTGTGGAAAAAGCTAGTAGTACATTATTAAAAAGTTTTAAAGTTTACCATTTAACCATATAATGGGTGAACTCTGGATAAAGACAACCAGCTAAAGAGCTTTTGTAGAAAACAAAACATAAATCAACCCAAATAAACATAGCTCAGACACCTAGGAAACACCAGCTTACTGGTAACGTACAGTGACATTAATGCATGTCTTTCATGTGATAAATATTATGCTATATGTCATGTAGTTTTTTTTTTTCTTTTTCTTTTTCATTTACAAGAGCATGGTACAGCTCTGCAAGAAGCAACATTACATACTGGATGTGTCTCAAAACCTAAGGAACTGCCTTTTAACTGCCATACTACCATCAAAATTGTGAGTGTTTGCAACTGTAAGTGTATTATCTGCATGGCACATAATCATGACTGATGATGTTGCCTACAAATGCCATTATTTGTTTGTCCATTAATGTCGAAATTTTAGTTGCAGTTTAGTTCTAACCTTCTCCAGCACATCTGACCAGAACTTCCTAGTAATCCTGAATACTTTATTAGATAGTTCAGGTGTGTTTAATTAGGTTTACAGCTAAACTCTGCAGGAAGATGGCCTATTATGAGCGAAGTTTAACACCACTGACTTGTCCCAGAATTGCAGTATACAGAATGTCGACTCACTACGTCAGAGGTATCCAATCCTGCTTCTGGAGGGCTACATTTCTGCAGAGTTTAGCTCCAACCCAAATTAAACACATCTGAACAAGATAGTCAAGGCATTTGGGATCACTAGAAACTTGCAGGCAGGTGTGTAGTACAGGACAGAAGTCATCCAGGAGCAGAGTTCAACAATCATGAGTTGCCTTAGATTTTCAGTAGGCAGAAGACCAGGGAACAGGTTTGCCCAACTTGTTCCTGGAGACACAGTACACATTTTGAAACTCATTCCAATCAAACAGATCTGATTCAGCTTATCAGCCCAGTAGTGAAGACCCCTAGACCTGAAATGGGAGACATCAAAATGTATACTGTAGGTGTGACTCCAGGAGCAAGGTAAGGAAACACTGAAGTAGACAGCAAGTCATCTCCCTAGGTCAGGGGTTTCCAGTCCTGCTCCTGGAGGGCCACCTTCCAGCAGAATTTAGCTCCAACCCAAATTACACATCTGAACAAGATTATAAAGGTCTTTATAAACTTTATGGCAGGTGTTTTGGAGCTAAACTCTGCAGGACAGTGTCCAGGAGCAATGTTTGTCACACTTTGGAATTGCCCCAGAGTTGGCAGAAGATCAGTGCTTCCCATGCCTGTTAGTGTAAGGACAGTACATCAGCTTATTAGCTCATTAATACATACTCCAAGACTTGAAATTGATGGTCAGATCATAATCTAAGACTTGAAATTGATGGTCAGATAAGATATCCAAAACTGTTGGTGTGCCTCCAGAAACAGGGTAAGGAAACATTGCAATAGACAGCAAGTCATAACTAAGGTCAGGGATGTCCAATCCTGCCCCTGGAGGGTCACCTTCTGGTGAAGTTAAGCTCCAACCTGAATTAATCACATCTAAACAAGCTAATCAAGGTCTTTAGTATCACTAGGTAATTCCTGGAAGGTGTGTTGGAGCTAAACTCTGCAGAACAGCGATCCTCCAGAAGCAGGGTTTCACAACCCCAAGTTGCCTCTGAGTTTAAGTAGGCAGGAGACCAGTGTTTCCCAAACAAGTTCATGGACACACTGTACACATTTTTAAATCTTCCTAATCAAACCAACCTGATTCAACTCAGGTGTGTTGGAGCTAAACTCTACACAACAGTGATTCTCCAAGACATTGGTCTCAAACTCAATTCCTGGAGGGCCACAGCTCTGCACATCTCAACAAGCTAATCAAGGTATTTAGGGTTACTAAAAAACTTCTAGGCAGGTGTGTTGGAGCTAAACTCTGCAGGACAGTTGTCCTCAAGGAGCAGTGAGTTGCTACAGGATTTCAGGCCAAAGTTTTCCATGCCTGTTTGTGGAGACACAGTACACATTTTCAAGCTATTCATAATTAAACACATCTGATTCAACTCATTGGCTTGTTAGTAGAGACTCCAAGACCTGAAATAGATGGTTAAGGAAAGAAAGACATCCACAATGTGTACTGTTAATGTGCCTACAGGAACAAGGTTGGGAACCACTGCAGTAGACAAAGAATTGATTCACTAGGTCAGGGGCGATCTACCTTGCACCTAGAGGGTCCTGCAGAGTTTACCCCCAACCTGAATTAAACATTTTAACAAACTAATCAAAGTTTTTAGGATTACTATAAACTAGACAGGTGTGTTGGAGCTAAACTCTGCTAGGTGGTTTGAAATTACTGGGTCAGAAAAGGAAGATATCCAAAATATATACTGTTGGTATACCTCCAAGAACAGGGTAGGGAAATACTTAAGCAGACAGCAAGTCAACTAACTAGATCAGGGGTGTCCAATCCTACTCCTGGAAGTCCACCTTTCAGTAAAGTTTAGCTCCAACCTGAATTAAACACATTTGAACAAGCTTATCAAGGTCTTTAGTATCACTAGAAAATTACTGGCAGGTGTGTTGGAGCCAAACTCTGCAGAACAGTGATCTTCTAAGAGCAGGGCTTGACACTCCTGAGTTGTCCCAGAGCTCCAGTAGGCAAGTTCAAGGAGATAAGGTACACATTTTTTAACTCTACCAATGAGCTGAATCAGGTGTGTTTGATTAGGAAGAGACTTCTAGACCTGAAATGGATGGACAATGTCAGATGGTAAGTTAAAACATCATCCTAAAAGTGTACTGTTGGTGTACCTCCAGAAAAGGAGTTGGTAATCACTGCAGTAGACAGCGAATTGATTCACGAATTCAGGGTTGACCTATCCTGCTCCTGGAGGGTCCTGCAGAGTTAAGCTCCAACCTGAATTAAACATCTGAACAAGGTAATCCAAGTGTTTAGGATTGCTAGAAACTGCTAGAAGAAAATTCCTGGCAGGTGTGTTGTAGCTTATGACAGTGACCCTCCAGGAGCAGTGAGTTGCAACAGAATTTCAGTCGGCCAATGTTTCCCATGCCTGTTTGTGAAGACACAGTACACATTTTCAAACTCTTCGTAATTGAACACATTTAATTCAACTCATCAGCTTGGTAGTTGTGACTCCTATACATAAAATGTATGGGTCAGATAAGGGAGACATCCACAATGTGCATCCAGAACAGGGCTGGGCAACTTCAGTCCTGGAGAGGCCACTGTCCTGCAGAGTTTAACTCCAACCCTAAACAAACACCTGAACAAGCTAATCAATGTCTTCGAGAAAAGCTACAGGCAGGTGTGTCTGAAAAGTTTTGGAGCTAAATTGTGCAGGACAATAGCCCTCCAGGACTGAAGTTGCCTTGTCGAGCCCCAGGAAGAGGGTTGGAAAACACTGCAGTAGATATCAAATTGATTCATTAGGTCAAGCAATCTAGTCATGCTCCTACAGGGTCACTGTCTTGCAGAGTTTAGCAACAACCCAAATTAAAAACGAATCAATTACAGTTTGGATAGTATAAACTCTGCATGAGTGGCCCTACAGAAGCAGGATTGAGCACCCCTGCTCTAGGTTTTGAGACACATCCACCTTGTTGCATCTCATCAGGCAGTCGTAGGAATGCTAAAAAAAGTATAAACATCTGTTTTTCAGAGGTCAACACCTCTGGCGTCCCCAACCTGTCCTCTCAGTAGAAAGCAGGTATGGTGTGTTCGATTACACAGCGTCTGCAGTGCTGTCGGACCAGTCGAAGTGCCTCAGGTGACACCTCACACTCTTGTACGTTTAGTAACTGCAGCTCGGGGCATCCCGCTGCCACCGCTATGAGCCCTCTCCCTGTCAAACTCTCACAGCCTCTCAGACTCAGCCTTCGTAGCCCTTCACAACCACGTGCTAACACTTCAAGCCCTGTGTCCGACACCAGCGGGCAGCGACCAACGTCTATAGACCGCAATCGGGGGCAGTTGCGAGCTAAGTGGCTCAAACCCTGGTCCGTTAGCCCCTCGCATCCCCGTGCATTCAGGTAGCGTAGCCGCGGACAGTAGCGCGCTACATAACGCAGTCCAACGTCTGTTATGCGCATACAATGCGCCACGCTCAGATAGCGTAGGCGGCCCTCCAGGCGAGCGACTTCACGCAAGCCAAAGTCTCCAATCAGAGGGCAGTCGCTTAGGCTAAGCTCACGTAACGCGGTGCAGTGCAGTGCTAGCTGTCGCAGGGCCTCGTCTGTTAGGCGGCTGCAGCGCCGCAGATAGAGGTGTGTAAGACGCGGACAATGAAATGCAATGGTCCTCAAGCCTTCGTCCTCCAGTGATACACAGTCTGTCATGTCCAGGTATCGCAGGCCGATTTGCTGTCCGTGTAGAGGTGTGAGCTCTAGAGACGCCTCCTCCGTCAGGCTGATACAGGTCACTTTAGGGCAGCCTTAGGGAAAGGGAGAGTATATTATCATTATTAAAGTTTATGACTAGAAAAGTTAAGTTCATTAGGACAAACCTTGAATAAAGGGTTGTTTGGTCTGATTTTTTCCACATAACTGTTCTGACCTTTTAAGACAGGGAAACATTATTTACTCTTCCTGTCTTATATAAAAACCATCAGACCATTTCTTGTTTCTTAAGATGTCATTAAACGTACAGTTGAAGTCAAAAGTTTACATACACCTTGCAGAATCTGCTAAATGTTCATTATTTTACCAAAATAAGAGGGATCATACAAATGCATGTTATTTCTTATCTAGTACCAACCTGAATAAGATATTTGACATAAAAGACGTTTACATATAGTTTACAAGATAATATAATAGTTGAATTTATAAAAATTACCCCATTCAAAGGTTTACATACATTTCATTATTGATACTGTGTTGTTACCGGAATGATCCACAGCTGGATTTTTTTTTTTTTTTTTTTGTGATAGTTAATGAGTCTCTTGTTTGTCCTGAACAGTTAAACTGCCTGGTGTTCTTCAGAAAAATCCTTCAAGTCCCACAAATTATTTTTTTCAGCATTTTTGTGTATTTGAACTTTTTCCAACAGTGGCTATGTTTCTGAGATCCATCTTTTCACAATGAGGACAACCAAGGGACTAAGGGTTTTATAAATTCAACTATTATTTTCTCTTGTGGACTATATGTAAACGTCTTTTATGTGAAATATGTTATTCTACACAAAAAAAGACCATGCATTTTGTATGATCCATCTTATTTTGGTAAATTTGGTAATTTTGCAGATTCTGCAAGGTGTATGTAAACTTTTGACTTCAACTGTATGTATGAGCATCAGTTCCTGTTGTTTTGATCCTTTTTCAAGCAAAAAATCCAAATCCTGTACTGGAACTGCAAAGACCGCTGAGAAAAAGGAAATACCACATGAGAAACAGGAAAAGAGTCAAATAAAATTACTTTTAAAATTCGGAAATGTAGAGTCTGCATCAGGTTTTCAAATCGAGGTGAATGAATGAATATAAGCCAAATAAAATAGGACAAAACAGAGAAAAATAATAAAGAAATAAAGTCCAGAAACCTCATATGGAACAAAACCCAGGCAGTATCTGTTTTTGCTCCTATTACAGTTATACTACCTGCTTTTAAGAGTAAATGTAACCGCAGGAAATTTAGGATACTTTGCAAAAAAAGAGCATATTACTTGTGGAAAGCAGAACGCATGCTGTGCCCTCTGCGTGATGAATAACTGTACAGTGTGTGACTCGTACGATGAACTCAGCAGACGGACTCTTACTCTTTGGTTGAGGTTAGCAGTCCATCTTTCAAAAGCGAGCAGACCTCACCTTCCCCCAGAGAAAGACTGAAAGACTGGCAGCGATTCCTCGATCCTATAATGTTTTTCCCAGCCTTCCCAGAAAAACTTCACCACTATGAATTACTCCCTAAATAAATCCACAACCAAACATGGTATTCTGATGCATAATGGCAGCTAATCCATCACACAAGCTCTTGAAAATAATCAAGACATAACATGTTTTACTCGTTGACCAGGTAATGGATGTGCCATGCAAATACATACGTTTGCAGCCCACCTGTGGCGCAATACTTATAATTCTGAAAATCTTAAAAATCTCATGCAAATCTACAACAATGCATGGTATAGTGGTATATAATCTCACCTCAAGAAGTATGAGATTTATTATGAATAAAGCAAATAAATTTGTATTGCAATCTCAATAAATGTTAGGTCATATTTCATAGTTCTGTGGACTTTCTTGTTTGCACTGTTCCATTTCCACCCAAATCATTACCATACTATAAATTCCCTGATGAAAAGCCAGTTTCCACAAAACTATAAACTAATTTATTATAAACTGCATTTAGAACATTTTACTAACTAAAGAGAATTAAATACTTTAATTGTCATAAAATATGGTTACAAATTGTCCAGTTGAGGTCAAAACCTTGCAGAATCTACAAAATGTTAATTATTTTACCAGAATAAGAGGGATGATACTAAATGCATGTTATTGTTTATTTAATATTGATAGTTGACATATATTCCACAAGAGAAAATAATAGTTGAATAAATATGACTCTGTTCAAAAGTTTTCACCCCCTTGATTCTTAATACTGTGTTGTTCCCTGAATGATCCACAGCTGTTTTTGGTTTTTTTTAGTGATAGTTGTTCATGAGTCCCTTGTTTGTTCTGAACAGTTAAACTGCCTGCTGTTCTTCAGAAAAATCCTTCAGGTCCCACAAATTATTTGGTTTTCCAGCATTTTTGTGTATTTGAACACTTTCTAACAATGACTGTATGATTTTGAGATCCATCTTTACACACTGAGGACAACTGAGGGACTCATATGCAACTATTACAGAAGGTTCATACACTCACTGTTGCTCCAGAAGGAAACACAATGCATTAAGAGCCGGGGGTGAAAACTTTTTGAATTTAAATATTCTGTAGCTTCTGAAGGGTACACGGAAAGTGTACACCCCTGGCACTTAAAGCATAGTTTTTCCTTCTGGAGCATCAGTGAGCGTTTAAACCTTCTGTAATAGTTGCATATGAGTCCCTCAGTTGTCCTCAGTCTGAAAAGATGGATCTTAAAATCACACAATTATTGTTGGAATTGGTTCAAAATACACAAAAATACTGAAAAACCAAAGAATTTGTGGGATCTGAAGGATTTTTCTGAAGAACAGCAAGGACAAACAAGGGACTCAGGGAACTTTCACTAACAAACACAAAAAACAGCTGTGGATCATTCAGGTAACAACACCGTATTAAGAATTAAGTGAATGTAAACTTTTGAACAGGGTCATTTTTATAAATTCGACTATTATTTTCTCTTGTGGACTCTATGTAAATGTCTTTTATGTGAAATATCTTATTCAGGACAGTACGAAATAAAAAAATAACATGCATTTAGTATGATCCCTCTTATTTTGGTAAGATTCTGCAAGGTGTATGCATCATTTACTTTTAAAATACAGTTTCTAATTTTTCAACTGGAGTGAAATTATTTTCAATATTACCTGATACGTCTAGATGTTCCAGACTGGGACACTGGGACACCACATCAAACACTGCTTCGTTAGACACATTATAGCAGCCTGCGACTTCCAAACGCCGCAGTTCTGGACAGCACTGAGCAACGACACGCAGCCCGCGATCCGACATCCTCCGGCAGCCGCTGGCCACCACCGTCTCCAGGGTCAGACAGACGTTGGGAGTGTCCTGACATAACCGATGGGTGAGCACTTTAAGGGCCCGGTCAGCGTTCAGCAGCTCTCCGGTCAGACGAATGGAGCTCCAGAGTCGTGGGTCCCAAGCCAGGTTATACCACCGGCGACACACGCGAGTGCAGCGGCACAGCTGAGGGGTGGACAGGTAAGACAGAACGTGTAGTAATACAGGATCGGGCAGGACATCAATGAGGTTGATGGGAGGAACTTTGGAAGGCCGTGAGCGAGTGCCTGGAGGCGGGTGAACCAGGGCGACTGTTTCGCCAGTGACGTTAAAAGACGTGGAAGATGTTTCATGGCCGTTTGGGACTGTTTGAGGAGGGTTTGACTTCAGAATAAGAGCTGGACTGGGAGTGCTAAGCGTCCTCATGCTCAGGTCCGAATCTGAAAAAGAAAAATGACGTTTTTATCTCAAACTGCACATCAATGAGATTAAATGGAATGCAAATGCATGTCAGATTTGAGAAAGACCAAAGTATTGTCCCATAAGAATTTCCAAAATAAAGATGTCATTTACTTTATAAAAGTGAAATAGAACCTGATTCTTTTTAGGAGAGAATCTGATAATGCATTAAATGTCTAGAAGCACAAAGGATTTCAAATATGGAAGCCATCAGCTGGTTTGAGAAACACGTTTAGCACAAATGGTGTTAACTCAAGCGACGCTCTCTGGCTCTTTGTTCTCAAAACTGTTTTTGATATCTCGTTATTGGACGCTGATAAAAGTGTCAAGTTTATCTCAAATGCACTGTGTGCACTTAAAGCGCTTGCCACGCTTGAGTCTCTATTAATGGTGAAGCTTTCATTCTTTGCAGATGTTTCACTGATTTGGAAAAGATCAAGAGGAAGACTGGGTGGTACGGTAGATAGCTTGAGAGCTCTGATAGATCTCATCATAACCGTGGATTGCCACTGGGACACATTGCCTGTGTTGTTTTCAAACTGGCTAAAAGTTTTGTTAGAGTTCTTGAAGCTAAAAGAAGGTACTACCACCATCAAGATCATGGGTTGTTGCAAATACTTTATTTTAAATTCATTGTTTCCTGAACAGTGTTAATTTTGAAAGCAAATTTTAATTTAGTTTTAGTCAGTCTTTGAATAAAATGCCATTTAGTTTTAGTCATATTTTAGTCATCTGAATTGTTTTTAGTTTTAGTCTAGTTTTAGTCGACTAAATATCATAAGATTTTAGTCGACTAAATCTACAGTAAATTTAGTCGGCAAAAATTTAATGGGTTTAGTTACAATGCAATGCATTTATTAAAAATTTCTCTAAAATTTCCAAACTCATTATATAGATCTGATATTATGGTTTAATCTTGATAAACACACAATTTAACTACACAACATGCCTTGATATTAAAATTAAATAAAATTACTTCTCATAAAGAACATGGTCTTCTTTTTAATGAAATACAATGGTTATTTAGGCTAATGATGCATTCTTTATAGTAACTTGTTTGCCATATTCTTCATTCTTTCAAACAGACAGACAAAGAGCAGTGTGTGGTTTTCTGTCTTTCTTTTGTTGCTTGATTGACTCAGACAATAGTAACTAAATGTGGCTGCTATCCCTTTAAAACCGAATGCACGAATGCAATGGATGCAATGTACTGATACACTTTCTCCCTATTGTTTACGTTAATTCAAAACATAATCGGCTGTGTTTACGTGAATACTCCTCAAAACGGACAATTCGAGATCGTTTTGTGTGTATTTCTCAGTTCATGCAACGCGAAAGAGTGTGAGACATGCTTTCTGTGAGTATGCTTCGGTGTCTGCGCTCAGAAAACAAGACCGAATTAAGTTCTCTCTTGTGTCGTCAAATTTATCCATATGTCTGCACTTCTCGTACTCCCACATATTGACATTTTTTAACGTTTTATAAGACGTGCAGCAAGTGTATTTTAGATTTGTGTCCCGCCCGTTTGTACGCATCTAACCTCCTACTACGCAACAGATTTTTTGAATAAATCTCTTTCCATATCATCCCTCCCTAACATTTTAGTCTCGTTTTTATTCGTTGACGAAAATGCCAGTAGATTTGTGTAATAGTTTTTGTCATTCAGAATAATTTTAGTTTGTCATCGTTTCGTTTTTGTCTGTGAAAAAAAATGTCGTTGACGAAAATGATGACAAATTAACACTGTTACTGAACACTATGCTTGTTTCATTCCACAGAGTTTCAAAGTGAGCATACAGTATAGCAAATATATAATATTACATAAATTATAAATCATATATGGAGTTACACAACTGATGTCTCCATAGGTCAGTGTGGGGCTGGACCGTTTTACTGTGTAGATTTCCGTTTAGGAAACTGGTTCATAAGCCAGTCATAAACTGAAAGATAATGAGGAGAAATATTAAGGGGAAACAACGTTTATAATAAGCTCTCATCTTCCCTTCCTCTCTATTTCACGTCCTTGTCAGGCCTCCTCCAAAAAAATGAGCACAAAGGATGAGAGAATGGGAGCAAAACATTTCCAAAGTCTGTCTTCTGGATTCATGGATTCCCGTCCCTAAACTCTCGATTAATAGCTCTTTGCTAAGCTTCGAGATGGTTCTTCTGAGGAAGTGAGGGTTTATGTGAAATTATGCTTTCGGTACAGGAAATTTTCTTTAGGAAGGAACTTCGGTGACATGATGGATAGGCCTAAGCAGAATTTTCCTCTGCAAGGTACTTTTTGCATGCAAGATTGCATTTATAAACGCTACATTAACAGTCTTTGGTGTATATTTTTTATTCCAGATGAAGCGCTGCAAAAAGAATTTAATACACACTATAAGGCTGAAAGTATTTGGACGGCCCTTTCTAATTTACGGGTTTGGCTACTTGAGCAACGCCTTTGTCCAACAGGTGCATAAAATCAAGCATACAGCCGCACAGACTCCTTACACAAACATTTACAGTAGAAGGAATGTATACCAAAAAGCTCAATGACTATCATAGCAGGCTACCAACATAATCAAAGAAACCAAGAAAGATCCTAAAAAAATGCTAGGACTAGCATAAACCAGCAAAAGGACCAGCATAAACCAGCAAAGGACCAGCTTAAACCAGCAAAAACCAGCATACCATCATCAAAACCTACCTAACCAGCATATGATGTTTTTTCAACAGGGAAACATATTAGAAACATGTTAACCATGCTAGAAACATGCTAGCAACATGCTACTCACGTTAGAAACATGCTAGTAACATGTTAATCATGCTAGAAACATGCTAATCATTCTAGAAAGATGTTAGTAACATGTTAATCATACTAGAAACACTTTAGCAACATACTAATCATACTAACGTATTGCTAATCATGTTATAAAGATGCTAACAACATGCTATCAATATGCTAACAACATGCCAATCATGCTTACAATATGCTAATCATGCTAAAACATGCTAATCATGTTAGAAGCATGGTAACAACATGTCAATCATGTTAAAAACACAATGCTAATCATGTCAGAAACATGCCATCAACATGCCAATTCATGTTAAAAATGAAAACATGTTAAAAACATGTTAAAACAGGTTAGTAACATGCTAACAGCATGTTAATCATACTAGAGACATGTTAATAATGCTAAAACAGGTAAACAGCATGTTAATCATGCTGTAAACATTCCAATTATACGCTTAAAACATGGTATCAATATGTTAATCATGCTAAAACATGTTAACAACATGCTAGTCATGCTAGAAACATGCTAATTCATGCTAAAAACACGTTTACAACTTGTTAAATCATGTCATCAATGTGCTATATCAACATCTATCTATATTTTCAAACTTAAATATTTACAGCTGCTTCAGACTTTCTTAAGCCAACCTTAAGGTTGTCTTGAAGAACTTTTTTTTTATGTAGTTTTAAGATTCTGCATTATGGTATTAAAATGTATGTATCAACCTGATATTTTTGACCAACTTAATTAAGGTGGTAACGCTTTACTTAAGATTATAAAAGTATTTTAATGAATTAATTATGCCCTATAATGTACTGTATATTGCATTCAATGATCTTATAAAAAATTTTAACCACATTAATAATACAGATTCATTTATTACACCTTTAGTAAATATATATATAAAAAAAAAAAAAAAAACACCAAATAAGTCCAGTTTTTCATATGTAAAAATGTATAATATTCAAATGCATTTTAACTGGTTACATTTATTTATAAAAGGATTGCATGGTACATTATGACATTATTGTATTATTTATAATGAATTAAAAAGTGAAATTCAGAAATGCAAAATGTAAAAAAAAGCACACAAAAGATGTATTCAACTATCTATATATGAACTCCACATTTAATGTATTTTAATGCAGTTTAATGAATAAATTAATAGATACAGATAAAAACAAATGCTTTGGTTCAGTCAATCAGATGCATAATAAAAGATATGTTTAGTGTACCGAGAACTGGTCTTCAGATGAATTCCTTTACGACTGTAATTGGCTCCCAATGCTTTTGCTCCAGACAGTGAGACAGTGACATCCACATGACTGTCATCCCACAGTGATTTACTGCATGTAGAGGACAGACAGACTTCTTCCCTTTTTCTTCATGTGAGAATGAATGACACGCTAAGCCCTCTGCTGTGTAGATTTGTGCCTTACTCTCGTTTCATACATATGTGTGTGTATTTAAGTGCAGTAAGTCAAGGAGATTCATATTCCAGACTTGACCCGAGATCAGTTTGACTCACGGCCAGGTCATGATGACATACACAGACTTTCACTCTCAAGGGAGCAAAATGTCTTCGGCATGACAGAAGACAGCTACACGAAGGCCCTCCAGTCCCTCTGAGAGACACACACTCAGCCAGAGCCACGTTCCACACCATTACGAGACTGATCCAAGACAAATAAAAACAAACTAGGTTCAGATCAGAGATTCAATCCATTACGGCTTTCCAGGTTAAAGTGTTCTCTGCCAGTTCAACGAGGCCACACAGGACAAAAACCTAGTGTGCAGATGCAAGCATGCTGTCTATTTTTTAAGTGTTTTCTGTAAACAAACATGGCATAATTGATTTCTGAACTATTTCAACTCTAAATACCACATCAAAAGCTTACTCGTCTCACGTCTTTTCCTGTCAAAATGCGAGTGTCTTGGACAGAATAAGGGCTGTCACCACATCAGATTTGCACAACACAATTATCTTGACCAATGGAATTCACTTTTTAAGCGTTGTGTTGTTAAAGTAGATGTAAGAAACTAAAAAATAGAACATATTTGTATATTCCAAACCAAGAACAATGACATTGTTTACTAGACATTTCCTCTTCTACTTTAAGTAAGAAAGATAAAGGTTGGACACCAGTTACATCACAGATCATTGATTTCTGCTGAGCATATAGGAAGATACACTATATTGCCAAAAGTATTGGGACACCAATACTTGAATGTGTGCTGCATTCTCAGTATTGCCACTGGAGGCGCTGTATTCAGCGTTAGTTTATTCTACGCAATATTGCCAAAAGTATTGAACAGGTTTTACTACTTCAGTCATTTCCATGAGTACTAATCTTAATGTTTAAGCATATAATGATATTCTAGGGAATTGTGTCCTTTTAATTTTATAGCAAAACTTTGGACCCTTTTTTTATTCTAACATGACAATGCCTCTGTGTATAAGGTAAGGTTCAGAGAAATGTTTGATTCGGTCAGTGTGGAAGAACTTGACTGGTCTGCATAAAGCCAAGTCCCAATCCAAGCTGAACTTTAAATGCAGACCTTGAGCCAAAAACTCATCACCAAACACCAATGACATGTACATACACTATATAGACAGAGGTATTGGGACACCCCCTTCTTTAGAACAGAAAAAGACACCCTTTCAAAACTGTAGCAACAAAGATGGAAGCATGATTCATCTATTTAAAAATTGTATTTCTCTGTTGCTTCAGTTTGGGAAGTGTCTAAAATGACCCATATGCACAAATCATTGGTGTTTGGTCTGAGATTTTGGCTCAAGGTCTGCATTTAAAGTCACACCAGAGGTGTTCAACTGGGATTAGGACTTGGCTTTATGCAGACCAGTCAAGTTCTTCCACACCAGGGTTCCCACTCTAAGCCAAACGTCAAATTCCCTGACTTTTCCCTGACTTTCACTGACTAAAAAGCTGAATTTCCATGACCTATAATGAACGGATCCATTCATTTGCAAGCTTCATTTACTTGATCACAGATGTTTTTTAGTACTTTTTTTGTTTGTTTGTTTGTTTTACCTGTTAAATGCACTTAGATATTTTTCTGTACTATTTCTACAGTATTAACTTATTCTAAATTAATTTTTGTGCTTTCATAGCCATAACCTAACCATAACAATAGGCAAAATGAGTGAAACAACAATGGTACAGAAAAATTAAATTCTGATAAATGGAAACAAAAACTGAAAGCAACAAACAAAAATCCCTGATATTCCATGACTTGGACAAAATAAATATAAAATTCCCTGACTTTCAATGTCTGGAATAGACCTTTTAAAATTCCATGATATTCCAGAAATTCCATGACCCGTGGGAACCCTGCCACACTGACTAAATCAAACATTTCTCTATGAACCTTGCCTCATACACAGACTGAGAGGCATTGTCATGTTAGAATAAAAAAGGCTCCTGTCCAAACTTCTGCTATAAAATTAAAAGGACACAATTCCCTAGAATATCATTATATGCTTAAACATTATTCATGGAAATTACTAAAGTAATCAACAGGGGTGTCCAAATACTTTTGGCAATATAGTGTAGCATAGACTAACACTGATTACAGCGCCTCCGGTGGCAATACTGAGAACGCAGCACACATTCAACCTTAAAATTCCTAATATAGTGTCTGTTTTATCATAACCTATTCCAATGTCTCATCTATTAGTTCCCATTACCATGTTTCGTTTGGAAAGTCTGAATAATTGGAGACTATAACAGCTGGCACAATTTCGCTGATGCATTCATTTCTTATGATTATTATTCCAGTACTGCATCTGTGACAACTCTGGTATTTGTGGACCGGCTCCCACTTTTGCTCTATAAATACACTCTGTTTGCATAATATCAATATATTAAACCAGGGCCTGTTTTGATTGTGTAACTGCTGGCCGTCTAACGGCCCTAAAAATCCACTGCAGGACGAGTTGACAGGCCGAGTAAACTAATTTTACAGGAGGGGTTCTGAATTACTTCTCCCGTGACCTTCAGAGAATGCTTTCCGAGCGCCCACAACCAACAGCGGCTCGCAGATTCAATCAGCTTCAGGCTTAAAGAGGAAAACACCATGAAAGATTAAGGATTCAAGAACGGTACCAAGGGGATTCACTAGATCCCCTGCTTTGCTCTGCAACTAAATCGGCGATTCTGGGTGGTCCTTTCGTATCGTGGGTCCCTAGGGATGTGTAGTGTGCAATACAGTCAGTATGTATGGATTTGGTGCTCACAGCTGGAATGAGTACCATGAGATTAGGTTCCCGCTGTGGTGTAATGGGTCATTACCAAACTGCCCATCAAATATCCTAACCACTCAAAGGCCTGGCTCTATTCAGCTCGCTGGCTTTCATACTTGGGATTCCTGTGTAAAAAAACATGATGATGACCATTGGTCTCTGAATTCCATGTGTTTATTCAAGCACTCTATAAATAATGGAGCAGACTTTGGCTAGAATCCAGTGTTTATGGATGTGTCCTTTGTTTAGCCAATGTATTGACCCCAAGCTTATTCGGGTTGACCGTGGAACGCTGGTGCTAAATGACCCGCTCTCTTGAAAACCAGGGTTAGACATAATGCATGCCATGGGTCATTTAAGCAATTTAACACACGTCTGTCACATTAATGACATTTAAATGACAATTCTTTGTATATGATTGAACGTTTGGTTTACTCGACTATTTGATCTTTAAAATTTGCACATTTACGAAACACATTCTTAGAAATAGAGGTACAAAAGTTGTCACTTTTTACAGTTTTTATTCCTAAAGGGTGTATATTAGTAGCTTAAAGGTTCATATTACTACTTTAAAAATGCATGTTTGTGACCCAGGACCACAAAACCAGTCATAAGGGTCAATTTTTTTAAATTGGGATTTATACATCATGATGAAAACTGAATAAATGAGCTTTCCATTGATGTATGGTTTGTTAGGATATGACAATATTTGAAACTATTTGAACATCTGGAATATGAGGGTGCAACAAAATCTAAATATTGAGAAAATTTATTTTAAATTTGTACAAATGAAGTTCATAGCAATGCATATTATTAATCAAAAATTAAGTTGACATATTTACAGTAGGGAAATTTAGAAAATAACTTCATGGAACATGATCTTTACTTAATATCCTAATGATTTTTGGCATAAAAGAAAAATGTATAATTTTGACCCCGCCTTTTGAACAGGTACGCACTGCACCATTGACAGATTTTGTACTTATTAACAGTCTGTTCCAGTTTTATTTTGGTATTATTTATATATATTGTAGAATTTAATTTTTTATATTTTACATTTTAGTAATTTTGTGATGATTTTTTGTCATTTATATATATATATATATATATATATAGCTTTAAATACATTTTTATTTTAGTTTTAGCAAATATAGTAATGTACTTCAACATACACATTTTTTTTTGTTGTTAGATTCCAAGGCATTTTTTGTTGTTGTTGTTTTAAGTTTTGCTTTTAGTTTCAATTAATAAGAAAATAAACAAACAAAAAAAAAAGTTGAAAAAGTTAATAGTAACAACACTGGTCTGTTTGGTATGCAAAATATACAACTTACAATATACAGTGTTATGGTAAAATGATTACTTATAATTAATTTATTTAAATTTTATTAATAAAAACTTTTAGCAATGAATAAAACATATAGTATATATACACAAAATTAAAAAATAAATATGGGAAGTACAACTATAAAACTACAATCATTTATAGAATTAACCTTATTTTATATATTACTCCAACATACTGAACATATCTGAATGCAAAGAGTAACAAACAGACCGTTTAACTAAATATTTACTCCTAAAATGCAGCCCAGAGACGTCATGACAATGCAGTGCATTGTTTGTTGAATTGGTTTATTTAAATTTACCATCCAAACAAACTCATTCAATAGAATGAATCATTAGGAGACGAAACCGTAATAAACAGAGCTTTTGACTAATTTAACATTGAACTAAATATTTCGTTTCAGTTTAAACATTTAATTGAATTTAAGTTTATTAAGACTTGAATATAAGCATTTAAAAAAAAAATGCAATGCAGGAACTTTTACATGTAAGGAATTGTTTTGGTATTGGTTCATTAACATAAATTATCTAAAGGAATCGATACAGTAAAATGAATAAGCCTTTTTAATACAACATATAGACTTAGAGATAACTGCTTAAGTTAGTCGTGTATTAGCGTTAATACTTTAAGTTCCTCAAAACTAGCAATGCTTTACTCTAGGTTGCTACATTAGAACTAAGAAATGAACAGTTTTGCAGCATTAGTTTTTAATGAATACAAGCGTCTGAAAACAAGATCCATGCTAGCTGTTGATAGGAAATAAGCAGTTAATAATCTTTAATTACATGTGTCACTGATCAAGGGAATGTTCCATATAAAGCCAAGCAGGCAGAGTTCATTAACATCCATTTTCCAAATGAATTTCAACTGAATTGTGGCTGGCCTCACATTCTTTCTTCTGTTTGATCCAAAGCCTTGAGGCCAGAAACTAAGATCAACTTTACTTTCAATGTTGGATTTGGAATCGCAATCAAAGCCGGACTATCTGTTTAATTCCAATTGTGTAACGTAGCCTAAACTTAGAACTAAAGCAAATACACACACGCTAGACAAAACACAGAGAAACAGCCAAAACAATTCAGACCAAACATCTTTCAGGCCTTGAAAAACTGTTATATATTTAGCTAGTGATTCTCACAGTAAAACATTATGGGATGTAACTTGGTACAATGCTATCTGACTATAAACTGCTCATCTGTAGGCCAGTTAACGGAAGCACGTATGATGTTTCATACTTGGCAAATTTCTCCACTTTTTCCAATCTGTTTTTAAATGTATAATTAGTCTCGTATCTCTTCCAGCTGACTGGCCTTGATGTGAACTGCCAAAGTCTGCATATGGTGGAGGAATCCACATGCATGAGATATCAGAGAAACAGGTTAACCATCTGGTCTTCAACTTGGACAGAGCAAAGCTCGTGCATTTCAAGTGGGAAACCACAGCGAGGCCTTCTGGCTGAAGCTATTCCCCAGTGATGGACAAAACAGGACCGATCAAGAAGTTCAAAAGAAGTGATCATTCATTAGCTAATCATTGGACGCCACACAGCACTTTGACATGTGCCTCAGAGCGCTGAAGATAATGAACATCATTGCATCTGCATGTTGTTGAACTGAACACCAGCTCTAAAGAGTAATGGGATAAAGACTTTCAGACTGCTTTACAACAAAATCCAGTGGCAACATTACCCTGCCATGTTGCACCGCTATGCAGTTTAAGGTGCTCTGAATGTTTTTAACATAATTTCCATGCAGTTGCTAAGGTGTTATGTGTGCTTGCTTTTTGGCCCAAATTAAATTAGTCCATCACAAGCCTCAATGATAATCTGGGGCCAAATTAATTAAACATTCTTAAAGGGATAGTTCACCCAAATAAAGAAAATTCTGTCATTAATTACTAGGGCTGCCCCCTAATAGTCGACTAATCATTAGTCAACCAGAAAAGGCTTGGTCAACCAAAATTTTATTAGAAAAAAAAAATCTACAGGTGAAGTCATGCAGTTTGCCTATCATTCATTCAACAATGACTATTTGACCAAATCCATCTTTTCACACTGAGGATAACTGAGGGACTCATGTGCAACTATTACAGAAGGTTCAAACGCTCACTGATGCTCCAGAAGGAAAAACCATGCATTATGAGCTGGGGGTGTAAACTTTTGAACAGAATGAAGTTGTGTGCATTTTTCTTATTTTGCCTAAATATCATATTTTTTTTCATTTAGTACTGCCCTTCATAAGCTATAGAAGATACCTGCATGTTTCCAAGAAGACAAAAATTTGTTAAAGTTACCATGATCTTCAAATTCAAAAAGTTTTCACCCCCCGGCTCTTAATGCATGCTTTTTCCTTCTGGCGCATCAGTGAGCATTTGAACTTTCTGTAATAGTTGCATATGAGTCTCTCAGTTGTCCTCAGTGTGACAAGATGGATCTCAAAATCATACAGTCATTGTTGGAAAGGGTTCAAATACACAAAAATGCTGAAAAACCAAAGAATTTGTGGAATCTGAAGGATTTTTTCTGAAGAACAGCAGGCAGTTTAACTGTTCAGGACAAACAAGGGACTCATTAACATCTATCACTTAACAAAAAAAAAACAACTAAATGATTTGAAATATCGTATTCAGGTCAGTACTAAATAAAAATAACATGCATTTTGAATGATCCCTCTTATTTTGGTAAAATTAACATTTTGCAGATTCTGCAAGGTGTATGTACATTTTTGACTTCAACTGTATATATATTATCTATAGAGAGTGAAATGTCTGCTTTCTCAGATTATGTAATCTGTATGAAACACGCATTCAGGTGCATCACAACTGCAGAGATGATGAGCCATTGTTGCCGACTTCATCTCTTAAGCCGAAAACAAAGAAAGCACTTTAGTTTATTAAAAAATTTTTAATGCAGTCGACTGTTTTTACATTTATAAACATTACTTCTGCAGTGCACTGTGGCAAACTTTATGCATGTGATTTTATAAATTATAAAGGCTCATTATAATGATTTAAATGGTTTATTAATAAACATGCGACTAATAGTCGACTAATGCTTCAAATGAGCGACTACTAGTCGACTAGAAAAATCCTTAGTTGAGGACATCCCTATTAATTACTCATCCTCATGCTGTTACAAACCTGTAAGACCTTCGTTCATCTTCGGAACACAAATGAAGATACTTTTGATGAAATCCGAGAGCTCTTTGGCCCTCCATAGATAGCAAGGGTCCTTGCTTTGTTTACATGCAGAGGAAAGCACACACATGCATTGTGATACTCTCCAAAATGGTGTCTAGGATGACGCAGAGAAGAAGAATTGTTAAATAAACCCTTTTTTTTCTTTTTTGGAACACAAAAAGTATTCTTGTAGCTTCATAAAATTACTGTTGATGTCACATGGACTATTTTGTCGATGTTCTTGGTACCTTTCTGGGCCTTGAACATGGAAGGAGCCTTGCTGTTGGAATTCATCAAAAATATCTTAATTTATTTTCAGAAGATAAACAACAAGTTTGGAACAACATAAGGGTGAGTAATTAATGACAGCATTTTTTTCAGTTTTGGGTGAACTATCCCTTTAACCCCCATATTGTGTTTCGGTCATTTTGTGCCGAAAGAGATTTTCTTTTTCCCAAAAATGCTAGTTAAATGTTATTACGTTACCCACACATAGCTTTTTTTTTTTTTTTTAGGATTTTTTCCCCCATCTTGTTACAATCATGGTGTTCCCAGACAAAAATAACTGTTCTACAAAACATTGCTTGTAAATCTTTCATTATGCTATATTATTACCAAATCTTAGATTCAATCTTTTGTCAGATTGTTTTCTTTTACTTAGCACAGGTTTTCTGTTTCTTTCTGGAGCTGATTGATTATAGGCCTCATTGATCTGAGCTTAAACCTCAGTTTTTGAGTGACTTCTGCCAATATTATGCATAAATAATGCCTTCTCGCTCGAAAATAAAGGTGCATAAGCTCAGTTCAATGAGGCCTATAATCAATCAACTCCAAGTGTTGAAAGAAAATAAGTTAACAAAAAGATTTCATATTTAAGATCCAATATTTGGTTATAATTAAGCATAATGGGAGATTTACAAGCAATCTTAAAAATGTAAGCCATTTTTGAGAATTTTCAGGATAGCACAAGGGTTAAGAATAAAATTCTTCATAATTACTATTTTCTTCTTATTTTCTAATAATATATTTAGTAGAAATATAATGAATATTTTGTGTTCACAAAAAACAACAACAACAACAACAAAAAACACCTGCTTAATTGTGGGAAAAGTTCTTTAAAAATAACAATTTAACACAAAACATCTGGTCATGTTTAGAATACTGAAGAGCCTCTTAAGATTTTTTCAAGAATTGCACTTAGGAACATTCTTAAGAACTTCTAAGAAGAAACTTCTCAAAGGATTAGTTCTCTTCCACAATAAAGATTTCCTGATAATCTACTCAGCCCCATGTCATCCAAGATATTCATGTCTTTCTTTCTTCAGTCGAAAAGAAATTAAGGTTTTTGAGGAAAACATTCCAGGATTTTCCTCCATATAATGGACTTCAATGGGGATTAATGGGTTTTAAGGTCCAAACTGCAGTTTCAATGCAGCTTCAAAGGGCTGTACACGATCCCAGCTGAGAAATAAGGGTCTTATCTAGAGAAACGATTAGTCATTTTCTAAAAAATAAAAACGCATGCACTCATCTTGCACTATCACTAGCAAACGTGCAAAGAAAGTCAAATGCACTTTACAAAAATAGTTTGAAGTTGGAGGAAAAAATGAGTTTCTTTTTGAACCAAACACTGATGAAAAATCGCCCAGCATGATTACATAAGACGTGAAGTCACACAGTCACGTGCAATATGAACATTTCTAGTTAAAAAGTACATATGTTTTTATTTATTTAGAAAATTTCGCTAGATAACACCCTTATTCCTCAGCTGGGATCATGTAGAGCCCTTTGAAGCTGCACTGAAACTGCAGTTTTGACCTTCAATCCATTGGCCACCATTGAGAAAAATCATGGAATGTTCCTCAAAAATCTTAATTTCCTTTCGAATGAAGAAAGACAGACAATCCTTTAAGGAAAGCATTAACTTCTTTCGTAAGAAGATTTTTGTGAATCTGCTTCCTGATCTCTATACAATGCTATAGACTACATAAATCTATAACACTTTTCAGCCTTTCGATTGTCCCCCAGGAGAAAACTGTAGGTCTGACTGTTTAGAAAAGCAGAATAGCAGGCTTGTCCTATCAATCATGTCAGTATCACAAACAGTGTGGGTAGGTTAGGCTGAGGTTTAATACCGAAGGTTAGGGTTTATAACAAACCCCTAACCTTAAATGAGCAATAATAATAGTGTTTCTTGCCTTTACAAACACCACTAAATACACTCTGTGAAACGTATCACCTGCACATGCTGTGAGGAAATACAGGAGGACTGAACTGAATGATAGAGCAGGGAATAGAACAAGTCAGTGGTAATTATTAAAAAATTCAGATGATGAGAGAGAGAGAGTGGGGGAGGATACAGTTGGCTCTACAAAAGTAATTTTCCCAAGGTCCAGGCAGCAGTAAAATATCTGCTAAGTTATTCTTCAGGGAGTCTAGTGATGAGTTAAAGCTCTCGAGCCAAGATGACTCAAGTGTGTGATTTTTTCTGTAATTTAATTAGGGGCCAAGCACTGAAAGTGCATAGGCACCTACTGTATCCGTTAGCATTCTTCTTCTTCTTCTTCTGTTTCTTCCACCACTGAGTCTATGGCGGCCCACAGAACCGCTTGCGGGAAAGAAATAGAGACTCCAAATTTGCTATGCTGACATTTCAGACTGTCCCCTATAACTCAAACTCTCTAACACCACTTGTCCAAAGTTTCACTCATGTTTATGCTAATAATTTTTGAACCGTAAGGCACAGAAGGAAATTTTTATTTTTTTTTTCCCCTGATTCCTTGGGTCATGTCGAGTCGAATGGACACTGAAATTCAAAAATCGTAAGGTTTAGTTTCGCTATTTTTAATTGTTGGTAAAACCTACTTTTTCAAACTCATCTTAGACGGTTTGTCTGATTTTCACCAAAATTGGTTCCGATCATCTTCAGACCATGCTGGAAAAAAGTTATGGAACTGAAGCTGATTAGTCAAACCGTTTTTGAATAACACGCAAAAATGAATGTGAGGCTATATCTCCGCAATAGTTTGGTGCATTGAGACCAAACTTGGTGTGTGTTGTAACAAGCATGACTTGAGGCTACCTGCAGTGTTTTGGCACAGTGCCACCTAGTGGTCAGGAAATACAAAAAAAAAGGCTATTTTAGCTTAGAACTTCTGAATAATTTGGCCAAAAATCATGAAACACTTCGGTGCATCATGCCAAGTCGAATGATACCCAATTTTCCCATGTCAGCCATTTTGGGCATTGGCCATTTTGAATTATGTAGTAAAATGCTATATTTTACAAACGGGTTGATGTATAGTTACGAAACTCGTATGGGTCATCAGCATGATGCCCTGCAGGAGCCTACGAAGTTTCGAAGTTGCTTATAACTTTGGGTGTGGTCGACTTATTTTCACTGGAATCCTTGCCAAGTCCAGCGATACCAAACATGCCAGTTTTTGCTTTATGGTTTGTGCAATGTTGCATTTTAGCACTTAAAAAACATTTGTCAATATCTTAGAAAATGTTACTCCGATCGACACAAAACCACCGTAGGAAATTCGAAAGCACTGCATGCCGGCTATACACTAATGCCCAATTGCCAAAATTTGATAGTAAGTGGCATAAAAATGCAAAGTCAGCCATCTGCCATTTTGTCCCTTATCAACTCTAAAACAAAATGAGATATTTTCACCAAATTTGACACATATGTATAGGCACACTCTAATGACACAAACTTCACTTTTACTGCTTAAAGATGTATCTGACAATGCCTAAAACTCTACAACCTAAAACGACTGCTTTACAGGTCAAATAACACACAAGTATGCTTAATGCAAGTACTTTTACCAAATTTTAAATCAAAATTTTAACCCCAAAATGTTTTACCTCTAAAAAAGCCAATACCATGAAAACAAAACCTGCCACTTAAGGCTTGTTCACATTAACAGGGAATATTAACACTTTAGCCAGAATTACACTATTACACATCTTTTTAAAGAGTACTGCATCTCTAGATCAAAACACATCGAAAAAACATAATCGCATATGTAAACAGATGCATATGTAAAATAAATGTTTAATGTAAAATAACACTATCATCAAACATTAAACACCATATAAATCAAAACTGCCTAAGTAACTGAATAAAATGTCAAGCCAGGAAGTGGTTTAGGACTGTGCAAGCTTTAGTTTCTGTGTTTTGAGCATTGCACAAAAATGCAATTTTCTCAGTTTTGTTCAAAATGTTTTTTTTTTCATCCTGGTCCCATGATAAAAACGTACCAATGGAAATGTTTTTGTGAGAATGTTTTCATTATTTTTTTTGACACTTGAATGCAGGTAAGTTTATATATATGCATGGAGCTAGAATAAAGTGGTCTCTGTTCTTTCTTTTGACATAATGCATGTCCAGATATTTCAGCAACAAAACATTCTGATGGCCATGAAAGTTTTTTGTGAAAATCATGAAAAATGCTGGTGGTGACTGGCCACTTTCATAAAATACTCTGACGAAAGTTCAGTCTGAATTTCACATGCTCTTTGGCACACAGAACACCATATAAGCTGAATGGAAATGCTAATTCACTCTCTATTATATGATACGCCTGGCCAAATTTGATTACTTAGAGAAGAAACAGCACATCTCCTCTTAACAAGTTGCATGATTTGAGGACTCAAATCATAAGTATGAGCTAATAATTGGACGTTCAGACAAGAACATGGAAAAGCAGGTTTTCAATGAAGCACTGAAGCAATGTCAACATCTCCCTTCACATCCTCAAAAGAGAAGACTCAGGGGAAATGAGTCTTTACTGAGCATGTGCAACCAGGTCTTGTTCTCCTTCTGGAGAGTTCACCAAGAAAAACAAAAATACCCAAAGGACCTCCTACAAGGCCTACAAAATCTGCTGCAAGGACATGCGATCCGTCTGCTTCTCCTCTCCACAGCTCATAGATCTTTACATGCAGCAGAAATATAAGGGCAAAAGCAACACTACAGGCACACTATTGTGTTTTACATCACTCCCAAGCAGTATTTCACCATTCAAGAGCCATTCCAGCAGATCTGCTCCGTTTTACACCTAATCATAGGCTTAACACCTCAAACTCCATCCGATTTCCATCATGGCACTGCAGCATCATTTAGCACCTTGAAATATAGGCTATCAAAAGTTCTTGAGCAACTCGCCTGGAATTTCAAAGATTGAAACTTAATGACATCTACCCCGACATGTGCGCAGCAGACAAGCCGAAACTCTTGCAGATCACACAAATCACAGGCAACCAGTCATAATGGGTTGCAAGATGTTCTGGGAAGGACCCCTGCACTATATAGTTATGACAAGAAGCAAATTGTGGTAACTGCTGTAATGTGGTCATGGACATCTGGAGGGCTGACTGACTAAGCCCTCTGATTTGGAAAGAGAGGGATTGATGAGGTAATGTTATGCTGTCCAGATTCGGTCCGTAGATTCGGGCTTAACCAGAAAGAAAGCCACGCTCCAACATTCCATGAACTATTATCCCCAAGCACCTCGTAAAAGTTTGTTGTTTAGGAACCTCGCAGTTAAAATTGCGTCCCTCCATGGAGAGGTGTTGAATCATACGTTGTGAAAGGGTTAGGCCCCCAAACTTGGCTCCGTCAAAACCCGGCTCCTGCTCGTGTGACGGTTCAGTCAAAGGGTAAGGAGTTACTCATTTTCACAGTTGTGTTTTTAATGATTGAGAAATTCATACCAACAGGGTGCCTCTTTTGAAGAGCCAAACACAACTCTGCCTAACATGACCGAGACAGGTCTAGGTGAAACATTGAGAACATAAGGTTCGATTCTTGACTCAACCAGCTGCACGAGAGCCAAAACCACAATTTTTGACTGAATGAAGGCTTTACTTTTCATTGCCCAGTGCATTCATAATAGAAACTTGACAGCTGACAGCTGTCTGGACATTGGTTCACCAAGAAATGAACGTTCTCTCCTCAATTACTTGTTCCAAGTCTTCAAGACTTTCTCTCTTCTGTAGCACATCTCAGCGTTTTTGTTGACAGTGGAAGTTTTTGACGGATTTCTGCCATGCCAAATATACAGTATGTTTACATATCATTTGCAAATGTATTTGCTTAATTAATAACAAATAATTTATGGGATGTGCAGGTTGTGCAGTGTCACATAACTTGAAACTATTTCTACAATACATTTTATCACTTGTTACATTTATGATCATGGGCTATATGTGGTCAAAAATAAAAAAGCTTATGCTAAATTTGGACTCAATTTGACGGACCAAACAAAGCCCAATTTTAAACGTTGATTTTTTGGATAAATTTGAACCAAATCAGATGGACCAAACAAAACCCAATTTTAAACATCAATTTTAGGGCCAAATTTGGACCAAACCAGATGGACCAAACAAAACCCTATTTTAAATGTTGATTTTAGGGTCAAATTTGCGCCAAACCAGATGGACCAAACAAAACCCAATTTTAAACATCAGCTTTTGGTCCAAATTTGGACCAAATCAGATGGACCAAACAAAACCCTATTTTAAATGTTGATTTTAGGGTCAAATTTGCACCAAACCAGATGGACCAAACAAAACCCAATTTTAAACATCAGCTTTTGGTCCAAATTTGGACCAAATCAGATGGACCAAACAAAACCCTATTTTAAATGTTGATTTTAGGGTCAAATTTGGACCAAACCAGATGGACCAAACAAAACCCAATTTTAAACATCAGCTTTTGGTCCAAATTTGGACCAAATCAGATGGACCAAACAAAACCCTATTTTAAATGTTGATTTTAGGGTCAAATTTGGACCAAACCAGATGGACCAAACAAAACCCTATTTTAAATGTTGATTTTAGGGTCAAATTTGCACCAAACCAGATGGACCAAACAAAACCCAATTTTAAACATCAGCTTTTGGTCCAAATTTGAACCAAATCAGATGGACCAAACAAAACCTTATTTTAAATGCTGATTTTAGGGTCAAATTTGGACCAAACCAGATGGACCAAACAAAACCCAATTTTAAACATCAATTATAGGGCCAAATTTGGACCAAACAAAACCCTATTTTAAATGTTGATTTTAGGGTCAAATTTGGACCAAACCAGATGGACCAAACAAAACCCAATTTTAAACATCAATTATAGGGCCAAATTTGGACCAAACAAAACCCTATTTTAAATGTTGATTTTAGGGTCAAATTTGGACCAAACCAGGTGGACCAAACAAAACCCAATTTTAAACTTTGATTTTTGGTCCAAATTCGGACCAAATCAGATGGACCAAACAAAACCCAATTTTAAACTTTGATTTTTGGTCCAAATTCGGACCAAATCAGATGGACCATACAAAACCCAATTTTAAACGTCGGAGTTTCTCCAGACATGGAGAAACTGGCTGAGCTGGCTGACTTTGGCCCAAGAATTTCCACAGGAAAAAAAAAAAAAAAAAACCCTGGCCGTTGGCTCGAAGGAAGCTCAGGCGAGGCACAATCAAGCCCTGGAAGTGACATTGGAAATGCGACTGGCCATGGCACACACTAGCACGCACGCTTTTGGCCCAACAGTGTAGTCTATCAGAAGCAAATTAAGGATTACAAAAAGGTGTTTCATCTGCGGTGAGCTAATATTTTTTTATAGTATGGTAGATGTTTTACCAATGAGAGATATATGTTGGAGGACTCTTCAAAAGTGTAAATGAGTTATTTTTTCCATCTAATGCGGTTCATTGCACTGCTCAGGGTAGTCATTCACAAATGGTTTGGTACAATGAACCAATCATTATTGATATGACGTCGAGTCCTGCAGCTCCTGAGTAATTAGCCACATGACAGGCTCATTTATCCACGAACATGAACACATTTAATTTAATATACATACAGCTCAACAGCTTCTACTAAAAAGCCATAATTGAGTGGTCTTTCACTGTCTAGTGTAAACATGACTGAAACTCCAATATCTGTTTTCCATCAAGTTCAGCGAACATGTTTGTAGATTTTGAGTTATAACTTTGAGTTTGCTAGGGTCAGTTCGACAGAAACAGACCTTAGGAATGCACACTATTGTGCATGGAAATTATTTAACAAAAATGCATATAGTATAAACAGTAGCACACATTTAGAGATAACATCAAAATTTGTATAATGTTGTAACTGTTGTTCCTCATACAAACAGATCAAATTTAAACAAGAAACATCAGACAAGTAAGGCTAGTAAGGCTACATGCTAAACATTCCCTTCAAGCCCAGTTTTACATTTGATGTATTGAGTATTAGCAGGGCATCTTGAATACATGCAAAGCAGTTTGAAGCATTATGCCAGTAGCTGTCTTTTTAATGGAGTCACTGAATCATTGACTCAACTGATTTCTCAAGAGCAAAAAGCAAAATACAGTTGAAGTTAAAACTGTAGTATTATTTTACTTGAGAAAATAGTTGCATTTATAAAAATTACCGTTTAAAAGTTTACATACACTTGATTCTTAATACTGTTTTGTTACCTGAATTATCAGCTGTTTATTTGTTTTTGTGTAGTGATAGTTGTTCATGAGTCCCTAGTTTATCCTGAACAACTGCCAGCTGTTCTTCAGAAAAATCCTTCAGGTCCCACAAATTCTTAGATTTCCTTTCCAACAATGTCTGTATGATTTTGAGATCCATTTTTTCACACTGAGGACAACTGAGGGACTCATATGAAACTATTACAGAAGGTTTAAATGCTCACTGATGCTCCAGAAGGAAAAGACATGCATTAAGCGCTGGGGGGTGAAAACTTTTGAATTGAAAGTTCAGGATGAATTTAACTTATTTTGTCTTCTGCAAAACATGTTAGTATCTTCTGTAGCTTCTCATTTTTAAAAAAAAAAATCAACTATTATTTATTTACTTTTGTGGACTATATGTAAACGTCTTTTATCTGAAATATCTTTTTCAGGTCAGTACTAAAAAAAAATAACATGCATTTTGTATAATCTCTCTTACTTTGGTTAAATAACATTTTGCAGATTCAGAAAGGTGTACAGTATGTAAACGTTTGACTTCAACTATAAGTGATTTGCTGATTTTGGAACCACATACTACTTTACTACTTCTGCCATATAATGATATATTTACAATAATTATCTCTGTGAGCGAGTCATTGAATAATTCACTCGATTCGACAGTTGATTCTGTTTTGGATTGTTTAGAACCATTTTTATTGGTGGAGGAAGATAAAATGAACTGATGAAAGTGTATCCGAAATTGTAAGTTACTCAACATTAACTTCTTGTTTATTGAACTGCTATATAAAAGCAATATCACAATGCAAACCAAAATAAAATAAAATAAATCTTTCTGGTCTAGATCAAGAAAATTTACATTTCACTGTGAAGAAATAAAAATAATTCATTAGTATTTAAAATATAAGCAATACACCATTGGAAGTAGATTCTATAATTGTTTGCTTCATAGAATGCTGTAGCCAGTTCCCAATGAAATATGAATGAAAATGTCACTAAGAAATGGATACACCAAAGTACATCTGCATAAACCGCAACTCTCGCATACCAGGTTTAAGTTACGACATTTGACTTACCGTACCGTTTAATCCATAGCATAATAAATCTGCCGTACTCTCCCACATCTCTCTTTATGCAATAGGCTATTCACTAATGCTGAAAGTCTTTGGCAATGCAATCGGTCTGAATCGGGATAAGTTGATTAATAGGTTATACTCGGGCTGAACTGTCCAATCTGCTGTTATTTAGTGCTCGCCGTCAGTAATCAGTACTGTCACTTGGCTTTACTTTAAAACCCCATTACTTCATAGTGCGGGTCTCTGAAGTCCAGTATAACAAATTTCCACTCAAGCTTCTAGTATCTGCAGAACAGAAGATTGACAGTGACACCTCACACATTGTGCAAATTCGTATGATCAGAAAAATATGAAGAGGGACTGTTAGTAATCTAGAAGTTTACAAACAACTGTTAATGACAGGAGCCCTTGAAGGAAGAGAGACCTTGGACACAGCAGAGACAGAATGTACTGCAGAGCTCAGACTGTTAAACTTCACCTCTGTTGACCTCACAGTCCAAAACGAGTCTACAGTCCATATTACTCCTGCAGAAGCAGCACAGTAGATGGATTTAGATGGGTCCTGCTAGAAATTGGAGGAAGGGAAAGTCCATTTATTTGAGATAAACTTGTTCTAAGGAAACTGCAATGTATGGGAGGATTTACACTTTACTCCCTCTGTAACAGCGATTCAAATCTCTTACAATGCCTTAAGATAATCACTACAGAAACTTGGAAATGGAAACAATCATAATACTATAAATGAACCACTCAATATATACACTACCAGTCAAAAGTATTTGAATTTTTAATGTTTTTAAAAAGTCTCTTCCGCTCACCAAGCTTGCATTTATTTGACCCAAAGTACAGCAAAAAACAGTACAATTTTGAAATATTTTTACTGTTTAAAATAACCGTTTTCTATTTGAATACATTTTAAAATGTAATTTATTCCTGCGATCAAAGCGGAATTTATAAATGCTGATCTTTAGAACTTATCATCAAAGAATCCTAAAAAAAATAAAATAAATACTTAACCATTTTAAATATTCGTAACAACAACAACAACAATAATAATAATAATAATAAATGTTTCTTGAACAGCAAATCAGCACATTGGAATGAATTCTGAAGGGTCATTAAAATATATTCAGGAAAGCAGTTATTTATAATAGTAACAACATTACTGTTTTTGCTGTATTTTGGATCAAATAAACGCAGGCTTGGTGAGCAGAAGAGACTTCTTTAAACATTAAAAATCTTACTGTCCAAAAGTTTTTGATATATATAACTATTTTATTTAATAATAATAGATTAAAAGGGTTAGCAAACTCTATGCTGACTTTAGAAAGCAGTTTAAAAAACAGTTTACATTTGAATTAATTTTCAAAGCCAAGTTTGAAGCAGTTTAATTTTTCATTTCATACTGTCTGACCCTAAAATTCAACTTTTGTGTAAATGTTTTATTGTGTAAAGCACTTATGCATGTTCTTTCTCTTATTGTTAGTTAAGAAATACAGAATATTCTTGTGTTTTTTAGGAATAGAAGTAGACTATTTATCCATTAGTACTGTGACTGAACCAAATTTCTGATAAATGGTCCTTTTGGACCAGGGAGGAAATTTTCAATTCTGAAACTCACAGTATGTTTACATAGTATATTAAAGTCTTTAAAAAGAAAACTTTAATGCAACTCTTTGAAAGTAGTAGAATTCCTTACTGAAGAAAACTGACCAAGTGGCACCACAAAGTGGGTTAATAATCCTCCTGTGCTAACAGCTCTGGTCTCATAATTTGTTATTCGTCCTTGAACAATCTGTAGCGAAACCACACCTCAAACACACGGGGAGCCAAAGAAAACTATCCAGGGACAACCATTCCTAGGCCAGGCCTGAACTTATAGTGTATATTTTGAACCACATCCCAAATAAGGAATGTGGACTTGTGAGCTGTGAGCGTTTTAACTACTTTAGCTAAGCACCTCGTGAAATTCTCTCTCGTATTGGACATTTGTGAGGAGCTAAATTTAGCCACTCGTAAGCTGAGAATCTATCTGTGTTGAATTTGTCTTGAAAACACGACAGCAGACTCCTTTTAAGATGACAAAGCAATTCCTTTTGTGCTCCGCTAGAAAATTGTCCCACTTTTAGATGCTTTCCATAAAATGGGAAGATATTTGAGATGTTCCACTGAGCATTATCTTCTGTAGGCTCAAAGCGGTTTTATTAGTGTTCTTTGAAATAAACTCTCAAATATCCCCTGAAGTTCAGATGAGCGAGGGTGGTCTATCTACTGGTTCTTTTTCCAGCTGAACAACCAGATGCCGCAGAGATTGTGGAAAACAGATGAAGGCTGCAGGTGTTCAAAATGTGTGTTCGCTACCAAACCTCGACTTAGTCTTTTAAAATCAACCAATAGTGTTGAATAACATACCATAGAGCAGGGTTTCTCAACTCCAGTCCTCGGGACCCACTGCTCTGCACATTTTCTATGTCTCCCTCATTTATCACAGCTGATTCAGATCATCAGCTAATTAGGAGAAAGAACCATGAACTGAACTGAGTGTGTCAGATTCAGAAACATACAAAATGTGCAGAGCAGTGGGTCCCGAGGACTGGAGTTGAGAAACCCTGCCATAGAGGAACATCATCCTTCTTAGATTCGACAGGGTCCAAAAAACATGGATCTCGAGGCCAGAATTATATGAGTGATGGCAGGATGGCTGGCACAAGACATTCTGAGCATTTTAATGGTTTGGTTTGGGCATTTTATGGTTTGGTTCGAGACTTTCCCACACTTTGAAAAGCCAGTCAGAATTCAATGATAAATGGAGAAGAACGTGTTTAAGAGCACAAGATGTTCCTTGTTAAGCTCAGCTGGGCATTATTATTCAATTGTAGCCATGACATTGTATTTGGTATAATTGCATTAAAATAAATATATATTTATCCTTTTGAAAATGAATTATTTGTGGCAATAATTGTGTAGAAAAGCACAGATCATAACTGAAACCCTAACAATAAACGACCTGTCACAAAAGCACCAAGGCCTGTTATTAGGGGCCAACACCCGAAGGGGCTGTAGCCCCCATTACATTAGTACTCATTCTTCTTCTTTCTCAATGAGAATCAATGGCAGGTCTATGAAGGGAACACAGGGAAATTATGAAATTTGGCACACTTGTAGGAATAGCCATGAATGGTGTTCTGACCAAATTTGGGGTCTCTAGGACCACCTCTATAGCGCCACCACCAGTTTAAATATTCAACACTGAAATGGAAATAACTCTTGAACCCTTTGTTTTAGAAAAATTAAACTTAGTACATCTGATTACTCTGCTAATGCTGATCACATTCAATATCTTACAATGAGTCTGCACCCATTACAGTAGCGGGCATTTTGAAAAGTACTTTTTTTTTGTTTGTTTTTATGCTACTCCTCCTTAACATTTTTTCCAATCCCTCCAAAACTTGGCAGAGATAATCTTTGGACTGAGCCACAATCTGCAATCAATCAAAATGAAACTTTGTACACTTCATCAACAACATGCTATGAAGGTTCTTGCCAAAGTTTGGAACAGCGCCACCTATTAATTGTGAGATATGAAAAATATGGTTTCCCTGGGTCCTGCTGAATCTGCAGATGTCAATTTTTCCAGGACCAGACAAACCGCTTGTAGCATTTTAAAAAATGTCATAAACTGCAGTTTCTTTTGAACCATTTGACATATCAGCACAAAAACTGATAGGGATCATTGACGGCATGTTCCTGAGATGTTTGAACACAGTGCCACCTAGTGTTCCAGAGATATAAAGATTCAAAGAATGTTTAAATCCAGAGAAATAAGCAAGCGTTCTTGTGTCACCTGCATATGACGCCATACGCTCTTGATTTTCCGGTTTTATTTTGTAGAAAACATAGGAACCCCTAAGACACTTTAATATGTCGACGAACACAGTAGCATTGTAACAGAATTTTCAACACACTCAGATGTATCTAGTATGATAAAACAGCGCTGTTTTACCTCAAATATGCAGGACCATAAGAAGTGGAAATGGTCGACTGTGGCAAAATAAAAGCTCAGCTGCTTTCGAGCCATGTATCACGCTCGTCCTTCATTAGCAATCGCTTCCACGACTTTCAGTCCCACCCTGCTTCATACTACAGTGACCATAATACATCTTTAATACATTAGCTCATCCATGGATATGATTTCTCCCCTAGGATTGCATCGGCTGTGGGGATGAAGACTACAACTCCCACGATTCCACACTCAATCACGATGCCATCAAACTTCTTTGTTTTGAATATGCGGAAAACTAGCAGCGAAAACTTACATATTGTGCCTTTAATGTGCCTGTACTCCAAATTAAAATAAATGTAAAACAGTTTTTCGCTACTCCTCCTACAAATTTTGTCCAATTTTCTCCAAAATCTGATCAGATGATCTTCGGCCCGAGCTGCACAGTAATGACTAAACAGATTTTTGATATTCATATTCAATATCCTAATGATTTTTGATAATCTTGAAACATACATGTTTTGGGCTATTGTAACAAATATACCTTGCTACTTAAGACTGGTTTTGTGGTCCAGGGTCACATTTGAACTTCTGTAAAATTCTAAACTGGCTGTTTTTCTTGATCATTAATTCAAGTTCTGCTGTTTTTGCTTTTCCTGCTCTGCTCTACAGCTCCTTCAGAGGCTTGGCCCCATATCGTTGCTTGCAGCTATTTATTTCATTCCTCATACTTGTATTACATAATTTACTTGCATTCCCATTTTCACTTTTGACATTATTAATTAAGCACCCTGTACTGCCATATAATGCAGTTATATAATTTATATTTATTATGTTTGTAGTACAACCCATAAAATTACATTCTGTCTCACTTAATGAAGACATATGTTATACTAAAACTACCATACCCACAAATATGATGAACTGCCTCCATAATATACACATATATGATTTCCCACAGTGCAAATGTTGGACATTCACAATGCCAAGCCTTTGTCAGCTGTCCAGGCATTATGTGTGTTTGTGGCATATCCATTCTTGGAGAAAGAACACATCACTGTGGTCAAACAGTCTCCTGACTGACAATATGATATATCCTGACATTTCAGACACACTCACATGTGTTTGTTATCCTGTGGGAAGCACCATCCCACACAAGTGGATTTCATCCTTCCCTGAAGGCATAAATATAGAGGGATTCAAGGTCTTTACATTGAGTGTGAGTGTTTGTGTATATATACACATCTGAGTATTGTTCATAAAAGCAAATTACTCTGACTGACCTTTATCTGTGATAAAATGGAGATAAAGAAGACAGTCCAGTCCAGTGAGTCAGAGTTTATTTAAGGATTCACCAAAGACATCAAAAGATAAATCACAATAAATGAGAATGATCATGGGCTTTGAAAGGAAAATCTCACTGCTGAGCTTATTACTATAAAAAACTAAAATAAATAAATGTAATTAATATTTATCTAAATATTGTCTAGCACTACTCCACTCAGTAACACCTTTTTACAATCTTTTTTTCACTCTTTTACTCTTTGGATATTCTGCTTCACTTGAAAAAAACTTCACATTATAAAATCTAAACGAACGGTGTTTCGTGTTGACTTTAAACAGCGGCTAGTTTCTTAGCAACTACCTTAGTTCCCTTACTGGCTCCATATCATATATAAAGGCCAGTGGTGTGTGCTTAACATTTCAACTTTTTTATGTGATCACATTATTCCTTTGTTAAGTTTAGGGAGCAAGAGTTTCCAAGTTTTTCACACAGCTTAAACATCTAATCATAGCTCTTAATATTGACTTTAACCTCATTTTCATTTCCCTCATGTTTTGAGCTTCCCTCAATGAACCACACAAACTGGCAGCTTTACACGCACACTATGTCGCCCTCATTAATGCCGGGCGTTGCTTAGCGAAATGTTTGTTGTTATTCATTATTCCACCTGTCTGAGCCAAGAAACTATGAAATACTACGACCACGACCATAATCACGGGTCACACTCTATTAGCACCTGGCTCAGTCTTTTTCACACACACCAGATGCCCCATTCTGGGGACAATATGGAGTTGGACCCGACTCCCTGGCGTGAAGCCCAAGTAGGGTGGGTATAACAGTGTATCAAGAACAGTGCCAACTGGGAAAACAGCTTTCCAGAGAGCTGTGGTGGTGCCCAACCACATGCTGACTTTAAAACTAAATGTCAGATTTAAACACGCATCTCAGCGCACTATGAAAATAAGAACAGATTCATGTAAATTAGCTTAAATGTCTAGATGCAAAAACACTCAAGTACTCAAGAGGGTGATAGAGTTACTTTCAAATGTTTGTGCTCTTAAAATGCAGTGCCACATGATATTATTAGAGTAGCTATTAAGCTTACGATAGTTTATCTATCCTTAACTATTTATGAACAAGTAAATAGTTTTACTATCTTTAACCACCTACAAACATGTCAGCAGTTCAACTAACTAACTACTTAACATTAAGCAAACCCTAAGGCAGAAAACTAGATTTACCTATAAATTTGTTGGTAGTTGACCGTTTTTTCATCTTAAAAAAAAATCTTTTTACTAAATTATCTAGTTGTAAAAATGTAGACAGTTTAATTAACTTTAGTTATACACAAGAAGACTAACTTGTGCTATAAACCTGTTGACAGTCAACCTTACTTTAACTAGCTATAAACATGTCAACAGTTTAACTAATTTAAGTAGTTATAAAGATATTGAGAGTTTAATTAACATTAGCTATAAACAAGAAGAATGTTTAATTTACTTTACTTATGAACATGGCAAAAGTTTATCTGGTTTACTGAACTTTAGCTAGTTGTGAATATATTGACAGTTTCACCAATTTTAACTAGTAATAAACATAAAATATTTAACTAGCTATAAACATGAAGGCAGTAAAACTTAACTATGAATTTGTTGACAGTTGAAATTTAATCTCAATAATGTCAACAGTTTAATTAACTGTAGCTATAAACAACTGTTTAACAACTGAAAACCGCTTAACTAACTTTATAATCTTGTTGACAGTTGAACATAAACATGATAACTAACTTGGTTATAGAAATGTTGACAGTTAAATTAACATTAATTATAAACTTGAGTTGAACTTACTTAAACTAGATATAACCTGTGAACATACTAACTTAACTATAAAAAGATATCTTTATGGCTGCTGAAATTAGTTAAACTGTATGTTGACAGTTTAACTAATTTGACTAGCTATTAACTTGTTGACAGATGAACTAACTTTAACTAGCTATAAACATGTTGACAGTTGAACTAACTTTAACTAGCTATAAAATGTTGAGTTTAACTAATTTTATAAACATGTTGTCAGTTTAATTACCTAGTCATAAACATGTTGACAGTTTAATTTACTTGAACTAGTTATAATGATTTTGACAGTAACTTTAGATATAAACAACAGTTCAACTAACTTAATTAGCTAAAAATGTCAACAGCCTAACTAATTTTACTTGCTATAACATGTCGACAGCTGAACTCATTTTAACTATCTATAAATGGTTTAAGTAACTTAACTAGCCATACAAATGTTCCTTAGCTATAAACAAGTTGTCAGTTTAACTACCTTAACTAGCTATAACTATAAAAACTATAAAATAGTTTAACTATAAAATATTGACATTTTAACTAATTTCCTTAGCTATAAACATGTTGGCAATTTAACTACCTTAACTAGTTGAATATTGAACTTAATTTGAATATCTATAAACAGTTTAAGTAACTTAACTAGCTATAAAAATGTTGACAGTTTAACTAATTTCCTTAGTTATAAACAAATAGGCAGTTTAACTAGTTATAAACATGTTAACAGTTTAATTAACTGTATCTATAAACATCTCAACAGTTCAGCTAACTTAATTAGCTAAAAATGTCAACTGTTGGCAGTTTAACTGATTTTCTTAGCTATAAATATGTTGACAGTTTAACTAACTTTAACTAGTCATAAACTTGTTGACAGTTGAACTAGCCATTTTAACCATTTTAACTAATTTCACTAGCTATGAACATGTTGACAGACTAACTAACATTCAGCTCCTTTTTTTTAAATCTCTTGCTCTGGTATCATATAACAGCCCTTGTGGATTTGCATTGCATTATCAGTCCATCTCTGAAATATTCTGCAATGATGTAAAAACAAGCGTGAGCAGTAAGAAGCGCCTGTGTTCAAAAACTAGCCTAGAGTAAAGCATTACATAGTCCAGACAAAAACAAACACACTGCATTAATGTTTTGTCAACATACGTGCGCAGTTGGCGTCAAAATGATGCTTGAGCTCAGTTCTCAGCACCCAGCAGATAGCGATCCCACGCCAAACGCACAGTAAAAATATTTACAAGCTCTTTGCAGACAAGATTTACGCTAATGAAACTAAAAAGGCTTTGGAACCATTAAATGAACGAGTTTGTTTAAACACGCACTGATAAATATAATAACACGGGTCAAACGGTTAGCCGTAATGGAAAGGAACATCGTAATCGTTTATTCCCATCACGTTACAAAACAACGCAGGAGTGATCTTATATGTGGAATACATCTGCTAGGGAGGTCATGTAGTACATGAGAATCTATGATGCATAAACCAAGCAAAACTCACACAGGGATTAACAGATTTACCGTCTTTTTTATTAGCTGTTTTTACAGTACAGCATAGGGATGCAAAGGGTGCAATCCACACCACTCTAAAGTAAAAAAAATCTCGATGATGTTTTCCTAATTTCAAGAGAACCTCTAAGAAAAACAGCCACACACGCACTGCGGTCCTGCAGCTAATATCCAGATATTAACCTGCCCTGGGGATTTTTCCTCTCCCCCTCGCTCACAAAGGCAAACGGCCCACGAGTTACTTCTGACGGGACCGTCAAGTTTGTTTTCAATTTCCAGGTTATCCTACGAGCACATGAGTTTGCAAAACGTTAAGCGTTTCATAAAGAGAGAGAGAGAGAGCGAGCGAATGGGAGTTAAGCAGGCATTTTGGCTCGTAATGAAGACCAGATGGTTTACCTTCACTGGTAGCCACATTCTTGGGAGCTTTGGTGGGCGTATGATCAGTGCTGGAGCTCACATCGGAGGAGATACTGGAGCTACCCTTGCCTGGGACAGAAGGGAAGAAGAAAAATGACATTTTGTCAAAACAGCTCGTTTTCGAGATCATACTTGACTGCGTGCGTTCACGATCTGTACGGTCAGCTCCATTGGCCAGCTGTGGGAACGCTGGTGTGCAGTTTCACAGAAGGGTGGGGTGCAACGGTTCCCACTGTAAGTCAATATTATAACAGATGCAATAAAAGTACGATCGGACATTTTGGCCCCATCTCTCATTCACTTGCCGAACCATTACTGAAAGCAAGGAAACTCCTCTTGTTCCTAATCCAAAGCGAGGTCTGAGGTTTTCATGATTAAAGATTTCGAGAGGAACTCATTACTCAGTACTCATCAGGAACGCACTGAAGCTGAGCAAAACCCTTCGGTTTGCGTCTTCCTGCCAAGGCAATATCCGTGACTGGAACAATAGATGGAAGAAATTACTTTAGTATCTCCAACACTGGCAGAGTCTGCAGTTTCACTAAGATCCTCCAAGACAGATTTATCTATCATACATTAGGACATATTTGGCCACTGTGCAAGAGAAAGAGCGGAGACCGTTCATGACGCCTTGTTACTTGCATTCGGTTGACGTTTTTTTAAAAGGGTGAACAGGTTCGAAACTTACACATTAGTTCACATTTGTGGATGTGAAGGTTGTAATAAAACTGTGGTCATTTACAGCCTGGAATGGACATCCAGACATAAATCAACAGTACCACCACCACCCTTAAGATTATGGTTCCCCAATTGCAGGACCAAGCCAGTGTTAAGTGCCTGACTTTCATTGCACGAATTTCCATGTTGGTTGATGTGAGTGCTTGCTTGGTGCTGGTCTAGCTGGTAGACTATCATCATAGCCATGCAAAACCCCACTGTTGTGTTTGGGTCAATGTGACCCACACTGCTTGAAATACTGGTGCAAGCAAAGTTAACACAAGGTGTTTTTGAAAATCAATACTAATTTTGTTGCAACTTCTGTGTTGGGGTCAAACTGACTCCCCCATTGCTTTCCATCAGTTTAACAAAAAAAAAGCTTTGAAAAACATCAAAAAGTCAGGGTAAAAAAACACAGCAACAACAAAAGAAAACCTTAATTGAAGCTTGTCAGAAACTAAAATATGAAATATATGAATTTATGAAATTTATGACTCAAAGTTTACTCAAATCATGAATCACCCAAGGAAACTTCACTGCTTCTTTACTTTGTTTACTTCCACAGTCAAGACAAATCAGTCAGCGGTCATTTTTGGTCATTAGTTTTTTTTTGAATCTCAATTACTAGACTGCAAGAAACCCCAAAACAAACAAAAATCTGCACACTGTAGGCACCAAAAATGCGAAACAATTTAATAATGGACTTCACACAAGGTAATGTTTCACTGTGAAGTCAGTTATTAAATTGTTTTGCATTTTTGGACCCAACGGTGTGCCGACTTTTGTTGTTTTGTCTTTATTTATTTATTTGTTTCCATCGAGCACCTAATTTTGAGCATTTTGTGTCATCGATGTGCATGCTTTGCTTCCGTCTTTGCTGAGAAACCCATTTGACCAAAGTTCAAATAAATAAATACTACTCACACTAAGTGCAAATTTACAATTATACTTGTAGTTATTTCCATGATAAAGAAAGCTAATTTTGAACACAAATATATTAAATTGACCCCTAACAGAAAAAAATAAACAAAATAAAAATCTTATAAAAGCTACAATAGAGGTTTTCTGTTTTAACATTAATCTTTAATATTTATTGTACTGCTGATTTTGGCATTTGTTGCATGGAAATTGCATGGAAACCTATGTGGGTCAATTTGACCCCAAACACAGAAATTGTACCCAGTTTTTGAACTCAACATGATTGTTAACCAAACAGGGGTGTGTTTCCTAAAACCATCTTTAGCCAACTATTGTTGCAAGTTAAGTTTTTCCTAACATAGTTAAATGTCTTCAGTCAAATCACAGCTTAAACAGCTTTGAAAATGTGTGTGGTTGAGCTATAGCTCTCAACCTGCGGTTAGAAGCACAGTTTTTTATTAGTACAACATATGTGACCCTGGACCACAAAACCAGTTGTAAGTAGCACAGGTATATTTGTAGCAATAGCCAAAAATACATTGTATGGGTTAAAATGAATGATTTTTCTTTTATGGCAAAAATCATTAGGATATTAAGTAAAGGTCATGGGCCATCAAGTTATATTGTAAATTTCCTACTGTAAATATATAACAATTAATATGCATTGTCAAAGACTTTATTTGGACAACTTTAAAAGCGTTTTTCCTCAATTGTTTTGTTTATTTTTTTGCACCCTCAGATTCCAGATTTCCAAATAATCGTATCTCAGCCAAATACGGTCCTATCCTAACAAACCATACATCAATGGAAAGCTTATTTATTCAGCCTTCAGATGATGTATAAATCTAATTTTCCAAAAATTGACCTTTTTGTGGTCCAGATGACACTCTTCAAGTCCATATATCGTAGTTTATGTTTATGAACCAATGCTATTGGTCACTCGTTTTCATCTGTCTGTGAGATTCACAAATATTTAACCACTGAAAAGCATTAACCTTGTAACTCCACTGCGTCCTCAAACTGTCAGAAAACCTCCACCCTCCAGAGCTCCACCCTTGTCCATCTTCAACGAAAAACCGCACACAGTTTGGAGAAAAATGGATAAAGAACTGGTTGTTTGAATTACAACGCCTTCTTTCCTCAAGAAACACTGTCTGCAAAGGCTAATGTTTTATGGGAGAAGAGTGTCTTAGTCTAGCATTTGCCATCTGGTCACAGGCAATATGTCTTAAACAGCCTTTGAATAGCACTTCATCTTTTTACCGTTAGATTTTGTATTAAACGACAGGAAAAACTGAGCATCCACATAGCGATGATAAACTTTATGTGATGCACTTGCTGACTTACTGAGGGGTTTTCTCAATTAGTGAGTGGTTTCCATCCAAAATAGGGCTGCCCGATAATGGTTAAACTGATAATCACTATTTTTTTTTAATTCAAATTATTAATCACAATTATTAATAATGATTATTCTATCAAAAAAGTAAATGCAATAACATTTCATGTGTCCTTTAACCGACCTCTACTGACTTCATTTAACCAACTATGATAATACAAAACTCATGGTTGTGTTTTGTAATCTGTATTCACAAGTGATTTTCTAAGTTAATACACTGCAAAGTAACATCACCATGCCATTTTCAATTGATTTGCATTATAAAAAAACTGGTAAAAACTTTAGAAACTCCTAATACAACTCTCAATATTTCCAATATATGTAATTTGTAATTTCCCAATTGTATTGCCACAGGGAGCAATAGCGCATTTTCATATCATCAGCGATAGTTCCGCCCAGGGTTGCCAGGTTTTCATAGCAAAACCCACCCAAATGCTACTCAAATCTAGCTCAATCACGTTTTGAGGGGTGTCCCCCAGTAAAAATCCCCGGGAGTAAAATACACATTTTGTGGTGGGGCTAAATATTACGTCACTGGGGTCGCTTCAACCTGCGGACATGAAAGACAACCCGCGGCAACAGTATGAAAGTAGCCCAACTTGGAAACACTGGCTCTGCCGTCAGTGAGCGCGCACATAGGGTTGCCAGATTGCGCAGATTAAAGTAAAACACTGGGCAGAAAGTGTATTCTTAAAGGACAAAAGCTCCGTTTTGAGGACTAAAGCTCTTCACATCTGGCAACCACAAGCATGAACGCTAGTGAAGACTTGTTAGCAATGCAAGATAACGCAAATGGCAAATTAAAAACACGTTTTCGGGATAAATAACGAGCCGAACTGTATTGATACCTCCAATGCCACCTTGGTTTTTAAGCCAAAAATTGATTTTACAATACAATGCAAAAAGGAGAGACTGGAGGAGAAATTAAATATATTACACTAGATTATATTAATACTGTTTATTCTGAATTTATTCAGATGTACACTGATGGATCTAAAAACCCAGAGAAAGGGCGAACATTAAATGTACCAGAATTTAAAAGTGTGAATAAAGGGAAAATAACTGATGCAACATCAAAATTAGTCGCCATTCAGATGGCACTCGATTGGTTTGAGGGAGAGATGGCAAACTCAGAAAAAGAAGCTTTAATTGGCTCAGATTCAACGGCATTAATTTTAAGTTTGAAAACTATATAGTCATGTAGGAAAGATATATTGATAGAGATATTAATCATTTTATATAGAATAAGTCAAATGAGAAGTATAGTGCCGTTTTTATGGGCAGCAGCGCATGTATGGATACAAATTTCGTAAGAAGCAGTTAAAATGGATAATAGTAGCGTAGCAGTCAATTTAAGCAGAGCAGAAGGAAAATTTGTGATTAAGCAACAATAAATGGCAGAACTACTGGAACTCATGTAAAAAAGCAAGACATTTTTATACAATACAAAGTCACATAAAACAAGGTACAATTAATCATCACATAAGCAGGAAAGACTTTATTATATATACAAGATTAAAAATTGGGCCATACTATTCTTAATGCAACGCTTCATATTATCAGAAAACATAATTCTGGTTTATGCAATGAATGTCAGAGAATGGAAACGGTTGAGCATTTCATGATTAAATATAAAATATATGAACAGGAAAGAACTGAATCTTCCTTGTGTTCCATCTTCGTCACACTCCTCCAGTACAGTAGGTGGCAGTATGCACCTTTCCAGTTAGTTTGCAATCCGCCAATAAATTCACAGAAGAAGAAGAACAAACAACGAGCTGGCCAATATCGTGACGATTGTTTTTAATTAATCGAGAAAGGTGGACATAGTTATCGAGATTAAAATACATTTAATCCTGTAGCCCTAATCCAAAATTAAAAATATATGCACATTTAAGAGTGCACCTTTTCCAAATGAGCTCTAGTACCTCTAGTTTATTCAGTCTCAAATGGATTAATTAACAGAAGTTATTAGTCCACCACAAGTGTTATGCCATTATGCTTGTGGGACCTACTTGCTATGGTTTTTAGTAACAGTCATGACTAGCTAGCTAACTTTTCCATTATTTTTTTTTTCCAAAAGAGTTTATAGAGAGTATGTTACATTCTGCATAAATGTCCCTGAGTGTTTGGGCAAAATGTTTAAAATATCTTATATTTGTGAAAATGTGCTTGTTTTATTTAATTTAGCTATACTTTTGAAAAGTTTACATTAACCCTTAAATGCATGAATGTTTTGCCAAATCATTATTACATATTCGGGTCTTTAGCGACCCTGGCCTATATATCCAGCATGGATGGACCACTAACTTCTGCAATAGCAAAAAAAAACTCTTAATATTTTAAGAACAATTACAGAAGAATAAAATAATGCATATTTAAGCAGATGATTTTAGGATCGCCATCATCTTCAGAACGCTCTTGCACTGTATATTCAGCATCTGGCCTATATTCGCGGTCTTAACCATATTCTCAAAGCTTTTATTTTCAATGACTTCAAAATCAATATTTTGATCGCTGGCAGCTTATTCAGCACATCCACCATTAAATAAGGGATGTTTTATTGTGTACAGCAATTGCTCTGCAGTAAAGCCATTCAAATCAGTTACATTTTTGCTGATGTTATTCTTTTGTTTTATGTTTGCTATAGTGAAACATCAAACTTCACCTCATTATTGTCGATTAAACAGTGCCTCCTCCAGGAATAAAGGTGAATTGCATGCATTTAGTCATCAGATATTTACATATTTTTGCGCACGAAAAATAAACCTACACTATTACCCACCTGGGGTCTGTAGCTTTTTACAAAAAAATAATCAGAAAAGAGACATTTTAAAATTTTGTTATTTTTTTCTTGTTATATTGTTTATAATGAATAGATTGAGGAATACTAAGAAAGTTAATGTCAAACTTGAAAAGTGCATTTTCCTTAAAAACCCATCAAGTTTACTAACGATACCATTTGTTATAATAACAATCGCAATATTGACTTTAATAATCGCAATATGAACATTTTCTCAAATCGTGCAGCCCTAATGGTAACTTAGTTAAGCAGTGAGTTTTTCATTGAAAGCCCACTCCAGTTTGGCCTTTCTGGCAAAAACCCATTTTAACTGCATGCTGTAATGAATTTCACACTCATTTTACCTATATTTGATTAAACAAAACAATTAAGAAGCTGAGGTACTTAAATAAGGCCTTCCATTCTGTAGCAGAAGATGTGAGTGCGTGCATGTGTTGGGGTTGGTTTATGGCACTTCATCCTCTGTCGGGTCATAAACGTGAACCACAAGTGGCTCCATGTGAGCACAGCACACAAGCCTTCATCCCACAAACACTGTTCTCTCTCTGTAAACAAGTTCCTCTTCTCGCGCTTAACACACATCCATACAGGAACAAACACGCAGAAAGAGTCACTAATGCTCTTTTCACACATATAGAGAGGTCATGGAGTTGCCGCACTGTCGGTCGCTGTATGCGTGAACGCCCCTTTACAAGTTGCCAACATACGTCCACCCTGGAAAGCTGTTGTGTGAAGGTCTTTCAAACAAGCTGTCAGATTACCGCTGATGCATCGAATGACTCCATGAACTCTTATCGCCTCAGTCACGACGGAAAAACAGCAGAATAACGTGAGCCGCATGAACACAGCGTTACGGCTGCGCGGACGTGTTGCGGTGACATCAGTGAGCCAGAACATCTGCTTCAGTTCCTATTGTAGTCGGCAGAACGTGACTCATTCGTCAAGCGGACCCCATGTGCTTTGCACGCCTTGAATTACGACCAGATACGGACGCTGTTATTATGATGTTGCTAGGCAAGGCTTTCGCAAAGCTTAAAGTCTTCAACTTAATCAAAATGGATGATGAAGCTATTACTTTGCCGCTAAAAGAGACGTAGCAGCGCTCTTACTCAGAATCGAGAGCTAAAACCACAGATATTTGCTGAAAGATCAGCTTTGGTACTGTTTTACAGGCGAATTTCTCAACTCTGAAAAATGATATATGGCAAACAAGTGTAGGCCACGTTTGTATGCCATACAGCATTTTTCAGTACTGCATTTTTTTTTTTAATGCACAGAGTTTAATATTATATGAAGTGGTCAACATGCACTCAACATTATATTTGGACATTCATAGTAAAGGATTTACTGTTTAACTTGATTTTAGATGTATTAAAAGTAAAACTTTGAATTAAAGGGACTGTTTATGCAAACATACACCTGTATGAGTTTCTTTCTTCTACAGAACACAAAAGAAGATATTTTGAAGTATCTTGGAAAACGAAAAGCTGACGGCATTGATGTCTATAGTATTTTTTTTGGCTACCATCAACTGTTTAATTGACTGCATTCTTTGAAATATCTTCTTTTGTGTTCAACAGAAGAAAGAAACTGAAGAAGAGGAAATTATGACGGAATTTTCAATTTTGGGTGAACTGTCCCTTTAAGCATTTTTTTTTTGTTTGTTTATTTTTTCTATTTCATTTAATTTAAAATTAAATTAAATTTTATTTAAAATTAATTGAATATTTAATTTAATGACTGACATTGTTAACAACCATGAATTTGACCTGTGACAGTAATACCAGTGACAAATTCTTACATAAATTTAATTTTCTAAGACACCAACACCAATGATTTAATTACAATCAAATTAAATATTTTTGTTTTTTATGGAAATTTTTCATATGAATAATAAACAGTTTAACACTGACTAACTTTAACATTTTCAATTTTGGATGAACTATCCCTTTAAGCATTTTTCTTCTCCAATAATAGCTGATGGTAAGTTTGTTTGGTTGTTTTAATTTAATATAATTTAAAATGTAATCTAATTTAATTTAAAATGTAATTTAATTTACTTGTGACAGTAATACCACTGACAAATTCTCACATAAATTTAATTTTCTAAGATGGTTTTTAAAACTATCTGAAAACTCCAACATTAATGTTTTAATTTAAATCAATAAATTACAGTATTTTTTCATATGAATATTAAACAATGTAACACTAATTCAAATGAACATTTTTTAGCATTTAGATTAACCTACACACAGACACACAATATGTGCAATTCATGATACGATTATATAGAAGTGCAAAACAATATAGAGCCAAACCACAGAAAAGCCAAATATTCTATGTTAAATACCATATATAAGTTATGGGATGAGGTTGTTTATATGGAAATTCTTGACTATTTGAGATATTTTTCATGACTAAAATGGCAAGGCATTATAAGAACAACCCACCTAATTTGTGTGAACAGTTTATGAACATTCATTATTGAGCAAATATTTGTAACTGTAGTCTTTACTGTAAATGTGAAGACGAGAATGCAACACAATTACTACCAATAGGCTGAAGAGAATACGTCAAAGTTTATGAGATCCATCACCTGATACAGTAGGTTTCAGATAAAGCTACTAACCAATGGCAGCTTAGTTCTTTAAAAGATGTAGATGAACAGATCATCGATTTGAGATCCTTCTTTGCTCTAGACAGTCTCTAAACTTTGACTGAACTCTGACCTGCAAAAATAACGGCTGGAAAATCCAAAACTCTTCCACATTCTCCGACTAAACTAGGAAGAAAAGAGCTCCGCTCGGCTGTGAAAATAAATCCGAATCATTAAGCTGTCAGTCGTTTGCCATCCCAAGCACAGCCATTTCCCATCGCGTAAAGGGAGAAATGACAAAGGATATTTCCTTCGAATTTTCACAAACGGTCCATCACTTATAGCCTGAGTGGCCAGTCCTGCTTTTGATCCACTGACCCAAATCCATAAGTCCTTTTAGACTTACTCTTTTCCTCTATAAGTATTCCAAATGGAGCCTAAATGAGAAGGACTGTCCTACGAACACATTGCCACATTTGCCTTGATTTATACCCATTCACAGACAATACAGGCCCTGCATTCATAAAAGACAATCTACCCAGAGGCCACATAATGTATTTGGACACATAAGCGAATCCTAAAACAGCATGAATGTCAATGCAAAGCAAAATATAAACCAATAATTGATGGACTGGAGTGGTATATTGCGATGTTTTTATCAGCTGTTTGGACTCGTTCTGACGGCACCCATTCACCGCAGAGGATCCATTGGTGAGCAAGTGATGCAATGGTACATTTCTACAAATCTGATGAAGAAACAAACTCATCTGCACATTTTCCGCTGACTTTTAATTTCAGATAACTAGAGGGATGCAAATAACTCCGTTTTACATGGGCAAATATTGTTTGGAATGACTGTAATTGGGTTATTATAGTGTATTACAGTTGTCCGATGTCATTGTATTTATCCAAATATGTTTTCAGTGGTCACAAATCAGTGGAGCCTTACCACTTAAAGGCTTTCTCTAGGATCCATGTTCTTATCCTAAATGACAGGGATACATATCCATCTGTTGATTCCAGAGGGTGATGGTGAGGGAGTTTAATGAACACATCACTTGACTCTCCCACTGAGCTGAAATCACCATGAGCTGCTCAGCCTTGCAGTAGAAACAGAGTTATCAAAAGAGCCAAGGCTGAGGGGAGACATAATTGTTTTCTGGTCTGGAAAACAACTTCTCAAAAGCTTTCATATGTTTCCTGTCCTGTGCGCATGCAAAGCACAAGGAGAATTTTGCCAGGCCTGAAGAGAAATTCAAAATCAGGGTCAAACTTAAGCACAGATTGCAGAGTCCCAGATGCATTACTCTATGTATATCTGTGCATTTCATATGCAGTAAATAGTGTTACAGAGACAGACTGTTTATGTTGGCATTGTTTAAGCGACCAAGAAATATCAACTTCACATTTGTGCTGTTGCACTAAATACCATGTGATATGTGACATAAGAGTAGATTTCTGAAATTTATATGAAATTTAAATAAATCTGAAAGCTGAATAAACAAACTTTTCATTGATGTATGGTTTGTTAGGATACAATATTTGGCCGAAATACAACTATTTGAAAATCTGAAATCTAAATATTGAAGCCAAAAGAAGTTCTTAGCAATGCATATTACTAATAAAAAATAAGTTTTAATATATTTACGGCAGAAAATGTACAAAATATCTTAATGGAACATGATCTTAACTTAATATTCTCATGATTTATTATGGCATAAAAAAAACAAAAATCTATCATTTTGACCCATACAATGTATTTTTGGCTTTTGCTACAAATATACCTGTGCTAAGACTGGTTTTGTGGTTAATAAAAAAACAATTATTTAAACTCATATTTCTGTAACATCTGGAAGCCTGTTTTTCGCCATTGGACAAAAAATAAATAAACAAAAGTATAATTGCAACTTTTATCTTACAAATCTAATTGCAAAGTTTATTTCTCACAGGTCATACTTTTCTTCTCAGAATTGTGACTTTATATCTTGCAATGGTGGGTTATATCTAATAATTTTGAGTTTACATTCACTTATTTCTCCCAAGTTTGAGCTTTCTCGCAATTCTGACTTTATTTCCTGCAATTCAGAGTTAATAACTCAGAATTCTTCCACAGTTGCAAATTCATAAGTCATAACTGCAAGACACAAACTCACAATTAAGAGAAGAAAGCAGCTAAATGTAAACTTGCATTTTCAAAAAAGAAAGTCACAGTTGCAAGTCAATGCAAACATGTTGAATGAACACGCATCAATTGTAGATCCATTAACTGGTCTAAAATGAGAGAGAAAGAGAGAGAGACAGCAGATGTGCTGATCTCCGTTAAAACGAGATTAAATTCATATTCAGCTTCAATCATGTTTATGGTGAGGTTAAAGTAGTATATTGAGTCACAAAGACATCCTCTCCAATAAATCCAATCATAAGTGGTCACAGGAAGAGACATATCACTATTATGTACACAATGACCAGAACACTTGTGATCAAATCACACAAGACAGATGTAAACAAGGCCAGATAGAGCTGACTGTGAGCAGTTTCACACACCCACAAGTGCGGAGTTTTACCCAAAACTGCATAAAGTACACACATCTGCACAACGTCATCATATGGGGTAGAGGAGCTCAAGACTGTTTGTAAATATCAGCTGTTACCTCTAGGATCAAAACTGCACAAAAACATCTACTCTGTGCTGCTTTATTCATATTACTATATGAAGTTACACATTTGGTTAGTGTTACCAAACAGGTTTCCCCAGATATCCCACTTATTTTCTATGGTTAGGAAGTATACAATGCCTGAAAAAGTTATCCATTACGAGTTTGATTTGAAACAAAACCCTTCGGATGCCATCTTTGCCATCCCAGTCACGTGACTGGGACTCAGGGTTGCCAGGTTTTCAGATCAAAACCCGCCCAATTGCTACTCAAAAGTAGCCCAATCGCGTTTTGAAGGGGGTGCCCATTAAAAACAGCATTCCAGGGGGTAAAATACACATTTTTGGTGGGGTTCACCTGTTAAAATTAGCATTCCAGTGGCTAAATATTGTGTTATTGGGGTCGTTTAACCCGTGGACATGAAAAACGACCCACGGCTTAAGTGGTAAATTAGCCCAATTCCGCGGGAAAACCACGGACTTGGCAACAATGCTGGGACGATTTGTCATGTGACTGACCAAAAGCAGCAGATAGGGAAAAAGTGCAAATTCAATGCTAACCCATAAAAATATTATTTCAAATAAACAAACATTAACTGAAATACATAAATAAACACTTATTTTATTTTATAGGAAACATTTCTCATCTTTATTTAGCTTAGCTTGATGTACAAAATTACTTAAATTTTATCTAAAACGCAAGATAAAAGATCTATTAATGGAATATATTAAAAAATGATTTAAACATTAATAAAAACAATAACAACGTCTCAGTGATAGGCTACGAATATAACACTTGGTAAGCCGCAAATCCTTAGCAGAAAGAAGATGGCAATATAAAATAAGAGGCTTGTTGGAAGAACAACGTTTTGGCTTCAAAACGATAAGAATACTAAACGGTTTCATAATAAAATTTACTTACATCCAAGACAACTGACACAGGAGGAAATGCTTTGTGAAAAGCGGTGTTCTGTTGTATCTGTCGCGGTTGTATTTCATGTAGTGGGTGTGGTCTGTGTATGTTTAAAGTAGTTGTGGGCGTGACCTGTAGTTGTTAAACGTATTGTGGGCGTGACTTAGTCTTGACGAAGGCAGGTAACCCCGCCCCCAAAAACACGCAACTGGAAGAAAGCAGCTTTTATTGATTTTACAGCAAGACAAGTGCGTCTCAGGTAGTATTATTTTTAAATACACATTTTATGGGCGTTACTAAAATCACTTGTTTCAGCTTTAACCAGCCACATCCCATGAATTTAGCCATTTTATTACACCTTGTATCATATCTTAGTGAATTTTAGTTTTGACCATCACATTACAATTTTTTTTAAATCAACCAAGCCGCACAATCCACCCCACCACATTATTTGTGGACAGGCATTTTTAACAATCAACATGTGCCTAACTCATCCAAGGCAGCTCTGTATGTTTATTTCTACAACCCAAACCGCTATTTGCCCTACTTAATGTTTAACTTGACAGAAAGTGAAGTGTTTTAGTTGTTGGAGATCACGTACCTTCACTTCCACAGTGTTTGCCATTGTTCGCACCCATCCCGAAGAACACATAGTCTCTCCTCCCAATAACAAATATAAAGCAGTCGGCGGATTATATGGGGAAAGTCCTCGAGCACACAAAATATAGCTCCATTATGGGAAACGACAAAGTCTTCTTTAGAACGCAGAACGACCGCGACGCAGAATAAAGCAGAGCTGGCGAAAGTTGACAACAATCTTCTCGCTGAGAAAAATGACCATTATTGGACAGAAGAAGTTGCGCTGATGTCGAGCGGGCGGTTCCAACAGATGTGTGAAGAGAAACTAACCACATGAACTCACTTGCACTGTGACTATACGAGAATGTGATGGAGGGGCTGGACCATCTTTAAAGAGACCCTCTGTTTAAAATGCCACACATCCTCCAGAGCATCCAGCAGTGCATAACAGTCATATCTAAAGTTTATAGTGTGTTGGAAAAATTATACAAATAATATTATATTATGTTATATTGTTATTAGTCATGAATATTGGACACTTAAGTACTTTAAAGTGTATGATTCAGTGTTTTAAGACCAGATAAATAAAATGTAAGAAATAAAAACAATGCAACAATGTGTCAATATGGTATCTAAACATAAATGTCTTAACACTTTAAAAAGGCAACTTCAAATAAATCTTTGTTACTTTTTTTTCCCATTCATTTTACCTTTGCATGACAATGCAAAAAAAAAAAAAGTGTTCTTCATCAGGATTTTATTCTGGTTTTCTAGTACAAATGTCTAAAGATTCTTAAATCAAGATACATTCGCTTGAGAAGCAAAATTACAAAATAATGGCCCGGTTTCACAGACAGGGCTTAGACTAAGATAGGATTAGGCCACATAGCTCAATTAGGTCAAATTAGTACTTTTTATAAACCTGCTTAGAAAAAAAACAAAAACAACAAAAAAAACACATTACTGGTGTGCATCTTGAGTAAAAAAAAAAGCATTAATATTTTTTAATATACATCAGTCAGTGCAAGTTTCTTTCAGTTGAAACAGCTCAGACTTACATTTTAGCTTAAAGCCTTCTCTGTGAAACCGGGGGAAGAAAACTGAGTTCTTTCAAATCCTATCGAGGAAATTCATTCATTTTTTGCAATGCATGCACCATTTAATGCCATTACCTAATGTATTTAAGACTTTCTGCACAAATGTAAGACTTTTTTTCCCTTTTAAACTAAACTGTGTCCTTACTGCGTGTTTCTTTCAGTTGAAACAGCTCCAATTTACATTTTAGACTAGGTTAATCCTAGTCTAGGTTTTAGACAAGCTTAATCCTTGTCTGTTGAGTTCCTTTTTCTTGTTTTAAGCATCGACTCCCTTAATTTTTCTCAATTCATTAATTTTTTTTTGCAATGCATGCACCATTTAATGCCATTACCTTAGGAATTTAAGACTTGCTGCACAAATTTAAGACCTTTTTAGGACTTAAGAATTAAGAAATCCTGATGAATGGCATTGCATTATTACATTTGCTTTGTGGTTGTCAAATTTGCTAATACTTCTTGTAGTGCCATGTGAGATCTTGTGGGAAACTGACTTCATTTCCAATAAAATCTGAAAACACATTGCCAAAATGGTTTAGAAAAGTAAGATCAGTTCTGTAATAATGTAGTAATCGACATTGCAATCACTTTAATGTATTAATATGTGTTAATGTATTCATATAAACTGAACTGAGTATTGCTACATTTCAGAATTGTGTTATACTTGAGGGGCCATTAATACAATAATATATTAATATCAGTGGCAGGACGTGTTTCCTTTTAAACCGTGTCCTTACTGTGCGTTTCAAGTAGAAACAGCTCAGACATTTTAGTCTAGGACTAGGTTAAGCCTTGTCCGTTGAGCTACTTTCTCTTGTTTTAAGCATTAACTTAATTGTTCTCAATTCCTCAGGAAATTCATTCTTTTTTTTTTTTTTTTTTTTTTTTTTTTGCAATGCATGCACCAATTAATGCCATTACCTTGTGAATTTAAGACTTTGTGCACAAATTTAAGACCTTATAAGGCTTTAAATTATGGAAGGGTGAAATAAGACTTAGAATTAAATCCTGATGAATGACATTGCATTATTACATCTGCTTTGTGGTTGTCAAATTTGTTCTTACTTCCTGCAGTGCCATGTGAGAACTTGTGGGAAACTGACTTTTCCACTAAAATCTGAAAACACATTGCCAAATTGGTTTAGAAAAGTAAGATCAGTTCTTTGATAGTGTAGTAATCAACATTGCAATCAGTTTAGAAGAGACTTGTATTAATATAAACTGAACCTAGTATTGCTACATTTCAGAATTGTGTTATACTTGAGGGGCCATTAATACAATAATATATTCATATCAGTGGCAGGACATGTTTCCTTTTAAACCAAACTGTGTCCTTACTGTGTGTTTCTTTCAGTTGAAACAGCTCAGACTTACATTTTAGTCTAGGACTAAGCTTAAGCCTTGTCTGTTGAGTTACTTTTTCTTGTTTTAAGCATTAACTCCCTTAATTTTTCTCAATTCATTCATTTTTTGCAACACATGCACCATTTAATGTCATTACCTTATATATTTAAGACTTTCTACACAAATTTAAGCCCTTAAATTATGGAAGACTTAAGAATTAAGGCTTAAAATTAAATCCTGATGAATGGCATTGCATTATTACATTTGCTTTGTGGTTGTCAAATTTGTTCATACTTCCCATAGTGCCATGTGAGAACTTGTGGGAAACTGACTTCATTTCCACTAAAATCTGAAAAAAATGGTTTAGAAAAGTAAGATCGGTTCTTTAATAGTGTAGCAATCGACACTGCAATCACTTTATAAAAGACTGGTATTAATATAAACTGCTACATTTCAGAATTGTGTTATACTTGAGGGGCCATTAATACAATAATATTTTAATATCAGTGGCAGGACATGTTTCCTTTTAAGCCAAACTGTGTCCTTACTGTGTGTTCTATTGTGAGTTAGATTCTTCCTGTGCAGAATAAAGCCATCTGGGACTATTAACGGAAGCCTTTTACTCTGAACAAACAGGAATCACACACAAGGGTATTTTTGTCTAGGAATTACTTCCATGAAACTCCCATCAAGTAGTAAACGCCTGTGACCTTTACGTTGTTGCGACAATACAAAGTTCCTTATTGTTTGCAAGTGCTGACATTGTTTTTTTGTGCTGTTGGCCCTGAATGGTTGGACACACATTGTTTCAGAAGTCAACGTCGCACTCTTTATCAAATGCAAAGGTGAATAGGTTGATGCCAAAGATCTTACAACTTCACTCTGGGACTAATGACTAGGACAATAAACGTGGCCAAATGTCCGGACCACACATTTTTTATTAAGATCTTTCTAAATGCCAGTGGCTGTTGTTAATTATGTATTCATTTATTATCCATCTATCAAACGCAGATCTGAGCAGAGTCTGTAAAACATGCCGAGTTGCACAAAAGTTATTTTTCTTGGAAGCGAGTTTTCGTGTCTACTTTTGACTGGTCTGTTTGGCTTGCATGGTACCAATCAGCGGTCTGCTGGCTGTCTGGACTGAGGTCAAATGCCAAGCCAGAGTAAGCCTTTACAGCCAAACGCTCTGCCTCGGCGGTATGCAACCCAAGAACGCCATCTACTTCCTGTCTCTGGGGCTCTACTGATGCAGGCTGGCACACACAGACACACATGTGCAGATGTGATACCGAAACAACAGGAAGAAAACCTTGAGCCAGCTGCTTAAAATGTGGTTTTGAAAATGGCCGTGAAACCTGAGAGTTGAAGACAACTTGGAGGGAATGTTAAAGGTCAGATATTGACAAAATCAGAGGTTTTAGTCATATTAAATATTTCTTCCTTTTGTAGGATGGGGTGCAAATCATTGAAGTCAATAAGAAACCAGGAGCAGAAGGCCAGATTTACGCTCCAAAGGAAACATTGTTAGCAATGTCAATATTGTAAATTGCTGAAACATTCACTAATAACCATATACATCTATAATGGCATCAGGTGCTTAAATGTGATGTCACATCATTTCAGTCATCACATACTTCCCTATTAGTGTTAGGGGTAACGCATTACAAGTTTACAAGTAATCCGAGTTATGTAATCAGATTACTTTTTTCCCCAAACACCACAATATTTTAATTTAGAATTAAATAAGTTACTTTTTCAAAATGCCTGTTCTTTTTTCCCCTAGCATTGACTGACTGCTCTCCTGTCCCCATATTGAGAGAAATCTAAACATGACTAAATGTGAACATGCATGCAAATACAGCTTTAGTATTTGAAAATTAATAAAACAGTTAAATGCAAACTCTGAATATGATGCAAACCTGCAGTAATTAAAATGTTAAATAACACATGAGAAACCTGAGAACAAAAAAAGTGCCATTTATTTAAGGAAGCAACAAAATATTGTAATGCATTACGGTTTAAACTTACCTACTACATAGTAGATGAAAAACAGAAGTATGCCTGAATTCACAGTACTCATAAAAGATTACTTTCCATAAAAAGATATTAAGTATCAGGAATAGTTACTTTAAAGAACACAATATTGTAATGCATTACTTTTAAAAGTACCTTTCTCCAACTCTCTTGACTACAAAATAGGTGAAAAACATTAGTACAGTGAGGAAAACAAATATTTGATCCCCTACTAATTTGACAAAGAAATTATCAGTGTATAATTTTAATGGCAGGTTTATTTGGGGTTTTTTTTTCTAAAATGTTATAAATTGATTTGCATTTTAATGAAATATGTATTTGATCCCCTACACTGTAAAAAAACAATTTGTTGTGTCAACTTAAAATTTTAAGGCAGCCAGGTAACAAATTATTTTAAGTTCAGTCAACTCGAAAAAAAAGCTTAGATAACTTGAAGTTTTCCATTTTACTTGTCACTTAGTACAACTCAACATTTCAACCTGAATAAACTTATTGGAGTTGACTGAACTTAAAATTAAGGCAGCAGGGTAACAAATTATTCTAAAATTTACTCAACATATTGTTTTTTACAGTGCATCAATCAGCAAGCTTTTGGGTCCCAGATGCCTTTTATACTCTCTTAAAGGGAGTGCTCCTAATCTTAGTTTGCTACCTGTATAAAAGACACCTGCCCAGAGAATCAAATCAATCAATCAATCAATCAATCAATCAATCAATCAATCAATCAATCAGGGACAAGAATGTAGACCTACACAAGGCTGGAATGGGTACAAGACCATCACCAAGCAGCTTCGTGAGAAAGTGACAACAGTGGGTATGATTATTCGCAAATGGAAAAAAAAAAAAAAAAAAATAAAAAGATCTCACCTTGTGGAGTTTATCACCTCGTACAGCTGGGACCACAGCCACCAAGAAAACAAATGATAACACTATATTGTGAAGGACTGAAATCCTGCAGCGCCCGCAAAGTCCCCCTGCTCAAGAAAGCACATGTACAGGTTCGTCTAAAGTTTGCCAATGAACATCTGAAAGACTCAGAGCAGAACTGGGTGAAAGATGAGACCACAATCCAGCTCTTTGGCATCAACTCAACTCTCCGTGTTTGGAGGAGGAGGAATGCTGCCTATGACCCAAAGAACACCATCCCCACCATCAAACATGGAGGTGGAAACATTATGCTTTGGGGCTGTTTTTCTGCTAAGGGGACAGGACAACCGCTTTGCATCAAAGGGACAATGGACGGGGCCATGTACCATCAAATCTTGGATGAGAACCTCAGCCAGGGCATTGGAAATGGGTCGTGGATGGGTATTCCAGCATGACAATGACCCAAAACACAGCTTAAAAATTTAGACTTTGCCGTTTGTTTAGTGATAAAGACTATTTTGAGATTCAACAAATAATAAAGAGAAGCATTTTCACTAAATAAAGTAAATGCACACTGATGAATCATGCACAATATGACCTAGCCACTCTCCAGACATTAATCCCATAGAAAATCTGTGGAGGGAGCTGAAGGTTCAAGTAGCCAAACATCAGCCTCAAAACCTTAATGACATGGAGAGGATCTGCAAAGAAGTGTGGGACAAAATCCCTCCTGAAATGCAAACCTGAGATCCTTATGTGCAAACCTGGTGGCCAACTACAAGAAACATCTGACCTCTGTGATTGCCAAGGGTTTTGCCACCAAGTACTAAGAAGGGGTCAAATAATTATTTCACTCATTAAAATGCAAATTAATTTATAACCTTTTTGTAATGCATTTTTGTTATCATTATACGGTCTCTCACTTTTTGAATAAACCCACCATTAAAATTATAGACTGATCACTCCTTTGTCAGTGGGCAAGTGTACAAAATCAGGGGATCAAATAATTTTTCCCCTCACTGTATAAGTCTGAATTCACAGTACTCATAAAAAATTACTTTCCATAAAATAGATATTTAACAGGATTGGTTACATTTTGAAGTAGTAACGGAATATTGTTTTGTGTTACTTTTAAAAGTAACTTTCCTCAACACTCTTTTCTACAAAATAGTAGACGAAAAACAGAAGTATGTCGGTATTCGCAGTACTAAAAAAAAAAATAAAAGTATCTATTTTTATGCAAAATATTAAGTGATACTAAGTAAAAGGATTGTCTACTACTTCTGTTGAGATTTTTTCGGGTCACATACAATGGACATGTTACTTTCCCATGAAGTCACAGGAGAGGATTTGTGAATGGTAGTGAAGCAATGCAACGGATGGTTATAGGCCATATTTATGAGACAGTATTGTCATAATTGTTTTGAAGCACTCTATTACAGCTAAACATTACTGTATCCAGATGTTGCCATCAACCTGTTTTAAAGCAATGTGTTACTGTATACAGTGCTTTTAAAAAACCTTTAATTTAACTAAGAACGTTTTTTTTCTATTCACGTCCACTGCACATTTTGTTCCCAAATGTCCAGATGTGACATTTAGAGCAGGATACATATTTTAGTTGTGTGCCTGTATTAACTGAATTTGAATGCTCTGCATGTGCTTCCCATTATCTGATGGAAAATATTCCTTGAAGATATATTATGGGCCTTTTTAAATATTCTATAGTTGAAAATGGCACTTGGTTGGATGTTATTTTATACAGTTCGATTAATTTTTAAGTGGCTTATACATTTAAAAATCACAACAAAATTCTTGGACCAAGATACTGGACCACAAGACACAAGCAGAATTTACTTTGTGAATTTACGTGAATATTGCATGAATGAGTTACTAGATAAAATCGGCTATTTTGGTGGAAAACCACAGGGAGACTCTAAGAGCATCTCTTTTGTTGAGTACAGATTTATAAATGATTCTCATTACACAATTGGAAAGATGGTTAGTACTTATTGCGTTTTCCAAAATGCAATTCAATAAATTGCACCAATTGGCAAGTAACAGTTTCATATACTCGCCAAAGCAGTGTTTTTTTTTTGCATTCGGTGGAGTGTTAATTTTCGAGCTTGGCAGAAATGCTAAGGGTGTCCAATAGACAACTACAAGCTAGTTTCTGCAGTGCTGTCAAAAGCAATCCGTGCATGAAATAAATGCATTTAAAATGTAGACTTTGCAGTTTGTTTAGCGATAAAGACACAATATGGCTAGGAACAACTGATTTCTTGTTGATTTCATGTAGTCAGACTGGGATAAACCGCTTTAAGATATCACCTTTATTTAAGATTTGTTTAAAATAGGTGTAAGAAATCTCTTAAAATACTCTGTTATAAAACCTCTTCTTGTACTATAGAAGCTCTGCAGGAAGTCCACTGGTTGCCCAGTGTGAATAGACACCCAGAGAAGCACAGGGGGAACGGTTAGCAACAGCATCTGTATTCACATTTTCAGCCACTGGACCAGCAACAGACATAACATAGTAACCTGGAGGAGAGGCCATGCTCTCATCCTCAATGGCCTCATGGGAAACAGAGGCAGATGGGTAGACATCACTGATGATATCAGGAACAGACTGATCAGATTGAGGAGTCGAGACGCTCTCCATCGCAGTAGAGGACTCGGAGTCGGCTAGAGGTAATGGAGGTGTTGGCCGGCTGGCCACTTTCCTGCGTATAGCTCTCATCGTAATGGGGATGGACATGCATCTGGAAAGAAAAACAAATGGGTAAAGGATGATTCATGAACAGAGGGATTTTCCAGAGAACAAGCAGCAATCTGGGACAAGGCCCACTTTTAATCATTCACATTTTCTGGGCACAATCTTCAGAATTGATTTGAAAATAAAATCTGAGAGCAGTACATGTTTACAGGAAGGTGAAAGCAAAATATTAAGTAAACATGGAACGTCTAGACTCTACAAATATGAGTGTGTTTAAATTCAGTGGAAATCTGCAGAGCTTCAGAGAATTATGTCTGTCTGCATGTCCTGATTTTCCCCGAGTTAGATGCGTTCCTGGGTCAACATATTTTGTTGACCCTGGAACAACATTTGAATCCAAAAATGTAGTCTTGACCACATCCCTACACCTAAACCTAACCCATGAATAATCCCTAAAATCAGAGGAGATGATAGATGAATGACACTGATGCACAACAACCAAACACTGATTATAAGCCTAAATTTCACAAAAACTATAAACACTTTTTTCAAATCTGATCAGGCTGTTGTTCCAGGGTCAACAAAGATGCTGATCCAGGAACATGTCGCACTTGGTAAAATCAGGTTCTGCATGTCTGTCCATATTAACCTCATTTTTGCTTTAAAGGGCTAGTTTCACCATAAACATGCTAAGTGTCATTCACACTCCTTCATGCAGGATATTCTAAATGAAACCTGAGAGATTTCGGTCTTTCACGTGTCAAGCAAAGACATTTGAGCTTTGGTTGACTATATCTTATGTGTTCAGTGTTTATATGGACACTGGTAGCAATAGCCAACGAAACATTGTATGTGTCAAAATTATAGATTTTAGGTACCAAGTAAAAATCATGTTCCATGCAGATATTTTGTAAATTTCCTACCATAAATGCATCATAACTTATGTATTTGTGATATGCATTGCTAACAATTTAATTTGAACAACTTTAAAGGCGATTTTCTCAATATCTAGATTTTTTTTTTTTTTTGGGCACCCTCAGATTCCAGATTTTCAAATAGTTGCATCTCGGCCAAATATTATCCTATTCTAACAAATCATATCACACATCAATAGAAAGTTTATTTATTCAGATTTCAGTATTTTTTTTCCTGACGCTTATGAGAGTTTTTGTGGTCCAGGACGCTGGGCTGATTTTTACAGATTTTTCTTTTATGCCAAATCATTAGGATATTAAGTAAATATCATGTTTCATTAAGATATTTTGTACATTTCCTACCATAAATGTATCAAAACTTTTTGACAAGTAATATGCATTGCTAGAACTTCATTTGGACAACTTTAAAAGCGATTTTCTCAATTTTTGGATTTTTTTTGCACCCTCAGATTCCAGATTTTCAAATAGTTGCATCTCGGACAAATATTGTCCTATCCTAAGAAATCATATCACACATTAATAGAAAGCTTATTTATTCAGATTTCAGACCATTTTTTGATGCTTATGAGTGGTTTTGTGGTCCAGGATGCTGGACCACAAAACCAGTCATAAGTCGCTGGGGTATATTTGTAGCAATAGCCAAAAATACACTGGGTATAGGTCAAAGTTATATATTTTTGTTTTATGCCAAAAATCATTAGGAAATTAAGTAAAGATCATGTTCCATTAAGATATTTTGTAAATTTCCTACCACAAATGTATCAAAACTTAATGTTTGATAAGTAAAATGCATTGCTAGAACTTCATTTGGACAATTTTAAAGGCGATTTTCTCAATATTTAGATTTTTTTTGCACCCTCAGATTACAGATATTCAAATAGTTGTATCTTGGCCAAATACTGTCCTATTATAACAAACCATACATCAATGGAAAGCTTATTTAAATCTTATTTCTGTGGTTCAGGGTCACATGTGTGAAAAAGGCCTACAATAATTCATGTCCCTTTGGAAGACTTGGATTAAACGGTTCCATTCATATGGATTTCTTTTACAATCTTCAACGTCTTGAACCAGTTTTAGGGGAACAAGTCTCTTATTCTTCATTAAAAATATCTTCATTCGTGTTTTGAATATGTGAGGGTGGGTAACTAATGGCAATGTTAATTTCATGAACTAACCCTTTAAGCTTTGAGTGTGTTATTAATATTAGCTAACATAACAGTCCTCAAATGCAAAAACGACATCCTAATTAGTAATGTGCTAAAGTAATGCAGAATGTTGGACGCACCGCATAAGGACTCTGGAAATGTAGTCGTCCAATTTATGATCCACAAAAGCAGGCATCAGAAGCCTGCAGCTCATCTGACGCGAATCCACCACAGTCACCTGAACTACCACAGAAAATGCCATTTTTATATTGCACATATGCTGAATGGTTTCCACAGGATCCCAGATGTGCTAAAATACAAATATAGTATAGTGAATCTGCTCTGTACACAATGCATATTTTTAATATAGTGTCTAATGGTCCTTACGAACAGCCAGGTGGTTATCATCATCGAGGCTGAATGTAACAGAAAGGCAGTGGTCTGATTCTGGAAGGATCTCGCATCTCAGGTCATGCAGCGAGCCAGCATCTACAGAATATGACAAAGCGAGAAGTCAAAAGCTCCATCTTAAATTACGGCAAATGAGTCTGAGAATGAGCTGCCAGTACACCGCCAGCTGAATGCATGAATAAGCTGTATTAATAACCTATGTGGTGGTTGTGGTTACTGAAACAGCTTGCCAGCAGGACGTTGATGGCAGACTGATGGCGAAGGGTATCCAGTAAGGCAGGGACGTGGCTCGGGTGTGTGAAGGGGACTGTGTGAATTAAGGCTCCTTTCCAGGACTCTCGGCCCCATTCGGTCCCAGGGAACACATAGCTGTGGTACTCCGAGGCGGGCAACGGCTGAGAAACATTAAAGACGGTAACCAAGGTAAATAAGACCGAAACAGAGAAGAGCTAATCAATGAATGTCAGCTTCTGCTGACCCAAAATAAACATCTTCCAGCAGCAAAGAATTGACTTTGCACAATTAACGTACAGTAGCTAGTAACGAAGCAAACAAAAAGTTCTGAATATCCCGTAATCTCTCTCTGCAGTATATAATTATCATGGCAAGGCAAACACGGTTGTTTATGTAAAAGTTTGGTGGGTTGAGTTGCAAACAGACCACAACAAACTCAACCCCTTCAGTCCAGCAGATCTTTGAGTTTAGCATTTTGCTGGTCTTCGTGAGAAGTTGAGGTAGAGGCTCCACCTGCTGGGGTTTATCGGCTACAACACCATCTGAGTAATGTTAAAGAGATCCGTTACTTGGCAAATGCACATGATGTGGTTCAAAAACAACTTTTTAAGTGTCTCAATGTATGACGCACCTGCGATTTGGCCCATTTTTGCAATAAAGGAAATAAGCATGGGTAACGGTGGCTGCAGTTTGAGAAGAAAGGTGGCAGGAAGTAATTCTGAGGAGGATTCAGTGAGCGGCTGAAACACTGGAAACCTACAGCACAGAAAAACAACAGGGTTCCCACTCTAAGCCAAATGTCAAATTCCCTGACTTTTCCCTGAGTTTCCCTGACTAAAAAGCTGAATTTCCATGACCTATAATGAACGGATCCATCCATTTGCAAGCTTTATTTACTTGTTCACACGTTTTTAGTAAAAAAAAGACAAAGATAAAAATAAAACTTGCAATTCTGACTTTTCTCAGAACTGTCAGATATAAACTTGATTTCTCAGAATTGCGAGTTTATATCTCACAACTGTGAGAAAAAAAAAATCTGAATTGTGAGTTTGTATCATGCAATTGTGAGAATAAAATAGAGATAAGTCGCAATAATTTTTTTATTTTTTATTCAGTGGTGGAAACAGGCTTCCATAGAGAAAACACACTCACTACTTTTTTTTTGTTTTTACCCGTTAAATGCACTTTTTTTAATTCATGGGTTTAGATGCTCTGAAGAATTTTCTGTTTGTAATCGTTCAAAAAAGTTAATCATTCAGTCATTTCATTTCTTTGCATTTAGTGTTTGCTTTTCTATCATCTACTTTTAACACCCAGTCCTTGAAGTGGTCATTCTGTAGCCAAAGCTCTTGAAATTGACATTTTCCCAGCATAAAAATAGGCAAAACATGTGAAAACGCAATACGGTATAGAAAAATTTAATAAATGATTGGAAACTAAAATTTTAAGCAACAATAAAAAAAATCCCTGATATTCCATGACTTGGACCAAAAAAAATATAAAATTCCCTGACTTTCAATGACTGGAATAGACTTTTTAAAATTCCATGATATTCCAGAAATTCCATGACCTGTGGGAACCCTGAAATAAAGATTTAATCTTGGCTGATAAAATAGGGGTCAGAAAAATCAATAGTGCACAGTTCATTCTTCTCTCTAGAGCTAGACTGGTGTTAAAGGGAAGTGGAACGGGTCAGAAGCCTTCATCTGGGGTCACTTACTACTACACATTTCCTTGTCCGTCTCTACGTGAACCTGCAACCATTGTCTTAGCAGCACAAATCCCTAACCATTAGGCAATATTTACAATTTCTGACAACATCTGGTATGAAACGCTCCACTACTCACCCGAAAGAGTCGACCTGAGGTGGAGAAGAGATCAGCGACTGCATCTGTAGCCTGTGTGGGGCATCACTGCTTCCAACTGTTACCAGAGCAATTTGGCCACCACTAACCTCACCTATATTCAATTCAACATCCATAAGAGTATAAGGCTTTTACACAGGTATCATAAGAGCATCGTGGAAATTATTAAAGAAGCTATAAACTTACATATGAATACTGATCAGGGTTTTTATAGTTAACCATTGAAAACAATTGTTACTTGAAATATGCATTTATTTGATCCAAAAGTGTGAAATATTTTTACCATTTAAAAGAACGGTTTTCAATTTTAATACATTTTAAAATGTAATTTATTTCTGTGATCAATGCTGAATTTTCAGCATCATAACCCCAGTCTTCAGTGTCACATGATCCCTCAGAAATTATTCTAATATGCTGATTTGCTGCTCAACAAACATTTCTGATTATCAATGTTGAAAACAGTGAAGTCATTTTTTTTTCTGGATTCTTTGATATATAGAAAGATCCAAAGATCAGCATTTATCTGGAAAAAAAAAAGCTTTTGTAACATTATACAATATACCATTCAAAAGTTTGGAGTGATGATAAAGACATTTATAAATGGTACAAAAGATTCTATTTCAGATAAATGCTGTTCATCTGAACCTTCTGTTCAAAGAAACCTGAAAAGAAAAAAAAAAAAGACAAAAAAAAAACCCTACTCAGCCGTTTTCAACATCATAATAGTTTGAGCAGCAAATCAGAATATAAGAATGATTTCTGAAGGATCATGTGACTGGAGTAATGATGCAAAAAAAAAAAAACAGCTTTGAAATCACAGGAATAAATTACATTTTAAAATGCATTAAAATAGAAAACTTATTTTAAATATATTTAAACATCTCACCATTCAAAAACATTTGACTGGTAATGTGTATTTTAAAATGAAAAAAATAAAATAAATAAAAACGATAATAGTTTCTTAGTGATACTACAATAACACTGATACTGACACTACTGGGTATTTTTTTAATTATATCTAATTCAGTGGTTCTCAAACACATTCCTGGAGCCCCCCCAACACTGTACATTTTGCATCTCTCCTTTGTCTGACACACCCATTTCACGTCTTGGAGTCTCTACTAATGAGATGATTATCTGAATCAGGTGTGTTTGATTAAGGGGACATGGAAAACATGCAGTGTTGGGGGGGCTCCAGGAACTTGGTTGAGAACCACTAATCTAATTGGACTGATTTGAACAGTGTTGTTAACTAAATTTAAAATAAACTTAATTGTTTTGGTTAACTGAACTCAAGCAAAAAAAAAAAAAAAAAAAGGGGATGAAAAATGTAAAAAAAAAAAAAAAAAAAAAACACACACACACACACACACACACACACACACACACCCCAACACCAACCGCACACTAATAAAACAAAGCAAAAGCATGCACAAACAACCAAACAAATAAACTTAACCTTAATAATTTAAATGTTATTAAAATAAAAAAAGCCAATTTAAAGCACATATGAACTGCATCATATATAAACTAAAATAACACTAAAACTAAAACAAAAAAACAAAACAAAAATGTAAACATTAAAATGACAAAAAGCAACACAAAAAGCTTAAAAAAAAAAAAAAAAATCCAAAAATGTATGAATTTTATAATATATAAAAATTAAAGATACCGTTTTAATACCTGTGCTTGACAACCCCATGAGAACATCTAAAGGACTAATGTAGTACTTGACTGTCATTGGAGTTCCTGAGGAAGGAGACATTAGAATGCAGTTTAATATATTGCATAAAACATGTGGCTCACTCGCATTTTTCCCCTTGCGTACCCTCTTTGCCTGCCTGGACGTTTCCAATCCTGCCGTTCATAATGAGGTCAACGTGAAGGTCACTTTCTCTCAAAGACCTAGAAGAGACGTTAATTGCATTATACCACAATAGACTTTCATCTTGAGAAACACGTGAAGTGTTGTCTAGTTTTCCACACCGTGGTAAATGGGATATTTTGACGAGATCGGTCTCCAGGTGCCGAAGAGAGGTGTAGATTTTAATCTTGACATCACTGCCAAAGCACACTCAAAATTAGACAAACACACTGTAGTATAAATTATGTTAAAATCAGAAACCAGAAAGAAATACTTGTCTCCCGGGATGTTGTAAAAAGAAGCAAGGTCGTCCAACTTTAGAGAGAACTCTTGAAATTTCTTCATCCTGTGGGATTTGCGATAAGCATTTTTACTCAAACACTCATTTTTCTCAAAACATATTTATTTTAAAAATAAAGAACATTTCTATTCACCTTAACAACTGAAGGAGCGATGGGCTGGACTACAAACAAAACCAAAACACATTAATGCATCTCACAGAATCTTTTTTACAAACTTATTAGCACATCGTCTCACCACAGGAGCTTCGCCATGATGGGCCACCCTCACATCTTCCACTTGTCCCCCCGACAGCAGCACCACCTCGATGTAAAACAGGTCTGCTGTCAGGTAACACACCGTCTCTGTGGGACTCATATGTGACCCCAATCTACAAAAAACAAACAAAAAAAAAAAAAACAGGAGTCTGTCAGCTTAAATAACAAGAACCAGCTGCACAAAGAGTTTTAAGGAACAGCGATGAAATCTGAAACTCATCCAAGGTTTTAAAATATTGGCAGAGTATTAAATTGTGAGGAATGCAAACAAGGATGTCTATGTCAGTACCAGTGTTGGGGAAAGTTACTTTTAAAAGTAATGCATTGCAACAATGGTTCTCAAACCTTCTATACCAAAATATTTGGCTCTCCAAGTACCACCATAAAAAACAGTAGCATAGTAGGCCTTACTATTCAACTACAGCTCTGCACAGCTCAAAAACAAGGCAGTTTTGTTCCTAATAAGAATGTTTATTGTTGTTAGCCACTTTAACACTGTAAATACACAGTTTGAACATTAACACTGCACAGTGCTTACAAACAGATAAAAAAATAAATAAAATAAAAACATGCAATTATTAAATAATGTGTTGTAACTAAAAGTTAAATAAAAAGTCTTGAAAAAAGTAATCTGATTACATAACTCGCATTACTTGTAGTGCGTTACCCCCAACACTGGTCAGTACACAGTTTGGAGGGGGAAAAAAAAAAAAAAAAAAAAAAAAACAAATCTAATAGAGAAACTTCAGATGAACTTAAAGCCGCAATCTGTATGCCGCTAGTGGCAACATGCAGAATTGCTAAAATATTGACTGTATTCAAACAGGTTTCTTGAATAATCCCTACTTTTTCCATTAGTTGTAAATTAGTTGAGTGTATTGTGACATACATCCGACTGTTTGTTGTTCAGTTGTTTTTTTTTATGCCATGCAAGCTTCTGTGGAAATTTTTGGGTGAGACAAATAAAATGCATGGTCATTTCTATTACTTTTTGTTTAAAAAAAAAAAAAAAAAAAAAAAAAAAAAATTCCTTCCAAAGTTACACCAGAATTAAACATAGTATTGAAAAGACACAAAATATAGGGATGAGATCTTTAATCCATCCATTGTTGAATAGTTATTAAAATTAAAAAAAAAAAAAAAACACACAACACTAAATCATGCATGGATGAAGCACTGACAAAAAGTTCAATAACATGCATTTAAAAATACAGATAAATTTCCATTTCATGGCGACTTTAAGAAAACAATGTTTTCTCTGCTGGTTATCTTATATCTTATATTATATGTTGCAATATGAGTGCAATTTCTGCGTGTAGGAAAAGCTCAAACCCTCTTTGTTGGGCGATCATCTCTAGTTTGGACACCATTGCTTTCAAGGAGGACACTACGGACAAAACACAAACCACCAAGAAATATGAAAAACAGTATAAGACATTTTTTATTCCCCAGACCCATGTAAGGCGAGTTTAATTCAAGGACATCCTCACCGCTGAGCGCCTCGTTGATCTTCTGAAGACATTTAGCGATCGGCTCACAAACCCTGCCGTCTCCTTTTGTTTTTTCCTACGAAGAAAAATATCCCTCACCTTTGTGCTTCACCGCAGCAATACTGCGAAATGTTGTAAATACTGGAAAAAAGCCTCAAGGAATGACATTCTGGGCAAAAATATAACCCCCGAGCATATCCTGCAGTGACTTTCCAACCGACACAGACCATTATGCACCTTACAGCTGCTCAGAGAAACTCAGATTTAATCATCGTTCTGGAGAGCGACCTGCTGTTTGCATATTATTTTGGCACTGATTTATGCAATCCACAACAGTCTTAAGCTCCACATCTGGGATAGATTTGGAAGGTTGTGCACGCACATAATGGCTAAAATCTGATGCTGATGTCTGTGAGACCCAAGTTTGGATACTAATGCGCAATTATTGACCTAGCCTTGACCTCTTCCACATGACATCACCCTGCCTTAACCCACATGTGCACATATGATTCTATATGGCTTGATGTGTAATGTGAATTTAAGTAGTATAAACAATGTCTGTCATCATTTACTCATCCACATGTCATTGTAAACCTGTAAGATAGTCCTCTTGTGGAAAAATAAATAAATAAATAAATAAATAAATAAATAAAAAAAGTCAAAGCTGCTGGCTGATGATTCAAGCCCCAAAATAGTCTAATAATGTTTTACAACTTAAATTTCAATATGTGCTTTACACCAAGGCTTCAAAAGAGAGATTTTTTATTTTTTATTTTTTTAGACATTTGTCACCTTGGACCACAAAACCAATCTTAAGTAGCACAGATATATTTGTAGCAATAGACAAAAATACAAAAAAAAATAAAAAAAAGCTGCTGGCTGATGATTCAAGCACCAAATAGTCTAATAATGTTTTACAACTTAAATTTCAATGTTCTTTACAATAAGGCTTCAAAAGAGAGATGTTTAACATTTGGATATTATGGAGCTTGATGATAAATCGCCAGGTACTAATATATCCAAAGCGTGCATCACATATTATAGAAACATCCACCTGGAAAGCAAAACAAGCTGACTGCCAGCTATTTTTACCAGGTTTGTACCAAGTACTAACACACTAAAATTATATTGTGATACTGAATGACCAACATCAGTATGCACCTCATTAATATAACATACTATACAGGCGAGCATATGAGCCTAGAATATGAGTGTAACATGCTAAATTGCACAGTAAGAATGCAGTGATATTGGAAGACCACATTTAGTATATGCAATAAAATGTAAATGCAAGGAAATAAAACCAGAATACAAACTACAATAAAACATGCAATTTAATGTGTTGTGTTCATATTCTGGACTTATCTCCTTGCCTGAATGCTGCACGCATCATCAATAAGGCGCATACTGAATTTGATCTGTTAATATCACCGCCACAGAAAAAAAAAATAAATAAATAAATAAAATAACTCACAATCTTGAGATATAAACTTGCAGTTCTGAGAAGAAAAGTCAGAACTGTGAGAGATAAAAACACAAATGCAAGATAAAAAGTCACAACTGCCCTTTCATTTTTAGAGAGCGTTTTCACAATGAGTCATCAATCAGCCATATTGGCAGCACAGAACGTAAACAATGCCGCTGAACTGAACGCACCTCAATTTTTGCTGATTATTCCTGCTGAAAAGATCAATTATTGTCATGTTTGGGGCTTTAGGAATCGGTCAGACTGGGAAAAACATTTAGAGTACTATAAACTGCCAAAACCTTACAACAAAATCAAGGAGAAGCAAAAATCTGAGGAACAAAAGGAATTTGTGGTTGGCCAAACTGAATTGGGATTTCAGTGCAAGAATCTTGACAACATTTGTGTTTGTTCTTATTTCCGGTCAGGTAGGCGAAATATTAGGCCAATATCTTAATACTGCTCGTACATATCTTTACCACCCATTAACTTTAGTTGTTTTAAAATGCTGTGCCCTCTCCTGCTTACTAAGTCCTTCTCTATAGAATTTAGCAGTTTCCACACTGTTTTTCCATGGTTTTAAACTAGCAGAACAACGTATTCAGTAGTACATTAACTGTGCAATCCATGCTGTTGTTTACACCAAGTATAGGCAATATGGCTGCGCATCTGAGTTAACTGACCAAATTGTGACATAAGTGCAAAACCTCTATTGATGGTTTGCTCTCCATGTCTCTATATCAGCCACATGATTGAAAACTATGAATTGAAAAGAGCAGCAGTCTGTCGACATGAGTGTTGACATGAGAGTGAATTAATTACTGAGTTTTCATTTTTGGATTCACCATTTCTCAAAGGCAATTTTCTTACCATACATCTCCGGACCAGCTGAAGAGTCTCATTCCAAGATTTGTCAGCATATTTGGACTTCAAGTCAGACATTAAAGTCTTGGTCTTCATACTTACAGGGCCTATAGAGGTGACAGACCAGAAAACATCTACTGTTTTTTTTTTTACCCTGGAGCACAAAACCAGTCTCAAGTAGCACAGGTATATTTGTAGCAATAGCCAAATACACATTGTATGGGTGAAAATGATTGATTTTTCTTTTATGCCAAAAATCATTCAAATATTAGGTAAAGATCATGTTCCATAAATACATTTTGTAAATTTCCTACTGTACCAAAAAAATACATTTTAAATTAGTAATATGCATTGCTAAGAACTTTAAAGAAAAGGTGATTTTCTCAATATTTCAATTTTTTTTGCACCCTCATTTTTCTTTGCTCCAGATTTTTAAATAGTTGTATATCAGCCAAATATTGTCTTATCCTAACAAACCATACATCACTGGAAAGCTTTATTCAGCTTTCAGATGGTGTATAAATCTTAATTTAAAACAAAAACATCCTGGGTCACATATTATTGTATCCACCTAATTTTTAAAGTAAGAGTAGATGTGGCCATTTGTAATTTGAATGTGCATGACTTTTGGTGTCACTAGCTACCAGTTATTTTACCTGTTCAAAAACATTATTTTATGCTGCTTAATATTGCAAATTGGTGTTTCTTCGTGGTATATTAAATTACCATAATCAAACACACTGGTTTGTAGCACAAAATTGTTTTTGAAGGTTTAGTTCACTTTGTTATTCTAGCTAGCACAGAACTTATTTCCCACATTGTAAAATAAGGTGGATACCCAATGTAGCCAACTTAGCAATTTTATTGCTAAATTTAGCAACTTTTCAGACTACCCTAGCAACAACTTCCAAAAGTGCCTAACAACGAATTAACATTTTTAATTTCTTTGGAAACTTTTAGCAATTTCATAAGTGATTCAAATAATAAAAAGGCACATTTTCCATCAATTACACAAAAAGAGGAAACCAAAGATGCTTAGTTAGCTGCGATTTGTAATTGTTTAATTTAATAATAATAATAATAATAATAATAATAATAATAATAATAATAATAATAATAATTATTAGTTAATTTAGGATACACATTTGTTAGTAGCTTGTACTTGCGATAGTTGATCAGAAAAAGGTAAAGTTTAAAAGTTTTAGTTATCTGTTGTAACCCTGTAACCCGAAAACAAAATATAATGCGGACTTTAAAATGCAGGTAATAAAACCTGTGAAAAATCAATAGGCTACAGAAAAATTCTTATTATCATAGTAGATTGTGATTTTTACAGACTTTTTTTTTTTTTTTTTTTTATAAAAGAGTATAGCACACTAACTAACTACTACACACTGCTTAAAATGTTCAGAATGTATACACTACCAGTCAAAAGCTTTTGAACAGTAAGATAGTCAATGTTTTTTAAAGTCTTCTCTTCTGCTCACCAAGTCTGCATTTATTCGATCCAAGATACAGCAAAAGCAGTAATACTGTGAAATATTTTTACCATTTAAAATAACCGTTTTCTATTTGAATATATTTTAAAACTTAATTTATTCCGGTGATCAAAACTGAATATTCAGCATCATTACTCCAGTTTTCAGTGTCACATGATCCTTCAGAAATCATTCTAATATGCTGATTTTCTGCTCGAGAAACATTTTGTTATTATTATAATAACAGTGGAGTACTTTTTTCCCCCCAGGATTCTTTGATTAACAGAAAGACTAACATTTATCTGAAATAAAAAGCTTGTGTAACATTATACACTATACTATTCAAAAGCTTGGAGTATATATATTGTATATATTTTTTGGAAATAAATTATAGAAATTAATTTTATTTTAATTTTATTTTAAATTGACCAAAAGTGATGATAAGAGACACTTATAATGTTACAAAGAATTATACATTGTTCTGAACTTTCCATTCATCAAAGAAACCTGAAAAACTAAAGTAATGATGTTACAAATTACACTTTAAAATGTATTCAAAGAGAAAGCATTTATTTTCAATAGTAAAAATATTGAACAATATTACTGCTTTTGCTGTAATTTGGTTTAAATAAATGCAGTCTTGGTGAGTAGATGAGACTATGTTTATTTATTTATATTTATATACATTTATATAACAAACAAAAAACATTAATCTAGTGTATAAATACACGTTTTGCTGAGATTTGATGCACACTGCAAAAAAGAGAGAGAGAAAAAAAGCTTTTCTTATTTTCTTACTTAGATTTTTTTGTCTTGTTTCCATCCAAAACATCAAAAAAAAATATTTTCTAGACAAGTAAAAATTATGGTCTTGTTTTCAGAAAAAAGAAGTTAAAATTAAGTGAGTTTTTCCTTAAAACAAGCAAAATTATCTGCCAAAGGGGTAAGCAAAATACCATTTCAAGCAGAAAGCTACATTAATTTGCTTACTCCATTGGCAGATAATTTGACTTGTTTCAAGCAAAAACTCACTTAATATTAACATTTTCTCTGAAAACAAGACCATAATTTTGCCTTGTCTATAAAATCCTTCTTGATTTAAGAATTAGATATTTTAGCTGAAAATAAGAGAAAAAAAATGAACGCCTTTTTTTTTTTGCAGTACAGTGACAAGTTTCATTGCGATTTAGCAACAAATCGCCATTTATTTAGCAACTTCCCTTGAAAATTAGTTGGAAACACTATGGACACCTGATTAAAAAAAAAAAAAAACATATCTTAGGTATGTTAGGGTGAGACACTGCAGGTGAAGTGTGTAAAAAATTAACTAGTACTTATCACCTAACTTACCCAGTTGATTGATTACATTGATAATTGCAAACATTTTTTGTATTACAAGTTTTCTAAAATGTTAGGTTTAAATATGCAAATGAGGCATTGTTTATTGAAACATGCAGTAATTTGCTAATATTTCTAGTATAAAAATCTAAACAATGGATGAAGTCAGTTTCAAAATTCTTGTTTAATTTTTGGCATATTAAGAGTCAAATGTTTTTACGGAGGGAATTTTGAGTGTGCCATTTTGTCACTCCATAATTTAGAAAATACGTAGAACAAAAAAATCTGTGTTTTTTTACAATTTTGGGGGGAATAAAATGTTGCATATAATCAAGCAAATTATATATGAACAAATCCCTCTGTAAAAACCTTCAGGGTATAGACAGGAATACAAATGCAAAGTTTGGTGTGTAAGTGCTACTGAAGTGGAGATTTATGGTGCAGTGTAGCAGAAAACAAAACTCATTTTGAGAAAACAGCCTTTGAAAATATGTATTGTAGTTGAAATCTGTTGACACAAATAGATAAAGTGCTATAAAATAAACACTTAACAGTGTCTATTTGTATGTTTGCATTCCACTAGTGTGAAAACACACTTTATGAAAAACCAAAAAGCCCAAAATCTCAAATTTGATAGTGACTGAACAAAACAGTTTTTGCCTGCAGTGGCTCCCCTTAAAGGAACACACTTTTTGAAAATAGGCTCATTTTCCAACTCCCCTAGAGTTAAACAGATGAATTTTACCGTTTTTGAGTCCATTCAGCCAATCTCCGGGTCTGGCGGAAGCACTATTAGCATAGCTTAGCATAAATCACTAAATCTGATTAGACCCTTAACATCTTGCTCCAAAATGACCAAAGATTTTCGATATTTTTCCTACTTTTCATTTTCTGTTGGTCTTAGCACACAATGCAACTACAGAAGAGTCAAGTTTTAAATAGGAAAAGTATCGAAAATCTTTGGTAATTTTTGAGCAAGATGCTAATGGTCTAATCAGATTCAATGATTTATGCTAATCTATGCTAAAAAACGGCAGACCCATGGTGTCAAAAACGGTAAAACTCATCTGTTTAACTCTTGGGGAGTTGTGAAATGAGTATATTTTCAAAAAAGTGGAGTGTTCCTTTAAACTAGATATCTTTTACAAGATTAAACAAACATTTCTGTGGGCACAAATATGAGATGTCAATTTACCGCGTTCGTTCTTGGACTCCATTTCAGCCGCTTGTTAATTACTTTTAGACCGCTGCTCCAGAGGTTTGTCTCCAGATTAATAACACATATCCTCGAGATAAAGCTATAAACACGAACAGCTAAACTTCAGAAAGACTTTCTAGTAATCTGAGACCTGCTAATTAAGACTCTAATCAGCTCTAGCTACGTGAATCTGGAGGCGGGGGGTGAGGAAGGGGGAACCGCGTGCGCATGCGCAGACTTTGGTGCGCTTCCCTGCATGGAAAACTGAAGCGGATCCATGTGACCCGCCTATCGGGATCATCATCAGCGCTACACACCCATGAGCTCTGACTGCTGCCACACCAAAGATCACCACAACCGGCTTCACTCGCGGTCAGTACATACGGAAGTGCAGTTTGAGGGTGTTCATTCGGTCCCGATCTGATGACATTGTTCGGGATGTGGAGGTTGCAGTAACGGGAGACACAGACAGAGAGATCAGGGAAGAGAGGAATCTCCCCTTCCCAAGAGTCCTTGTGTCTCTGGATTACCTTTAGCTGAACGAGCAGACACAAAGGTAGGATCCAGCATAGCTGTCGAGGCAAATATACAACCGATTTCGTTATGAATATTGTGTTTGTTGTTATATTAAATTCAGACCGGGTGCTAAAATGAAAGCTAATGAACATATGAGTGTGTGTGCGCGCGTCCGTGTGTGTGATGATGGCTAGCTGGACAGCTAGTGTGTGTGTGTGTGTGTGTGTGTGTGTGTGTGTGTGTGTGTGTGTGTCTGTCTGTCTGTGTGAGAGCAGACACTATAAATGACCCTTACAAAAAGTACTGATACCATAGTAACAGATGCTAATATCATGGTATACACAATGGTACTGAATGAATCCAATAGTATGTCACTCTCAAAGCATAGCATAAAATCATTATTGTACATATTCAAAAGAACCATTAGATATGTCCCTAAAAACATGTACCATGACTCATGGGGTGAAATCACAGGCATCATATCATATCTCCCACGTCTTTATATCTGTACTGTAGGCTACTGAAGCCTGCAGACTGTAGCTGTCTGAATGTGAAAGCTGGCTGTTGTTGTGTTCAGCAGACCCAGCCCTGGCCTCTCGCTGTCTATGCACACACATACATATACATACATACATGCATATATAATGTGCTCATGTGTACTAATGTACATGCACATACTCATTGCACCCGTTATGAATCATTCATTCTGATCAGTACTAATATTCTAGATTTCTCTCGGTTGGGCTTCATCACTTTCTATTCATTGTAGAACTGATGCTTCTTGAACTTTAAAACAACACAAATGCATCTAAAAGATGGTACTGGATGTTGTTTGTAACCTGAGGATCCAGCTTAAGGATGTGTTTTGTTGCTGTTGACTCGTCAGCCGTCAGTCACTTGTTGTAACCCCACCCAGACCTGTTATTTTAGTATTATTTATACACTTTTACAGCATTTATTGATGTATATTTAGTATTTATTTCATTTCAAGTTTTAGTCATTTTGCTTTTGTCATTGTTAGTAGTCTTTTATAGAAAATACCAATATTTCTGTTTCATATTAGTACTTAAATGTATTTTGAGTTGAATTGAGTTAGCTGCCAAGGCACCATGTTTTCATTTTCATTTTAAGTTTATTTTAGGTTTTAGTAATTTTACTATATGCTTTTGTTGTTTTTGTTATTTTTATACTCCTATTTGTTTCTATTATTTATTTTCTTTTTTATGTTATTATATTATTATTTTTAATAATTAGTACATCAGTTTGAACTTATTTTATTTTGGTAACATTTTTAATTTTAATTTTAGTTTCAGTTTTAATAATTTTGTTATGCAAATTTCTGTTTTATGTTATGAAAAATACTTTTTTTTTTTACTAATTAGTGCTTCAACTTATTTTCTTAGTTATTTACTTATTTTCAGTTTCTAGTGTAATTTTAGTTTGAGTAATTTAGTTGTGTGCTTTTGTGTTTTCATTTTTAAAATATTTCTATTTTATATTGAAGGAAAATTATTATATTTCTGTTTTTTATATTGCCGTTTTAGTAATTAGTACTTCAACTTACTTTATAATTTTAGTTTAAGTTTGAGTAATTTAGTTGTGTGCTTTTGTATTTGCGTGTTTTTTGTATGAAAGAAAAATAATATTTCTATTTTCAATTTCTTATATCTCAGTTTTAGTAATTAGTACTTCAACTGCAACTTTTTTTTTGGGTAACATTTTAGTTGACGTTTTAGTAATTTTGTTATGCAATTCGGACATTTTTTATTTATTGCTTAAATTTGTGTTTTTATATTATGATTTTTTTTCGCTGTATTTCAGTTTTAGTAATTAGTGCTTCAACTTATTTTCAGTTGTGTACTTATTTTACATTTTCAGTTTAATTTTAGTTTGAGTAATTTATTGTGTGCTTTTGTATTTTTATGTTTAAAATATTTCGATTTTTATATTAAAGGAAAATGATATTTGTGTTTTTTATATTGCAGTTTTAGGAACTAGTACTTCAAATTATTTTCAAATTTTTAGTTTAATTTTAGTTTAAGTTTGAATAATTTAGATGTGCTTTTGTATTTGTATTTTTTATATATCTATTTTTATATGAAAGAAAAATAATATTTCTATTTCTTATATCTCAGTTTTAGTAATTCAACTTGAACTTATTTTGGTAACATTTCTAATTTTCATTTGCGTTTTAGTTTAAGTTTTTGTTATATTGTTATTCATTGTTTAAATTTGTGTTTTTATATTATGAAAAATAGTTTTTCTTTTCTTATATTTCAGTTTTAGTAATTAGTGCTTCAACGTATTTTCAGTTGTGTACTTATTTTTAATTTTCAGTTTAATTTTAGTTCAAGTTTTTATTATTTAACTTCTTTTTTTATATTATAGAAAAATAATATTTCTCTTTCTTCTATTTCAGTTTTAGTAATATTAGTACTTCAACTTACTTTGTTAGTTGCCAAGGCAAGTTTTCAAATAGCTTTATTTCAATTAACAAAATCAATATTTACTAGTTTTGGTGTTAATTAACAATGACAACACTGACCCAGATGTGACAGAAATGCTTATGCAAATGCGTAGGGAGTTTATCTGTCATTGTTAATGCCTCTTTTTAATGGGTTGACTGTGAGAGAGTTGGGTTAGTCAAGAGAACATAAATGAGTTGTTTTAAGTGAAACGTCAATACAAAATGACGCAGTAAACCACTTCAGTACTTCTGGGAAATACTGGGAAAATAGTTTCCCCAGTAACTGCTTCAGACAGGACATTTAATTTAAAAGCAGGATTTCGCTTGCTTTATGTGATGACTTTGAATGTGAACCTTATTTCTTCATCTCCTCCAGGTACAAACAGGCAGTACATGATCTTCTCTGGAGCAAACTCCTGCCCTGACCCCTCACTTCAGTGACCTTCAGCATCTTCACAGCCTCCAGACCCACAAACCTCACAGCTCTCCTCACAGTCCTGCCCCATAGCAACCGTTACCATGGCAGCAGCCAAGCCGAAAGGCCAGAACTCACTGGCTCTCCACAAGGTGATCATGGTTGGGAGCGGCGGCGTGGGAAAGTCCGCTTTAACTTTGCAGTTCATGTACGATGAGGTGAGGATGCCTTTCACACAATTAGTAAAATGATTTTTCCCTACAAAGATCATGTGATGATTATTGTTATGAATCATCACTCAGTTTTGTAGTTTGTCCTTCTGGAAAATACTAGCTGATTTTATACAGTTTATAACTGGTCCAGATGGAAATGTGGTCTGGTTTTGACCAAAAACATTGACCTTTGCAATTTGAATAAGCCTGAATGAAGCAGGTAGACTTCCTGCAACAAAGCTTGCATATTCCTAGTTAGTTTGACAACAGTATTTGGGATGTAATTAATCCATCAACATTTTTTTTCTTGTTTTAGAAAGTCGATTGATTTTATCAATGTAAATGTCAAATTTCCAGTATTTTTACCATAATTTTGATAAAGCTGCATGTTTTAAAAAAGAAACTGGGAGAAGTGATATTAAATTAAACACAGTTCAGTTTGTGACTTCAGGGGTTTCAAGAACTATATTTTTATGATGTTATAATCAGGGTTATTATAGTTAATAAAAACTGAAACTGAAACAAAATCCATTAAAAAACGGTTGGTATATATGTCATAAGGGTCCATTTTTCGAAATTGAGATTTATGCATCATCTGAAAGCTGTCAAAAAAAAGTTGATCCATTGATATATGTTTTGTTATGATATGACAATATTTGGCCGAGATACAACTATTTGAAAATCTGGAATCTGAGGGTGTGGAAAAATTAAAATATTGAGAAAATCACCTTTAAAGTTGTCCAAATGAAGTTCTTAGTGATGCATATTACTATTCAAAAATTAAGTTTTGATATATTTACGGTAGGAAATATACAAAATATCTTCATGGAATATGATCTTTACTTAATATCCTAATCATTTTTGGCAATAATTTAGACCCATACAATTTATTTTGTCTATTGCTACAAATATATCCCAGTGACTTATGACTGGTTTTGTGGTCCAGGGTCACATATATAAAAAAAAAATTATATTTAAACTACTCATACTCATAATTCATTTTCATGTAATCAAACTTGATGTACCAAAACAAATAAAAATGATACATAAACTAGTAAAAGTGACAAAGACACAACAAAATGACTAAAACTTTAACATTAATATAGAAAATATAAAAATAAAAACTAATTATACTAAAAACTAAAAGGCATTCCAATAATACTAAAATAACACTAATTATAATGTATAAGACATAAATCATATGGTTTTTTTTTTTGGTTTTTTTTTTATTTAGATTTTAATATACTATGTGACCCGGGAGCACAAAACCTTAAATTAGTTCACTTTCAGAACAAAAATGTACAGATAATGTACTCACCCCCTCGTCATCTAAGATGTTCATGTCTTTCTTTCTTCAGTCGTAAAGAAATTCTGTTTTTTGAGGAAAACATTTCAGGATTTCTCTACATATAATGGACTTTCTATGGTGCCCCTAAGTTTGAACTTCCAAAATGCAAGTTAAATGCAGCTTCAGATGGTTCTAATGGATCCCAGTTGAGGAAGAAGGGTCTTATCTAGTGAAACGATCTGTTATTTTCTAAACAAATTGACAATTTACATACTTTTTAACCTCAAATGCTTGTCTTGTCTCGTCTCTGCAAAGAATATCAAATGCCCTTTACAAAAAACTTTTTTGAATTAATTTTGAAGTTGAAGTTTCATGAAGATACTTTGTAAATTTCCTACTGTAAATATATCAAAACTTAATTTTTTATACAAGTAATGTGCACTGCTAAGAACTTCATTTGGACAACTTTAAAGGTGATTTTCTCAATATTTAGATTTTCTCCTGATTTTCAAATAGTTGTATCTCAGCCAAATATTGTCCTAAACCATACATCAATAGAAAGCTTATTTATTCAGCTTTCAGATGATGTATAAATCTCAATTTTGAAAAATTGACCCTTATTCCTCCGTGGAAGCTTGCTGAGGCCCATTCAGCATATGTCAGTCAATATTTGTCCACATGTAAACACTTTATGCATCTCCCACCTTCTTTTTTCAGTTTGTGGAAGACTACGAGCCCACAAAAGCTGACAGCTACAGGAAGAAGGTGGTTCTGGATGGCGAGGAGGTCCAGATAGATATTCTGGATACGGCCGGTCAGGAGGATTATGCGGCTATCCGAGATAACTACTTCCGCAGCGGCGAGGGGTTCCTCTGCGTCTTCTCCATCACCGAATTAGAATCTTTTGCAGCGACTGCTGATTTCAGGTGATTTACAGCTCTGAGCTTCTTTAAAAGAGCTCTATTGATTTTAGACTTAAACGCTTGCTCTTTAAATGATGATCTTGTTTATGTCTTGATCTTTTTTGTCTGATTGTATTAGGGTTGGGCCACTAGTTTATCTTTATTAGTTTTCTTGTTTGTGAGGCTTTTACTAGATGCTCAGCTAAAGTTGAAATGTAAAAACATTCAAATACAAAACAAGGCATTCTTGATTTATTTTTCGAGCTGAATGTGACGCATAAACACTTATTGATACTCTTCCACTCAGAGAGCAGATTCTGCGGGTGAAGGAAGATGAGAACGTCCCCTTCCTGTTGGTGGGAAATAAGTCGGATCTGGAGGACAGGAGACAGGTGAGCGCCGATGAGGCCAAAGCCAGAGCGGATCAGTGGGGCGTGTGTTACGTGGAGACATCTGCCAAAACCCGCGCCAACGTAGACAAGGTGAGTACTACAAAACCTGAAATTGATCGTTATTGTGTACATGTTATTGACACTACATCTTGTGCACTCAAAATTTTTCATAAGGATGCAATCTTACTTTTTGGGCTACGATTGCTATATATTGCTATACACCCAAAATGAAAGCTTGCTGAAAATGTGCTCACCCTCAGCACAACCTCAGATGTAGATGAGTTTGTTTCTTCATTAGATTTGAGGAAAATGTGTCATTCCATCACTGCCGCATCAATGGATCCTCTGCAGTGAATGGGTGCCGTCAGAATGAGAGTCCAAACAGCTGATAAAAACATCACAGTGATCCACAAGTAATCCACAGCACTCCAGTCCATCGTTTAACATCTTGAGAAGACAAAAGCTGCAACAAATCCATCATCAAGACGTCTATATAATCCATAATAACACTTCCTCCAGTGACAGATAGATCTGAAATGAATCAGGAGAGAAATCTGCACAGATCAAACACAAGTTTGCAAGCCAAAACAGCTCTAAACACATATCTGGATTTTGATGTGAGAGACAACAGGAGATGGACTTTTTTCACTGTAGGAAGTGTTATGGATTATAGACTCATATTTTAGTCTTAATGATGTTTCAGCTTTTGTCTTCTCAAGATGTTAACTGATGGACTGGAGTGGTGTGGATTACTTATGGATTATTGTGATGTTTTTATCAGCTGTTTGGACTGGATCAGAGGATCCATTGGTGAGCAAGTGATGAAATGACTCATTTCTACAAATCTGATGAAGAAACAAACTCATCTACATCTTGGCCTGAAGATGAGGACATTTTCATCAAATGCACAGTATTTTAAGCTAAAAAAATGGCCTCTCTAATGTTTCAAAGTCTAGACTTGTTCTGATACATTATGGATGTAAATGAGTATTTAATGTTGAATTCAAATTAAAGGATTAGTTCACTTTCAGAACAAAAATGTACAGATTAGGGATGTAACGGTATGAAATGTTCTCATCACGATTATAGTGACAAAAATGATCACGGTTATCAGTATTATCACAATATTGTTAAAATGTTCTGGAAATGTTTGTAAAAAAGTACTAACACATAAATTGTTTCACCAAGTTTTATATTTAAAATCACTAAACAACATAAAATGACTTCTGTTTGCACAAACACTAAAACAATAACATTACCAATGAGATTTTAAATTACAACATGACTGACAACAGTTCTCTTCAACAGTTATCTAATAACATGTTCGAAATGTTCAAATAAAGCTTTGAAAAGGTTCTATAAAATGCTAAACCTCACATTTCAGCCTTTAAATAAAGAAAATGGTTGTCAAATCAATAAATGGTTATATGTATTTTATCTAAATAATTCTAGATGTATTATCTCAATTGTTTAAATGTGTAGAATCCTTGTTTTTCATCAAAAGTTCAGTTGACAGCAGGACAAGCAAATTCGGTCCGTTTTAGCTAGACAAAAACTGCAAACAGGCTGAATGTAATTGTAAGTCAATGTAAATCCACTCTCTGCCACTAGGCGGCACTCAAGGAACAGCAAAGTTACAGCTGTTTTCGTAAACTCCGTGGACAAAGCAGCATTGCGATTAAGAACACTACTTTATTAGGCATTACATGGAATGAAGATCAAAACACAGTGTCATTGAATCTTTTCTGAAGACAGTCAGAACCATCAGAGGCACATTCATATAATTAATTAATTTATATATTCATTTGTATATTTCCTCAGCACCCTTTTAAAACCTCCCAGCTTTCTGTCATGCTTTCATTCAAAACGAAACTACTCTGCGTGCTCTGCGCACATCAGACTGTTATTTAAACTTTGCTTTACGCTGCACAGTATATATTTATCATAAGTTGTTCAAATCATGGTAATCAAATACGGTTTTAATGATAATTAAAATATGAAACGATACTAACCGTGGAGAATTATTATCATGATTTATTGTCAAATCGGTTATCGTTACATCCCTAGTACAGATTATGGACTCACCCCCTTGTCATCCAAGATGTTCATGTCTTTCTTTCTTCAGTCGTAAAGAAATGTATGTTTTTTTGAGGAAAACATTTCAAGATTTCTCTCCATATAATGGATATGAATGGTGACCCAAAGTTTGAACTTCCAAAATGCAGCTTCAAAGGGCTCTAAACAATCCCAGCTGATGAAGAAGGGTCTTATCTAGTGAAACAATCAGTTATTTACAAAACAAATTGACAATTTATTAACCTCAAATGCTCGTTTTGTCTCGTCTCTGTGTGGTCCGGGTCAATACAGTTAGGGTATGTCCAAAAACTCCCATGTCATTTTCATCTTCAATTCCAAAATCATCCTACAACACTGTTTTACCTTTTTTTGTAAAGAGTGTTTGATCTTCTTTGTATGTTCATTTTGTAAACACTGGGTTGGTACTTCTGCAGTGATGTAGGATGATTTTGAAGTTGGGAAAGAAAATGAGATGGGAGTTTTTGGACATACCCTAACTGTATTGACCTGGATCACACAGAAATGAGACAAGAGAAGCATTTGAGGTTAAAAAGTATATAAATTGTCAGTTTGTTTTGAAAATAACGATTATTTCGCTAGATAAGACCCTTCTTCATCGGCTGGGATCGTTTAGAGCCCTTTGAAGCTGCATCTAAACTGCATTTATTCAGGGGCACCATAGAAGTCCTTTATATGCAGAGAAACCCTGAAATGTTTTCCACAAAAAACATAATTTCTTTACGACTGAAGAAAGAAAGACATGAACATCTTGGATGACAAGGGGGTGAGTATATTTTCTGTACATTTTTGTTCTGAAAGTGAACTAATCCTTTAATGTAAACAATCTGTAATTGAATTGAAACATTTTCCAAGATGGTATACTGTCTTGATTGCAGGTTTTCTTTGACCTCATGAGGGAAATCCGCGCTAGGAAGATGGAGGACAGCAAGGAAAAGAATGGAAAGAAGAAGAGAAAAAGTCTGGCCAAACGAATCCGCGAAAGATGTTGCATTTTATAGTGTCTATGATTATTTACTCCTCTTCTTTTGCATATGTACCTGTATGTTCTATATTTTTGCCAACTAATCCTCATCTGCGATGTTTCCTGGTGTTTGTGTGTCAGAATAGATGAAGGACCAGGACAGTGTGATACAGCTGATTTCATAGATTCATGCAGTAGAGTCCAACTGGAGTCAAATCAGTGATACTGTCCAGAAGCACAGGATGCTATTGGTCTGTGTGGACTTGCATATGAAAACTTCCTGAGAGCTTTTAATTTATCTTATTATTGTCCAGTTTGTTTTAGAGTTCTCCCTCCATGTTTTTTGTTTTTTTTTTTGAATGGACACATTTCTACTTGGTTTTAACATCAGTCCTCAGTGATCCGATTTCAAATGTCAGTGTCTTGTGATTCAATCACTTTGGGGTCAGTAAGATTTTTCATGTTTTTGAAAGAAGTCTCTTCTGCTCACCAAGGCTGCATTTATTTGACCAAAAATACAGTAAAATTGCAAAATATATTTACAATCTAAAAAAGCCGTTTTCTGTCTAAATACATGCAAAGATGTAATTTATTTCTGTGATCAAAGCTGAATTTTCAGCATCATTACTCCAGTCTTCAGTGTCACATGATCCTTCCGAAATCATTTTAATATACTCAAGAAACATTTCTGATTATTATCAATGTTGAAAACAGTTATAATTTTCTGTAAACTGTCATACGCTTTGTTTTTCAGGATTCATATAGTTCAAAAGAACAGCATTTATTTGAAATAGAAATCTTTTGTAACATTATAAATGTTTTTTCTGGCACTTTTGATCAATTTAGTGCATCCTTGCTGAATAAGAGAAACAAAATCTTACTGAATCTAACTAAAACAAGGGTAGATAACCTGAAAAGGATGTTAATACTGGTGTAAAGAATTCTTCTTTAGGAGGGTCTCTGGCCTTAAAGATAAAATGAGCGTGTGAGTGTTATTACATTAATGTTGGCTGACTCCATTTACTTAAACTACATAACACTTTATTGACATGAGAGGTCTTTAAAAACTGAAAATACATGAGTGGAGCTAATTTGCAAGCTTTATGGTAAAATGATGCATTGTTAAAAACAAAACAAAAAAAAACGTGTCAATTTATATGTTGGTTTGTGGCTAAGCAGTTTGTATTTGTTATGCATAAAAAGTGCAGTACACTAACAAGCGATGAGGTTTGTGTTACTCCAGTAACCAGTTCGTTTCTTTAATTACTTAATATTCCAAGCAACTTGTCAGAAGCAGTGGGCGAACAGGAAGTTCCTCTGGCTGCAGCGGTTTAGTGTACTTGACTTCCTGATGCCTTGATGTCCATTGTGAATGTGACACTCACCCGTACTTACTGACTCCGCTCTCTTTAGTATCTTGACCATTTCAGGATCAGAGGCTCTCAATGGACAAATGAGATTTGCATCAGCTATTGGAAGATGACAAAGTAACATAGATGTGGCACAGCAAGTACGATGACAATCTTATGCTTTTCATATGTGATGTGAAAATCCAAAACGTACCGATTTGGACGGCTTGTGCGCTCCTGCCCCACAGTTCCAGTCTTAACCAGAGAAATGCATTGTCATTTTAATGTATATCGATCAAGTGACTGTTTTTTGTTTATTTGTTTTGGGGTTTTTTTCATTCAGCTTTTCTGCTTTTTTATATATGTGTTGTTAATGTGAAAGCTTATTTCAGCCATTTCAAAAAAATAAATTTTTCTAATTTAAATGTGCTTTATTATTCACACGAATGTTATTTATATTCAATACTAACTTTTATGCCCATTATACCTATTGTAGGAAAGTCTGTTTCTGCCTTTTTTTTCCAAAAAATTAAAAAAAAAAATTCTCACAATTCTGTTTTCTCACATTTTTAAGAGATGTACTTTTTTTTTTTACTTGGGATTGTGGGGAAAAGGCAGAATTCTGGGTTTATGTTCATTTTAATTGCAACATAGGAACAGTTATAAAAAGAATCAACCCGAGTGAATCATCGACTCGACCTAGTTTGAACAGGGAACCGACTCCGAACCGAGAATCCACGAGTTCAAGTGAAGCAAGTGTTTGATCGTTTATATTGCTAATTTGAACAAAGTAACGAATCTTTCGATTATCGAAACGAGCCGAGAATCAACAAGTTGAAATGAATAGTGTTTTGAGCAATAAATGGCGAATTTGAAAAGAATACAAACTTTTTCGACTATCAAAACGAGACAAGAAATGATGAGTTGAAGCAAATTTAGTTGTTTTTTTTTTTTTTTACTTGGGATTGTGAGAAAAAAGGCAGAATTCCAGGTTTATATAAATTTTTATTTCAACATTGGAACTGCTGTGAACGAATTAACCGGAGTGAATCATCGACTCCCTAGTTTGAACAGAGAACCGACTCGTTCAGTTGTCGAAACGAGCGAGAATCGACGAGTTGAAGTGAATTGAGTGTTTGATCATTTATGTGGCGAATTTGAACTCAATACAATTTTTATTATTACTAAAACAAGCCGCAAATTGAGTGTTTGACTGATATATGGCAAATTTGAACAGAGTAATGAATCTTTCGATTATCAACACGAGCCGAGAATCAACAAGAAAAGAAAATACATAATACATAAAGAATACATACTTTCGATTATCAAAACGAGACGAGAAATGATAAGTTGAAGCGAACTGAGTGGGTTTTTTTTACTTGGGATTCTGAGAAAAAAAGGCAGAACTATGGGTTTATATCACATAATTCTGACTTTATTACTTTCAATTCCAAGTTTATATCTTGCAATTTTGGAATATATATATATATATATGTATAGTATTTATCACAAGGCAGAAACAAGCTTCTGTAGTATTGCATTTAAAGAAAAATATTTATGCCGGACATCTAGTTCAACATAAGCAGTCGTTCTTGTGAAATGGAAATGAAGGCGTATGTTTTAACAATTACTTTCAAAGCTCTGCTAGTAACTAAAAAAAGAACTAGATATTTTAATGTTGCACTTAAATTTTAATTGCAACATTTCTCTCAGAATCAGCTCTCTTATTTATCATAGCACAATGAAAGATTACTTTTTTTTTTTTTTTTTTTTTTTTGCTGGGGAACAAACATCTGACTGTGAGCAGTGGTTTATGTGACTGAATCATAGACTGTAAAATGACGTCACATCAAAGGCCAGTGGAGTGTCATGTATGCAAGAGTAATGTATATATCTCTGTGGCTGTGGGCTTTAGTAGCAAATGCAGCTGTGTTCCTGCCTGTTTAATCATTTCTGTTGGTGCTATATCTGCTTACAAAGGCTTCGTCCTTTGTGTGTGTGTGTGTGTGTGTGTGTACAGTGTGTGTGCAGCATGGGCTGTGTGTGTTGAGAACTTATGTGCAATTTAAAGGGATGATTCTGTAAAAATACACAATTATGATTGCAATGTAAAATATACAAAACATAGCTCATTTTCAGTTGTGTGTAGTATTTCAAGGTTTGTTTTATATTTGAAAATACATTGTAAAGTAGTGAACTGCATTTAAGTTCACTGTTTTTGGCAAAAGGGGCATTTCCAACTCTAAAAGTAATATTTGGAAGCATCAGAAATGACATTGTCTAAATTAAATGATTTGAATCAGTTAAAATGACAGCATTATTTGTGCTTTGATAACAGTTTGTGCTCCGGTTTGCTTTGGGTTTTATTGTATTAAAATGGTAATTGTAGTATAATTGGCTGTGAGAAACAAAATGTCTAAATTAAATCATTTTAATAAATAATAAATGATGACATTAGTTGTGCTCTCATAATAATTTTTGGTCCCGCAGAACTGAGGTCAGGTTATTTTGGTTTATGAAATATGAAATGGTAATTATTGTTAACAGAAATATGTGTGATAATCTGCCATCAGTCAACATTAGTGTAATTTGTGACCCCGAACCACAAAACCAGTCATAAGGGTTGATTTTTTTACATTTAAATCATGTTTGTTAGGATTGGACAATATTTTGCAGAGATACTACTATTTGAAAATCTGGAATCTGAGGGTGCAAAAAATAGAGAAAATCTCATTAAAATTGGCCAAATGAAGTTCTTAGCAATGCATATTACTAATCAAAAATTAAGTTTTGATATATTTACGGTAGGAAATTTACAAAATATCTCCACTGAACATAATCTTTACTTAATATCCTAATGATTTTTGGCATAAAATAAAAATGTAGAGTTTTGACCCATACAATTTATTGTTGGGTATTGCTACAAATAAGTGGTCCAGGGTCACATGTATAAATTAGGGCTGTCAAATGATTAATCGCGATTAATCGCATCCAAAATAAAAGTTTATGTTTACATACTATTTGTGTGTTTACTTTGTATATTTATTATGTACATATAAATACACACACATACATGTATATATTAAAACTAAATATTTATATGTATATATATTTATATCTGTATACAATTTAGATTATAAATAAATATATGTTATATATAAATCTAAAATATTTTTCCTTAATATATACATGCATGTGTTTTTATTTATATATACATAATAAAAATACACATTAGACAAATACATAGTATGTAAACAAACTTTTATTTTGGATGCGATTAATCGCGATTAATCGTTTGACAGCACTAGTATAAATTAAAGAATTGAAATACATTCTAAATTTTAGAAATAATGAAATGTAATTTAGTTTTTGTCTTTAAACTTCTATTTTTAGATTTTTTTTTCTTGTTGTTTTCTTTGTATTATGTTTATAATGTCTTGCATTACTTTTTATAATAATTATTTACCTGGCTGTAATGTTTAGTTAACTATTAACTATTATTAATGTTCATTAAAACAATATCCTGTAGTTGTGCATTGACTTATTTACTGAAAAAAAAAGATATTGAATATATATATAAATAGGACTTTTTGCATAGAGAGTGGCCTATAGCTATAAATGATTTGACAAGGTTGTTGTTTTTTCCTAATCAGCAAATGTTGAGCAACTTTTGAGGTTTTATTTCAATTACAACATTCATTTACCCTTTTATGCAGCAGCAGATCAGCCAAAGGTCAGTCTACAGATAAGACCTAAGGAAAACCACTCTAGTTTTCCAAGAGATTGATCTCATTGGTGAAAAATAACAACCGTGTCCGAGATCAAACTGTAAATCACAATGCTAACGCTTTCATTTCTCAACTGTTGCATGGACATAAAACAGTCTCACGTGTACAAAAGAAGACACGTGGTGGCGCCCTCTGCTGCCAGCGGCATATGTTTGCAAGATTTAGGAGTTAATAAGTGCCACTCTGATTGAAGGCCTCATAGAGCAAAGGCCTACTGTCGGCGGTAAACGCGCACGATTCGCTACTTTTGTTTTTGCGCTTTGGATGAACACAGCTTCATTTAGCTCCAAAACCATCTAATTAATTTAGTGTTTTAACTGAGATTCTATTTAGATGCAAAACGGCGCGTAAATCCATCTGTAGGAATTAAAGCGAATTTATGATTTTCCATAGAGTGTGGAATCTGCCGAGCTGAACTCCGCGCTGACCTAGCATGCGTGCTACTTCCTTGTTAGTGAGTCGGTGTGAGAGGGCGACAAGAAGTTTCAGCCCCGCATAAGTATGTGTGGATTTAACTAACGTTTTCGATGGGATCTTCCCTTTGGAAAGCTCGCCAGGCGCAAAAATCGAACCGTTTTTAACTCCTCGCCGGGAGGACAACGCTATCCGAGCCATGGAAGCGGATTTAAAGGCTGTTGTGAGGTTGATTTGCTAAGTTAGCACAGGCTGGCTAACACAATCTTTTCATCATATGCGCGGAACTGGATTACGACTCGAGGCTTTTATTGACTTCTCCGAGGCGTTTTAGGGATTTATCCGATTGATGTGCGTTGGGATGGTCGGATGCGATGGATTCGGTGTGATCTGGATGGGAACGGTGGCTGTGTGAAAACACACAGACGCTAGCTGTGCTAGAATAGCGCTTAAAGTGGGTTTCAAATGTTTTGCTTTGTTTGCCGGGGACTGAGACACGAGCGATAAAAGTGGGATATTAAATGCCGAACCCGGATATCGTTCCCCGCGAGGGCCGGGGGAGAAGCCCGCCGCCACAAAGGAGTCAGAGGGAGGCGAGACGGAGCAAGAGCCGCCGAGAGAGGCACCGGGAGAAGGGGCGATCCTCGTCCTCCTCCTCCCGGAGAAAGAAACACAAGCACGCCAGGGAGAAGCAGCAACAGCAGCAGTCGTGGCAACAGCAGGACGTGGTTTATGACGGGGATGTTCGGACTTTAGTGGAGTACGACGACGTGAGCTCGCAGTCCGAGCGCTTCTCCGGCAGCCCGTCGCCCAGAACCGACACGATGTCCGTGGACCGGCTGAGCGAAGCCGAGCTCCAGGACTCCAGCTACGGCGGCGCTTCCACGCCGGGCAGGCGGGAGCACAACTCCTCTTCCTCTCGGAGGAAAGACGGAACCGGCGGCGGATCGGCGGAGAAGGGACGCCCCGAGAAGGAGATGAAGAGGAACCGGTCCAGCCGGGAGCGGGACGCGGCGTTCAAGTCCCGCAGCGGCGTGAGCAATCACGACAGCAACGGCAGGAAGCCTTCGTCCGCGGCCCAAGCGGACAAAAAGGAGTCGAAGCGACACAAAAGCAAGTCCAAATCCGACAAGGACCCTCCTTCTGCCTATAGGGAACCGCCGCAGGCGTATAGGGACGACCGGGAGGAGCTCAGGACCTACTGGAGGAGCAGTCCGAGCTTCAAAGCGGCGGATAGTCCCTACGGAACGAATTATTCCTATGGATACCAGTCCCCTAACACAAACTACCCGTTTATTTCCAGGAGGAGCCCTAGGAGGCTCTCTCCGAGCTCGACCTACTACGGTCGAGATTCAGAGCTGTATGGTGCCTACAACGCTTCGAAGTCGCCGAGTTCGTACTCGAGTAGTAAGAGGAAGCGCTCCCCGTCCAGTCCGTACTGGCGCAGGTCTCCGAGCTACGGCCGACACAGTCCCTTCGAGCAGGGCGAGTTTACCTCCAGCCCGTACGGCCAGCGCAGGCGCTCCAGGAGCCCCTACAGAAAGTCCCTGAGCCCCAGTCCGGATGTCAGGTAAGAAAGTGTCACCCTTATTTAGGCGTTCTTGTTTACTAAAAAAGTCTAATTGCATGTTGTGGTTGTTTTAGTAACTATATTGGATTTGTAAATAGCGTGTGATTGGAAAATATTGAGAGGCGTTCAACATGTGACTCGATTTGTTCTTTTGAGTCGGTTCACACAACTGCTGTGAACGAATCAACCCGAGTGAATCATCGACTCGCTAGTTTGAACAGAGAACCGACTCGTTCAGTTGTCGAAACGAGCCGAGAATCAACAAGTTGAAGTGAATCAAGTGTTTTGACCAATATATGGCAAATTTATTCAGAGTACAGACTCTTGATTATCAAAGCGAGTCCAGAATCAACGAGTTGAAGTGAATCAAGCGACCAATATATGGTGAATTTAAATGAAGTACTGACTCTTTCAATTATCAGAGCGATCCGAGAATCGATGAGTTAAGGTGAATCGAGTGTTTGGACCAATATATGGCGAATTTGAACAGAGTACTGACTCTTTCAAATATCAAAGCGAGTCCAGAATCGAGTTGATGCAAATCCAGTGTTTGATCGTTTATATGGCGAATTTAAACAATTACTTACGCTTTTGATAATCAGAATAAGCTGAGAGTTGACAAGTTAAAGTGAATCAAGTGTTTGACTGATATATGGCGAACTTGAACAGAGTAACGAATCTTTCGATTATCGAAATGAGCCGAGAAGTTGAAATTGAGCGTTTTGACCAATAAATGGCGAATTTGAAAAGAATGCAGACTTTTTCGATTATCAAAATGAGACGAGAAACGATGAGTTGAAACAAATTGTGTATATGGCAAATTTAAACATTACCTATGCTTTCGATAATCAGAATAAGCTGAGAATTGGCAAGTTGAAGTGAATCAAGTGTTGACTGATACATGGCTAATTTAAACAGATTACCTGCTGATTTCAAATATTGTAATGAGACGAGAATCGAGAGTTAAAGTGAATTGAGTGTTTTGACCAATATATGGCAAATTTGAACAGGGTAACGAATCTTTTTGATTATCAAAGCGAGTCGAGAATCAATGAGTTGAAGCGAATGCAGTGTTTGATCGTTTATATGGCAAATTTAAACATTACCTACGCTTTTGATAATCAAAATAAGCTGAGAGTTGACAAGTTAAAGTGAATTGAGTGTTTGACCGAAATATGGACAATTTGAACAGAGTAACAAATCTTTCGATTATCAAAGCGTGCTGAGAATCAACGAGTTGAAATTGAGTGTTTTGACCAATATATGGCGAATTTGAAAAGAATTATTAAAATTATCAAAATGAGATGAAAAATAATGAGTTGAAGCCAGTGTTTTTGACAGATATGTGGCAAATTAGAACAGATTTGAAGAGAGTTGAAGTGAACCAAGTATTTAATTGATAGGGTTCAAAGTATTTAGCAGAAATTAAACATAAAACATACTTTGTTAATGCTTGGATTTTTGAATGATTTATAATAAAAAGAAAACAAGCATACAAAACTGAACTGTTTTATAAAAATAGCAATAAAAGAATTCAGCTAATCAATGTAAATTAAGCTTAGAATTGCTTATTTCAAATGCAGATTATATTTATTGTCCAAATGGCTATTTTATTCAAGTTGTGTTTGTCTTTTATTAGGACCTTCATATATTTCTTTGGGTTTGCATTACAAATTCAAACCATGATAACTATTTTCTGCCACTACTTCAAAAAAATAAATAAATAAATAAAATTAAATAATATTACTTGCACTGTTAAACAAAGGGCCTTTTTTATTGCTATTAAAATACATACTTCTTCAGCTTTAATGTAAATAAATCAAATTTAATATGACAGATCTGAAATAACTTCTCAATCAGCAGAAATGTTAAACAGTGCTGTTATTTTCTAACTGCTGTTGGCTTGTGGCATTTTTTTTAACCTTTATTTGTTTCTACTATTTTAGTAATCGTCAGCGTAAAAGTGTAGAAGACATTTTAATTTGATTTGTTTGACCTTAAAATAGTCTTTCCACCCACTGTTGACTGTTTCCACACTCTGTGAAGAATGAGGCACACACGTGTTGCGTGTTGGCTGAGCTCATGTGAATCGCAGGCTTTATAAGAGTCGAGTGAGTGGCCCCTGTGGCTTAAGCAACACACTGGAGGCTGAAGCCTTAGACTGACATTAGCATTTGCTTTCCACTTTATGAGTTTAAAACTGTTAGTCATGAATGAGTATTATAAAGGGCTCAGTCATTTGTTGTATTAGGCATAATGATGGTTGTAATTATAAAGCAGATAAGTGTAATCTCAGTTTGAGAAGCAAATTGCGTGCATTTTCATTGGCTGATTCAGTCATTATGTGACTTCATCCGCTTTGCTGTCAGATATGAGGGACAGTGATGCAGTGTTGCTTTTGTTAATAGTAAGTTCTACAGTTCTAAGTGTTTCAGCAAAAATTATGTTTTTATTTTGGGATGAAGGCCACAAATTTGCCGTTTCTTTTGCAAATGATGCCTATTTGATGATTATAAGCAGTCATGTTATTTTGTTTCTGCATTCAGTTCCATCTTTCCTTTTAGCAATTAATGAGTCTTGGATTGTTTAAATGCAACTTGCATTGTAACAGGGTAAAAGGCTTGGTAAGTGGTTTCATAAGTACAGGAAACCAAAGTTTATCTGATTCAAACATAGTCTTGGACTAAAGAAGACATCAGTTTAATGTCTTATGTTTTCCGTCTTGAGAGATGGTGGGGGGAAACTGATGAGCAGTGCGGTATACTACAGTTTTTTGTCACTTGTTTTTTTTTATTCTTCACTGAATGAATAGTAAACCCAAAAATTATATTTCTGTTTTGAATTTTGCTGAAATACTTCTGATTATTATTAATGTTGAAAACGGTTGCTGTTGAATATTTTTGTGAAAACCATGATGCATTTAATTTACTGGATTCACAGATTAAAAAAAAGTTCGAAAGAACAGCATTTATTTGAAATTTAAAATTAAAGCTTAATTATTTTTTTACTGTCACTTTTGATCAATTTTAATGCACCCTTGCTTAATATTTATTTATTTATTTATTTATTTATTTTATCTTCAGACTTTTGTATGACTTTCAGCAAGACACAAAATGTAATTGTTACAAATGCTTTTCGGCACAGTCAAAACACATCATATCCACATGCTTTTAAGCTCCAAATATAGTAAAATTGGATTAATAAAATGAGTCCGTAAGACTCGTTAACCATATTGTCAGACCTCTGGAGCCATATGATAGCTGTGTGTGAGACACAGACCAAAGCATGAAGGGGTTTTCACAGTGACATCTAGATATCAGTCATTCTCAATGAGATTTCTCAATATCCGATGACACTGCTTTATAGAAATGAGCAATGGCAGTGCAGACAGATCTGTTGCTTGATGCACTTAATCACTTAAATCACTACTGTAGAAATCATCCTGTCCACTTAGCTCTCATTTCCATATTTTCAATCCTCATGCGTCTTGAATTGTTAAGTCAACAAGACAAGACATCAACCAATGATGTCTAATGTGATGCAGCACATCTTGAGGCATTGAATTTATGTATACGTGAGCATGATGCATAAATGTGACCCTGGACCACAAAATTAGTCATAAGTGTAACATCTGAGAAAAAAAAAAAATATATATATATATATATATAGAGAGAGAGAGAGAGAGAGAGAGAGAGAAAATCAATTTAAAATGTAAAAATTGTCCAAATGAAGTTCCTCACAATGCATATAACTAATCAGAAATTAAGTTTTGATATATTTATGGTAGGAAATGTATAAAAATATCTTCATGGAACATGATCTTTACTTAATATACTAATGATTTTTGGCATAAAAGAAAAATGCAGTATATTTTCAGCTATTGCTACAAATATACCCGTGCTACTTAAGACTGGTTTTGTGACCCAGGGTCACAGATGTGCACTGCATTTATAGTGTTTGCCACTTGGTAGATTCTGATTGGCTGCCAATTAGAGCTGCATGATTAATCGTTAAAAAAAGATTGTGATTCAAACACCCGTGCAATCTTATACTTAAATGACAATGATTCACCATCTATTAAACCTTTGACAAGTACAGTCACAACAAACATTCAGTCTGTAACAGAAGTGCTGGGATAAGTTTATTGTTCACATATAAACACTGTCTATTGTAGAGAAGAAAGAGTAAATCACGTTTTGAAAGTAACTTGAGGCTTCAAATAAAGATTGCACAGATTCAATTTATGGCAATGGCGACAAGTGACAATTTATTTCTATTGAATCTTTCTTTCAAGAGATTAATTCAAAACACTGATTCATTCAGTTATGAAACAAGTGAAGTCTTTGAGGGAGTCATTGAATCATTCAGTCAAAAGATTCATTCAAAAATGCAGATACATTCAGTGATGAAACAAGCAAGACTTTATGAGTGAGTCATTGAATCATTCACTCGAGATTCATTCAGATGTGCTGGTTTTTCCAGTAATGAAACAAGTGAAGTCTCTGAGTGAGTCATTGAATCATTCACTTAAGAAATTGTTCAAAAGTGCAGATTCATCCAGTAATGAAACAAGTGACATCTTTGAGTGAGTCATTGAATCATTCACTCAAGATTCATTCAGACATGCGGATTTGTCCAGTAATGAAACAAGTGACATCTTTGAGTGAGTCATTGAATCAGTCACTCAAGAGATTCATTCAAAAATGCTGATTTATGAGTGAGTCACTGAATCATTCACTCAAGAGATTCTTTCACAATTGCAGATTCGCTGAGTAATTAAACAAGTGATGTCTTAAAATTAATCATTGAATTCACTCAAGGTTCATTCAGAAGTGCTGATTTGTCCAGTAATGAAAGAAATGAAGTCTTTATGAGTGAGTCATTGAATCATTCTCTCTAGAGATTTGTTTAAAAGTGCAGATTCATCCAGTAATGAAACACGTGACGTCTTTGAGTGAGTCATTGAATCAGTCACTCGATTTACTTACAGGTGCTGAATTGTCCAGTAAAGGAACAAGTGAAGTATTTATGAGTGAGTCCATTGAGTCATTCTCTCGAGATTCATTCAGAAGTGCTGACTTGTCCAGTAATGAAATAAGTAAAGGTTTTATGAGTGAGTCGCTGAATCATTCATTCGAGATTCTTTTAAAAGTGCAGATTCACTCAGTAATAAAACAAGTGACGTCTTTGAGTGAGTCATTGAATCATTCAATCAAGATTCATTCAGAAGTGCTGCTTTGTCCAGTAATGAAACAAGTGAAGTCTTTGAGTGCATTTTTGAATCACCCATTTAACCTGATTATTATTTTTATATATATATATTATTTTTTTTGTTACTGGACGGCAATAATTAACATTTTGTCTGAACCTCTAGTAAATTGCACGTTACTGTGTTTAGTTATCTGTGGAAAAAAATGAGAGCCAATTTCAATTTTTTCTAGAAATTAGTTTATTGTTCATCAGATGGAAAAAAGCTTTGTAAAAGTTATTCCAATTAAAATTTTCCTTTGAGTCAAAAATGAAACAAAGCTATCACATGACTTCAGAAGACTTGTAATATAGTGCACATTGTTTATACTGCTTTCTTGTGGCTTTTTTGCTTTTGTCATTCTCTGCTGTTTTCATTTGTATCCAAAAGATAAAGCAAAAAGGTCTAATGGAATTTCTCATTTTGTCTCTATACGTCATACAGGTTTATATTAATTATTTTTGCTCTCACTTTCAGGCGGACGGTGAAGTCCCGCAGCAGGAGCCCGTACCAGTCCACACGTCATTCTCGCTCACGCAGTCGCCACCGCCACTCGCGCTCCCGAAGCCGACCCTCCAGTCTGTCCCCCAGCACTCTCACCCTGAAGAGCAGCCTGGCTGCCGAGCTCAGCAAGCAGAAGAAAGCTAAGGCCGCCGAAGCCGCCCGCGTCAAAAACTCCAGCAACGCCTCCACCCCGACCAAGGGCTCCTCGTCCTCCTCCAGCGCGCCCCAGCCCAGCCCCGTCACCAACCACACAACCAAGAAGACCAGGCCACCCTCACCGCCGCCTGTCTCCGAGAAAGGCCCCAGAACCCCAGTGTCTAGTCAGCCACAGTCTCCTGTGGAGCGACCCGCCAAGAGGATCTCAGACACCTCGCAGGCCAGCAGAGAAGCCAAGGTAAAGGAGGATAAAAAGAAAGGAGGACAGTCCATGCAGGTCAAAGACAAGGACCGAGAGAAAGCAGTTGCTCCAGCTGTAGCCTCTCTTCCACTGGCAGCCAACAACCTGGATCATCTGGATGGAAGTGACAGGTTTGTTTTCAACATTGATCTTTGAAAACAATATATAATAACACATTTTTAAAAAATACATTATTTTATAGCTCCCCAGGGCTTCTGCAGGTTTATGAAGGTTAATTTTAGACCCTGGACCACAAAAGGGTCATAAGGGTAATTTTATTTATTTTTTTTAATTGAGATTTATACATCTGAAAGCTGAATAAATAAGCTTTCCATTGATGTATGATTTTTTTTTTTTTTTTTTTTTTTTTTTTTAAGGTAGGACAATATTTGGAAATCTGGAATCTAAGGGTGCATTAAAATCAAAATAATAAGATCACCTTTAAAATGGTCTAAATTAAGTTCTTAGCAATGCATATTACTAATCAAAAATTAAGTTTTTATATATTTATGGTTAAAAACTTAAAACATATCTTCTTGGAACATAAACTTAATATCCTAATGATTTTTGGCATAATATAAATATTGCTATAAATAAACCGTTGCTACTTAAGACTAGTTTTGTGGTCCAGGGTCACATTTAGGACTTTTTAAAGATCTATTTAAGACAAAGTGAAGAAAATTTAAGCACCCAATTAAAGAGAACATAGTAAGTCAGTATATTCTGTATAAATGTAAACATATAGTGAGCTAAAAATGAGTTGTATTAACAACAGTTTTCAACAAATTACTTTAATTTATTTTACAAAAAAAAATCTTAACTAGACTATCACACTGTACAAAAGTGCTATTTTCTTAATATTTTTGTCCAGTGTAAATGTCTAAAAATTCTCAAATCAGTATACACTGAGAAGTAAAATATGTAGTCTTGTGTTCTGAGAAAATTCAGTTTATGATTAAAAGAACAAAAAAATTGCTTTAACTTAGTTTAAAGGGAAAACATTTGTTCCTTTCTCATTGACAGATATTTGTTTGTGTTTTAAGCATAAACTTAATTCATATTGTTCAATTTCTCAGAAAACAAGACTTCATACCTTCATTTTGCATTTCAAGTAAAAATGCTGTGACAAAAATGATTTTTTGCAGTCAATGAGTAATGCCATTAATTAAATGTTTTCTGACCTAATGTAAGACCTTTTTAGGGGGTTCATTTGTGGAGGGGCGAATTGAGACTTTTTAAGACCTGCAGAAACCCTGTCCACACTTTGTTGTACGGCAAAAAAAGCAGTTGATTAGCTCCACTGATGGCTTCTTTTTCCAATATCAGTAGCTTGAAGGAATCTTCAGCAACCACAGGGAAGAAGAAACCCGAAAGGAAAGCCCGTCACCTCCTCGCAGACCTCCCTCTTCCTCCAGAGCTCCCTGGCATCACCCCTGGTTCGCCCCACAGCCCGCCTGATGACAAAAAGATGGCCACTCCGCGGAAGAGACCAAAGTATGTTCTCAAACAATCTCTCCTGAAACATGTACTTAGGTTAGCAGCATTAAACCTCATCTGTGGTTATATTGCAGAATTTGTGGTCCACGCTTCGGAGAGATCAAGGAGACGGAGATAGACTGGGGAAAGCGGTGCGTTGATAAGTTTGAAATCATTGGGATCACTGGAGAAGGTACTTATGGGCAGGTGTACAAAGCCAAGGACAAGGACACTGGTAAGATGTTCTCAAATGTTCGTATATGATGATAGAATTGTAGTCTGTGCTCAAGTACCTTAATTTGTAGCTAACACGTCTTTCTGGTTTTGCTTTTTCAGCTGAGTTGGTGGCTCTAAAGAAGGTCCGTTTGGACAATGAGAAGGAGGGCTTCCCCATTACAGCCATCAGGGAGATTAAAATCTTGCGGCAGCTCAACCACAAGAGCATCATCAACATGAAGGAGATAGTCACCGACAAAGAAGACGCTTTAGACTTCAAAAACGACAAAGGTATTAAATGGAGGTGACCCACTGTTTTGACTCTCAAAGGTTCTCCACTTTGTTTTGGTGTGATGATTGTTGTTTTCATCTCACAGGGGCGTTTTACCTGGTGTTTGAGTACATGGACCACGATCTGATGGGCCTCCTGGAGTCGGGCCTTGTGCACTTCAATGAGAGCCACATCAAGTCTTTCATGAGGCAGCTGCTGGAAGGACTGGATTACTGCCACAAGAAGAACTTTCTGCACAGAGACATCAAGTGCTCCAACATCCTGCTCAATAACAAGTCAGTGGACACGAGTCACAGTGTTTCATCTTTGGTTTGTTTTCAGGGTCTTGGATCATTTCACAAGGATTTTTTTAAATGTGAAACGAACCTGGATCCCTATAAATCAATCCAGGTTTTCCAAAGAATAAAATTCTAAAACAATATCCTAATGATTTTTGGCGCAATTTTGACCCATACAGTGTATTATTGGCTGTTGCTATAAATATACCTGTGCTACTTAAGACTGTTTTTGTGGTCCAGGGTCACATTTAAGACTTTTTAAAGATCTATTTAAGACAAATTAAAGAGAACATAGTATATCAGTATATTCTGTAAATGTAAACGTATAGAGAGCTAAAGCTAAAGGATATTAAATATCTTCAAGTGCAATTTTTTTTCAAAAAACAATTAGCTATTGGTTATTTTACCAAAATAAGAGAGATCATACAAAATGCATGTTGTTTATTTAATACTGACCTGAATAAGATGTTTCACATAAAATGTTTACATATAGTCCACAAGAAAAAATAATAGTTGAATTTATAAAAATGACCCTGTTCAAAAGTTGACACCCCCTTGATTCTTAATACTGTGTTGTTGCCTGAATAATCCACAGATGTGTTTTGTTCATGAGTCCCTTTTTTTCCTAAAAAGTTAAACTGCCTGCTGTTCTTCAGGTGAACCCTTGAACCCTTTTCAACAATGACTATGATTTTTGAGATCCATCTTTTCACACTGAGGACAACTGAGGGACTCATATGCAGCTATTACAGAAGGTTCAAACGCTCACTGATGCTCCAGGGGAAAAAAAACAAAAAAAAAACATGATGCCTTAAGAGCTGGGGGGTGAAAACTTTTGAACAGAATGGAGATTTTATACATTTTTCTTATTTTGCCTAAATATCATATATTTTTTTTCATTTAGTACTGCCCTTCAGAGGCAACTGAAGATAGTTACATGTTTTCCAGAAGACAAAATAATTCAAATTGACCTTGATCTTCAAATTCAAAAAGGACTTAATGCTTAGTGTTTTTTCAATCTGGAGCATCAGTGAGCATTTAAACCTTCTGTAATAGTTGCATATGAGTCCCTCAGTTGTCCTCAGTCTGAAAACATGGCTGAAAAATGCTGAAAAAACAAATAATTTGTGGGAGCTGAAGGATTTTTCTGAAGAACAGCAGGCAGTTTAACTGTTCTGGACAAACAAGGGACTCATGAACAACTATCACTAAACAAAAAACACAGCTGTGGGTCATTCAGGTAACAACACAGTATTAAGAATCAAGGGGATATAATTTGTATAAGTTGAGCTATTGTTTTCTATTGTGGACTGAACATCTTTTATGTGAAACATCTTATTCAGGTCAGTACTAAATAAACAACATGCATTTTGTACGATCACTCTTATTTTGCTAAAATAATAAACATTTTGCAGATTCTGCGACCTCAACTGTATTATAATCCAGTTTCCAAGACTTTGGACACTGGGTTTCACAGTTTTAAACATTCATATTATAGCAAATCTATCTTCTGATTGATGTATAAATGTTTGCTGTCCCGCAGGGGTCAGATCAAACTGGCTGATTTTGGATTGGCTCGTCTGTATAACTCTGAAGAGAGGTACGTACATCCATTTTTGACGCCACAGAACATCCTGACTTGATTCAGCAAGCTGTTTTGTGTAAATTTAGAGCAGAGCAGACTCTAACTTGTCCTGTGCATTCATTCTCCAGTCGACCGTACACCAATAAAGTGATCACTCTGTGGTACCGCCCGCCCGAACTGCTGCTGGGAGAAGAGAGGTACACACCCGCCATCGACATGTGGAGCTGCGGGTGAGAAAACACTTCAGAAACGCTGTGCTATTAATAGTCAAACCACACCGGTTTTTAAACCTTCCCATTTCACGCAGGTGCATTCTGGGAGAGCTTTTCACAAAGAAGCCCATCTTTCAGGCCAACCAAGAGCTGGCGCAGCTGGAGCTCATAAGGTACAAAAAACTGTCTGCGTGTGCTTGGAGATCCAGACTTGATGTTACTTGATGACTAACCTATATATCTGTGTCCAATCCAGTCGTATCTGTGGCAGTCCTTGTCCCGCTGTGTGGCCGGACGTGATCAAGCTGCCCTACTTCAACACCATGAAACCAAAGAAACAGTACCGGCGGAGGTTAAGGGAAGAGTTTGCTTTGTGAGTAACCAGAAATGAGTGAAACCAGTTTAGTCTGTTTTAAAGGTTACGGCTCATGACTACAAAGAGCCAAATGAATATACAGACAAAGTCCTGATTGGCCCTTCTACAAATGAAATTGCAGCAGAGGGCTTAAATTCATAAAGGCGTTGCAAAGATGTTTACTGTTTAAACGTAAACAAAGCATTTACTTAAGAGGCAATTTGAACACATGAAGTCTTGCTTTGAACAAATTCACTTCATTATGTTCAGTTTCTCACAAAACGAGATCCAATATCTGTCAAGAAGGAATTAAAACACATTTCTGAGCCTATTGACAGGTATTTGTTGTGTATCGGGGTTCCCACAGGCCCTTGAAAGTTTGTGAATCTGAAAAAATAAATTTGAATTTGAAAATGAATTTATTTTGTGCAAAAAAATATTATTCGCTCCGGTCCACTAATGTGTTATTTAGCCCACAATCCATGACTCATGCATAATAGCTTGCTTGATTTACATTAGTTATGTGCGTTTACGACAAATAGAATATCAGATCTGTCATATGGCCAAAAATAAATGCAAAAAAAAAAAGTGTGACACATGAAAATCATAACATTGTATCTTGCAAGGTAACACAATGTAACCTAGCTCTCACTTGAAATTTGTCCCCACATTAAGTCCTTGAATTTGAGGCTATTGGACCTAGAAAGTTTTTGAAAGGTCCTTAAAATTGAAGATAACCAAGGTGTGGGAACCCTGTTTATAAACCTAGGGCCAGTTGCATAAACTTAGCCTCTATGTTAAGACAGTGTCTTAAGTACTAGTTTGACTAACTATCAGTTAACCAAAGGGTTATCAGTCTTATTTTTTTGGATTCATCAAAAGACGAATTGACATTTTTCTGTAACTGAATTAAAAAAATTCTGACCAGTCTTAAAGAAAAATTAGCTGACTAACTTTTTAAGACTAGTCTAAACCTTTTATGCAACTGGCCCCAGTTCATAAAATAAGTCTCGTTTTATAAAAATTGAGTCATTTTGATTCTCAAGTAAATGCACCTTTATTTAACAATCTTTAGACATTTGGAAAACGAGAAATAAGAACATCAATTTCATTTTTTGCTGTGGGAGGAAGCTACAGAATTTATTTTTTTAAATGAATAAAAAGTTCAACAAACTTTAAAGTGTTGCTAATATAATACATTTGTGTTTAGATACCAGTTGAGTTCCATTCAATTTATTCGTTAAATTGCCATCACTTGGTGTTAATAAGTTTTGCATTTAGCATCATAAAACCTGCACAAACCCAAATATATGATGTGTATGAATTTTTATTGGCTTGCTGATAAAGATATGAAGCTTTTTTTGTGCTAATGCAATAAAATAAAGAGGATTTGCAGTAAGCGTGTAATTGAAGCTCTGTTTTATTATTCTCATGTTGCGACTGAGAATCACAGGAAAAGTCATTTTGTCACACCAGCTTGTCATATCATAAACCAGCCAAACGAGCTTTAAGGTTCTCTTCAATGTCTTCATAACACTTATTTGCTGCTGCTGTGATAATCCTCAGTTCTATCTATGCACTGGTAATTTCCTTATTGTGGTGTTATGTGCGCTTAATTCGTCAATATGATAATTCCAACATGATTTGAAGCCACTGTTAGACATAAACTGCATCGTAAGTCAGTGATATCTTTAGCAGTGATGGTTTATTTTAATGTTTCAGTATTCCTCTGATGGCCCTGGATTTGTTCGACCATATGCTAGCGTTGGATCCGAGCAAACGCTGCACTGCAGAACAAGCTCTCAAAAGTGACTTTCTCAAAGACGTGGACCCAACCAAGATGCCCCCACCTGAGTATGAGATTTTTGGTTTTGCATTTATCCTTAACACTTATTTTACTTTTTAATTTGCATTTATTTTACAATTTGTCTATTTTATTTATTTTTTTACTATACCAGAAGAAAAAAAAAGATTAGCAGCTATGCTTTATCTCAATTCTCAGAAGACAAAAAAAAAACCTAGTGAAATGTGAACATCTGAGAAAAGTCTAAGTTGTGAGAGATAAATTTACAATTGCAAGAAAAAGTCTTAATTGTAAAATAGAGGTTTCAATTAACTTTTGTTTTTTGCTGTGTTGCAGAAATATTGTAAGATATATAAAGTCTGAATTGTGTGATAGTTGCAAGTAATAATTCTGTGGCAAAAAAGAATTGCGAGATGCAAGCGTAGAATTCTGAGGGAGAAAACGGTTAAAGTTGAAATAGCAAGAAAAAAATTCTGAATTGAGTGATAGTTGCAATTTAACTTTTTTTTTTTTTTTTTTAAAATAACTAATTCTGTGGCAGGAAAAAAAAACAGAATTGCAAGATGTAAACAGAATTCGAGGGGGGAAGTTAAAGTTGCAATTGCAAGAAAAAAGTCTGAATTGAGTGATGGTTGCAATTAACTTTTTTTTTTTTTAAATTGTAGTTCTGTGGCAGAAAAAAAGTGAATTGTGAGATGTTAAAATAGAATTCTAAGAGGGGAAGTAAAAGTTGCAAATTGAAAGAAAAAAATATGAATTGAGTGATGGTTGCAATTAACTTTTTTAAAATTGTAATTCTGTGGCAGGCAAAAACAGAATTGCGAGATGTAAACAGAATTCTAAGGGGGACAACATTCTGAATTGTGTGATAGTTGCAATTAACTGTTTTAAATTGTTCTGTGGCAGGAAAAAAGAAGTCTGAATTGTAAAATAGAGGTTGGAATTAACTTTGTTTTCTTTCTGTGGTGCAGAAAGGGGCAAGATATAAACTCAAGTCTGAATTGTGAGAAACTTGCAATTGCAAGAAAAGTCTGAATTGTGTGATGGTTGCAATTAACTTTTTTTTTTTTTAAATTGTAATTCTGTGGCAGAAAAAAAAACTGAATTGTGAGATGTAAACGTAGAATTCTGAGGGGAAAAAAGTTAAAGTTGCAATTGCAAGAAAAAAGTCTGAATTGTGTGGTAGTTGCAATTAACTTTTTATAAAAAAAAAAAATGTAATTCCTTGGTAGGAAAAAAAAACTGAATTGCAAATAATTGTAGAATTCTAAGGAGGAAAAAAAATAAGTGTTTGTATAATAAACCTAAATTTTTTTTTTTTTTTTTTTTTTGAAAATACATGCTGAACTTTTTTCACTCATTATTTTGAGTAATCATTGATCATTTAATTTCAGATGCTTAATATTTGTCTGATTACAATATTTCACCTCTGATTCTCTGTGCTGCGGTCTAATGTCTCTGTTTCTTCTCTGCCTAGTCTCCCTCTGTGGCAGGACTGCCATGAATTGTGGAGTAAGAAACGGCGCCGGCAGAAGCAGATGCCGGAGGAGCTGACTGCCCCCAAAGCCCCTCGGAAGGAGCTGGGCCTGGACGACAGCCGCAGCAACACGCCACAGGGCTTCCCTGCCGCTGGAGCACACAAAGCTCCCACTGCTGCTGCCACTGCAGCCCTGCTGGGTAAGAACATCAGCAGATCATAAAAGTGAATGAGTTGACAAAAAAAGGTATCGTATGCAATGGCGTATTTCAAGTCTGAGTGACTGTCATATATAATATAAAAAAAAAAAAAATATATATATATATATATATATATATATATATATATATATATATATATATATATATATATATATATATATATATATATATATATATATATATATATATATATATATATATATATATATATATATATATATATATATAAAAATATATCGATTAATCTAAACGACTAATTTGGAAATGGAATCCAGAAAAGTAAAGGTTAAAATAAAACTAAAGATAAAATTGATAAAACAGTAAAACTCAATTAATTAGACAGGCTTTTTGATTAAAATGTTAATTTAAAATTTAATGGTTAAATTAAATTTGAGTATAGAAAAATTAAAACGGGGAAAACAAAAGAATCTTGGAAATAAAACTGCCCTACAAAATAAATTTCATAGGGCCCAATAAAAAATTATTTTATTTATTATTTATTATTATTATTATTATTATTATTATATATAATTAGTTCAGATAATCAAAGTAAGAAATCATATATGGTTTTATTGCACAAAACTGTTGAAATAATAATAATAATAATAATAATAATAATAATAATAATAATTTATTATAATAGTAATAATAATAATAATAAATTATTATTATTATTATTATTATTATTATTATTATTGTTATTATTGTTATTATTATAATAATATGTATAAACAATAGAGCTAATGTTCTGCCATGATTGCTATTTTGCCGGTTACTCGAGGCAGGAAATGAATCGAGGATTTTTAAAAATTAAATCGTCGATCTGAATCAATGAATCTCGAAAGCCCTATGTCACTTATGCCCAAAAATGAGTTTTGATTAACTTAATAATTCAGTTTGATTTTGTGAAGTTAAGTGGTTCATGCACTTCACTAAAAAGAACCAGTTCAGAGCAAAGTTCAAGAACCGGATTTCACTAGTATAGTATTTGTCTTGTTGCAGACATGGAAACGGACTTTTGGACTTTTTGAACCGTGACCCAGCCCATTTTCTCTTTGTTGAGTCAGATCATGTTTCTTTTAATAATGAGTAAACCATTCAATCTTGTCTTTTTTTTTCTTCCAGATCCTAAAGCTCCCAACTCACAACTGACTCAAGAACAGCTGGCTGTGCTTCTGAACCTCCTCCAGTCCAAAAGCGCTCCAGTGGGATCGGCCCAGTTCGCCCAGACCATGGGTTCGAAGATGAACCCTGAGACGCTACAGCAGCTGACGCAAGCTTTGCCCCCTGCTCCGCTGGAGTCTGAAAGACCCCCAGAACCACCTCCGCTCCCCAAAGTCTCTAAACCCCCTCAGCCGCCTCCATCAGGGGGCGGAGCGCCCCGCACCCCACCCATGCCCAAGCCACCTTCGCCTCCCACCCCGCAGCAGTCGGGCAAAGGCGATGGAGAGGCCTCGGCCACAGCCACGCAGACCGCAGTCACTATGCTCCTCGCTCAGCTCCTCAAAGTGCAGCAAGGTGCAGGAGGAGAGGTCATAGGGTTCGAGGGGGCCGAGGGCGGCGTCTCAAACGCAGCAGGCCCACCCGAGCCACCACCTGAGCCCAGTCCTGTATCTCCAGGTAATAGCATATCATCTTGCACAATCTGTACCTCCTGAACTTTGTCTGAAATTGCATGTTTTCTGAGTAGATACAGTGCACAGCACAAATGAGTACACCCCCCTCTAAAACAACAAATTCAGCAATTATGCTTTACTTAGAAGACATGCTAGGGTTCTTTGGAGATGTAATGTTCCAACAAGCCTGTTTGATCAATTAACAAAAATGACAAATTTATTCAGGAAAATAAGATTTTTTGAAGGCAATAAAACGTTGTTGCAAAAATGAGTACACCCTCCTGAAAGTTACTAAATAAAAAAAAAAATAGTATAGATTTAAGGCAATTTTTGATAAACCGTTAAGTATATTATACCAAAACTTTTAAAGGGTCGCCCCACCCCAAATTAAAATTTTGTCATTAATCACTTACCACCATGTCGTTCCAAACCCGTAAAAGCTTAGTTCATCTTTGGAATACAATTTAAGATATTTTGGATGAAAACCAGGAGCCACTGGACGCAAACGGCGTACGCTGTTCTCTGTCAGCCGCAGCACACGGATACGTTTTCTACATTTATTTATGCTTTGGTTCGAACAAAAACGACAAGTAAAAAGTATTCTTGTAGCTTCGTAAAATTATTGTTGAACAGCTGATGGCAGATGGGCTATTTTGATGATGTCTTTCACACTTTTTTTTTGGGACAGTGTTATTTTTACTTGGCAGTCAATGGGACAGCCACAAAGCTTCAGATTTTCATCCAAAATATCTTAAATTGTGTTCCAAAGACGAACTAAGCTTTACGGGTTTGGAGCTACATGGGGGTAAGTAGGTCTGGACGATAAATCGGTAACGATAATTATTGCACGATATGAATTTCTTCGATAAACGATAACTAGAGTTTGATATATGTTCAATTATAATGTTTATGCGGCAAAGACGGAACAAAAGATCGCTAGTCAGCCCGCTCGGATCAAAGTTCAAACGGCAGTTTATAGCAAGAGAAAACGGTGCTGACAAATGAGAAACACTGTGCTCAAGGATACAGTTAGAAGGCTTTTTAATCAACAATCGCCATCATTTACCATAGATTTACTCTAGTAGCACTAACTGCACAGTGGTATTGTGTCAGAAATGTGGGTATATTTGTGTTGAATTTTATTGTTTTAATGTAGACGTGCATTAAATGATATTGAAGGATGAGTAATGGAATATAATTAGTTTTTTTTGTTTTTTTTTTTAAGATACAGCATTTATGAATTTATACTAAATGTATTTAGACTACTGTTTCTCTACCTAGGAGCCATATTACATTTTTACTATAGTATTGAGGTGCTATATTTGTGGTTTTAACTGTTATCATGATACTATGGAAGCAATGGTTAATTAAAAAAAAAAAAAATTACAGATATTACTGATTTTGAAAATGAACATAAATCTACATCTGCATTCTTACTCAAGCTACTAGCTAGTATTTCTAAGAGACCAATTTTATTATTAATATTAATATCATTATCAGGTAACACAAACCTATATATATTTTTTGTATTTGAAACAATATTAACCATTAAAACATGCAGAACTGAGATTTTTTTTTTTTTCTATTAAGATGTATTTTTTTTTTTAAGAACAAGTGACTGGAAAAAGTTTTAAGAATTCAAAAACATGAATTCATGTTCTGGCCATAAAGAATATTTTAACCCCTTAATTGTCACCCAATTAATCCTAATCTAATCATGGCAAACTATATATATAGTTGGAAAGGTCTAAGACTCCTAAATGGATATTTTACCTTTTTTTTGTGTTACAAATTATGTAGGAAAAGTAATAGATTAATTTTTGACAAGTGCACCTCAGAAATCTACTTCATAACAGGAGCTCTGACCTTTGTCACAAAAAGACTTTCTTCATGACCTTTTTCCCCATCACACTTTAGAAATCATAAGAACTTATATATTATATATAAAATCTCAAAAATCATCTTTTGAAAACCATTTTAAAATCAGACATTGCATTACCATGGAAAATGATCAAAATTACATATTACAAAATGTTTTCGTTCAAGAATTACAAGAAAAAAAAAGTTTAAGTACTGCATTTTCATGTCTATGTTCCAAAATCTGCCTTTAAACTTCAAAGAAATAAAAATGTGACATTTATTGTGATAATTATCAATATCGATCATTTTTTGGCCATATCGCCCAGCCCTAGGGGTAAGTGATTAATGACACAATTTTCATTTTGGGGTGGGGTAACCCTTTAAATCTGAGCTGAAAAGTCCTGCAGAAACCCTGTGTAAGCTTCTGCCGTTGTGTTTCTTGCAGCAGCTGAAGGCAGCGGCTCGTCCTCCAGGCCTCTAGAGCCTCTCTCCATTCTCCCTCCAGACCAGAGACCCCCAGAACCTCCGGAACCTCCGCCCTGCGCAGACCTGGACTACCGTCAGGCCCCTGAGGGCAAGCCAGCTCTGCCCTCCTCCGCGGCCCCAGGAGAAGCTCCCAGACCTCCGGAGCCGGACTATCCGCCTCCACCCAGGCCGACGGAGGGACCCGGGTACGGGGCGGACTTTAGCCGGCCTCCGCCGCCGTTCGGCTACGCAGAAAGCTACCTCGGCCACATGATGGGGGGCGGGATGCCCCCTCACCCGCCTCTCGCCCCGGAGGCGTTCGCTCACGGAGGCGCGGCCGGAGCGGGAGGTGGCAGCATGGTGTTCAGCGGCGACAAGGACCATCGCTTTGAGTACAATCACAGCCCACTGCCCGTGGGGCCCGGACCTCCGCCCCCTCCGGGCCAAGCCTGGACTTCGCCGTCCCAATCAGGGGCGCCACCCCTTCCGCTCGGGTACGTTCCCCACGTGAACGCGGCGGCGGCGGCGCTGCGGGGCAGAGGACTCCCTTTTTGACGGCCTCCCCTCGGAACGGAAAAGGAAGACTCTAAAAGACACGCGCAGTTGCCCTCGAACCAGCACTAAGCGTCTCAGAAGTCGATTTGTAAGATTTCTAAACAACCCGAGGGCACTCGACGAACAGCTTGGGTTACGACTGGAGGGACGAACTGTTCATACCATTTCATAGAGCTGTTTTGGTTTTCCCTCCGATTGATTTTTGTAATCTATTCTACTGCTGTCTTTTAAATTAAAACTGTACCTTTTTTGAGTGTGCATTTACCGCGCCAGGGTAAGTGTTTTTATGACCTTTAATTGCGTAAGGACAGAACTAGTATTACAATGATGTTTTGCACTACTGAATAAAGTAGGTGGAAACAAGCAAAGGTGTGAATGGAGTAATGTGCTGTATCTGCACACGTTAATGACCAGTAATGTAAGCCGTTTTCTTTTTCTTTTTTCTTTCGGTCAGTTTTTGTTTCTTCCTTCTAATGATATAACAATTATGGGCTCTGTCGCAAGGGTAAATTCACTGGAGGGGCTTTTAAAGGACTCCAGAGAGACTGGTAGCACTTGAGTGATTGGCCTGGTGTATCTACTGAACAAGTGAACGGATCAAAGCTGTGTTTCTCACCGGTTCCCCACCAGCTCTTGTTTATAGCCATTGTAAAATTGAAAGAAAAACTGATTTCAAGCAGATGAGCAACAATGTCTTTTTTTGTATGAAGATGTTTTTTTCCCCCCCTTTGGCAAATGTTTATTAAAGAAATGCCAATCATGTAATATGTAGTGTTTTTTTTTTTTTTTTTTTTTTTAATTCTTTGTATATTTTTGCATAATCATGTACATTGAATATACTCACACTGCCTGTCTTTATAAATGTACATGTATCAAATACATCAGCGGTGAAGTTAAGCTGTCCTATCCAAGAACCACCAATGAGAAAATACTTCAGTTTTCTGATGTCAGTAAAATTAATTTGAACACATTTGAAGCATCTCTTGCAGTATGACTAGACATTTTTATACATAAATATAAAAAAGGCTCACTAAATGTGACACAAAACCAGTCTTAAGTAACACAGGTTTATTTGTAGCAATAGCCAAAAACACATCGCATAGGTTAAAATTATTTCTTTTATGCCAAAGATTATTAGGATGTTAAGTTCATGTTCCAAAAAGATAAATATATCAAAACATAATTTTTGATTAGTAATATGCCTTGCTAAGAACTTAATTTAGACAACTTAAAAGGGGATTTTCTCAATACTTGCACCGTCAGACTGCAGATTTTTATAGTTGTATCTCTGCCACATAATGTCCTCTCCTAACAAACCATACATCAATAGAAAGCTTCTTTAATACTTTATGGATGGCTTTGTGGTCCAGGATCACAAATGATTCTAGTTGCCATAGTTTGACATAATTTACTGTTATTGTTACCACCTTTTTTTAGGGAAAATTGATAAAGACAGGACAATTTATTGCTAAATGACTTTTACCAGTACCTTTTCCTTTTTTTTTTTTTTTTTTTTTAACTGATCAACAAGTGCAGGTATAAACTAATAACAAGGTGTTCTAATGAATGAACAATTATTGAACAATTGCAACTAGCAACTTAATTCATGTCATATGGGACCCTGGACCACAAAACCAGTCATAAGTCTCTCGGGTATTATTTGTAGCAATAGCCACAAATACATTGTATGTGTCAAAATGATTTTTTCATTTTTCAGTCCACAAAATGGACTTTTTCTTTTATGCCAAAAAATCATTAAGATATTAAGTAAAGATCATGTTCCAGAAAATATATTTTGTAAATTTCCTACCGAAAATGAATCAAAACTTTGTTTTTTTTTTTATGAGTAAAATGCATTCCTAGAACTTCATTTGGACAAGTTTGTCAAGGTGATTTTCGCAATATTTGTATTTTTTTGCACCCTCAGATTACAGATTTTCCAATATTTGTACCTCTGCTACATATTGTCCTATCATAACAAACATACATCAATGGAAAGCTTATTTATTCAGCTTTCAGACGTTGTATAAATCTCAATTTTCAAAAATGGACCCTTATGACTGGTTTTGTGGTCCAGGGTCACGTTTACTGCTAGAGACCTTTGATTTCCTCTTTTTGTGTAATTTAGAGGGAAAATTTGTGCCTTTTTATTAGAGTCAAAGATGCTAAAAGTTGCCAAATAAATGATAAAAATTGCTTAATTTGTTGCTAGGTGCTTTTTCAAGGAAAAGTTGCCAAATTGGCAACAATGAGTTCGTAGACCTTTTACAATGTGATGTTGTAATGCGTCATTTAGCCCAGAGTGGGCAGCAAAACAACCTTCTGTAGCGTATAAATAGTCATTGATCAGTTCTGATATGTCTGAATAATAATCCTTAATTTCATTCGTCAACTCCGATTGTTAATTAAATGTATCATTGAAGTTGATAAGTCTTATCATTTGGTTATAAATTTATGACCAGCTCACGGCAGCAGTGATCGCACTAGAAGTGTCACGTGGTAACCGTTACTTTTTTCAACGCTGTAAATGATGGACCAATCACAATCTTTTGTGATCGCTGGACAATTTAAAGCGGTTTATTGTTGAGTTCAGTTTCCAAATGTGTATCAGGTAAACGTCATTAGAATTTTTTATTTCAAATACCTCGATCGAGACCAAAAAGTCTTGAGATATAAATGCGGTTTAATATAGGATTCAGCAAGGTTACGTGCAGCGATGACGTAGTAACCCGGAAGCAAACGTTAGCGTCATCATCAGATGACAACACAAACAGCGTTTGGTCTGCAACAAGCCAAGTCGTTGATTTATTTATCTTAATCATTCATGTTTGAGGGGCTTATTTAAAACTATGGCGCAAAAAATCAATGAAGCTCATGAGCACATCGCTAAGGCTGAAAAATAGTAAGTAAATCCGGCTTTAGTGGTTTTAAATGAATCTCCAGCTCATTTTATCTTTGAAAAATGCTGATTAAAATCTCTTTATACAAATGACACATATAATAGCACACTTTTATGCTGTGAATGTCAAGTTATTACCCATGTTTGTATGTTTAACTTGCTGTGGCCATTCAAAATATTTGGTTTAAATAGTGAATGTAAGTGAATGAAACCACAGCAGCTGATTATGTGAATTCCTCATTAAACTCAGTTTAAAGACGAGCTTTATGAAGTGGAAGCCTGATTATGACAGTGCTGCGTCAGAATACGCTAAAGCAGGTGAGTTGAGCAGATTATATTGTTTATGTCCAGTGATCTGAGCTCATGATGGCTGGTTTCTGATGATCTTCCTCTTTTTCTTCTACAGCTGTTGCCTTCAAAAATGCCAGGCAGCTGGAGCAGGCCAAAGATGCTTATTTACAGGAGGCTGAAGCTCACACCAATAACAGATCGTATCCTTCTGCTGCACGTACTGCTAGATTCATTATTTAGTCTGTCAAATGTCATCTGCATTAATTTAATCTGAAAGTGCCATTTTCTATGTCCTTGACTCACTGTCCAGTCTTTTTCATGCTGCCAAGTGAGTATATTCATTTGATTACAGATATCTGGTTAAACTGCAAGTCATTGGGTTTGCGTATGAATTTGCTGCTTGCCATAAACTTACGTTTTTGTATTTAGGGCCTTTGAGCAGGCAGGAATGATGCTGAAGGTGAGTGCTGTTTTTTTCTTTTTTTCTTTTCTTAAATGGTTTTTGTATTGAAAAGTATAATTTTTTTAAAAAGTAATTTCTAGAAGATCATGTGACACTGTATTGACGCTGAAAATTCAGTTTTGATCACAGAAAAAAATTCTAATAAATGGAAAATTATTATTTTGTTATTTTAAATTGTAATATTATTGTACAATATTACTGTTTTTACTGTGTTTTTCATAAAAAAAAAAATAAATAAAAAAAAAATATATATATAATACAACCAGTCAAAAGTTTGGACACACCCTCTCATTTAATGTTTTTTAAAGAAGATTCTTCTGCTTATCAAGGCTGTTTTCACTTGATCAAAAATACTGGACAAAAAATTTAATATTGTGAAATATTATTACGATGTAAATCAATATTTGTCTATATTAATATACATTAAAATTTAATTTATATCTGTAATTAAAGTTGAATTTCCAAAATTATTACTCCAGTCTTCAGTGTCACATGATCCTTCAAAAAACATTCTAATATGCTGATTTATTATCAGCGCTGGAATTATTATTATTTCTTTTTTTTTTGGAACCTGTGATGCTTCTTTTTTTCAGGATTTTTTGATCAATAAAAGGTTAAAAAAGAACAGCATTTATTTAAAATAGAAAGGTTTTCTAACAATATACAATACTGTTTTTGGGGTCAGTAAATTGTTATTCTTTCTTTTTTTGAAAGAAATTAATACTTTTATTCACCAAGGATGTGTTAAATTAGTAAAAAGTGATAGCATAGATTTACATTGTTAGAAAAGATTTATATCTTGAATAAATGCTGTTCTTTTTAACTTGTTATTCCTCAAAGAATCCTGAAAAAAAGAATCACAGGTTGCAAAAAAATATTTGGCAGCACAACTGTTTCCAACATTGATCATTTTAATAATAAATCAGCATATTACAATGATTTCTGAAGGATCATGTGACACTTAAGACTGGAGTAACAGCTGATGAAAATTCAGCTTTGCATCACAGGAATAAATTATATTGTAAAGTATATTAAAATAAAAAACATTATTTATATTGTAATAACATTTTGCAATATTACAGTTTTTTTTTCTATATTTTTTATCAAATAAATGCAGCCTTGATGAGCAAAAGAGACTTCTTTAAAAACATTAAATGAGAGGGTGTGTCAAAACTTTTGACTGCTAGTGTATATTTATGAACATAAAATAAGAATGTTGTTATAAAAACAATAATTTCTTAAAGTTTCCAAGAAATGTGCAATGATGGCCAAAATAATTAGAACACTAGTATTTTCACTAGCTAAAAATGGTTTCAAATCGGTTATTTCTTTCTTTTGCTGTAGTGTGTCAATAGGACATAACGGTTTACATTTCCAAACATTTATTTTGCCATTAATGGTAATAATCAAGTCAGATTTTTGTTTGTTTGTTTGATCATCCAGTCTGTCTGGAATGACATGAAGAAACAGAACAAACTGAGACAAACTAAATCCAGAAGAATTGTCAATGTCTCCAAGATGCTTCAAGAGACCTACCTGCAAAGCTACCTGAAAAACTATGCACAAGTGCACACAGGACAAAAGCTTCTTTAAACACAAAGGATGGTCACACCAAATGTTGATTTAATGTAGTTAATAGAAATTGGTAAAGAATCTATTTTTCACAGCATCCTCATTTTACAGCATCAAGTGCCTAAAACGTTTAACAGTACTGTGACTTTGCAAGTAGGTCTCTTGAAGCATCTTGGAGATGTTTCCACAGTTCTTCTGGATTTAGTTTGTCTCAGTTTGTTCTGTTTCTTCATGTCATTCCAGACAGACTGGGTTTAGATGATGATGAGATCAGGGGCCATAAACTTAGCCTCTATGTTAAGACTAGTTTGACCAACCATCAGTTAACCAATGGGTAATCAGTCTTATTTGTTGGATTCAGCTTGGTCCAATCTACATTTTTCTGTATCTGAATTAAAAAATTATGACCAGTCTCAAAGAAAATTAGCGGACTATTTTTTTTAAGACTAGTCTAAACCTTTTATGCAACCAGCCCCAGATCTCTGTGTGGAGCACTGGCTGTTGTGCAAACAAAAATCGCACTGGATTATTACAATTAATGGCAAAATGAATGTTTGGAAATGTAAGATGATATTTCACTATTGACACACTACAAATAACTGACTTAAAACCATTTTTCATCTGGTGAAAATACTAGTTTTCTAATCATTTTGACATGTGAGCTGTCCTTTAAACCGTTTCTTTGTGTTTGCTGTTGTGTCCCAGGACATGCAGAGATTACCTGAGGCGGTGCAGTACATAGAGAAGGCCAGCATGATGTATGTGGAGAACGGCACTCCAGACACCGCTGCCATGGCCCTGGACAGAGCCGGAAAGTGTGTGCTTCACAGATCTGCTTATACTGTCACATGCAGGATCAGAGCAGATGTCAGACTGTAGGGAGCTAACATTGATCCTGTTCTTCACAGGTTGATTGAACCTCTGGATTTGGCGAAAGCCGTTCATCTGTACCAGCAGGCAGCGGGAGTGTTTGAGGTTTGTAACGGCTCCAGCAAACAATGCACACGTGTGAACATTAGGACAAATTACAAACATGCCTGTCACTTTTGCTTTCTCAGAACGAGGAGCGACTACGGCAAGCGGTGGAGCTCATTGGCAAAGCTTCCAGACTTCTTGTTAGACAACACAAGTAATTGCTGCTTCAATGTTTGGGAGCTTTATTTATTTATTTTTCTAGGGTACACTGCAAAAAAAGGCATATCTTTAGTATTTTTCAAAATATCTAGAAATTCTTAACCCTGCATCCTCATATGAGGACATTATATTTGAGTGAATTTCTCTGAGACTGTACATGCCACAATTTTAAGTCTAAATGTCCTGTACAGAGGACATTCAGGGCTTTACAGAGATACTAAATGTTTGTTGTCTCTCCTTGGTTTTCAAAATGTCTGATATTAATTTAGTGCCAATTTTATGGAAATATGATCATATTTTGTAATTATCACTTAAATCTGACTAATTTTTAAACTGTGTCATAAATCAACATCTCAGGAAAATGTTATGGGTAAAATATGGGTAAATATGACTTTCTGTTATGATTTCATACATGAAAGCATTATTATATTTCAATATTCCTTTGAAATGTTTTATATTATTATGAAAATCTTGTCAATTATTACTCCAATTATTACAACTTTTTTTCATTGCATGTTGCCCCAAAAACACATCAATAAGCAAATTAGATTTAGTTTATAGATACATTGTATATAATGAGAAAACCCATTTTGGCATAAAGAAAAATGGTATTTAAAATCATTCAGTTATGACATAGTAAAAGTAAGAAAATCCTGAAAACTAAAAATGTATTGGTGATTTATAAAAAAAACAATCTATTGTTTTTGCCTATGCATGTTCTTTTTATTATTTTCTTTTTAAAACATAGCACAACTTATGAATTAAATATAATTCACATGTCACATGATCCTTCAGAAATCATTCTAATATGCTGATTTATTATTAGAATTATCAATGTTGGAAACAGTTGTGCTGCTAAATATTTTTTGCAACCTGTGATTCTTTTTTCAGGATTCTTTGATGAATAACAAGTTAAAAAGCACAGCATTTATTCAAGATATAAATCTTTTCTAACAATGTCTAAATCTATGTTATCACTTTTTATTAATTTAACACATCCTTGATGAATAAAAGTATTAATTTCTTTCAAAAAAAAGAAAGAATAAAAATTTACTGACCCCAAACTTTTGAACAGTAGTGTATATTGTTAGAAAACCTTTCTGTTTTAAATAAATGCTGTTCTTTTTTAACCTTTTATTGATCAAGAAATCCTGAAAAAAATATCACAGGTTCCAAAAAAACAAAAACAAAATTAAGCAGCACAACTGTTTCCAGTGCTGATAAAAAAATCAGCATGTTAAAATGATTTTTTAAGGATCATGTGACACTGAAGACTGGAGTAATGATGCTGGAAATTCAACTTTAATTACAGATATAAATTAAATTTTAATGTATATTAATATAGAAAAACATTGATTTACATCATCATAATATTTCACAATGTTACATTATTTTTCTGTATTTTTGATCAAGTAAAAAAACAGCCTTGATAAGCATAAGAAACTTCTTTAAAAAACATTAAATGAGAGGCTGTGTCCAAACTTTTGACTGGTAGTGTGTGTGTACAGTATATATATATATATATATATATATATATGCAGATAATTTTACTTATTTTAAGCAAACTGCACCTAATTTGGTTATTTTCCTCTGGAAACTAGACTAAATATCTTTAATTTCACTTATCTAGTAAATGCCTCTTAATTTAAGACTTTTTAGATATTTTGACTAGAAACAAGACAAAAATGCTAGGTAAGATACACTTTTTTTTTGCAGTGTATTGGTTTAATACAAGACGAATGATGCTCGTTACAGGTTTGACGAAGCTGCTGTGTCCCTTCAGAAGGAGAAGAACATGTATAAAGAAATAGAAAATTATCCCACATGTTTTAAGGTGTGTTGTTATTACTGAGATTTCAAGCGTTTGCAGTTTTCGGTGCATTACCGCATTTAACTCTAATGTTTTTGTGCTCAGAAAACAATCGCACAAGTGCTGGTGCATCTGCACAGAGCAGACTATGTGGCTGCAGAGAAGTGTGTGCGCGAGAGCTACAGTATCCCAGGATTCAGTGGGAGTGAAGACTGCGTGGCCATGGAGCAGCTTCTGCAGGGTTACGATGAGCAGGATGAGGAGCAGGTGTCTCGCGTCTGCAGTTCACCGCTGCTCAAATACATGGACAACGACGTGAGTCTCCCAGCATGCATCTGTCCATGTGTGTTTTTTTTCCATGACTAGAGTACAAAGAATAGGAATACAATACTTTTTTCAAACCCTCTGGTGCTGCTTGTGTGGTAGTCACAAATTATTATTTATATATTATTATATATTTTAGCTTAATAATGTTTCATATTTAATATTTTGTGTTTTTAGGAGATTTTATGGTGCAAAATTATATCTGCTCACCAAGCCTGCATTTATTGAATCCAAAATACAGCAAAAGCAGTAATATTGTGAATTATTTTTACTTAAAATCACTTTCTGTTTGAATATATTTTAAAATGTTATTTATTTCTGTGATCAAACCTATATTTTCAGCATTGTTTCTCCAGTCTTCAGTCACATGATCCTTCAGAGATTCTTCAGAAGTAATTCTAATATGCTGATTTGCTGCTCAATAATTTGTTTTTATTGTTGTTAGTAATGTTTAAAACAGTTGAGTTCATTTTTTAGGATTCTTTAATGAATAGAAAGATCCATAGATCAGCATTTATCTAAATTAAAAAGCTTTTGTTGCATTATACACTATACCATTCAAAAACTTGGTGTCAGTATTTATTTATTTTTGGGGGGAAAGAAACTATAGAAATTAATACTTTTATTTAGCAAGGATGCTTTAAATTGATCCAAAGTGATGATAAAGACCTTTTTTATAATATGTTACAAAAGATTTCTATTTCATTTAAATGCTGTTCTTCTGAACTTTCTAGTCATCAAAGAAACCTTTTTTCAACTTTTTTTTGAGCAGCAAGTCGGAATATTAGAATGATTTCTGAAGGATCATGTGACTGGAGTAATGATGCTTACAAAAGCAGCTTTGAAATTACAGGAATAAATTACATTTCAACAGATATTCAAATAGAAAACATTTATTTTAAATATTAAAAAATATTTCAAAAATAATTTTGCTGTACTTTGTGTCAAATACTAAATGCAGGCCTGGTGAGCAGAAGAGACTTCTTAAAAAAAAAAAACGTGTATATGGAATAGTTAAGACCAGTTTATTATCTGTTAACTGCTTTTTGAGCATCGACCTGAAATGCAATGAAGTACAGGCTTAATTCAGTCAATGGAGAAAACAATAGTTATAGAACTTTGTTTATTATTATGAAAAATGCACTAACATACTATTTTTATATTTTATATAAAAATATATATTTTCCAAAACATTTGTTACTCTAAAACTAAAATCTAGTTGTGTTCCAAATCTCTTAAAACATGAGCTTTCAGTGAGATTTTGGGTGCAGTACCAAACATTACCACTAGATTCCACTAGAGCCTTCAGCCATTATTTTAGGACATTATTTTATAGAATTTTATATATATATATATATATATATATATATATATATATATATATATATATATATATATATATATATGTATATAATTAATTTTCCTATTAAAATGCTTTATCTTTGGTACTTGGACATTATTTTAATATTTTATCCAAAATGTATAACAGTTCTGTATCTATAAAATAATTTGTGCCTTCATAACTATTTAACCTCTGGTGCTGTTCAGTCATTTTTGAGTAAAATAAATAAATAAATAAATATTTTATATATATATATATATATATAAAATTATTATTATTATTTTATTTTTTTTTTTTAACTCAAAAATGACTATTATAAATCTAAAATATTTTTCCTTAATATATACATGAATGAATGCATTAATATACATAATACATTTACACAGTACACAAATATATAGTATGTAAATATAAACTTTTATTTTGGATGCGATTAATCGTTAGCCTTAACTTTGAGACTTTATTTAATTTAATGTAACGTAATTTGAGCTCAGTCAGAACAACAAAAATGCTTTTGTTTATTTTTAAGGCAGGACACTACAGATGAATATAGGGTAAACATTTTACAATTTCACCATCATTTTGATTGTTGATTAATCACAATACATTTGTTTTATATGACAAGTTTTCTGAATTGTTGTTTGAATATGCAAATAAGGCATTGTCTAATTAAAAATGGACTTATTTGCACACATTTCCAGAACTGAAATCTTGGATAAAGCCAAGTTTAAGATTCTTGTTTGATTTTGTTGACATATTAAGAGTTTTTATCACTCAATAAAATCAGAAAATACTGTCATCGGGTCAAAAAATAAATAAAATAAAATACAATTTTTAGGAATAAAATGTTATAGAAACCAGTGTGAATGATATAATGGACCACAGAACCAGTTATACGGGTCAATTAAATGTGAAACTGAAATGTATGCATCATCTGAAAGCTGAATAAATAAGCTTTCCATTGATGTGTGGTTTGTTAGGATAGGACAATATTTGGAAATCTGGAGTCTGAGGGTGCAAAAAAATCTAAATACTGAGAAAATCGCTTTTAAAAATTAAGGTTATGATGTATTTACGGTAGGTACATGATCTTTGGTCCAGGGTCACATATTAATATATTAAAAAAATCTCGAAATTGACCAGCGTGTTTAAAAAAAATTAGTTTCTGCTTGTAGTGTCTCGCCTTAAATGTGTACTTGATTTATTTTTATTGATAACAGCCCATAAGGTTATTATATTTTATTTGTCTATTGTATTAATTATACACTACCAGTCAAAAGTTTGGACACACCCTCTCATTTAATGCTTTTTAAAGTTTCTTTTGCTTATCAAGACTGTTTTTACTTGATCAAAAAATGAATATTGTGAAATATTATTATGATGTAAATCAATGTTTTTCTATATTAATATACATTACATTTTAATTTATATCTGTAATTAAAGTTGAATTTCCAGAATCATTACTGCAGTCTTCAGTGTCACATGATCCTTCAAAAATCATTCTAATATACTCATTTATTATTTTGATCAATAAAAGGTTAAAAAAGAACAGTATTTATTTAAAATAGAAAGGTTTTCTAACAATATACACTACTGTTCAAAAGGTTGGGGTCAGTACATTTTTATTCTTTCTTTTTTTGAAAGAAATTATTCTATTATTCTTTTTTGAATATTTTGCTATTCATCAAAGAATTCTGAAAAAAGAATCACAGGTTGCAAAAAATATTTAGCAGCACAACTGTTTCCAACATTGATAATTCTAATAATAAATCAGCATATTAGAATGATTTCTGAAGTGACACTTAAGACTGGAGTAACAGCTGATGAAAATTTAGCTTTGCATCACAGGAATGAATTATATTCGAAAGTATATTAAAATAAAAGCATTTTTTTTATTGTAATAACATTTTGCTATTTTTTTTTTTTTTTTTTTGTCTGTATTTTTGATCAAATAAATGCAGCCTTGATGAGAAGAGACTTCTTTAAAAAAAAAACATTTAAAGAGAGGGTCTATCCAAACTTTTGACTGCTAGTGTATTTTGTCACATTTTTTTTATCTTAGCTGTCAGAGCAAAATTACCTTTAGTTTATTGTTCTTTTGGGGTTAAAATGGATGTTTACATCAGTCATTCTGATCTGTTAATTGTCTCCTATTTGTTTCACTTACCCTTTCAAGAATTTGTCAGGTATGACATCGAAACTATCATTTGTACATTACAGTAGTGTAGAGAAAGTCTGCTGCACCTCATCTCAAGCTTTCCACCTTTCAGTAGTTTAGTCGCTCTGTAATGTCTGTCATAATTCATTTTTTCAGCCCTTAGAATTAAACAGTCTGCTGTGCTTCTGTATCCATAAGACACATTTGTAAATGATCTTTCCAATGCTTTACTTCAGTCAGTCATCAGAGCAGGCGGAGTTCATGCCGAATACTGATCAGGTGTTAAAATGTAAATGCAAATTGCTAATTAGCTCATTCTTGTGATGTCACTATCATTTTAGCGCACTAATGTGTCATCTCCCCTGTTCTCCAGTATGCAAAGCTTGCCATCAGCCTGACCGTGCCTGGAGGAGGCAAGAAGAAGCTCACTGCTGCCGCTGCTAGCGGAGACTCGGGTGCGAGTGCAGGATCCGCGCCGCCGGAGGAAGAGGAGGATGAGTACGCTGGAGGCCTCTGTTAAAGCTCTACCAAACATATTCCACATCTGCTGCCTGAGACTCCTCCATGAAGGTGCAAGCATGATCCCTAAATATCATAGTCCTGTATTGGAGGTGCTTGTGTTTTAAGATGCTTTCAGAACTGGTAAGGAGAAAAAAAAAAAAGTCATCCGGAGAAGAAAATCTTAAATCTTCTTTACAACTCCTATTCGAGGTCTCACACGTAAGCAGCGCGTTTACGCAACATCACCCTCAAGTATGCATATTTATTTAGGTTTGCCTTCCTAAATACAATCTCAAAATGTAAATTAGTTTTCTGCGTTCAGGCAAACCCATATGAAAGCTTGTTTCTGCCATGGGATAAAAAGAAAAGTGTTTATCTCACAATTGTGAGATATAAATGCAAAGTTGCAATGATTTTGCAGCGCTGAGAATAAAAGTCTGAGCTGTGTGATTAAAATGACCTTTTTTTATTTTGCGAGATATAAAAACAAATAAATTAAATTCAAATAAACAAGTCGAAATTTTGAGATTAAAAAAGCAATTAACTGCATGGTGGAAACAAGCTTCCATAAACCCAAACCTGAATGGTTGAATTGGACCTTCTGTGGGTGAATCAGGAGCTCATTCTTTATATGTACAGTATTTCAAACATGTGGAGTAGTGCTGGAATACTACACAAGTCATCCTTTTAAATTATACACTATCATATGACTATTCTATATGCTGGAAATGAAATAACAGTGCCTGCCTTACCAAATAAGGGAATGTATTTACTGTACATTGTGTTTGTAGTTTCAATATTGTTTAAACATATTCCATTCATTCGTAACTCAACTTAGTTTTGTCATTTGAAACATCAGCAGAAAATGAAGCTGCTGCTGCATATAAATGCATGAAATGCCTTAAGATTCTCTGAACATGAGAAACTTCGTTTATTTTGTTAGAAGGTGTGCTTTGAAATTGCAGGGAACAATTTCTGTTAATAGTGAGTTGCATGATTTCCAAACACCACTGAATAAAGAAAATCTGTGAATTTTGCATATTTTAGATCTGAGTTTCTGTAGACTTTTTATGCATACAAAACGGCCATTTAAATATATGTAATAAACTAAAAAGTGCAACGGGTAGACAGACAAATAAGACAATAGTTGGTTTCCAGAATGTGCTTTATGCTCATGATATTGATCCACAATCACACCGATCGTCAGTCAAGGATCATCCTGTGACATCCTGATGAGCGGATACTCTTCCTGAGAACCCTTCAGTCCTCCATTCAAGCCTAAAAATCAAGCTAGGATAGATCATCATTTCACTGTCATGTAGTCTTACGAACCCAAGCACTTTTGGGTCCAGTTTTCTCTGAAGAAAAAAGTGGCTAGTGTTCATTCACTGTCTTCTTTGTTCAAGTTTACGACCAGCTACCAGGACAGTATATTGCACAACGCGCGATTAACGAATCTCCCGTTTGAGGCTCCCGACAGACAGGTGGCGCTAGAGCGCATTAAAGCCTCAGTTCCCGATCCCATTGGTCGCTTTGGTACAGCCGTTTCACCTGTAGGTCACATTGTAGTATACAGCTGAACCTCTCACGACGAGTTTGTTTCTATCTCTCAGTCTTAACGCCGCTTTCCTCCGAGAAGCAGCATCCTTCTTTGGGACCTTTGGATTTCAAGCAATCCCAGCAGGCTCATTTAGTTTTCTCCCTTGTCCATTTGATCATGGTCTCTGGTGAGCGGTAAAGGAAGATGAGTTTGGCGTACAGGTCCTCCTCCAGCTCCAGCTCGCCGGTTTCCCGCACGAGGAAGATGTCGGTGCAGAGTTTGAGGATGCGGTCGACACACGGAAGCTCTTCGAACATAATGGAGTGCGAGATGCCGCTGAAGAACTCCCGGACGAATTTCCCGATCACCAGCACCACGGATGCGTAGAGGCCCATGATACTGGAAGAGACACAATGTGGTGTTAATTAAATCTGCAGAACACAAAATCAACTAAATAGCTGCAAGCAGCAATTAAAGGCCAATGAGTAATTAATGACATTAAGATGATTTTAGTCAGAATGTTTAAAGTCTTTTTGGACCAATAGGTGGCGCTGTTACCAAACTGATGTGGCATGGTCAGTGTGAGGTGACAATGACACACACAAAGTTTGATGTGAATATATCAAAGCCATCATGGTCTAAAGATGATCCAACTACAATTTGGTGAAAATCGGACCATTAGTCTAGGAGGAGTTTGGAAAAGTAGAAAATTGAAATGGCGAACAGAAAGTTTGACCGATTATGGCATAACTGGTATCAATGTTCTTGGCATGATCCAAGGAATCTATCAAGATCTGTCTCATGATAATAAGCAAAACTGATAAAAAGTTCTTTAACATTTTCTTTAAATTTCATTATAATTTTTTAATCACAAGGTGGCACTGCCCCAAAACCTTTCGAGCAAATGGTGCTAAAGACGCATACCAAATATCATGATCTGAGCCGATATGTTTGCAAAATATAGAATTTCATGACGAAATGCAAAATAGCTGACATGGGAATTTGGTATGGTTTGGTACGTTGCACTGAATCTCGAGACCAATCTTGTGATTTTTGGCAAATATGTTTAGAAGTTGTAATCAAAAACATAATTTTTCATATCTCCTGAGCGCTAGGTGGCACTGTGCAGAAACTGTGCAGGTACCCCCAGGTCATGGTTTTTATAACACACACCAAGTTTGGTTTGAATACACTGAAGCGTTGTGTAGATATAGCCTCACAACAATTTTGGCATGCTCTTTGTCAAATTTGTTTGAGCTTTATAAGAAAACAGTTTGTCTAATCAAGTTTTTGCCAGCATGGCCTGAAGATAATCTGAGCCAATTTTGGACTTGCTTTTAGACCTTACCATTCAAAAGTTATTAACAAAAGCTGTTACTGGCACGAGAGGGTTTGCTATGGTTAGTGTAGAGACTGTCTTCTATCTGTGTGCCAAATTTCATAACTTTCCCGCAAGTGGTTCTCTGGGCTGCCACAGTAAAATGTGCATTACTACTTAGTTATTGCCATGGTAGTTAGATCAGGTTTTTCCAACCTTTTTTCTGCCACAGCACAGTTTTAATGAGTAAAAAATCCCACATCACACCACTAAGCACTAAAAAAAAAAAAAAAAAATGGAAAGGGGGAAAGTTTTTTTTACCCTAATAATTACACAATGCATCGTCAGAATTGGTATTTTGGCTTTATATATGATCAGACACTGGCACTTAACTTTTCAGAAAATCATGCTCAAACAGAATTAGCAAGGATTTAGACGAGCAAAAGACGGAGATCTGTGTCAGCTAACTGTCTCACACATGCACACAAACTTATGTAAAAATGCCTGTGTTGGTGAGTATTCACATAAAAACAAAAATGTAAACAGCTAGGAAAAAAGTGCATGTGTATCAGTTTGTTGGATCTGTGCGGTAGGTCTTAAAGTGATAGCAGCCTAATAATCCTGATGCTTACATGTACTTACTGGTTGAAAATCGGGAGCTTTGTCCCCCGGTTTTCATTCAAAATATCTTAAATTGTGTTCTGAAGACGAACAAAACTGTTACGGGTTTGGAACAACATTTGGGTAAGTGATTTTTGGGGTGGAGTAACCCTTTAAAATAAAGTAAAACAAAAAATATACATTCCAAAAAATGTCATTTTACCAAAAAAAAAAAAAAAGTAAAATCCTGGTTGGACTGGTTAATGATACTTGATGATTTAACTGGGTGCTCAGAGACATTTCAGACGGTATCCCGTGACTTACCCATAACCTGCCAGAAAGCCCAGGCTGGGAGGACTGACTTTATCACTGAAGACGTACAGCTGCAGTCCTGCTTCTCTCTTCTTCTCCAGCTTTGACTCGGATCTCATCTGGATCTTCCCTGCCGACGGCTGGTCCACGATCCACCACTCCTGAATGTCTTCACTGCCGTTATGAGACCTCTCCAAGTCCAGCTGGATGCTTTTGTAACCATCATCTGCCAAGGGATTGGTGATATGTTTGAGTTATAGGTGATGTCAATATGCATGGAGAAAACTCATTCTGATTCTGCATTACCTGTGTAAAGCTGATCTACTGGTTTGGCATTCGAGTCACTCGGTGCTCGAATGAAGCAGGGAAATACTTGCTCTATAACCCTGTAAATGAGAAAATGGACCGTAAATATATAAGCATCAATGTAATTATGAAATGCATAATTAGGGGTTCAAGCACGCAGTGCTGAAATCCTATTGTAATTGTTAGAATGGTCACTGATCTGCAATCTCCATATAAAACTGATGGTGCAGACCAAAGCGTAAGTCATAGAGACTTGGTCACTGACAACGTGACCAAAGCTCACCCCAATTGGCCTGACGGGGGGCGCTATAGCGATCAAAGGTACAAAATCGCTCATAATTCGCTCAGATTCGATCGTGAGCCTGGCAAAATTTCTGGTATTTTAGATTTTCTGCAAAACCTACTTTTGCGATCTAGTCCTAGGTCCTAGGTTTTTTTGCCCAATTGGAACCAAACCAGTGCAAAAAGATTCTCTGGAGAGTAAATATCAATAAATTATGCAAAAGATGTGAACTTTTGATTCACTGTTACAAAGGGGCACCAAAACGCTGATACGTTCGAAAGGGGCATGGCCACTTTTAGTGGGGTCACAGGATAAAAATCAGGGAGCTTGGTCACTTGGTGGCAATATAAAAAACAAAAATAACTACACCTGTGCAACCATTTGTCCTTTCAGCATGAAAATCGGTGCACAGTCTTGGTCCAAAGTGCTCAAAAGTAGCTAAAAAAAACATGGCCGCCATTGGATGATGAAGCTTGAGCACCTATGGTTAACGCAGGCAGATCGGAACAAAACTCGGTTGGCCTGTTCGACTCATGGCCCCAAAGGTCTGAGAGAAATTTAAAAGAAATCGGCCACTGGAGGGCGATATCGCATTTTTAAGGCCATAAACGATTGTACATCACGTTTTTTTGCACAAACACTCAATATTTGTATCATATGATAGAACTCCTCGTTCCGGACAACTTTGCCTATAGAACCACTGCTGTCAATCAAACTGTTTGTTAAATGACTGAGATGTCAAAAACCTACTTTTTGTGTACTAGTCCTAGGTTTTTTTGCCCAATCTGGAAAAAAACACTGCAGTATAAGTACTAGGTCAATAATTGACAAAAAAAAGTTGAAATTTGTCCTTTGGGCGGCTATAATGAGGCTGTTGAAAAGGTAGGTACAGCCTTGCTTAAAAATATGTGTAATATGTTTAAATGATTTAAGTGCTTGAACCCAGCAGTCGCTGCTTGCAGCTATATTTTCTATGTTGAATTTGTACTTACACAGGTTTATTTCTGGTTCCGTTGAGCAAGGCTATCAGCTCTTGTCTTGTGTACATGTCCAGATACGTGATGTGTTTGTCCACTGCAAATTCAGCCTTTGCTCCCAGACTCAGATTCCTGCACAAGAGCGAAGTATTATGGGGTATTAAATTGACTGAAATCTTTTGAAGCATTATAAATGTCTTATAAATTTTAATTTAATTCATCTGTGAATCCTGAAAAATAAAATGTGTGACAGTTTACACAAAAATATTGTGCAGCACAACTAATAATCTGAAATATTTCTTGAGCAGCAAATCAGCATATTAGAATGATTTCTGAAGGATCATGTGACACTGAAGACTGGAGTAATGATGCTGAAAATTCAGCTGCGCATCACAGAAATAAATGACATCTTAACATAGATTCACATAGAAAACAGCTCTTTTGAATTGTAATAATATTTCATAATTTTACAGTTTTTACTGTATTTTTGATCAAATAAATGCAGCCTTGGTGAGCAGAAGAGACTTACCCACCACAAATATGAACACTGTAATCATAGTACATATAGTATACACCTAAAAGTCAAACAGCCATCTGTTTATGTACCTCTGGATGCTCCAGTACATGGTAACAGGAAACTGGTCCTCTTTGCTCAGGACGTCCATCAGGTTCTTCCTGCTCGGAGGGCTGATGGTCCAGAGAGAGTTCGAGCTTCCTTCCAGCTCGGCCACAGTCACGTCCTCCGCTGTATACGCCTCCAAGAACTGCAGTGCACTCTGGGAAAGAGATTGTTCTACACTTGACACACTACACAATGACTAAAAAATGCTGTTTGTTAAAAAAGTTGTTTCTTCAAACCATCACAGACTGAGAGTGACTTACGGGAATGTGTCTGTATGAATTCATGAAGCTTATGAAATCTCTGTCCGTGACGTCCTTCAGCTGATTCTGCTGCGCACTCATAGTAAAGATGGGCTGGAAAGCACAGACAAAACAGACATATTTGAGCATACTGTTATTTATTGTAGCATGGAAAACATAATCAGATTCCAAAAATATAAAGTATTATTTATACGGTTACTTTTTATGGATTACACAATTACATCTTGCTCACACAATGCAAATAAATGATTCATAATTTATTGATTTTCCCTCATTCTTATTCTTTACTCTTTAAATTTTCCTTTCTAAAAATCCTTCTGTATGTTGTAGCATTTATCTTTGAATATATTCGCAATATACTATGGTCATGGAAATAAATGTGTAAACCATGTTTCTGAATTTGAGGGGAAGCACCTTTCTGATTTATAGCTGTTTTCATCATATCCAGTAAGCTTCAGAAATAGTTTATTCTGGGCAAAAATATTTGCAACCTGGAAGACTTTGCTGTTTTCATGTTTACCAATGTTTGTTCATGTAATACAGGTATTCACAAACATTTTGTCAGCCAAACCCTTCTGACATAAAACATTTACTGGAAATATCTCTGAGGAAGTTTATATATTTCAATAATTTAACTGCACATTTGTTACACTTTTGTTGATTTATGATCACATTTACATGCTGGTAAATAAAATATTTATATTTTTAGTGTATTGTGTGATTTTTATTTTGTGTAATTTATTAATGTTTAATGCATTTTATGATGTTGAACACATTTTCTTTCTCTTTGCTTTTATTATATCAATACAGTATGTTTAATTGTGTTTAAAACAAGTTAGATAAAAAGTAATCAAAATATGTTACCTAAAATGAGTAACCTAGATTAAATGTCTAACTACGATTAACATAATATCATTTGTAATCAATAACAGGCTACAATTTGGAAGTAATCTACCCAGCACTGTTTATAGATATTTTGAATTATTATTATGAATGGTGAGATTTAAACTCAGAATTGCGAGATTTGAACTCAGAATGGCGAGATTTGAACTCAGAATGGCAAGATTTAAACTCAAAATTGCAAAATTGAAACTCAGAATTGTGAGAATTGAACTCAGAATGGCGAGGTTTGAACTCAGAATGGCGAGATCTGAACTCAGAATGGCAAGATTTAAACAGAACTTCAAGATTTAAATTCAGAATGGCGAGATTTAAACTCAGAATGGCGAGATTTGAACTCAGAATTGTGAGAATTGAACTCAGAATTGTGAGAATTGAACTCAGAATGGGGAGATTTAAACTCAGAATTGTGAGAATTGAACTCAGAATGGCGAGATTTAAACTCAGAATTGCGAGAATTGAACTCAGAATGGCGAGAATTGAACTCAGAACGGCGAGATTTAAAATCAGAATTGTGAGATTTGAACTCAGAATGGCGAGATTTGAACTCAGAACGGCGAGATTTAAACAGAACTGCAAGATTTAAACTCAGAATGGCGAGATTTGAACTCAGAATGGCGAGATTTGAACTCAGAATGGCGAGATTTGAACTCAGAGTTGCGAGATTTGAACTCAGAATGGCAAGATTTGAACTCAGAATTGCACGATTTAAACTCGGAACTGCGGGATTTAAACTCAGAATTGCGAGATTTAAACTCAGAATGGCGGGATTTAAACTCAGAATGGCGGGATTTAAACTCAGAACTCTGAGATTTAAACTCGGAACTGTGAGATTTAAACTCGGAACTGTGAGATTTAAACTCGGAATGGCGAGATTTAAACTCAGAATTGCAAGATTTAAACTTGGAATGGCGAGATTTAAACAGAACTGCAAGATTTAAACTCAGAATGACGAGATTTGAACTCAGGATGGCGAGATTTGAACTCAGAATGGCAGGATTTGAACTCAGAATGGCAAGATTTAAACTCAAAATTGCAAAATTTAAACTCAGAATTGTGAGAATTTAACTCAGAATGGCGAGATTTGAACTCAGAATGGCAAGATTTGAACTCAGAATTGCAAGATTTAAACTCGGAACTGTGAGATTTAAACTCGGAATGGCGAGATTTAAACTCAGAATTGCAAGATTTAAACTTGGAATGGCGAGATTTAAACAGAACTGCAAGATTTGAACTCAGAATGGCGAGATTTGAACTCAGAATGGCAAGATTTAAACTCAAAATTGCAAAATTTAAACTCAGAATTGCGAGATTTAAACTCGGAATTGCAAGATTTAAACTCGGAACTGCGGGATTTAAACTCAGAATTGCGAGATTTAAACTCAGAATGGCGGGATTTAAACTCAGAATTGCGAGATTTAAATTCAGAATTGCGTAATTTAAACTCAGAATGACGAAATTTAAACTCAGAACTAAGGGATTTAAACTGAATTGCGAGATTTAAACTCAGAATGGCGAGATTTAAACTCAGAATGGCGAGATTTAAACTCAGAATTGCGAGATTTAAACTAAGAATTGCAGGATTTAAACTCGGAATTGCGGGATTTAAACTCAGAACTGCAAGATTTAAATTCGGAATTGAGGGATTTAAGCTCAGAATTGCAGGATTTAAACTCGGAATTGCAAGATTTAAACTTGGAACGGCGGGATTTAAACTCAGAATTGCGTAATTTAAACTCAGAATGGCGAGATTTAAACTCAGAATGGCAGGATTTGAACTCAGAATGGCAAGATTTAAACTCAAAATTGCAAAATTTAAACTCAAAATTGTGAGAATTGAACTCAGAATGGCGAGATTTGAACTCAGAATGGCAAGATTTGAACTCAGAATTGCAAGATTTAAACTCGGATCTGCGGGATTTAAACTCAGAATTGCGAGATTTAAACTCAGAATGGCGGGATTTAAACTCAGAATGGCGGGATTTAAACTCAGAATGGCGGGATTTAAACTCAGAATTGCGAGATTTAAACTCAGAATGGCGGGATTTAAACTCAGAATGGCGGGATTTAAACTCAGAACTGAGATTTAAACTCGGAACTGTGAGATTTAAACTCAGAATTGCAAGATTTAAACTCGGAACTGCGGGATTTAAACTCAGAATTGCGAGATTTAAACTCAGAATTGCGAGATTTAAACTCAGAATGACGAAATTTAAACTCAGAACTAAGGGATTTAAACTGAATTGCGAGATTTAAACTCAGAACTAAGGGATTTAAACTGAATTGCGAGATTTAAACTCAGAATTGCGAGATTTAAACTAAGAATTGCAGGATTTAAACTCGGAATTGCGGGATTTAAACTCAGAATTGCAGGATTTAAACTCAGAATTGCAGGATTTAAACTCGGAATTGCAAGATTTAAACTTGGAACTGCAGGATTTAAACTTGGAACTGCAGGATTTAAACTCAGAACTGCAGGATTTAAACTTAGAATTGCGAGATTTAAATTCGGAATTGAGGGATTTAAGCTCAGAATTGCAGGATTTAAACTCGGAATTGCAAGATTTAAACTTGGAATGGCGGGATTTAAACTCAGAATTGCGTAATTTAAACTCAGAATGGCGAGATTTAAACTCAGAATGGTGAGATTACAACTCAGAATTGCAAGATGTAGACTCAGAATTGTGAGATTTAAACTCAGGATTGTGAGATTTACACTTTTGAAACTAATTGTGACATAAATGACCAAATAGTGAGATAAAAATGACTTTAATTTTTTATTCCATGGTGAAATAAAAAATAAACATAATTGTGGTACATAAACTCTAAGTAAAAAAACAGATTTCTGTTTATATCTCACAATTCTGAAACAGTTCAAAGTGTAGGAGCAAAGTCTGAATTTTGACATAAAAAGCTGTGATTACTTTTTTTTCCTCCATAATTTCAAGTAATGACTTTTTGTTTGTTGTTTTAATTTTATCTTCAATTTTAACCCTTACTTCTCACAGACACGTCACTATGACCAGCAGTACCTGAAAGCCGCCCAGTGTAATGGTGACAGACACATCCAGCGGTTTGTTGACGACTCCAGCCACAGATTTGACCAGAGACATAAAGAGCAAAGGAAACCAGACGATGCAGATGAGCAGCATCACGATCATCCCTCCCATCCCGTATTTCACCACCTTCTTCTTCTTCTGTCCTCGAGGCTGAGGATACCTCTGAAAACACACAAACACACCACCAATAAACCCTGATTCTGAATCCTGGTTTAACAAACTCTGTCAGGAAGTGCTGATGGAAGGAAGTCTTACTTTCTCAGACTCCCTCCAGCATTTGAGCACAAAGATATGAGCATAGATGTCCTCCACACAGATCCAGCTGGACAGACTGAGCGTGGTGTCAGTCCACACCCAATCCATCACGGCCCGCAGCTCCGTCAGGAACGGCACCAACCGGAACCTGAACAATCATTCAGAAAGATTAAACTCAGTCTGGACTCGAGCACTTTTGACACACCAGAAATCAAGTATGTCACAATGTTAAAATGTATTACACTATTATGTCTAGTATGGAAAGAAAATGTGTTTTTAAACAGAACAAATCGAGGTATTCTTGGCATAAAGTAATAAAAAGCTGTGCGTTCAGGTGATTTTATGATGGGTAAGTTCCTAAAACCCCCTTAAACACAGTAAAATCACTGTTTGACTGATGGCTTTTATGAATAAAATCACTGGAGGAATGAAAAAGGTGCAACATTATATATCGTATTGTAATTGTGATCACGATTTCTGAGACTTCTAATGTAAAACACATAGTACTGGTTAACAATTAATCGCTTCCAAAATATTTTTTGGACATAAAAATATTAAATACATTTTGTGTACATAATACACGTGTGTGTACTGTGTATATTAATTATGTATATATAAAGAAACACACATACAGTATATATTTTGAAAATATTTACATTATTTATATTCATATAATTTATAATGGATATAAATCTATTTAGTAAATAAACTTATTTTTCTTAAATGCATGTGTGTGTTTATATATACATAATAAATATACACAGTACACACACACACACACACATATTAGATACACAAACTTTTTTTTTTGAATGCAGTTAATCACGATTAATTGTTTCCCAGCACTAAAAATAAATAAATAAATGAATAAATAAAATTAAAATTGATTAATAATTGTAATTGAAAAAAACAATAATTTAACCATTAAAAAACCTAATAATAAATCATATTTAAAAAAATATATTTCAAATTTTTTAAATATATAATATATAATAAATATTCAAAAGTTTAAATAGGCAAGAATTTTTGTTTTTGAAATAAGTCTCTTCTTCTCACCAAGGCCACATTTATTTGATCAAAAATACAGAAAAAAACTGTAAAATTGTGAAATATTATTACAATTTAAATAGACATTTTATATGTTAATATATTGTGAAATGTAATTTATTTCTGTGATCAAATCTAGATTTTCAGCATCATTACTCCAGTCTTTAGTGTCACATGATCCTTCAGAAATCATTCTAATATGTGACCCTGGACCACAAAACCAGTCATAAGTGTCAATTTTTCAAAATTGAGATATATACAAAATCCGAAAGTTGAATAAATCAGCTTTCCATTGATGTATGGTTTGTTAGGACAATATTTGGCCAAGATACAACTATTTGAAAAACTGTAATCTCAGGGTGCAAAAAAATCTAAATAATGAGAAAATCAACTTTAAAGTTGTCCAAATTAAATTTTTTAAAATTAAGTTTTGTTATATTTACAGTAGGAAATGTACTAAATATCTTCATGGAACATTATCTTTACTTAATATCCTAATGATTTTTGGCATAAAAGAAAAATCAATAATTTTGACCCATTCAATGTATTTTTGGCTATTGCCACAAATATACCCCAGCGACTTAAGTCTGTGCTCCAGGGTCACATATGCTGATTTGCTGCTTAAGAAACATTTCTGATTATTAGCAATGTTGTGCTACAGAATATTTTTGTGGAAACCATCATATATTTTATGATTGTTTCAGATGACTAAAGAAGTTCAAAAGAACAGCATTCAGTTGAAATTGAAATCTTTTGCAAAATGTCTTTACTGTCACTTTTGATCAATGTAATGCATCCTTGATGAATAGAAGTACTACACATACCCCACAATTTGCATATATATATTAGCATTAAAACGTTTGTGGTCATCCACATGAAGGATGAATGTAGTATGTTATAAAGCTCTGGGATCACAGGATCAGAGAGCTTTATTTCTTACCCTTGGAAGAGGAAGAGATTGACGTAATTATAGCTTTTGGTCAGGAAGTTGCCCAGAACGCGCGTGGGGTAACCGCAGCGGATCTGATAGGCCGACAGACCGAAGTAGATGCACTTCACAAAGTACCAAAGCTGGGCAACAGTGTTCTGACTGAAACGCCTAGGAAGATAAATCCAATCACACATTAGATGAGCTCAAGCTTCTTCAACAGGATTAATATTGATATTATTCATCGTATATTGTCATACCTCTCAGTGACCCCTGGGAGAATGAAGAACATCCAGAAGTGAATGCCGAAGACCAGGATGACCTGGAAGATGACCTTCCCCATCACGGTCTTCCTCAGGTACAGCGCACGATCCACCACCATGGTCCCAAACTGGATCAACACCATCACCAGAAACGCCTCGGGAACCTGATCCTCTGACAGGGAGGATGTGATGTCAGCCGCAGCAGAGTGTTTCTGTGGAGACACCAGTTATAGATCAGTTTTATTGCATTTACATGATTTAATAATTGGATTTTAAAGTCAGAATAAAATTATTGTGAACAACTCATTCATGTGTGTTGAATTTGTTTTGGTATTTTCAACTAATAACGTTTAATCATAAAACTTGGCTGACATTACAGACTGCTTTTTCCAACAGGATATCACATATTTAAGGAACAGTTTATCCAAAAATGCAAATTTGCTGAAAATGTGCTAATCCTCAGGTCATCCAAGATGTAGAAGTGTTTGTTTCTTCATCAGATTTGTTGAAATGTGTCATTCCATCACTTGCTTTCCAGTGGATCCTCTGCAGTGAATGGGTGCCGTCAGAATGAGTCCAAACAGCTGATAAAAACATCACAATAACTGAGAAGACAAAAGCTGAAACAAATCCATCAAGACATTTTTAACTAAAATACATTGGGCCTCATTTATGAAATAAACATATGACAGAAAACTGGGCGTGCGGTCGTTTCTAGTTTTAGTTTTTGAGTTTGCCTGAATTTGCGTGCAGCCTAGAAAATTTCGGAGAATTGTATAATGACAGCATTTTGTTGATTTAGATTATTTACCTGGCCGACAAACAAAACTTTTTAATTTTTTATTCATTTAGGGTGTTAGATTTGTATGCGCAAATGACAGCATAAACAGACCATGAGGATTCACACGTCTTCACATCACCCAACTGGCCAACACAGAATTTATAAAAAGAATAAATTAAATAAAGAGGGCTAGTCTACACGAAATTGATTTCTCTTAATTAACAGATTTTAAAAAGGAGAAAAAAACAACTGTTTTTGTGACACTCTTAATGCATTTTATTTGTTTTCTTTATATCTTTACTTTATTAAATGTAACTAATGGTGCAGGTGCACATACACTACATTTCAGCGTTGCCAACTTGACATTTTAGCCAATAATCAAATTAAAATGTTGTCAACCAAACTTCGTTCAGCCCCAAAATAATTTTTGAAGTACAAAGACGTGTTTAGCAACCAAATGGCAAAAAAAGGAAACATTTGGATGTGGATGAGAGAGGCTTAGAGGATGATGCCGTTTAGTTTCACTTTGCTCATTTATTCATTTGAGCTCGATATTTGTATTCTGTATTCACTAGTCTAATTGGTGCTTTACTTTATAGTTTAACATGCAATTTTATAGCTACTCATTTTTCATTCTTGTTCTTTAATACCTTTAAAATTTAAAGGGTTTGTTGTGGATTAAGGAGAACTAAATAGGCTATAATGTTTAGAAATATTTCGTTATATTTACTGATATTTAATATAGGTATAAATGAATGAACCGGATTGGCAGCATACGAATGTTTCATGAATCACACATAAACTCTGTCATAAGTTGATTTGTACGCGAATCTACGCTACAATTTTTCACTGGAGGAAGCGTTATTATGGATTATGAACTACTTTAGTTAAAAACGTCTTGATGGATTTGTTTCTTATTATGTGTTCTCAAGATGTTAACTGATGGACTGGAGCGGTGTGGATTATTGTGATGTGTTTATCAGCTGTTTAGACTCTCATTCTGACGGCACCCATTCACTGCAGAGGATCCATTGGTGAGCCAGTGATGGAATTACACATTTCTACAAATCTGGAGAAGAAACAAAGTCATCTACATCTTGGATGACCTAAGGGTAAAATATATTTTCAGGAAAAAAATACATTTTTGGGTTATTTTGTAATGTGAATCAGCTACAAACCCCAAAAGCCCAAAATCCAAAAACGATGATGATGAAGTCGACCGTGTCGGCCAGAAACATGAGCACATAAACGTCAGTCACAGCGCTGTACTCTGGGTGGATCAGGTTATAGAAGAACTGCCGAATGGGAATGTATATATCCAAAATCCTGAAACAACATAAACCCAGTGGATTGAATAATTGCAAAAATAATATGATGATGCAACTTCTTTTTTAAATAAATGAGCGACTTGATAGGGAGTCTCACGTTTTGACAGTGAAACGCTTCGCTTTGATCATCTGTTCTCTGAGCTTCTCCAAAATGAGCTCCTTGCGGCTTTTCTGCTGAGCGCTGAATGAACTGCCAGCGCGACGCAAACTCGTCCTGGTGCCGCTGCTGCCTGTGGAGACACACATCCAGAGACAAGATCAGGGATTGACAAACATCTTGATGATCATTTTAAGTGGTCTTAAATTTGGGGACAGAAAAGTAAGAAATACAGCTGCAAGCAGCGGTTACCGGGGTTCAAGCGGTTAAAGGCATTTAAGCACATTATTGAGCAAGCTTATAACCACCTAAATCACTGATTTAAAGAGCATTTTTGGCAAATCCAGAAAATTTTGCATAGACAGGGTTCCCACTCTAAGCTAAATGTCAAATTGCCTGACATTTCCCTGACTTTCACTGACTAAAAAGCTTAATTTCCACGACCTATAATGAACTGAAAAACAGGTCGCTTTTGTACATTATTTTAAATCTTTCCATTTGTAAGCTTTATTGACTTGTTCACAGGCGGTTTTAGTACAAAACTAAGTTAAACATATAAATATATCAAAAATAAATATGAATACATTTTAAAATTCCATGATGTTCCAGAATTTCCATTTTCCTGGCATAACTCTTGATCATATGCAGCAAAACATGCAAAACAACGCAATAAAAAAAATATGATAAATGGAAACTAAAATTTAAAGCGACAGAAAATATATACAATTCCCCGACTTTCGATGTCTGGAATAGACCTTTTAAAATTCCATGATATTCCAGAAATTCCAGGACCCGTGTGAACCATGATATAAATATTATGTTTTTAAATGGTTATGACTGTTATAGTGCCAGCTGTGGTCTGATCTCCTTAAAACTTTGCCACTCCAAAAACTAGACACTTGTGGCACTTTGGACCAATAGCGTGCACAGCGATTTTATTGTTGATAGGACAAATGGTCACACAGGTAATAGCCATTATTATGTTTTTGACCCTGTTATGGCATCACCAAGTAGCCAAGCTCTGGGATTTTTGTTCTGTGACCTCAGATTAAGCTCTTACATAAGTGTTCTGAGTTTAGCAAAAATATCTTATTTTGTTAAGGAGTTATAGGCATTTTACTAAAGGTGGCCCTGCCCCTTTTGAATGATATGGCATCCCTTTACGACAGTAAGTCAGAAGCTTAACTTTGTTTTGATAATTATTGATATTCACTCCCCAAGGAATCTTTCTGGACCGGTTTGGGTTTGATCAGGCGAAAAACCTAGGACTAGATCGTAAAAGTAGGCGTAAAAATAGGTTGTGTAGTTGTCTATAGCTCTGTATCATGCTTGAAAAATTCGGTCTCTATTTGCACTTTGAATTTTGAGAGAGTAGACTACTTATGGCTGCATTTATTGTTTGCATGTAATACGACTAAGAAAGAACTGTGTTGTTTATTTTTTGTTATTTGCGACCCTGGACCACAAAACCAGCTTTATTTAAATAGCAACAGCTAACAATACATTGTATGGGTCAAAATTATCGATTTTTCTTCTATGCCAAAAAACATTAGGATATTAAGTAAAGATCATGTTCCTTGAAGATATTTTGTACACTTCTTACTGTTAATATATCAAAACTTAATTTCTGATTAGTAATATGCATTGCTAAGAACTTCATTTGGACAACTTTAAAGGCAATTTTCTCAATATTTAAATTTTTTTGCACCCCCAGATTCCTGATTTTCAAATAGTTGTATCTCAGCCAAATATAAACCATACATAAATGGAAAGCTTATTTATTCAAATTATGTATATATCTCAATTTTGAAAATGGTTTTGTGGTCCAGGGTCACATTTATACTGTTTTCATTTATTTGTTCAATTAGTGAAAAGAACTTCAGTTAGGAGGTCAAATGTTCTAGAAGCACATAATTCATGATCCCCCATTTTGTGTCCCCCCCACTTCTCAAACCAAAGTTACACCCTTGTGCATACCTGTTTGGTCCGACGTGAGCCAAGGATTCCAACAACATAAGACACTTGAGATATGCAACTGACAAGTTTAGGAGTTCTGAGCGATTTCGTACTTTTGATCGCTGTAGCGCCCCCGTCAGGCCAATTGGGGCGTGCATTGGTCACATTGTAGGCAGTGTAAGTACTACCATCCCTCCAAGTTTCAAGTCTCTACGACTTACGGTTTAGTCTGCAGGTACAGTTTTACATGGAGATCGCCGGTCCTTGGACGTTCTAACAATTAGAATAGGGTTTCAGTGCTGCACGCTCAAACACTTAAATGTTTAAATTTTTACCACATTTGTATGAATAGTGATCTAGAGATATGAAAAGAAATAAAATGTTACCCATAATGTTTACTGTATCATCTAGATTATTTTATTTTATCATTAAGATAAAATAAAATAAAAGTTATATATATTTAAATGTATCTGTAAATCTGTATCTGTTTTTAAATGTGTTACAGGTTATTAAAAACAACAACAACAAAAGGAAACAAACAAACAAACAAAAAGGAAACAAGTCTGCAGGTACAGTTTTACATGGAGATCGCCGGTCCTTGGGCATTCTAACAAATTACAATAGGGTTTCAGTGCTACACACCTACAGCGGGGAAAATATGTATTTGACACATCAGCATTTTTATCAGTAAGGGGATTTCTAAGTGGGCTATTGACACAAAATTTCCACCAGATGTAGCCATCAAGCCAAATATTGAATTCATACAAAGAAATCAGAACATTTAAGTATACAAGTTGAGTCATAATAAATAAAGTGAAATGACACAGGGAATAAGTATTGAACACACTTTATTTAATACTTTGTAGAAAAGCCTTTGTTGGTGATTACAGCTTCTAGACGTCTCTTGTATGGAGAGACCAGTCGTCTGCATTGCTCAGGAGTGATTCTGGCCCATTCTTCCACACAAACGGTCTTTAAATCTTGAAGGTTCCTTGGGCCTCTTTTATGGTCTTTGATCTTCAGTTCTCGCTATAGATTTTCTATGGGATTTAGGTCAGGTGATTGACTGGGCCATTCAAGCAACTTGATTTTCTTTCTTTGAAACCACTTCATTGTTTCCTTGGCCTTGTGTTTGGGATCATTCAGCTTTCTGGTAGATGGCAGCAGATTTTTATCCAGAATGTCCCGGTACATTTCTCCATTCATCCTGCCTTCAATAATATGAAGTCTGCCAGTACCCCTTGCTGAAAAGCAGCCCCAAACCATGATGCTTCCACCCCCAAACTTAACTGTTGGTATGGTGTTCTTGGGGTGGTGGGCAGTGCCATTTCTTCTCCAAACATGGTGCGTAGAATGACTGCCAAAAAGTTCAATTTTGCTTTCATCTGACCATACTATAGTCTCCCAATAATCCACAGGCTTCTCCAAATGTTGTTTCGCAAACTTTAACCGAGCCTCAACATGCTTTTTGTTCAGCAGTGGAGTCTTGCGTGGTGAGTGTGCATGGATGCCATGGTGGTTCAGTGCATTGCTTATAGTTTTCTTTGAAACAACAGTACCTGCTGATGCAAGGTCTTCTTGAAGTTCTGCCCGAGTGGTTCTTGGCTCTTGGAGAACTCTCCTGATTATTCTTTGGACTCCTTGGACAGGGATCTTACGTGGAGCACCTGATCATGGCCGGTTTATGGTGCTCACAGGAACATTCAGCATTCTGGAAATGCGCCTACAAAATGCTTTTCAACGATAAGATTACGAAGATCTTGAGCGAGTTCTTTGCTTTTATCCATCCTGTGTGCCTCCTGGGTAATGAGAAGCCTTTATAGGCCATCAAACAGGACTAAATCAGCTGATATCAATTAGTACTGATAGGGGGGAGACAGATTTCAGGTGATCTCCTGGCTTTCTATGCCATTTTGCACCTTGTTATCTTCATGTGTTCAATACTTATTCCCTGTGTCATTTCACTTTATTTATTATGACTCAACTTGTATACTTAAATGTTCTGATTTCTTTGTATGAATTCAATATTTGGCATCTGGTGGAAATTTTGTGGCAATAGCCCACTTAGAAATCCCCTTACTGATAAAAATGCTGATGTGTCAAATACTTATTTTCCCCGCTGTAAATGTCAGCTTACAAACTAAATTTTAGCTTATTTTAAAGCTTGTTTAGTCTTATTTTAAATCATTTTGATGCTAACTTTTTGTTTGCTGAGGCCCCTGATTAAGAACCACTGCTATTAGAGCTATTTGGCGAAATAAATATTGCAAATGTGAGCGCACATTCATACATTTAAGTGTGCAATCAAAAAGCATGCATCTCAGCACACCTGTTTTCGAGCGGGTCGAGAGCTGCGAGATGCTGGAGCTCTGCCGGCGCACAGCGGCATTGGTGTAGAGCTGTTTTCTGTGCAGCCGCATGTGTGTCGAGACGGGCGAGACTTCAGCGGGACTCTTCTGTGGCCGAGGCTGAGCTTTCTCTTCAGTGTCCGAATCGGTGTGGTGAGAGCTCGCAGTCTGACCTCCTGATCTGGGCTCATTTTCATCCCACAGCCCATAGCACTGAAGAAGAAGAGTGCGTTCAGACTTCATGTTTAGTTAAGACACGTTGACAAATCTAAGAGCAGCTTTCTACCTTCAGGATGGAGCGATGGAAGAAGAGTGCAAGGAGCTGCACCAGGTCGTAGTGGACGTATCCCTCTTTTTTCTCCACACCGATGATGTTGGGAGGGTGGAACGGTTTGGATTTGTCCAGCTCTATGCTCTGGTTAAACGGAAAGAAGCCAAACTGGAAGAAGTACTTGATCACTATGGTGACCTGAAGGAGAAAATAAAAAAAAGATTATTCTGAGAGAGAGCAATGCGACATGTTAACTATTAGACTGCACAATTTGCTCTTATTACTATAGTAAGTGAATGTGCAGTTCATTTAAGTATCTGCAAAATGTTAATTATTTTATCAAAATAAGAGGGATCATACAAAATGCATGTACTGACCTGAATAAGACATTTCACATAAAAGATATAGTCCACAAGAGACAATAATGGTTGAATTTATAAAAATGACCCTGTTCAAAAGTTTACACCCCCTTGATTCTTAATACTTTTTAATGTTGTTACCTGAATGATCCACAACTGTTTTTTTTTGTTTTTTTTGTTTAGTGATAGTTGTTTCCCATGTTTCTCAGAAAAATCCTTCAGGTCCCACAATTTTTTTGGTTTTCCAGCATTTTTGTGTATTTGAACCCTTTCCAGCAATGACTGTATGATTTTGAGATTCATCTTTTCACACTGAGGACAACTGAGAGACTCATATGCAACTATTACAGAAGGTTCAAACACTCACTGATGCTCCAGAAGGAAAAACTATGCATTAAGAGACTTTTGAACAGAATGGAAATGTGTATTTTTTTCTTATTTTGCCTAAATATCATATTTTTTTCATTTAGTACTGCCCTTCAGAGGTTAAAGAAGATACTTCTGTTTCCCAGAAGACAAAATAACTTAAATTTACCCTGATCTTCAAATTCAAGAAGTTTCTTAATGCATTGTGTTTCCTTCTGGTGCATCAAGGGTTCAAACCTTCTGTAATAGTTGCATATGAGTCCCTCAGTTGTCCACAGTGTGAAAACATGGCTTACAGTTATTGTTGGAAAGGGTTTAAATGCTCAAAAAACAAAGAATATGTGATTTTTCTGAAGAACAGCAGGCAGTTGAACTGTTCAGGACAAACAAGTGACTAATGAACAACTATCACTAAACAAAAAAACACAGTTGCGGGTCATTCAGTAAGAACACAGTATCAAGGGGATGTAAACTTTTGAATGGTGTCATTTTTATAAATTCAACTATTATTTTCTCTTGAGGACAATATGTAAATGTCTTTTATGTCAAATATCTTCTTCAGGTCAGTACTAAATAAAAAAAATTACATGCATTTTGTATGATCCCTCTTATTTTGGTAAAATTAACATTTTGCAGATTCTGAAAGGGGGTGTAAACTTTTGACCTCAACTGTAACGTGTAACAAGAACACTGTAAAATTAAAGTGTTACCCAAAACGTTCACTGTATCATCAAAATACCCAATGACCAATGCTCAGCTGATGGTCTGAGGTGGACTATCAGAGATTCGATACCTCAGTGTAGACGATGGCTGTCATCCAGAAGCGTTTGCTGGGTCGGGGAACCGACAGCATGGCCCACAGGAAGATGAGGATGGGCAGCACCAGCGTGGCCACCGATGCTGAGATCATGTGGTTGAGGATGATGACCAGATAACACACCATCTCAGAATGAGCCACCAGCATGTTATAAAGAGCATAGCAGAGCTGGAGGAACTGCGGTTGAGATCGGTAGAAATGCTCAGACGCCTCCAGCTCCTCGTCAAAGAACGCCCTGAAGGAGAGAAGAGCAGGAAGGGATTTCAGAGGGGACTTTCGAAGTGAACTTTCTTTCATTTCCATTTTTTTAAGGTATTTATTTATTTAAGTCCACACAAATAAAGTCTTTGCCACAGCAGGCTTTCGAATGTTCTCCCTGTTATTGCCCAGGAAATATTTACCACATTTGTATGAATAGTGATCTGGAGATATGAAAAGAAATAAAATGTTACCCATAATGTTTACTGTATCATCTAGATAAAGATCATTAAAATAAAATAAAATAAAATAAAATCTACATTTAAATAAATAACAAATAAAAATAAATATTTATTCTACAATAAAATAAATATTTAAGTGTATCTTTAAATCTTTATCTGTTTTTTAAATGTTACAGGTTATTAAAAACAACAACAACAAAAGGAAACAAACAAACAAACAAAAAGGAAACAAAGATATGAAATAAAAGTTATGAAATAAAGTTTACAAATGAATAACTAACCAACTAAAAGAATAATCTTTTTCTTTCTCCCCAACTTACATTACAATACATAAATAACCTTGTTTTAAGAAAATAACCAGTTGGACCTTAAATCTGTATCATGTTTTGAATGTGTTACAGGTTCAATAAAATAAAATAAATAAAATAAAATAAAATAAATAAAATAAAATAAAATAAAATAAAATAAATGTTTAAATGTATCTTTAAGTCTGTATCTGTTTTTAAATGTTACAGGTTCATTAAAATAAAATAATAAAATAAAATAAAATAAAATAAAATAAAATAAAATCTACATTTAAATGTATCTTTAAATCTGTATCTGCTTTTAAATGAGTTACAGGTTATTAAAACAACAACAACAAAAGGAAACAAACAAACAAAAAGGAAATAAAGATCTTATCAAAAATCAAGTTTAAAAAACTGAACAACCAACCAACCAAAATAATGTTTGAATTAATCTTCTTCTTTCTTCCCAACTTACATTACATGACATAAATAGCATAATCATTTTAAGAAAATCACATAAACTAGTTTAACCAATTGGAAATATTACAGTTACTATTAAATATATATTTATTTATTATAATTTTGTTATAAGAGTTGTTGGAAATGCTAATGCATAATGTGTTGAAACACATGCATCAAATGTTATATACATATTGTATAAGTTTGAAGTCAGTCATTTGTTGTTTTTTTTTTTTTTAAAGAAATTAATACTTTTATTCAGTAAGGACACATTAATCAAAAGTGGTAGTAAAGACATTTATAATGTTACAAAAGATTCTATTTTAAACAACTTTCTATTCATCTGTGAATCCTGAAAAATGAAAAGTATGACTGGGCAACACAAGTGTTTTCAACATTGATAATAATCATATATATTAGAATGATTTCTGAAGGATCATGTGACACTTAAGAGTGGAGTAATGATGCTGAAAATTCAGCTTTGATCAAATAAATTTCACTTTAACATATATTTACATAAATTCAAATAGCATTTCACAATTTTACTATTACAGCTGTATTTTGGATCAGCATCTAATGAATGAAGGTCACATGACGTGTTCTCACCTGCTCTGCAGCAACTCACTGGCTGTCAGCTGATGGCTCATTGAGAGCAGAGTGTCAGCGCTCTTCTCATCAGGTGTTTGGATCCTCAGCTTCCTTGCGTCCGCACGACCAGCGCCGCACACCGAGTCCAGGCCCGTGGCTTTACTGTACGAGGGAGGGATGTCCGCCCCGCTCTTCGTCCAGCACACCTGCTCCTCCGCCAGAACGCTGTCCCATTCTGCGCTGGCAGCGGCTCCTCGAGGCATTCGGTGCTCTGGAGAAGGAGGAGGCAGGTCTGAAGTGCTGCTCCAGAGTTTATCTGGATGCTCTCTAAGTTCTCTGTGGCTCTCGGCCTCCTCGACGGTGTCGCTGGTGCCCTGCCGTGAGTAGAGCTCAGTGCCCTGCGTGTGCTCACTGCCAGAGGAACAGAAAATAAATCAGTGAGAAACAATGAGGTTGTGATTCATGCAAATAACCACAAGAGGGAAGCGCCATCACACCGCATTTGATTCAGAACACAGCAAAAGCAGTAATATTTTTAAACTTTTTTTACTGTAGTACTATTTAAAATAACGGTTTACTATTTGAAATGATTTCAAAGCTGAATTTTTAGAATTTTTAAAATCATTCTAATGTTCTAATATGCTGCTCAAAAAAAAGTATATATATTGTTATTATGTTAAAAACTTCTGAGTAGAATTTTTTCAGGTTTCTTTGATGAACAAAGTTCAGAAGAACTGCATTTAACACATAAAAGTATTAATTTCTAAAAAAAATAAAATAAAATTTTTGAATGGTATTGTGTATAATGTTACAAAAGCTTTTAATTTCAGATAAATGCTGATCTTTCGATCTTTCTATTCACCAAAGAATCCTAAAAATGCAACTGTTTTAAATACTGATGATAGTAATAACAACCATAAAATGTTTCTTGAACAGAAAATCAGCATATTAGAATCATTTCTGAAGGATGGTGCTGAAAATTGAGCTTTGATCACAGGAATAAATTACATTTTAAAAATATTTTCAAATAGAAAGCAAGTTATTTTAAATAGTGAAATGTTTCACAGTATTACTGCTTTTGCTGTATTTTTGGTGGGCAGAAGAGACTTCTTTAAAAAGCATTAAAAATCGTACTGTTTAAAAACTTTTGACTGGTAGTGTATAATAAATGTAATATACAGGGGGGAAAAAACAATCAATCATGTTGCCATGACTTTTAAAAGACAGCCAACTCCAAATATTTTAAAATTATAATATTTTAATATAAATATCTGTTCAGCTTCATGTAAACTCAAGCATTACCTCATGAAAGAGAAATGAATTGTCTGACTCTAAGATTTGGAGTTTTTTCAGGATTGTGAAACAAACTTAGATTTGCAAAAGATAAAAAAATAAAAGCGCATAACTTGTAAATAAGACAGAAACTCAGAATTCAGAATTCAATTTTTTTTCTTCAGAATTGTCCGAAACAAAGTCTGAAAATTGAGATAAAAAGTCAAATTACCCATTTTTATTTTTGGGAAACATCACTAATAAATAACAGACTGATGCACCATGTATTTCATATATAATTTGTATGATGCTGAATTCACTCTGAATATCTGGGTGAAGAGAAGGTTCTGGAAACCCTGACCGTCTGTCAATACAGGGCTACAGCTTATTTGCTGAATAAAAGTATTAATTTCTATAATTTCTCTCCCAAAATAAATAAATTAATAAAATCCTGACTCCAAGTTGTTGGTATAGTGTATAATGTTACAAAAGCTTTTTATTTCAGATAAATGCTGATCTTTGGATCTTTCTATTCATTAAAGAATCCTGAAAAAATGTACTCAACTGTTTTAAATATTGATAATAATAATAATAATAATAATAATAATAATAATAAATGTTTCTTGACCAACAAATCAGCCTATTAGAGTGATTTCTGAAGAATCATGTGTAATGATGCTAAAAATTAAGCTTTGATCACAGGAATAAATTACATTCTAAAATATATTTACACAGAGAGCAGTTATTTTAAATAGTAAAAAACAAAAAATCACAATATTACTGCTTTGCTGTATTTTGGATTAAATAAATGCAGGCTTGATGAGCAGAAGAGACATCCTTAAAAAAAAAAAAAAAAAAAAAAAAACATTTAAAAATTCTGCCTTGTTTTTTTTTTTTTCTCAGAATTGTCAGAAACAAAGTTTGAAAAGTGAGATAAAAAAATTATTTTTGTTATTCTGTGGTGGGCAGTCCAAATTATGCAGGATAAATTTATTGTACCTTAGGAAACATCACTAATAAATAATAGACTGATCAACTGTGTATTTCGTATATAATTTGTATGACACACTGAATATCTGGGTTAAGAGACCTTATCTATTGTGCTTTGGCTGTGTGTGAGCAGAAGGTTCTGGAAACCCTGTCCGTCTGTCAATACAGGGTTACAGTAACCATCCACAGCTGTGTGTGTGTGTTAACGCTCAGGACAGATTCGTTTACACACATAATAGAGTCACCTGCCTCCTAACTGGTAATGACAGAAAGCCCCAGAGCTGTAATTACACAGAAACACATGGCTGCGCTGAAGAAGCTGCAGAGCGGATGGTGGAGGTTCATACCTTGACGCTGCGCTGTCTGCAGACGACGACTGCACATCTACACTAGGCAGGCGGCAGAGTCTGGGTCGAGCTCGCTGGCTGGTTTTGAGAACGCAGTCGTTGGTTTCCTCAGGCTGGTCCACAGTGGATTCACACAGCACAGTGGACTCTGTGTACATACTACAGAAAACAAATAAAATTTGTGATTCACATACAATAAATAAACATGTCATTAGTATGTTTTGTTTAAAAAGACACCTTTCTGGTGTCATGTGAACAATATGTCATAGGAACATGGCAATAATTGCTTACCAATATATATATATATATATATATATATATATATATATATATATATATATATAAAGGTTTTACTATGATACCATGGTATACTTAAAGTAATTGATCAGTACCATGGTATATATGAACTTAAATACTATTACATTGTATACACTACCAGTCAAAATTTTTGAACAGTAAGTTTTTTAATGTTTTTTTTTTAAGTCTCTTTTTAAAAAAGTCTCTCACCAAGCCTGTATTTATTTAATCCAAAGTAAGGAAAAAAAATGTAAAATTGTGAAATAATTTTACTATTTAAAATAACTCTTTTCTATTTGAATATATTTTAAAATGTAATTTATTCCTGTGATTTCAAAGCTGAATTTTTAGCATTACTCCATTGGTCCTTCAGAAATTATTCTAATATTCTGATTTGATGTTTAAAACATTAATTATTTAAAAACATTTATTATTATTATTATTATTATTATTATTATGTTAAAAATGGCTAAGTAGAATTTTTTCAGGTTTCTTTGAGGAATAGAAAGTTCAGAAGAACAGCATTTATCTGAAATAGAAATCTTTTATAACATTATAAATGTCCTTATCATCACTTTTGATCAACTTAAAGCATCCTTGCTAAATAAAAGTATTAATAATTTATGACACAAAATAAATAAATAAATAAATAAATAAATAAATAAATAAAACACTGACTCCAAGTTTTGAATGGTATAGTGTATAATGTTACAAAAGCTTTTTATTTCACATAAATGTTGATCTTTGGATCGTTCTATTCATCAAAGAATCCTGAAAAAAATGTACTCAACTCTTTTAAATATTGATAATAATAAAAAAATGTAAAATCAGGATATTAGAATGATTTCTGAAGGATCATGTGACACTGAAGACTGCATTAATGATGCTGAAAATTAGGCTTTGATCACAGAAATAAATTACATTTTAAAATATATTAAAATAGAAAGTGATTCTTTTAAATAGTAAAACATATTTAAATAAATAAACAAATAAATGCAGGCTTGGTTAGCATTAGAGACTTCTTAAAAAAAAACATTAAAAATCTTACTGTCCAAAAACTTTTGACTGGTAGTTTACCACCGGCTGAGTTTGGCCATATTTATGCAGCATGTTCAGCATTTTTTTTTTAATTAGCAGAGGAATTTGATGATTTGGCGTCAGTGAGCTGGTGAGACAGAAGGGTGTTGTTGAAATCTGGCGTGCTGAACCCTTGGCAAACACCTTATCTGCAGTGTGTGCCTTACACTGGGTGTAGCGAGAGTAAAAATAAGTCCAAATAAGTCATCCTGCAAAATAACAGGCTGCTGCACTGAACTAAGCTGCTCATTAATGAGAACAGTGTCTGATTTACAGCTCACAGTCACTAAACAAACTGATATTCAAAAGAAGGTGCTGCTTAGGTCATAATTTTATATAACAAGTTTTTTATTAGTTGACATCTAGTCCTGACTTGCTCTTGTACAAACAACACTGTTTTGAGAATCCTCTGCAGGCTACTTTGAGCGCTTATATCGACTACTGAGTAGTGTTTTTAACATTACACACATTTTAAACCATTCAAGTGCAAGAAGACATGAAAGTAAACTCAATTTGGCAGTTGGACACTGTTTTCATCCAAATCATGCATGCAGAAAACCGCTCATATAGTACGCAAATACTGAATTCTTTCACGTCTTCTTGCACTTTAATGGACAAAACCACAAATTTAAGTCAAAATATCATCTTAAACATAGTTGGTCTTAAGTGAACGTAACAGTTGTGAAAGAAAGCACATGTGTGTCGGTATTGTATATTGGATTAGTACATTTGGTCCTAAAGTGACAGCAGCCTAATATTCTTGCTGCCGTCTGTGCCATTAATTTTAATCAAAGAACAAAAGACAAAGGAAATCACTGATCTGGATTGAATAACTTTGTTTTTAATTTTAATAGTGATTAATCAGTTTTATTTATAACGAGAAAACCATATAGTGCCATTTTTCATTTGATTTAGGGTTCATACAGATACTATAGAATGAAATGACTTTTCAAGCACTACTTTTTTAGTTTTTCAATGATTTCAATCAGAGATAGCACTTATCGAACAATGTCCCATTTCAAATTCTAAAAAAATAGAAATCTATAATAATGAAAATAGCAAACATAAAGTGAGGCACATGCAAAGTATTACTACTGAAGTATTACAAAGTATACTATACTTTTACTATAGTAAAACCACAGTTAATTTTCTTTTTAAGTTATTTGTATTTATGTAATTTCCTTATTTCTGTTTTTTTTTTTTTATTGTTTTTATAACTGTACTGCATTAATGGTTTGATGTTTTCTAGTTTAAGAAAAAAAAAATGCAGCAAAAAAGATTAGCAAAATTGCTCAGAAATCCTGATCTGAAACAAATGATTCGCAAACCCACAGCAAAGTCCCGATCTGAATTATATGATTCACAATCCGCACTCTGAAGTTCCCATATTTAGCCAAAGATTTGCAAACCTGCTCAGAAGTTCCAATCTAAATCAAACGTTTCATGATCCACGCTCTGAAATCCCGAACTAAATCAAATTCAGACTTCATATCGCATATTGCGAATCCTTTGATTTGAATCATTCAATTCGTGAAATGATTCACAAATCCATTCCGATCTAAATCAAATGATTCGTGATACACAATATGATTGAAGCACTTCGAAATAGTGAATCACTTTGTGATGCAATGGTTTAACTGATTCAGAGTTTAGAAAAGCTCAGTTTCACACATCACGGCATGCTTTTTAAATTCGTTACAAGCAATGACAAAGTGCTAATTTTTGCTAGTGAATCTTGAAATAAATGATCAAATCAGGAGTTCAACCGGAGTGGTTCCAACGTAAAAGCCATGTTTAAGAAACACTGTCAGTACTACTACTTGCTTAGCTCGATTGTTTTCTGACATTAACTGAAATAAGTGAAAAAGGCATGGTGTTTTTTGAATTGCGTAAATTTTGTGTGAAAAGATGTGTGCTTATTGACAAAATGAAACACTTATTTGTGACCCTGGACCACAAAACCATTCGTAAGGGTCAATATTTTGGATCTGAGATTTATACATCATCTAAAAGTTGAATAAATAAACTGTCCGTTGATGTATGGTTTAAAAGGACAATATTTGGCTGTTATACAAATATTTGATAATCTGTAATCTGAGCGGGCTAAAAAAATCGAAATACTTAGAAAATCGCCTTTAAAGTTGTCCAAATGAAGTTCTTAGCAATGCATATTACTAATCAAAAATTAGGTTTTGATATATATTGACGTTAGGACATTTACAAAATATCATGGAACATTTACTTTATATCCAAGTGATTTTTGGCATAAAAGAAATATACAATGTATTTTTGGCTATTGCTACAAATATACCTGTACTACTTCAGACTGACTTTGTGGTCCAGGGTCACATTTCATACATTGTCACTTTTCAAGTACCTCTTCAGGAATATTGCTTTCCCAAGGGTTTACCAGGCCTTATTTTTCAAAAATGTAAGTACTTCAAGCACTTTAAGCACCTTGTATGAACCCTGTTCATTACATTTCATTTTAGTTAAGTACCTGAACTTTGTTCAGTTGTATTTATTTGTGCTACTTTAATTTCTGACTGTTCACTTGTCTTTAATAATGTTTGAAATCTGTATAGGTCAGTGTAGTGCATTTATGAGGTGGTATTTTTATTAAAACCACAGCCAAAAGTTAATGCACACAGGCTGCTGATTTGTGTTCATTCAGCTGCAGCCAAATGTTTTGTAAAAAGACGCTGATTCAAAATGTTTGACATCTAAATGTTTGACTTTTCTAAATGCCTTATTTAAATCAAAACTTGGAATCGTTAAGAATCAAAATCAATAAGAACAATATCTGAGTCACTAAATACCCAATCCAACTACTGAACTTTTATTAAACACAACCTCTGCCATACTTCGCTGTCAATACAACTACTTTCTGCAGACAGCTTTAACAGAAGACCTTTTGTCCTGGACAAGAAAACAAAAGAGTGGTTTACTTGGAGGCAAACCAACTTTGAGATAAGCAGGACTTTCTGGATCAGTCCGCGAGTAGACACTGGGAGTATTTAAACTTTATAAAGCTGAAAATAATAATTCAATTAGATGTGCATGAATTAGATTTTCTTTCCATTCATTTTCCAAGTCTCAAGAACACATTGAGTGCTGTGTCTTTACCTGGACAGGTTTTCTCTAGAGAAATCGGACTCTATGCCGTCCGTCCCGTAAGCCTGGCTCCGCAGAGGGCTGAAGTCCGAGTATACGTCCTCAGTCCTGTCCAGGCTGGACCCGGTGGACGCTGGCCTGCACATCTGTCTCTGGTAGTACATGTGGATGCTGTCCCGCAATGGAATGTTTCCCTGCAGGGCAGCAGACGAGGTGTTAAACCTCAAGGTTTACAGTGCTTTCCACTCCAAGCATGATGCTCATTATTCATTTTGGCTTTCTGAAATGCTAGATTCTGATTGGTCAGTCGTGACATTCGTTATTCGCAAAGGCAGCAGCTGCCATCTTGCATCTTCACTATCAACTGTATTTACTGAAAAATGAAACCAGAGGACTTTCAATTATTTTGCAATAACAACCAGCCGGAAGTACATACTTTTAGTAGTTATTAATATTTTGAATGAGCTTTTATTCAGTTTTCATTTTATTTTTTAAAGTTTTAGTAATTTTAGTAGTAGTTTTCATCATTTTTTTTAGTTTTTATTGTTTTTACATATTTCTATTTACTTTTACATTTATTTCAGTTTTAGTTTTTGTAATTTGACTTATTACTTCAATTTATAACATTATGTTGCAATGTTTTTTTTTTTTTTTTTTAGTAATTTATGTTTTTCATCTAATATTCATATTTTACATTTTATTTTAATTTTTTATTCTATTTCAGCTTCACATGAATTACCAAGATTACCAAATGAGAAGTTCATTTTAATTACATATTTTAAAGCTTTAAATGTATACTGTATTGTCAAAAATGCATATATTCGTTAAAAAAAAAAAAATAATAAAAAATAATAATAATAATAATAATAATAATAATATATATATCCAGCCTGGATATATATATATATATATATATATATATATAGTTGTAATAATATTTTAGATTTTGCATGCCATTTCTAAATACTGGCATGTATAGGAATGTATATCTGCATTATTAAATTATTGCATCATTATATAATATAAAAGTTTCTAATATTTTATTTCAGCTTCACTTGAATTATCAAGTATGGATATATCTGACCATTTTCACAACTCTCCTAGTGATTACTGAATGAGAAGTTAATTTCAATGACATATTTTAAAGCTTTAAATGTATACTGTATTGTCAAAAATGCATATATTCATTTTTTTAAATATATATATAGATTATATTTTAATACAATATTTTTTTATTTAATTCTATATTATAGATTTCCATCATTTTTCTAGTAATAAAATCATAGTTGTATTAATATTTTAGATTTTGCATGCCATTTCCAAATACTGGCATGTATGTATATCTGCATTATTAAATTATTGCATCATTATATAATGTAAAAGTTTCTTAATTTTAAGTTGTTGCTTTTAAAAATTACAAGTTAAAATATAAAAAAATAAAAGAACAAAGATCATTAATTGTCATGTGCATCCAAAAACTCATGACACATGAATACAAATGCAGACTCTAGTGTAAATTCTAATGCCAGCAATACCTTTTTGACCTCATGAGTGAGAATGCAGCGCTCAATGCGCAGGACAGTGGAGATATCGATGTGCTCCTGGCAGATGGAGTTGAGCCAGGCGGTAAAACTGTCCAGCAGGGCCAAGAAGAGAACCCAGGAGAACTTCACAATGTTAAACACTCGCTTCAGGATGTTATCTGGAGTGGAGAGAGCATCTGTAGTGCTTCAGTACAGCTGAACTAATGGGTATGAATGATTATAAGTCATAATACAAAAAAACGTTTTTGAAGTGGGGTCTCACCTGGACCATCAGATGCCTCCTCCTCTGTAACACCTTCCTCCTGCTCTCCTTCCTCAATGGCCACATGTACTGCTAATGACCAAAAAAGCAATAATTACAGTGTTATTACAATGTAATAAGCTCAAAACAATCATTAACCCTGATTTGCTACACCACTTTTTCAGTTGCAATACGTTTTTCAAAATGTGAGTGTGGTGGGCATGCTGTTTTAAAATATATTAACTGCATGTTTTATTGGCTCTAGCTGGCTCCTCGATCTGGCGAGAGGGTTGAAACCCCGTCCAGCCATCATATGGGATGAATTGACCGTAGCGAATGCAACACGGCCCTCTTCATCTCTCAGACCCAAGAATGTCGGGCCTGGAAGCCGCCCACCAGGAGGGAGCTGGCAGAGCGAGCCTCCATTTACAAACTGCAGCAGAGGGGGTTTAATGAGGTGCTTGATGTTCCCAGTAGAGTGTGCTTGTGTTTACAAAATGACTATTAATGACCCCAACATGCATGTCACTTTGAAAAATAGAGAGCAGTTGAGACCAGGGCTGGATATCTATCTGTCTGCCCATCCATCCATTCGTCTATCCGTCCGTCCATCTGTCATTCCGTTCATCCATCCATTCGTCCATCTGTCTAGCTGTCTGTCAGTTTGTTTGTCAGTCTCTTCATCCATGCATCTGTTTGTCTATTTGTTTATCTGTCTGTCTGTCCATCCGTTTGTCCATCTGTCTGTCCATCTCTGTGTCCGTTTGTTCGTCTCTCTGTCCATCCATCTCTGTCTGTCTATTTGACCATCATCTGTCTGTCCGTCCATCATCTATCCATCTATCTATCTATCTGCTAGTCTATTTATCTATCCATTGTCAGTCCATCCGTCCATTCGTCTGTCCATCCGTCAATGTCTGTCCATTTATCTGTCTGTTTGTTTGTTCGTCTCTTTGTCCATCCATCTGTCTATTTGTCTATCATCTGTCTGTCCGTCATCTATCTATCTATCTATCTATCTATCTATCTATCTATCTATCTATCTATCTTCTTGTCTGTCTATCTATCTATCCGTTGTCAGTCCATCCATCCATTCGTCTGTCCATCCGTCCATCCATCCATCCATCCATCCATCCATCCATCCATCCATCCATATGTCTGTCCATCTATCTGTCTGTTTGTTCATCTCTCTGTCCATCCATCTCTGTCTATTTGTCTATCATCTGTCTGTCCATCCATCTATCCATCCATCCATCTATTTATTGTCTACCTCCATTGTCAGTCCGACTATCTGTCTGTCCATCAATTTGTCTGTCTTTTCGTGCATCTGTCTGTCCATCTGTCATTCCATTCATCCATCAATTTGTCCATCTGTCTGTCAGTTTGTCTGTCCATCTATCTGTCTGTTGTCCGTCCATCCATCCTGGTTGTCTATTTGTCTGTTGTCTCTCCATCCGTGCATAATCCATCCATCCATCTACTGTCTATCTGCTTGTCTCTCTGTCAATCTATTTATCTATCTGTTGTCAGTCCATCTATCTGTCTGTCCATCAATTTGTCCATCTGTTCATACATCCATTCGTCCATCTGTCTGTCTGTCTGTCTGTCAGTTTGTTTGTCAGTCTGTTCATCCATCCATCTGTCCGTCTATTTGTTTATCTGTCTGTCTGTCCATCCGTCTGTCCATCTATTTGTCCATCTGTTTGTTCATCTATCCATTTGTTCATCCATCTGTCCATCCATCCATCTATCTGCCTGTTTGTCTGTCCATCCATACATCATTCATCCATCCATCCATCCATCCATCCATCCATCCATCCATCTATCATCTATCTGCTTGTATGTCTATCTATTTATTTATCTGTTGTCAGTCCATCTATCTGTCTGTCCATCCGTCCATCAATTTGTCCATCTGTCCATACGTTCATACATCCATTCGTACATATGTCTATCAGTTTGTTTGTCCATTTGTTCATCCACCCATCCTTCTATCTATCTAATTGTCTGTCCATCTATCTGTTTATCTGTCTGTCCATCCATCCATTTGTCCATCCTTTTGTTCATCTATCTGTTTATCTATCCGTCCGTCCATTCATCCACCCATCTGTCCATCCGTTCATTCCTCTATCAATTGTCCATCTGTCCATCTATCCATCATTGATCTGCTATCTATCCACCGCCCACCCGTCTAATTGTCCATCCATGCATCCATCCATTTGTCTGCTGTCTGTCCATCTATCTGTCTGTCTGTCCGTCCATCCATCCATCATCTATCGGTTATCTATTTACCACCCACCCATCTATCTGTCCATCTCTGCATCCATCCATCCATCTGTCGGTTGTCTGCTGTCTGTCCATCAATCTGTCTGTCCGTCCGTCAATCTATCCATCCATCATCTATCTTCTATCCATCCACCCACCCGTCTATCTGTCCATCCGTGCATCCATCCTTCTATTTGTCTGCTGTCCGTCCATCCATCCATCCATCATCTATCTGCTATCTATAGACCACCCACCCATCTATCTGTCCATCCGTTCATCCATCCATCCATTTGTCTGTTGTCTGTCTATCTGTCCATCCATGTATCCATCCATCTATCTGTTTGTCTGTCAATCTGTCTGTTTGTCCGTCCATCTATCTGTCTGTTTATCTGTCCGTCCATCCATCCATCATCCGTCCACCACCCACCTGTCTATCTGTCCATCTGTGCATCCATCCAACCATTTGTCTATCTATTCACCTATCCATCTGTCTATATATTGGTCCATTGTCTGTATGTCTTGCGATCTGTCTGTCTATCCATCCATTTGTCTATATATTTGTCTGTCTGTCTTTATATGTGTCCATTCATCAATTTGTTTATATATTTGTCTATCTATTTACCCAACAAAACCCATCTGTTTGTCTATATATTTGCCCATTGTCTATCCATCCATCCCCCTGACTGCAAAGGAAGAGTATGATCGGTTTAAAATCAGACGTATAATCGTACCTTCCTTCTGTTCCTTCTTGTTTGTGCTGCCCTCCGTGTACCTTTGCCAGAATCGCCGTCTTTCCTTACTTCGCTCTTTCATGGCAGTTTTCGAATCAGTTATCCAGGCATGATACACAAACTGAGAAGCAGATTAGACAATTATTAGACAAAGATATGGACAAGTAGGATAGTGAACTGCTCTTGGGTTGGGTGTTTATATGCCACGTCTAATTTCTTTCTAACTACAGTGGTATTTTAAACCAGTCTTTGAGCCCAATTTAATTGTCCCTCTAGGGAAAAACAAAGAGTCTTAAACACATGCAGGGTATAAACTTGCACACTCTTTCAGTCCAGTACCAGCCTTTGGCTGAGCTGGGGAAAAGGCTGTTTTAGGAAAAGCGTCACTTCAGATATTCCTGTCAATCAAAGACACCAACACAATACACAAGACAGGAAACCAGCTTTAGGGGATGTTTTGCTCCAAAGGACAGACATTCTGATTGTGGTGTCAGGTCTCGTCCCGAAAAAGAATGATTACACTGTTCACAAAGGAGAAAAACACAGCCTTTGTTTAACTGGCACAACCAAACCCCAAGAAAAACTTCCCAGAAAATGTCTGCAATTCACATGCATCTAGGGCTGGATGATATGATATAATAAAAAGATTACATCTTAATATATTTTTCAGTCTAGAAATGAACCAAACTTACCAATTCAAACATTTTTTTTTTTCTTACTGAAGTTTATATTAGCTATTAAACATTTTCACACTTTCATACTAGCAGCTAAACCTGTCTAACAACAGTCTGTTAAAAACAATTGTGACCCTGGACCACAAAACCATTAATAAGTCGCTGGGGTATATTTATAGCAATTGCCAAAAATGCATCGTATGGGTTAAAATTATAGATTTTTCTTTTATGTCAAAAATCCTTAGGATATTAAGTAAAGACCATGTTCCACGAAGACATTTTGTACATTTCTACTTCTACTGTAAATATATGCATTGCGTAGAACTTCATTTGGACAACTTTAAAGGCGATTTTCTTAATGTTTAGATTTTTTTGCATCCTCAGATTTCAGATTTTCAAAAAGTCGTATCTCGGCCAAATGTTGTCCTGTACTAACAAACCATACATCAATGGGAAGCCTGTTTCAGATGATGTATAAATCTCAATTTCGACAAATTGACCCTTATGACTGGTTTTGTGGTCCAGGGTCAAAATTGTTTTATTGTCAGCAACATTACATTCTGAATATTTAATATATCACCGAGCCCTGCATGCTTCTGCAATCGACTGCATAATACACTGCATTTCCTTGACATGCAATGCACCGTATCCTTCTGTTTACATGGCAGCCAGACGACCGACGTGCAAATGCAATCATCAGCCATTTCGGCTCTATTTGCTCTCCAGTTACACATAAGAGTCATAAATGCATGTATATTGGGCAACTGGAAAGCAGGAAAATGCAGTGGAGCACAACGGCCGTCGATGCTCGTAGAGGACAGAGCTGACACATACTATAGCATACAGGAAGAGAGGAGATATATCAGGCATTGTGAAGTACCTTGGCTGCCCTGATTACATACTGCAGTACAGTTTTGGGCAGTTTAATGACAGACTTTGGTAAAGCCAGCAAAGCAGAGGCAAACTTTCGGATAGCTCTCTAAAAGAGACGACAAAGCAGGGATCGGGTTAGTCAGGGCGTGAGGGTCTGCGCTAGTGCTGTTACCGCTCTTCCACGCAGGAAGAGAGCAGTTAGTGGTCTGGTAAATAACGAAACATTGTTAAGTGCTGAGGGAACAAAAGAAGAATACACTGAAATATTTTCGCAACACAGAGCCATTTAGGTTTAACACGCTTTTGTGTGGGAACGACACAATTAAGCACAGTTATAGACTTTAAAATAGGTGCACATGCAGTAAAGCACAGAGGTTTCTTTAAAATATACCTGGAACGCTGATCTTTTGGGTGGTTCCTCGTCCTTTTTGTCCTCGTCTTCCTCCTCTTCTTCGCTATCCGTCTCAAATAAGTAGTAATTGCCACTTCGGACCACTAAAAGAGACAACATATCACACATATGACTTTTCTGTTGAAGTCAACACAATACTTTTCATTAAAACCACTACTTATTTATTTATTTTACTAAATTTATTTTATAAATTACCCCAAAATATATGCTTTTATGCAAAATATTTAAGTTTACATTGATATCTCATGACCTTTTCCTGCAATATTCATCTGAATGATATGAGATCACCATTGAGATTTTGTGAAATTATTTTTATTTCAGTTGCAAATTAAATAATTTGCGTTCAAGGAGCAGAAGACACTAACTGGACGCATGATCAACCCAAGGCTTCCACCAATGCTTCCTTTTGCCTTTCTTCTTTTCTTTGCTGTTCTCTCCTGTAATGTAGAGAAATTGTTCTGTGAGCCCATCACACGCACACACACACGATACTCTTAAAAAAAATTAAACCATTTCAAAGAGCGCACATTTACTCTGAGCTCTGGTATGCGCGTTTCACATGTTTCAGATTTGATTGCAATGCATTTAACACCGCTGTTAAACGCAGGCACTTGAGGAATTTACGAACCTTCAGTTCGCTGACACTGATCTTGGACTAAAGTGTGTGTTTTGACAAAGATGCGGTCAAATCTGTGTGTAGGACAACACCATTTTTATTTTTGATTTATGTGACGTAAGTGTATTTATGGAAGCTTGTTTTGGCCACTGAATAAAACATTTTAAAAAAGCTATTGCGACTAATTTCACAATTCTGACTTTTTTCCTCAGAATTTTGAGATATAAACTTGTAATTCTGAGAAATAAAGTCGCAATTGCATGATATAAACTCACAATTGCGAGTTGTTAAGTCTTGCAAATAAATAAACTCGCAATTCTGTGAACATATCAGTCTTTTTTTCTCAGAACTGAACTTTATAACTCGCAATTGCGAGTTTATATCTCACATTTCTGAGCAAAAAAATAATTGCGAGATACAAACTCACAATTGTGAGAAAAAAAGTAAAAATTGCGATACAAAGTCGCAACTGCAAGAAAAAAGTTTGTATCTCGTAATTGAGACTATTTCTCGCAACTGTGAGTTTATATCCCACAATTCTGACTTTATAACTCACAATTGTGCATTTATATCTCACAGTTCTGACAAAAAAAAAATGTATTAATATGATGAAATTCTGAGAAAAAAAGTCAAAACTTTAAAATGTAAACTCAAAATTGTGAATTTGTGAAAAAAAAAGAATTGTGAGATAAGTCACAATTACTCATTTTTTTATTCAGTGGTGGAAACGCTTTCCATATGTATTGGAGTTATTATTGTATAATGAAAAGTTCTCAGTATACATTGAAATTGAAAAATTCAAAAGTTTGGGGTTTTTGAGTTTGAACCACTCTCATGTAAATATACCTTCATCATCATCCTTCTCCTCTTTGACTACCGAGTGACTTTCCCCACTTTCCTGAACCAAAGACAGCATCCTCTCTTTACCTCTCTTAAACTTCTGCTGTCGGCTTTTGATGCGGTCCATCCTGAGAGAAACAAACAGACAGAGGAAAATGGAGATTATGTATTTTGCGATTCCTCAGCCTGCTTGCTTGAGCTGACCTAATTTAGCGTTCCCTTGAACACGATTAGAGCATAATTGAAGATAAAGAGTCTTCATGTCGGGGCTTGTGTGGGTGTGCAGGAAGCACAGAAAACAGGCTGGATCTTGGCAAGCCTCAGACATCCAGCAGATGTGACCTACTAACACACTGTTACAACCGTACGGCTCGTCTGGAAAACACTGGTTATGCAGCGGCTCTCAGGTGGTAAAAATGCTGAATAAATTATAGGAAACACCGTGACAGAGAAAAAGTAATAAGCAACAATCGGTGTGTCTCATTTATGTGTGTGCATGCATCAATCAGTGCATGATTTCATAGGACCGCATGAAAAGGGAATGCAGCAGTTGGCAGCGAACAATGAAACATTGTGAGTCTCACACTGAACTCACTGTCTCTTCAGTAGGTCCATGGACTTCTTCTCTTCTTCTATTCTGGCTTTAACCGCCTTCACAATGGTTGCCTGAAACAACTCCGCTCCTCTGACACACAAACAACGAGAAACAGACACGAAACAAACAAACCACAGTCTGAGTATGTCTGCAATGCTCTCAGAATACAATTATAACACACTGAAATGAAGCAGCTCCAAATCTGAGGCAAATTTAGTACTTGTAGTGCATTTACCTACATATACATTTATCATTTCTTTTGTTTCAGAAAGCTTTTATAGTGTCAATTAAGAAAATACAGTTAAAGTCAAGTTTACATACACCTTAAATAATAGTTGAATTTATAAAAATGACCCTGTATAAAAATTTACATCCTCTTGATTCTTAATACTGTGTTGTTACCTGAATGATCCACAACTGTGTTTTTTGTTTAGTGATAGTTGTTCATGAGTCCTTTGTCCTGAACAGTTAAACTGCCTGCTGTTCTTCAGAAAAATCCTTCAGGTCCCACATATTCTTTGTTTTTGTTTTTTTAGCATTTTTGTGTATTTGAACCCTTTCCAACAATGACTGCATGATTTTGAGATCCATCTTTTCACACCGAGGACAACTGATGGACTCATATGCAACTATTACAGAAGATTCAAACACTCACTGATGCTCCAGAAGGAAACACAATGAAAACTTTTATGAATTTAAAGATCCAGGTAAATTTAACTTATTTTGTCTTCTGGGAAACATGCAAATATCTTCTGTAGCCTCTGAAGGGCAGTACTAAATGAAATTAAACGAATTAATTTTGGCACAATAAGAAAAATGTACAAATCTTAATGATTGGTTTCTCCTTCTGGAGCATCAGTGAGTGTTTGAACCTTCTGTAATAGTTGCATATGAGTCCCTCAGTTGTCCTCAGTGTGAAAAGATGGATCTCAAAATCATACAGTCATTGTTGGAAAGGGTTCAAATACACAAAAATGCAGGAAAACCAAAGAATTTGTTGGACCTGAAGGGTTTTTCTGAAGAACAGCAGGATGTTTAACTGTTCAGGACAAACAAGGGACTCATGAAACAACTATCACTAAACAAAAAAACACAGCTGTGGGTCATTCAGGAAACAACACAGTATTAAGAATCAAGGGTATGTAAACTTTTGAACAGGGTAATTTTTATAAATCAAACTATTAAGTTCTCTTGTGGACTATATATAAACATATTTTATGTTAAATATCTTATTCAGGTCAGTACTAAATAAAAAATAACATGCATTTATATGATCCCTCTTATTTTGATAAAGTAACTAACATTTTGCAGATTCTGCAACGTTTATGTAAACTTTTGACCAACCTCAACTGTATTTCTTAGACATTAGGTTCAAAATAATAGTTAAGTAAAGCTAAAACTAAAATTAAACAATTATATATATATATATATATATATATATATATGTGTATATATATAAAATAATGACTTCAAGTACTAAAATTTAAATAAAAAAATAAAAAAACTACAACTTTAAATTAAGCAACAACAATTAAATTGTAAAAAAAAAAAAAAAGATAAAAACTATAAGACTATCTCAAAGAAGATATAACACTGATTACATGATTAAAAAGACAAACATTGAAAAGCAAACAGCAGTAACCAAAGCATGTGTGTGTACCTGGAGGCGAGGACCTGAGAGGAACGGATGTCGGCGACGACGTGCAGGAAGTAGTAGCTCATAAAAACTCTCCTCTGCAGCAGGAGAAAAGCGAAGCAGATGCTGTCCCAGATGATACCGGCCTCGTCACTCGGCAGCTCGCACTGTTTATTTGTGTTCTGCTCCGCTGTGTGAAAATCATCAGAATCTAATCAAGCTCTGCTGGACACAGCTATAATATTACAATTTTGGCCATCAAAATGAGCTAATAATTAGCACTTATTAACATTTCAGTCATTTTTGACAGATTTTTACAAAAATACCTTCCTCAATCTAAGTGGTTCAATACTTGGTAACTGTTTTTAGATACACATTCTGAAAAAACTAAAACAAAATAGACTTTATTAATTGAGTCTAAGTGGATAGTTCAAACTTCAGGCTATTCAATAGGTAAATGAGTTTGTTTTTTCATCAGATTTGTAAAAAAGTGATTGAAATTCTATCACTGTCTCACCAATGGATCCTCTGCAGTGAATGGGTGCCGTCAGAATGAGAGTCCAAACAGCTGATAAAAACATCACAATAATCCACAAGTAATCCACACCACTCCAGTCCATCAGTTAACATCTTGAGAAGACAAAAGCTGAAATAAATTCATCATTAAGATGTTTTTAACTAAAATACGAGTCTATAATCCATAACGGTCTAAATCAGGAGAGAAACCTGCACAGATCAAGCACAGTTTACAGTCCAAAACAGCTCTTAACAAATATGTGGCTGGATTTTGATGTGAGAGACAACAGGAGACTGGACTTTTTCACCGGAGAAAGCGTTATTATGGATTATGGACTCGTATTTTAGTTAAAAACTTATTAATGATGGCTTTGTTTCAGCTTTTGTCTTCTCAAGATGATAACTGATAGACTGGAGTGGTGTGGATGTTTTTATCAGCTGCTTGGACTCTCATTCTGACGGCACCCATTCACTACAAAGGATCCATTGGTGAGCAAGTGATGGAATGACACATTTCTACAAATCTGATGAAGAAACTTTAAAAAAAATAAATAAATAAAATAAAAAACCTTTCTGTATGAACTACACTGAACAAAATTATAAACGCAACACTTGTTTCTGCCCCCATTTTTCATGAGCTGAACTCAAAGATCCAAGACTTTTTCTATGTACACAAAAGGCCTACTTCTCTCAAATATTGTTCACAAATCTGTCTAAATCTGTGTTAGTGAGCACTTCTTCTTTGCCGAGATAATCCATCCACCTCACAGGTGTGGCATATCAAGATGTTTCATTACTTTAGCGCCACAAATTCCATGTTTTTATGATGAGAGCTATTAGATGTTTGATTACTAGCATTTAACTTAAAAAATATAAAATTATGCCTAAGGGCTGACTTCTTATGCAGTTAATTGCAGTAACAAACACTTTTGTTTTTGCCCCCATTTTTCATGCGCTGAACTCAAAGATCTAAGACTTTTTCTATGTACACAAAAGGCCTGTTTCTCTCAAATATTGTTCACAAATCTGTCTAAATCTGTGTTAGTGAGCACTTCTCCTTTGCCGAGGTAATCCATCCACCTCACAGGTGTGGCATATCAAGATGTTCCATTACTTTAGTGCCACAAATCCCATGTTTTTATGATGAGAGCTAGTCGATGTGTTTGATTGCTAGTATTTAACTTAAAATTAACCTGGCATGAAAAGTAAATATTCTTAAAACACATCAGTTGCATATATCTCCTTCTGTAAAATTATGCCTAAGGGCTCACTTCTTATGCAGTTAATTGCAGTAACAAACACTTTTGTTTTTGCCCCTATTTTTCATGAGCTGAACTCAACGATCTAAGACTTGTTCTATGTACACAAAAGGCCTACTTCTCTCAAATATTGTTCACAAATCTGTCTAAATCTGTGTTAGTGAGCACTTTTCCTTTGCCGAGATAATCCATCCACCTCACAGGTGTGGCATATCAAGATGTTTCATTACTTTAGTGCCACAAATCCCATGTTTTTATGATGAGAGCTATTAGATGTGTTTGATTACTAGCATTTAACTTAAAAAATATAAAATTATGCCTAAGGGCTGACTTCTTATGCAGTTAATTGCAGTAACAAACACTTTTGTTTTTGTCCCTATTTTTCATGAGCTGAACTCAAAGATATAAGACTTTTTCTACATACACAAAAGGCCTGTTTCTCTCAAATATTGTTCACAAATCTGTCTAAATCTGTGTTAGTGAGCACTTTTCCTTTGCCGAGATAATCCATCCACCTCACAGGTGTGGCATATCAAGACGTTCCATTACTTTAGTGCCACAAATCCCATGTTTTTATGATGAGAGCTATTAGATGTTTGATTACTAGCATTTAACTTAAAAAATATAAAATTATGCCTAAGGGCTGACTTCTTATGCAGTTAATTGCAGTAACAAACACTTTTGTTTTTGCCCCCATTTTTCATGCGCTGAACTCAAAGATCTAAGACTTTTTCTATGTACACAAAAGGCCTGTTTCTCTCAAATATTGTTCACAAATCTGTCTAAATCTGTGTTAGTGAGCACTTCTCCTTTGCCGAGGTAATCCATCCACCTCACAGGTGTGGCATATCAAGATGTTCCATTACTTTAGTGCCACAAATCCCATGTTTTTATGATGAGAGCTAGTCGATGTGTTTGATTGCTAGTATTTAACTTAAAATTAACCTGGCATGAAAAGTAAATATTCTTAAAACACATCAGTTGCATATATCTCCTTCTGTAAAATTATGCCTAAGGGCTCACTTCTTATGCAGTTAATTGCAGTAACAAACACTTTTGTTTTTGCCCCTATTTTTCATGAGCTGAACTCAACGATCTAAGACTTGTTCTATGTACACAAAAGGCCTACTTCTCTCAAATATTGTTCACAAATCTGTCTAAATCTGTGTTAGTGAGCACTTTTCCTTTGCCGAGATAATCCATCCACCTCACAGGTGTGGCATATCAAGACGTTCCATTACTTTAGTGCCACAAATCCCATGTTTTTATGATGAGAGCTATTAGATGTTTGATTACTAGCATTTAACTTAAAAAATATAAAATTATGCCTAAGGGCTGACTTCTTATGCAGTCAATTGCAGTAACACACACTTTTGTTTTTGCCCCCATTTTTCACAAGTTGAACTCAAAGATCTCAGACTTGTTCTATGTACACAAAAGGCCCACTTCTCTCAAATATTGTTCACAAATCTGTCTAAATCTGTGTTAGTGAGCACAAAAACAAAAGTGTTTGTTACTGCAATTAACTGCATAAGAAGTGAGCCCTTAGGCATAATTTTACAGAAGGAGATATATGCAACTGATGTCTTTTAAGAATATTTAATTTTCTCATAACATCATAAAAACATGGGATTTGTGGCAGTAAAGTAATGGAATATCTTGATATGCCACACCTGTGAGGTGGATGGATTATCTCGGCAAAGGAAAAGTGCTCACTAACAAAGATTTAGACAGATTTGTGAACATTTAAGAATATTTACTTTTCATGCCAGGTTAATTTTAGGTTAAATACTAGTAATCAAAGTAAAAGTAATAGTTCTCATCATAAAAACATGGGATTTGTGGCACTAAAGTAATGGAACATCAAAGTAGACAGTGAATGTAGAAAGTGAACTTTCAATTCTTTGAACCAAAGAGGAAATGAAGGCATAACTCACGTTTGGAGTATCCTTTTATAGTGCAGGCCAGACTGAACAACTGGATCAGCCAGCAGTGATTCGCCACCAGTGCTTTTATATATCCACACGCCGCTATCTGAGAGCCAAGAGAATAGAAACCACAATGACATCCAGGAAAACATCTCTCTGATATATCACATACTGGATGAACTGCTTCAAAAGAGCATATAATTGTTTGTTTATGAGAAATATTTTCCATTTATGAGGTTATTGCGGCAGGTGTGCATGTGTTGTGTGTAATTATTAATCCTATAAGCGCTTCACGAATTTCACACCCTCTCAATTCAGATCCACAAAAATGCAAAGCGCTATAAACACAATTATGATTTATGTCAGCCCTTGGCTGTTCGTGACATATCTCAACTAATTCACAACACTTGTGAATTAAATTATGACTACGACCGAGTTATAATTACATTACGACCGAGCAGATTTATGAGATACTCACCGAGAGAATGTTTTTCATGGTGATTACAAAGACGTTGTATGCTATGAGGAAGTCCCAGTAATGAAGGATGCTTTTGATTGGCTTCAGTAAGAGCTCGCCCCCAAAGATCAAGAAGTAGAAACAGGCGACCAGGTATCCCATACAGAAGATGCTGATGCGTGTGGTGCCCGTGATGAAGATGATGGTCAGGACGAACCAGAACAGATAGCTGAACATGATCACCTTCAGCATATCCAAATACGACCTGCAAACATGAAAGAAATGAACACTTTTGTTCAACAAGGATGCATTAAACTAATGAAAAGTGTCATTTCTAATGTTACAAAAGATTTATATTTAAAATAAAATATTTGTATTTTTTGGCTGGAAATGAGACAAAAAATCTAAGCAAGAAAAGCATTTTTTGCAGTGTAGTATGAAGCTGAAAAATTCAGCGTTGATTACAGAAATCAATTACATTTGAACAGATATTCACATAGAAAACAGCTATTTGAAAGTGCAATAATATTTCACAATTGTACAGTTTTTACTGTGATCCCAAACTTTTAAATTAATACTTTTGTTCAACAAGGATGCATTAAATTGATGAAAAGTGACATTTATAATGTTACAAAAGATTTATATTTAACATAAAAGCTGTTCTTTTGAACTTTCTATTTAACTGTGAATCCTAAAAAATAAAACGTATGACAGTTTCCACAAAAACATTGGGCAGAACAACTGTTTTCAACATTGAGATTAATCAGAAATGTTTCTTGAACAGCAAATCAAGACTGAAGGCTACACTGCAAAAAATGCTTTTCTTACTTAGATTTTTTTTTGTCTTTTTGTGTTTCCAGCCAAAATATCTAAAAAATCTTAAATTAAGAAGGCTTTTCTACACAAGTAAAAATTATTGTCTTGTTTTCAGAAAAAAAGAAGTCAAAATTAAATGAGTTTTTGCTTAAAACAAGCAATAATCTTATTTCAAGCGGAAGACTCGATTATTTTGCTTACCCCATTGGTAGATTATTTTACTTGTTTCAAGCAAAAATTCAGTTAATTTTAACTTCTTTTTCCTGAAAACAAGACATTAATGTTTACTTGTCTAGAAAATCTGGAAACCAGACTAAAAATCTAAGTAAGAAAAACATTTTTTGCAGTGTAGTATGATGCTGAAAAATTCAGCTTTGATCACAGAAATCAATTACATTTGAACAGATATTCACATAGAAAACATCTATTTAAAAGTGGAATAATATTTCACAATTTTACAGTTTTTACTGTATTTTTGATCAAATAAAAGCAGAAACCATAAGATACCTCTTTCCAAGCCATTAAAAATCCTACTGATCCCAAACTTTTAAAAAGGCAGTGTGTATATTTTTTTGCTAATAATGTTCAACCCCAAAACATTTGGCATTAAATGCCACCATTTCCTCAGAATGACCCATAACACATTAGCAGGTTATTTGGATTTACTGGAATCTGCGACTATATTAATAAGCATAATGACAAAGAAGTGGAAAAACTGACCTGCAAAGGATGAACGAAATGAATACTTTTGTTCAACAAGGATGCATTAAATTGATGAAAAGTGACATTTATAATGTTACAAAAGATTTCTATTCATCTGTGAATCCTAAAAAAATAAAACGTATGACAGTTTCCACAAAAACATTGGGCAGAACAACTGTTTTCAACATTGAGATTAATCAGAAATGTTTCTTGAACAGCAAATCAGCACTGAAGACTACACTGACTACATTGTTTCCAGCCAAAATATCTAAAAATTCCTAAATCAAGAAGGCTTTTCTACACAAATAAAAAGTACTGTCTTGTTTTCAGAAAAAAAGAAGTCAAAATTAAGTGAGTTTTTGCTTAAAACAAGCAATAATCCTATTTTATAAGCACTAGATATTCACATAGAACATGAAACTGCAATATTTCACAATTTTACGGTTTTTGAACAAATAAAAGCACCCTGAAAACCATAAGATACTTCTTTCAAAACATTAAAAATCTTACTGATCCCAAACTTTATATATTTTTGCTAATAATGTTCAACCCCAAAACATTTGGCATTAAATGCCACCATTTCCTCAGAATGACCCATGACACATTAGCAGGTTATTTGGATTTACTGGAATCTGCAACTATATTAATAAGCATAATGACAAAGAAGTGGAAAAACTGACCACATGTGATCTCCTCTAAATCGAATACGATCAGAGCAGCAGACAGACGTCATTAAGGGCATAAAATCTCCAAATTCCTTCATCACCAACATAATTTCTAATTGTTTAGACTGGCTGAAGCTGTCGAATCACTATGGTTTCTCTAGAGCTGATGGATGACCTGCTCGAAGATAAATCCCTCTGCCCTGATCTACAATCACTATTCATTGTCTCATTTTACTCTACAATAATAAGCAGAGGAAGCTCAGCTGATCCTGAGACCACAAACTAGGACTGCAGGCTTGAAAAATTCACAGTGTAATTACGACTGAAGTGTATTCTGGGCTGTATCAGATGACAGATAAAGTAATCAGTCTATAATAGTGTAAAGAGTTGCCTTTTGTTTTAACTGTTAGTCGGTATCAGTCTTTTTGACTTGAAGACCCTTCAGTGTCCATCAATATCTGAAGATACTCCCATATAAGCTAGGACACTTCCCTCGGTTTTTATGATAATTATGTAATTCTGCTGCTTGTTTTCTACCCTTTTTATTAACAGAAACTGGAAATGTTCAAATATTAATAACAATTCATTTTTTTTGCATTTCCAGACATTTGCAAAACTGTATGCTCTTGAAAGAAATATGATTAGGTTAGATCATTTATAATTAATGTAACTTTAATGTATTTTAAGCTACTCTGCTGGGTGTTTGGAAGTTTACAGAGAACCTTTGATTTACAGTTGAGGTCAGAAGTTTACATACACCTTTCAGAATCTGCAAAATGTTCATTATTTTACCAAAATAAGAGGAGTCATACAAAATGCATGTTATTTTTAATTTAGTACTGACCTGAATAAGATATTTCACATAAAAGATGTTTAAATATAGTCCACAAGAGAAAATAATAGTTTAATTTATAAAAATGACCCTGTTCAAAAGTTTACATACCCTGTGTTGTTACCTGAATGATCCACAGCTGTGTTTTTTGTTTAGTGATAGTTGTTCATGAGTCCCTTGTTTGTCCTGAACAGTTCAACTGCCTGCTGTTCTTCAGAAAAATCTTTCAGGTCCCACAATTTTTTTTTTTTGCAGCATTTTTGTGTATTTGAACCTTTCCAACAATGACTGTATGATTTTGAGATCCATCTTTTCAGGATCGAGTCTGAGGGACTCATATGCAAGAAGGTTCAAACACTCACTGATGCTCCAGAAGGAAAAACTATGCATTAAGAGCTGGGAATAAAAACTTTTGAACAGAATGGAGATGTGTACATTTTTCTTATTTTGCCTAAATATCATGTTTTTTTTTTTTTTTTAGTACTGCTTTTCAGAAGGTACAGAAGATATGTACATGTTTCCCAGAAGACAAAATAAGCTAAATTTACCATGATCTTAAAATTCAAAAAGTTTTATGTAGTTAATGCATGGTTTTTCCTTCTGGAGCATCAGTGAGCATTTGAACCTTCTGTAATAGTTGTTTAAGACAAACATGGGACTCATGAACAACTTGAATCACTAAACAAAAAACACAGCTGTGGATCATTCAGGGAACAACACAGTATTAAGAATCAAGGGGATGTAAACTTTTGAACAGGGTCATTTTTATAAATTCAACTATTGTTTTCTTATTATTTGTGGACTTTATGTGAAATATCTTATTCAGGTCAGTAATAAATGCACAGTAACATGCATTTTGTATGATCCCTCTTATTTTGGTAAAATAATTAACATTTTGCAGATTCTGAAAGGTGTATGTAAACTTTTGACTTCAACTATACATGATGTAGGGGGGAAAAGGGAAAACACAAGAAAAACAGATTCTTAATGTTTTTTTCTGTTGTGAAATGGACCTTCAAAAGAACAAACTGTGACATAAATGTGTAAGTATTAAAATAGAATATGGATCTGTTATATAAATATAATGAATATAAAAAATGTTGACGCAATGAAATTTCGGCAACTAAAAAATTTGTTCAGTTTTGGAGGGCCAGTTTCTCTGATGGCGCATTTTACCTGTGCAAGTGTTTATTTTATAATACAACACATATACGCTACAAACAGGTAAACATCCCAGCTGTACAGACACTAGTGCTGGATTAAGAATATTTACTTATCATTTTTAATCGATAAATACATCTAGAATTAAATCTCAATATCAGTCTTTTAGTCTGTGCTGTTTTCAGCTGAACATTATTTTCAGCACATCTGCCATCCGATAATCACAATAAGCTTTGTGCTTTGTCACTTTTAATATGAAACAAAGTCTCAGCTTACAAATTTGGTTAATTTCATCACAAAATTCAAACAATAAGTGTGGTTTTGACTCTCTGTGTGGTGACAGACCACTGTAGCCTCAGATAAACCACACTTATTTTCCGCTTTACTACTAGTTACAGCACCAAATTTTTTTTTTTTAATAAATATATGCATTGTATTACATATTAATGACATAAATATTATGTTATTTATAACAATTTCATTACTTTTGAAAAAAAAAGTGAAAAAATATTAATAGTTATACAGAAAACTGCTTTAAAATAACTTCAAAAGGGTCATTTTTGATTTAAGTTTTCAGCCAAGAGCATTCTGAATTTTCGTTTTGATTGCATCACTAATATTAAATATAGATATGGAGATGGATTTCTTCTTCTCCGTGCCGTTTATGTGAGATGAAGGTCATACATGGCAGGTTTACCTGCAGTGGATGAAGTCGGGCACAGGGTTGTGCTGGCTGAAGCTGGCAGCATCCAGGTCTCGACAGATCTCTACATTATCACCCGCCAACAGCTGCACAGCTGTCACGTTCTCCTCCTCAAACACACAGCCCTGCAGCGACGCGCACAGCAGCAACAGGAAGTCATCTACAGAGAAAGAAAGAAGATTGGACCAGAGATGGGCACTCAAGTTAGTGTTTTGAACTCAAGTCGCATTTTTATAGACTTCAGACTGGACCTAAATTGACTCCAGACTTGACTCGAGGGAAAGGACTCGTGAATATTTTAAAAGCAACTCAAGTCTTTTATCCTTAAATACTTATATAACTGATATTCCAAAGGTGAACTGCATCCGCACCCCGGCACCCATCCGGACCACAAGCCATACAGTAGCACCATTCTAAGTGAGCAGCGCGTCAAAACAGCGGAGCGAATCACACAACAAGCGCTCAGAGTTTATGGCAAATATCTTTTAGGCCATATTTACATAAAAGAGCTACATTTACATTTAGACATTTAGCAGACGCTTTTATCCAAAGACAAAAGAGCAATAACATGCAAGTGCTATGACAGATCTCATTTAACCTAACGCAATACATGTAGCAAGGGGTATTTTAAATTATATAATAAATAAAAAGAAAATATCTAGAATAAAAAAAAGAAAATGCAAGCTAACGTCAGAGGCCTTTTATTTATTTATTTATTTTTTATTTTTTAGAATAGACTTAGAAAAGAGCTAGGGTTTGAGGGTCAAGTGGAAATGGTTGAAGAGTGGTGTAACATGCGTTCTTTTCGGCTTGTTAAAAATGAATCTTGCAGCCGCATTCTGGATCATTTGTAAAGGTTTGATAGAGCTGTCTGGAAGACCTGCCAAAAGAGCATTGCAATAGTCCAGCCTGGACAGAATAAGAGCTTGAACAAGGAGTTGTGAAGCATGTTCTGAAAGAAAGGGCCTGATCTTTTTGATGTTGAATAAAGCAAATCTGCAGGACCTGGCAGCTTTAGAAATGTGGTCTGAGAAAGTCAGCTGATCATCAATCACAACTCCAGGGTTTCTGGCTGTTTTTGAAGGAGATATAATTGATGTGTCTAACTGAATGGTGAAATTGTGATGAAACGATGGGTTTGATGGAACCACAAGCAGTTCTGTCTGCCAAGGTTGAATTGAAAATGATGGTCCTTCATCCAGCAAGAAATGTCTATAAGACAAGCTGACATCTGAGCAGCTATTGTTGGATCATCAGGATTGAATGAGAGCTAGAGCTGAGTGTCATCAGCATAGCAGTGATATGAAAAGCCATGTTTCTGAATGACAGAACCTAGTGATGCCATGTAAATGGAGAAAAGAAGTGGTCCAAGAACTGAGCCCTGAGGCACCCCAGTAGCTAGATGTTTCAACTTGGATACCTCGCCTCTCCAAGATACCTTAAAAGACCTGTCTGAGAGGTAAGATTCAAACCATTGGAGTGTGGTTCCTGAGATTCCCTTTGCTAATAGGGTTGACAGGAGGATCTTGTGGTTAACCGTGTCAAAAGCAGAAGACAGATCCAGCAAGATAAGCATTGATGATTTGGAATCTGCTCTTGCCAGTCTTAGGGCTTCAACAACTGAGAGCAAGGCAGTCTCAGTTGAATGTACACTTATAAAACCAGACTGGTTGCTGTCCAGGAGGCTATTCTTTGTGAGAAATGTAGTATATATTCTAGTATTTTTATTTAAAAGACCAAACACACTTAATTCAAGTCCTTTCAGCTCTGTGCGTTCTCTCCGGACGCGGGCCGGCGCCAAGTTTAAGAGCTGCAGATGACTTTCACTAAAACACAGCAGAAAAAAACAATGCTGCAAATCTAGTTATTTTTCTTACTATTTATCTATCAACAACCTATGACTCTGACTGTTCAAACCAGATGTGACAAGACATTTCTGATTTACATTTAGCATTATTATTCTGTAGCCTAAGAACATTTCAAAAGAATCATGTAATTATAATTGGGAAAATTGTTATTAGATAGCTAGGATAGAACTTAAACTTTGAAACTGATGGTTATCTTCTATCTATCTCTGCTGAAGATGAGAACATTTTGATTATTATAGATATTTTTAGTAGATAATGCTTTTAAGTAAAATACTAAAATAGAAAAACTGTATTGAACATGGTAATGGAATAAAACATATAAGTAACAGGCTGGATGTACATTAACCTTACATCTTAACACTTCTTTAAAAAAAATAAAAAAGAAGATCCATAGATCATGTATTTTATTTTAGCCTATAAAACAGCTTTGTAAATAGGATGATTTCAATACATGAGGATTCTGATTGGGATTTTTTTAGCAAGCCATTAAAATGACTTGACCCAGACTCCAGCGACAAAGACTTGACACGGACTCCAAGTTTAAGACTTGTGAACATCTCTGGATTGGACACATTATGAAACAGCATTAAAGCAGAGCTGGGGAGCATTGACACAAACTTAACGCTACTTACAAAGGAGGAAGAGGGAGTTGGGTTTGGTGTGGAAGTCAGGGAAGTAAAGCCACTTGATGACATTTGAGTCCATGCTGGAAGATGGACGTCTCCATGGATAGTCTGAAGCAAATGAGAGATGTTGGTGAAATTCAGAAACATAGTTGAGAGCAGTCTTGAAGACAACCAAGAGTGACTTTTCTGTTGTCTTAAAGGAACAGTGGAAAATTAAAACAATGAAAATTAGCTGAAAATACTATCCCGCAGACCATCCAAGATATAGCTGAACTTGTTTCGTCATCATATTTGGATAAATATGCCATTCCGTGACTTGCTCATCAATGGATCCTTTGCAGTGAATGGGTGCCGTCAGAATGAGAGTCCAAACAGCTGATAAAAACATCACAATAATCCACAAGTAATCCACACCACTCCAGTCCATCAGTTAACACCTTGAGAAGATAAAAGCTGAAACAAATCCATCATTAACTTTTTTTTCAAAATACTCAAATACAAGTCCATAATCTATAATAACGCTTCCTCCAGTGAAAAAGTCCATCTCCTGTTGTCTCTCACATCAAAATCCTGCAACATATTTGTTTAGAGCTGTTTTAGCTTGTAAACAGTACATCTGTGCAGATTTCTCTCCTGATTCAGACCAGACCACTTTTTCACTGGAGGAAGTGTTACTATAGATGATAGATTATGGACTCATATTTTAGTTAAAAATGTCTTTATGATGGATTTGTTTCAGCTTTTGTCTTCTCAAGATGTTAAGTGATGGACTGGAGTGGTGTGGATTACATATTAGTGATGTTTTTATCAGCAGTTTCTACTCTCATTCTGACGGCACCCATTCACTGCAGTGGATCCATTGGTGAGACAGAGATGGAATGACACTTTCACACGACTCATCGATATCTTGGATGACCTGCACTGCAAAAATGCTTTTCTTACTTCTATTTTTGTCTTGTTTACCGCAAAAATATCAAGATATTCTTAAATCAAGAAAAAATTTATAGACAAGTAAATATTATTGTCTTGTTTTCCGAAAAAAAACAAGTCAAAGTGTGTTTTTGCTTGAAACAAAGCAAAATAATCTTATTTCAAGCAGAAAACTAGATTATTTTGCTTACCCTGTTGGCAGATTATTTTGCTTGTTTCAAGCAAAAACTCATTTAATTTTACCTTCTTTTGTCTGAAAACAAGACAATAATTTTGACTTGTCTATAAAATCCCTCTTGATTTAAGAATTTTTAGATGTTTTGTCTGGAAACAAGACAAAACGCCTAAGTATGAAAAGCATTTTTGCAGTGTAAACTGTTTCTTTAAGCAGACACCTGCGTGACTCACCTGTGCAGGCGGCAGGAGGGATGCCAATGCACATCAGGTACTGGAAGGCCAACATGCAGGCCAGGAAGCAGCAATACTTGGACCAGACGTGGGCAATGGCTTTTCTCCTGCGCTGATACATCACCGCAATCAGACCGAACGCGTGCAGCATGGCATAGAAATCCATCCGCTGGCCGATCACATTCACCGCTAATAGAAAACAGGTCTGGAGGAGCAACATTCAGCCATGGGTTTCAAATTAGGATAATAATGGGTGCATTTGATAGCATCACTATACACAAATTAAAATTCAATATCCATCCAACCCTGATCCATTACCTTCACAGTCTATTGTGGTTTATCTGTCTCAACACTGTGTTAGCAATAAGAGCTTCACATGATGAACTATTAGAAACCATCCAACTGAAATAGTAAATCAGTGTCTGTACAAATGAAAAACTGGCCATCTAAAGGGACATAATTTTGCCAAGTAGGACATGCTGTATGATGCAGAAAATTCAGATTTGATCACAGAAATAAATTACAGCATAGTAATTATTCACATAGAAAACAGCTGTTTTACATTCTAATATTATTTCACATTTGTTGGCGTATTTTTGATCAAATAAATGCAGCCTTGGTGAGGCTTTATGTACAAAAAATGTTAGTGTATATGAAGAATTCAGATGCAAAAGCCTCTAAATCCATCTGACATCTTTCTTTAAAAATGCATTTTTATCAGGCTCCGATAGGTTTCTATGTAAGTAGTGCTACTTCTGATTGGGCTGAGGCTGGGATTTTACCGAGTTTGAAGTAAAAGTATTTGATGGATCATGGATGTGTAATATGTGTCGAGAGCTTTCACTCAGTATCATTAGCTCATTTTTGATCGAGATGGCTTTTAGCTGGTTTTTCATCTGAACTCTTCATATATTCTTATTGCCGAAAGTATTGGCACACCCCCTTCTAATGAACAGTTTTGACTATTTTGGTCATTTCCATGAGTACTAATCTTAATGTTTATGGATATAATGATATTCTAGGGAATTGTGTCCTTCTAATTTTATAGCAAAAGTTTGGACAAGACCCTTTTTTATTCTAACATGACAATGCCTCTGTGTATAAGGCAAGGTTCATAGAGAAATGTTTTATTGAGTCAGTGTGGAAGAACTTGACTGGTTGACTGGCCCAGCTGAACACCTCTAGTGTGACTTTAAATGCAGACCTTGAGCCAAAAACACCAATGACTTGTACATATGGGTACAGTCTAGGGGTGTAAAGATTCACTCGTTTTCTCGATGCATCGATCTTGAAACATGTATTTTGAGTGTTAATTTTGACAGCAAATTTTGATTTAGTTTTAGTCATAGTCTTTTGACTAAAATGCCATTTAGGTTTAGTCATATTTTAGTCATCTGAATTGTTTGTAGTTTTAGTCAGCTAAATATCATAAGATTTTAGTTGACTACATCTACAGTAAATTTAGTCAGCTAAAAGGTAATGGGTTTAGTTACAGTGCAATGCATTTATTAAGAATTTCCAAACTCGTTATATAAGTTTGATATTAAGGTTTAATCATGATCAGGGTTCCCACTCTAAGCCAAATGTCAAATTCCCTGACTTTTCCCTGACTTTCACTGACTAAAAAGCTGGATTTCCATGACCTATAATGAACGGATCCATCCATTTGCAAGCTTTATTTACTTGTTCACAGATGTTTTTAGTAAAAAAAAGATAAAGATAAAAATAAAACTTGCAATTCTGACTTTTTTTCTCAGAATTGTCAGATATAAACTTGCAATTGTGAGTTATAAAGACCATTTGAGGAGAAAAAATACTGATATGTTCACAGAATTGCGAGTTCATATCATGCAATTCTGACTTGATTTCTCAGAATTGCGAGTTTATATCTCACAACTGTGAGAAAAAAAAAATCTGAATTGTGAGTTTGTATCATGCAATTGTGAGAATAAAATAGATAGAGATAAGTTGCAATAATTTTTTTAGTTTTTATTCAGTGGTGGAAACAGGCTTCCATAGAGAAAACACACATACTCACTACGTTTTTTGTTGTTTTTACCTGTTAAATGCACTTTGATATTTTTCTGTACTATTTCTATTATTTCCGCACTATTTCTACAGAAAGAATTTATGTTTTTTTTTTTAATTCATGGGTTTAGATGCTCTGAAGAATTTTCTGTTTGTAATCGTTCAAAAAAGTTAATCATTCAGTCATTTCATTTCTTCGCATTTAGTGTTTGCTTTTCTATCATCTACTTTTAACACCCAGTCCTTGAAGTGGTCATTCTGTAGCCAAAGCTCTTCAAATTGACATTTTCCCAGCATAAAAATAGGCAAAACATGTGAAAATTGCAAAAAATACGGTATAGAAAAATTACATTTTGATAAATGGAAACCCCTGATATTATAAAAAATCCCTGATATTCCATGACTTGGACCAAAAAAATATAAAATTCCCTGACTTTCAATGACTGGAATAGACTTTTTAAAATTCCATGATATTCCAGAAATTCCATGACCTGTGGGAACCCTGCATGATAAACACACAATTTAACTGTGGTGATACACAACATGACTTAATATTAAAATTAAATAAAACCACTTCTCATAAAGAAGTGTGGTTTTCTGTCTTTCTTTTGTTGCGTGATGAACATCAGTGACTCGGACGATCGCAACTAAATGTGGCTGCTATTCCTTTAAAACCGAATGCAATGGATGCAATGTACTGATACACTTTCTCCCTACAGTTTACGTTCATTTAAGACGTAATCGGCTGTGTTTACATGAATACTTATCAAAACGGACAATTCCAGATCATTTTGTGTGTATTTCTCAGTTCATGCAACACAAAAGAGTGTGAGACGTGTTTTCTGTGTGTTTGCTTCGGTGTCTGCGCTCAGAAAACAAGACTGAATTAAGTTCTCTCTTGCGTCGTCAAATTTATCCATATCTTCTTCCACATATTGACATTTTTGAGCGTTTTATAAGAGGTGCAGCAAGTGTATTTTAGCTTGTGTCCCGCCGATTTGTATGCATCTAACCTACTGCGCAACAGATTTTTCTGAATGAATCTCTTTCCAAATTGTCCCTCCATAAAATGTATTTTAAATATATTACTTTTCACTTGGGTAAATGTCTACATATTATGTGTGTCATGCCATAGCATCATTAAACTAACATCTAACAGTGGACAAAAGTGTTTTTTTTTTGGCCCTCACTCTCTGACTCCAGTGTAATTAGACCCCTGATTAAGCACATAAAGATAAAGATAAGCATATTTAAGGGAAGCATTTAAATAATCATGTGAATGCTCTTGAAGAAGAATGCAGAATCGAATCGTTAATCAAATAATTCTGAATTTGCAGAAATCGTTCTTGAAACCAAATGAATTGTGAATCGAATCAATTAGATGTTTAACCAAAGGTTCACAGACCTAGTACAGTCATTTTAGACACTTCTAAAATTGAAGCAACAGAGATGGAAATGCCGTTTTTAAATACATAAATCATTCCTTTGTTGCTACAGTTTTGGAAGTGCCTTTTTCTGTTCTAAAAACGGGGGTGTCCCAATACCTTTGTCTATATAGTGTATGTACAAGTCATTGGTGTTTAGTGATGAGTTTTTGGCTCAAGGTCTGCATTTAAGTCACACCAGAGGTGTTCAGCTGGGATTAGGACTGACTGAATCAAACATTTCTCTATGAACCTTGTCTTATACACAGAGGCATTGTCATGTTAGGATAAAAAAAGGGTCCTGTCCAAACTTCTGCTATAAAATTAAAAGAACGCAATTCCCTAGAATATCATTATATGCTTAAACATTAAGATTAGTACTCATGGAAATGACTAAAGCAGGCAAACCTGTTCATTAGAAGGGGGTGTGCCAATACTTTTGGCAATACAGTGTATAACAGATATCATGGTGATATTACCTCAAGACCAAATTTGTAGAAGAAGTAGTTGATGAAATATTTGGCGCAGTTGAAGATGCCGTCGTCCAGATGTTGTCGTGTGATGTTGTGAAAAATGGTTCTTGTGACCGGAGGGGTGAGGTTGTTTTTCATTCGGTAGAAATCCTGGTGACGGTAAATGGTCACTTCAAACGCCAAGAGAGCCAGCATTAGTAAGTTATTCTGTGTGGAAAATAAACAAATAAATACATTAAAAAACAAATAAATGGATAAGGATGATATTGAAGTGCTTGCATAGTCTGAAATTAATAACCACAAGAGACAATGCAAATATAAATCGGCATAATGTACATTCACCAGTGGCTGGAAATTTATTAGGAGTTGCTTCATAAATCTTGAATAAACATGAATTAAAATAAACATTAACTGAAATGAAACAAAACATTACAAACTTTTTATTTCAGCTGTTTGCAGGGCAACATTTCTCATTTATATTAGTTTACACTAATGTTCAAAAATAAATAAACTGAAACAAAAAAAGCCTACAAAAACTACTAAAAATGGCAAACAATTCAAACGAAAATACAAAATATAAAAATAAAAACTGTAACAGTATCTCAATAACACTAATATAACACTACTGTCCAACTGAACACTAAATTTGACCATCCTTTACTTTGTTTTTTTCCATATGGCAATCAGTATTATTTTTCTTTTATATTAATATTGTGAATCCGTTTTTATTTTTATATTTTCTGTTTTCATTTTAGTTTTACCTGAAGTGTTTTAGTTCAATTTTGTTGTTTGCTTCTATCATTTGGAGTAGTTTCTTTTTTAAAAAGGCCTACATGCCAACATTTGATAATGTTTTATTTCAGTTTTACTTTTAGTTATTTTAGTATATCAAGTTAAACTAAATGAAAATTAAAAATGATCAACTAGCTGATTTTTTTTAATATTTTATTTTATTAATGTTTATTTAATTTATTTTAATTTTATTTAAAATTTAGCCTTAGTTAACTATAATAATCCTGGTGACAACACATGTGGAATATTAAAAGCCAACAAAATAGTCTTATTTACATTTTTGTAAATGTATTTTTACTTAATTAGCATAACAATCATAAAATAATTTCTAAATGATCCCACTGTCCTAGAGAAAAAATATATTTTGAATAATACACTGAAAAAAAAGTCTTATCTTAGTTAGCATTTTTGTCTTGTTTCTAGTTAAAATATCAAAAAATTCTTAAATCAAGATGAATTTACTAGATAAGCAAAATGATGCAAGATATTTAGTCTTGCTTCCTGGGGGGAAAAAAAAATCTAAATTAAGTGCATTTTGCTTAAAACAAGTAAAATGGTCTGCCAGTGGGGTAAGTAAATAACCTTGTTTTAAGAGTATTTTACTTATCCAATTGGCAGATAATTGTACTTGTTTTAAGCAAAATTCACTTCATTTATATATTTTCCCCCAGAAAACAAGACTAAATATCTCATGCAATTCTGCTTCTAAATGCATCTTTATTTAAGAATTTTTAGAAATTTTGACTAGAAACAAGACAAAAATTGCACTGCTTTTCTTGCTTAGATTTTTTGTCTTTTTTTCCAGCCAAAAAAATCTAAAAAATCTTAAATCAAGAAGGATTTTGTAGACAAGTAAAAATATTGTCTTGTTTTCAGAAAAATAAATTAAAAAGTGAGTTTTTGCTTGAAACATGTAAAATAATCTAGCTTTTTTCTGCAAACAAGACAATAATTTTTACTTGTCTACAAAATCCTTCTTGATTTAAGATTTTTTTAATATTTGGCTGGAAAACGAGACAAAAAAATCTGCTGCGTTTTGGCTTGTGCACTGCAAAAAATGCTTTTCTTAGTTCGATTTTTTGTCTTGTTTCCAGCCAAAATATCTAAAAATTCTTAGATCAAGAAGGATTTTCTAGACAAGCAAAAATGATTGTCTTGTTTTCAGAAAAAAGAAGTAAAAATTAAGTGAGCTTTTGCTCAGCAAAATGATCTTATAAATAATCTTATCTCAAGCCGAAAGCAAGATTATTTTGCTTACCCCATTGGCAGATTATTTTGCTTGTTCTAAGCAAAAGCTCACTTAATTTTTACTTCTTTTTTCTGAAAACAAGACAATCATTTTTGCTTGTCTAGAAAATCCTTCTCAATTTAAGAATTTTTAGATATTTTGGCTGGAAACAAGACAAAAAATCTAAGTAAGAAAAGCATTTTTTGCAGTGTGGTCCGGATGGGTGCCGGGACACGGTCCGCCTTTTGAATATCAGTTACATAAGTATTTAAGGATATAAGACTCGAGTTGCTTTTAAAATATTCACAATTTCTTTTCCTCGAGTCAAGTCAAGTCTGGAGTCATTTCAGGTTCTCTAAAAATGCGACTTGAGTCCGAGTCACTAACTCGAGTGCCCATCTCTGGCTCTTACCCTCAGATTCTCCAGTAACGGAGAGAACTTCCTGAGGCCGATCCAGTTGGCCGGATCCACCGGTCCGCTGTAGATCAGAGATTTGGCCATGTCTACGCGCTGATCGTCTGTGTAGTTATCAGGCTGGAGGAGAGAATCACAGACTCGGTCAGAACGGGAGCGTTTGTGTGTCCTGCGTGTGCTAAGGAGCGAGAGGCTCACCATGGTGCAGGTCCTGGAGTATGTGGACGGGTTGATGGAGGTGAGCTGGTACAGCATTTTGCAGACGATGATGACGCAGGTCCAGACGGTGCAGACGCTGGACGCCAGCGGTCGAAACTGACTGAAAGGCAGAGCGAAGGCCCAGCTCACCAGAAACACATAGTTAAACAGCGACACCTGATAGAGAGACACAAAACATGGGGATGAGGAGGATCCATATTTCCACACTGCAAAAAATCTTTTCTTACTTAGATTTTTTATCTTGCTTCCAGCCAAAATATCTAAAAAATCTTAAATCAAAATTTTCTAGACAAGTAAAAATTATTGTCTTGTTTCCAGAAAAAAGAAGTCAAAATTAAGTGCGTTTTTGCTTGAAACAAGCAAACTAATCTGCCAATGGGGTAAGCAAAATAATCTGCTTGAAATAAGATTATTTTTGATTGTTTTAAGCAAAACCTCACTTAATTTTGATGTATTTTTTCTGAAAAGAAGACAATAATTTTTACCTGTCTAGAAAATCTTTCTTGATTTAAGAATTCTTAGATATTCTGTCTGGAAACAAGACAAAAAATCTAAGTAAGAAAAGCATTTTTTGCAGTGTATTATAGTTGTAGTTATTTGAATACATCAAGTGAAACCAAAGAAAAAAGAGACTTTTTGTCTTGAAAACTTGCTGAAATAAAGTAAGATGGAGACTTTTTGTTTTATTTTTGGTCACTTTTGGCCGAAAATGTTTATATTTTAAAATGTTAAAAATCATCAGTAAAAGCTAAAAGTAAAAGTAAAAATGTAAAAGCTTCATCAGAATGAGATGACACTTGGAGACTTTTGTTACATTAGCAATGTGAACGCATAAAAAAATATATATTAATTCCAATGGGAAAAAAAATAGCTTATTAAAATTGCATAAATATTGCATAGTATCATAAAATTCAAAATTCTAAATAACAATTAAAAAATATTATTGCATTGACTTTCCTGAAAAAAAAAAGACAGTTACATTTCAAGGTTTCAGTCACTTTTGACCGTGAAGAATGTAAGTGTGTCTCCTAAATGAAGAGGGCTAGAGGGTTAACATTTATTTTAGTTCACACTATTTTTTTTTAAAACTCTGGGATGAGGATGATCATATTCGGGAGACTGTGGCATTTAAAAGATCAAAAACAAAAAACAAAAAAACTGACCTAGTCCATCTAGGTCAGGTGAGCCTACAGTCCAGCTTAGACCAACTAGAACCCAGTACTTCTTTGCTTCATGTTCACTTTTATACTGGACCATTGAAACTGTGATTTTCCCCACCTCTTTGACTGAGACCCATATGATGTAGGAGGAGACGATCTTGATGATGTGAAGCTCCAGAAGCCACCAGATGAAGAGCTGCAGCTTCTGCACATAATCCAGGAACTTCAGGAACAGCACCGTCAGACGCTCCACCACCAGATGCCACTTATTCCTCAGCTCTTCACAAGAGAAAAACAGATATCACTTATGAAAACTACAAAAATGTTTTTAGAAAGTTTTTAAAATGATTGTTGACATATTCAGGAATGACAAAATGCTACTCTGAAAAATTAGTCCACATCAGTGTTGTTTTGAACTAAAACTATTTTTATTATTTTTGTTAACTGAAAAATAAAATAAAATAAAATAAAATATTAGCTGAAAATGTTAAAGATAAAAGAAAAAAAAAATGAAATGTTGCTTTGGCAACGTAATATAAGTTTGACAATAAGCACGTAACATTACTGAAAATTACCGAAATACTGAACCTAAGCTAAAATTAAAATCAAAACTGAAAATCTAAAAATAAAAGCCATAAATAATACTAAAATACCTCGATGATGCAAACAACCTGAATATGATGCTTATATATTGTCAAAAATCTGTTAAAAATTTAAGTTCTCATTTAATAATCCACACAAAAAAGAAACTGAAAAAGATACATCTGTGTTAATAATAAAAGTTAAATGAATAATAAATGAATAATAAGTAACCTGGACAAAATTAGAAAGGCTGCCTTGGCAGCTAATTGAAATAAATAAGTTTAAATTTAAGTACTAAAAAAAAAAAGAAAATAAAAAATAGATGACAAAATAATAAGCTCTGAAACCTGAAAATTATGCACCTATATTGTTAAAAATGAATCTAACAAAATTAGAAATGTTTCCTTGGCAAGTAGGAGTTTTTAAAGTGAGCAAAATAGTCTTATTTCAAGCAAAAAAACTAGTTTATTTTGCTTACCCCATTGGCAGATTATTTAGCTTGTTTCAAACAAAAACTCACTTAATTTTGACTTATTTTTTTCTGAAAACAAGAAAATAATTTTTACTTGTCTAGAAAATCCTTCTTGATTTAAGAATTTTTAGATATTTTGGCTGAAAACAAGAGAAAAGTCTAAGTATCTAAGGAAGAAAAGCCTTTTTGCAGTGTATTAATAAATATTATAATAGTAATATAAATACTACTATAACTTCATAATGTGAACAAAAAAAGGTCTGTATATTGTTACCTATATTGTTAACTAAATTAGAAATGCTGCCTTGGCAACTAATTGAAATAAAATATGTTTAATACTAGAATTACTACAAATTAAAATTAAATAAAATAATAAAACTGAATAAAACATAAAAAAAAAATCCAAAAATGAGTAAAACTAACTCAAATTAAAATTAAAACTCAAAACTAGAAAGAAAAAGCTAACCGTAAATATGAATAAATACTATAATAGTAATTTTAATAATTCTAAAGTAATGGTTCGGCGAGTCACATTCACACATGTAGAAAACATCTTTTTTTTTTTTAACGCAAGCAGCTGATTCCAATGAAGTAATAAAATAACAAGCCTGTGCTGAGCCGTTCGTCAACATTACGACGCTGAAACAGCCAATAATGGGTAAAATATCTAAATATCCAAAACAGTCATAAAACACAGCCACCCACAGATGAATCACAGCGACATGTTTCGGACATGTTTATGAAGTACATAAAGCACGGGTAGATGAGTAACAACAGTTTAGAAAAGCAAAGCTGGACTCGCAGATGTTCTCTGGTACAAACAGTTGACAGAAAACACTGCGAAACTCACTAAATAAGGCTAACAAGAACACACTCAACCTAAAATAGATGCACCTGTACTGTTAAAATCTCACGTCTTTAGTACATAGAGATGGTTTCTGAAAGATTTTGAAGTTTAAAGCAGGCATTGAAGACTTTAACAGTGTGAACGACAGCATATCGGCTGACTGTAAAAGTGTTTACACATTAAACAAGTCTAGACATTTTTATTCTGGTCTGTTTGCTGTGCTGGCCCCGTCCTGCTCCATCACGCCAATAAAAGCCTCTTCCAGTTGTATCGCTCCATTGAGAGCCACCAATATGAATCCACATTATCATTTGAGCCAGGATATAAAATATGATTTGTTCTTGCAATTTAATTTTGATAGGCTTAATTCAGATGATACCATCTGCAGGGAAATGATCCGGTTTTATTGCATTGCTCCTCAATGAACATGAATGGGTAGAAAAGAGTGTTTATTTGCTTACGTTAAATCTACTTTGGTTTCCAGGCTTCTTTCTTAGTTTACATCTTAGCAGAGATTAAATATGACACATTGCACTTCTGTTTGATGTTTGTTTTTTTTAATTATTTTTATGAGGAGCGTTATTTGCTTTTCGATAAACTGAACAAAACAGTTTTAAAGCATGATTTTTGATTAGACCAATGTAAAACAGTACCTGAAAGCCATACAGAAAATGACTTTGGTAGAATTTGAAGTCACCGTTTACATTATTACTTGAGTAAAAGTCTTGAAGTATGTGATATTTATTGTGCTTAAGTACAAAAAAGTTTTGAAAGTATTGAAAGTAAAAGTACAAAATGTCCAAAATGGAAAAGAAGCAAATAAATATACATACAATTTTTATACACATCTTGAGTAGCAAGATTGTGTTCAGTTTGAACTCTTTCTTCCATTTTGTATTTTTGGCTATGAATAAGAAGCACTTCATCCAAGACTTAGTGTCTTTCATTCCAATGTAAGAAAACATTTCTGGAATCTGCATCTGAAATAGCATTTAGGTGTATTTACACAGTTGAATGTATCTCAGAGAGGACATGGATGCATTTAAACTGCAGTTACAGATGAATAATAGGCCTCATGTTTTGTTTTTAACATAAAACGTTGAATACTAATATTTGAACAATTTAAGACATGAAAAAAATAGTCGAAATGTGAAATTAAAACCACCAGTAGGTGGCAGCACTCAATGAGTGAGTTGTTGAGATTCAACCGAATCGCTCAAAAAGCTGATTCATTCAGAAACAAAGCATTTGACTGTTAATGAGTGAATCACTGAATCATTTTTATCAACCGATTCGTTCAAAAAGTTGATTCATTCAGGAACAAAGCATTCGACTGTTAATGAGTGAATCACTGAATCATTTTTATCAACCGATTCGTTCAAAAAGCTGATTCATTCAGGAACAAAGCATTTGACTGTTAATGAGTGAATCACTGAATCATTTTTATCATCCAATTCGCTCAAAAAGCTGATTCATTCAGGAACAAAGCATTTGACTGTTAATGAGTGAATCACTGAATCATTTTTATTGACTGATTCATTCAAAAAGCTGATTCATTCAGGAACAAAGCATTCGACTGTTAATGAGTGAATCACTGAATCATTTTTATCGACTGATTCATTCAAAAAGCGGATTCATTCAGGAAAAAAGCATTCGACTGTTAATGACTGAATCACTGAATCATTTTTATCAACCGATTCGTTCAAAAAGCTGATTCATTCAGGAACAAAGCATTCGACTGTTAATGAGTGAATCACTGAATCATTTTTATCAACCGATTCGTTCAAAAAGCTGATTCATTCAGGAACAAAGCATTTGACTGTTAATGAGTGAATCACTGAATCATTTTTATTGACTGATTCATTCAAAAAGCTGATTCATTCAGGAACAAAGCATTCGACTGTGAATGAGTGAATCACTGAATCATTTTTATCGACCGATTCATTCAAAAAGCTGATTCATTCAGGAACAAAGCATTTGACTGTTAATGAGTGAATCACTGAATCATTTTTATCGACCGATTTGTTCAAAAAGCCGATTCATTCAGGAACAAAGCATTCGACTGTTAATGAATGAATCACTGAATCATTTTTATCGACTGATTCGCTCAAAAAGCGGATTCCTGAATGAATCAGCTGTTTAAAATGAATCGGTTGAATCTCAATGACTCACTCATTAACAGTCACTTGCTGCCACCTACTGGCGGTTTTAAATTTTACACTTCAACTATTTTTTTCATGTCTTAAATTATTTCAAATATCAGTATTCAACATTTTATGTTTAAAACAAAACATGAGGCCTATTATTCATCTGTAACTGCAGTTTAAATGCATCCATGTCCTCTCTGAGATACATTCAACTGTGTAAATACACCTAAATGCTATTTCAGATGCAGATTCCAGAAATGTTTTCTTATGTTGAAATGAAAGACACTAAGTCTTGGATGAAGTGCTTCTTATTCATAGTCAAAAATACAAAATGGAAGAAAGAGTTGAAACTGAACACAATCTTGCTACTCAAGCTGTGCATGAACATTCGTTATATATTTGTGACCCTGGACCACGAAACCAGTCTTAAGTGTCAATTTTTCAAAATTGAGATTTATATATCTCCAGAAAGCTGAATAAATAAGCTTTCCATTGATGTATGGTTTGTTGAGATCGGACAATATTTGGCCGAGATACAGCTATTTTAAATCTGGAATCTGAGGGTGCAAAAAAATAAAAAATACTGAGAAAATCGCCTTTAAAGTTGTCCAAATTAAGTTCTTAGCAATGCATATTACTTATCAAAAATTAAGTTTTAATACATTTACAGAACAAAATTTACAAAATATTTTAATGGAACATGATTTTTACTTAATATCCTAATGATTTTTGGCAAAAAAATGTTTTTGATAATTTTGACCCATACCATGTATTTTTGGCTATTGCTACAAATATACCCCAGCGACTTAAGACTGGTTTTGTGGTCCAGGGTCACATTTATTTGCTTCTTTTCCATTTTGCATTTACTTTTACTTTCAATACTTAAGTACGTTTAAGATTTAAAAAATAATTTTTGTACTGAAGTACAATAAATATCCCATGCTTTAGGACTTTTACTCAAGTAACATTCTAAACGCTGACTTCAACTTCTAACAAAGTAATTTTCTGGTAAGATATCTGTACTTTTAAGTATGGCTTTCAGATACTTTATACACCAGTGCTAAAATCTAAGTCACTTATTGCTTTACTGAACTTGATGATAAATGATTATTATATGTGTTATCATGATATCTACAGAAAAATGGTACACTTGTGTGATATATAGATTAAGTTAACTATATTCAATTATATAAATATAAAAAGCAATAGGAAACGCATTTTTGCGTCTACAATTTATAATGTCTGGAATTCGGAGTTTTAATCTGTAATCTGTGTTTGATCTGTTGATATAGTTGATATATGGCAGAAGATATACTGTATATCGCACCCCAGACTCCAGTTGAGTGTAAATTAATCATTGGTTGTGCACACGCTTGTTTGCACATGAGCAAAGGTGTTTTAGGAGTCTAACTTGCAAGCACCAGACCACTGATTCATCAAACCTGCTTTCCTGCAATCACTGTTCTTCTGACTACTGACTATTTTGTAGTAAGTAACAAATACGGTTGAGGGAAATATATCGGAGTATACATTTTAATTAGGAAATGTAGTGGAGTAAAAATAAACGTAGGCTAAAATCTAAAAACTACAGATACTCCCAAAAATACTTCAGTACTGTAACAAAGTTTAATTTGTTAAATTGGACCGCTGGTAAAAATGTACTTTTTTCAGTGCATGCACATGTTGAATGCACCTGATCCCTGGTCCGGCACAGGATCTGCTGTCATCGGGCAGCTGAAGGTTTCAGGCATGAAGTTTGGCTCAGAGATCTTCTCTTCCTCTTTCTGTTTAACATCATCTTCCTCTTTCTCCAGGTCTACTCTCTCCTCAATCTCCTCCTCACTTATGGAGGAGCTGAACGAAGGTTTGACCATGGAAATATCCACCAGACTGCCATCCAGATGAACAAGCCTGACAATTAAGAAAAATGAATCATGATGAGACATTGTTTACGATTCACATTCATTTTTACACAATTAAAAACAAAAAGTTGAGCGGAAAAATCAAAAGTATTATACATAACCCTGTATAGGGTTGAGGTTAAAAAAGATTTCATGTTTTACAGTGCTGAATCACAAACTGAATGCAGAATTAATTAATTATATTATCATTACAATTATATGTATATTATTTATATTAATGATTACATTTTGATTATTATTATTAATAATAATAATAATAATTTTAACTATATATATGTATATATATATATATATATATATATATATATATATATATATATATATATAAATATATATATATATATATATATAACTTTAAAAATAATTTTGAAATGATACTTTGGAAACTAGATAAGATGAAATAATATTAGGTTAAAGTACTGTCATTTCTCAAATTTAAAGTGAAAAAGAAATAAAATAAATGAAATAAGACAAAATATAAAGAAAAATGCTTAAGAATATAAAAAAAGACAAAAAATCCCAAACATAACAAAATCACTAAAACTAAAATTAACTAAAAAAATGAAAAACTAATTCAAAATATTAATAATAATAATATCATAATAGTAGAAATCATACTAAAATAACTTAATGATTCAAACAAAAAGCAGCTTCACAACCCAAAAAAGATGCAGCTGTATTGTTAGAGAAATATTAAAAATAAAATGAGTTTATTTCATAGTTGGAAAAAAAAAACAAAACAAAAAAACTGCAACAATTTATGCACCTTGTTATACTTATATTACTATTAATAATAACAACAACATATATAAATAACAACTATTAATAACTAATAACTATTAAAAATAAATTTATATATATATATATATATATATATATTTTTTTTTTTTTATAAAATAATAAACAAAACAATAAAATACTATTACAATTATCAATAAGAAGGGAGTATTAAATACAAGAACAATTATTTTTATAGTAAACTTAATAAAATGCAATTATTTTTATTTATTTATTTTTTTCAAACTTAAAATCAGCAAGCTTTTATTTTGGTGGGTTGCCAGATAAAGCGCATCATTGAATGAAATGTCACAATTTTGCATTGTGCTTAAAAATGGCAGCGGATAGCCTAGATTTATGCTTTCAGTTCAAACAGAAATCATATATCGTTTTATTTGTATTATTATTATGGAAGAATTGAGCATTTTGGCCAACAGATGACACGTACATTGTCATAAAACACAATGGACGCTGTGAAGTATGGTAAAGGCAGGATTCTTCCAAAGGAAATCCTGTCGGAAAACCTGATGGAGTCTGAAACTTGGGAGAAGATCTGTTTTTCACAAATGACCTCTAACATATAGCTTCCAGCTTCACAGGAATGCCTTAAAAACAACCCTGTTAATTTCCTGGAGTCAGAGTCCAGATCTCAGTCCAACTGAGAATTCATGGCTGAACTTTAAAAGGCTGTCAATTCACAATCTCCACATGCAAGCAGACTGAGATTGAGCAGCTCCGTAATGAAGAATGGGAAAACAACTGCGGCGCCAGACGCGCGAAGCTCGCGGAGACCGAAAGGTGCATCTCGAAAAGCGGTAAACACTTTCATTTTGAGGTTTCAGCAATCGTTGTACCTGGAGATGGTGCTCTTCTGTTTGTCTGCCACAGATTTGATGTCAGTGAGCTCCAGGAAGCGCTCGTGGAAATAGTGCAGATGCAGGATGCAGACCAGCAGGAAAGAGGTGGGAATGAAGATCCGCGTGAACAGAGCAGGAACCGAGAACTTCTCCAGACCGAGATCTTCCAGCCTGCAAACAAGACAACTCACTTATCACACCACAGAGATATCGAAACATAAATACTGGAAGCTGCACATTTATGGGTCTATACAGAAGACATGTTAAAGGCATACTTCTCTCTGCTCATGCCTGTCATGTTGGACCACACGTTAATGGAGGACTCAAACTGGAAGGTGTAGACCAGGATGAGCACCAGCATGGTGTAAACCACCACTGACATCCAGAAATACTTCAGCATCCAGCGCCACCTCTCATAGTGCAACTGAAACAGAGACGGACAAGACATCAGCTGACTGTAGAATCATATCTGCTGCTACAAAAAACACAAACACAGTAGAGAAATGAAAAAAACTACGGAAGCCCATTTCCATCACAGAATAAGAAAAAATAAGATAATTAAAAAATGTTTTATCTTACAATTCTGACTTTTTTCTCAGAATTCTGACTTAACTTCTCACAATTGTTTTTTCTTTCTTTTTAATGCCATATAAAAAAAGGTAAAAAATAATAACTTTTTATTTCAAAATTCTGACTTTACATCTCACAATTGTGTTTTTTTGTTTCGCACAATAAAAAATAAAAATAATGAAAAATAATTGCCACTTTTCGAAAACCCCCGGAAATGTTTTTTTTGTTTGTTTGTTTTTAAATGCCAACAATAAAAAAATAAAAACAACTTTTTTGTTTCAAAAGTCTGACTTTAGATCTCACAATTCTTTCTTTCTTTTTCTTTCTTTCTTTCTTTTTAATGCCATAGAATTAAAAATAATTGCAACTTTTTATTTAAAAATTCTGACTTTACATCTCGCATTTACATCACTTTACATGTTTTTTTTAAAGCTGCAAAATAAATAATAATAAAAAAAACTAAAAAACTATTTTCCTTCTTTCTTTCTTTTCATGCCATAGAATAAAATTAAAATGTAAATATCGCACAATAAAAAATTAAAAAGATTAAGAATTTTTATTTACAAATTCTGACTTTACATCTCGCAATTCTGTTTTGTAGTTTTAATACCGCACAATAAAAATAAAAAAGGAATAAAAATAATTGCCCCTTTTTTTTTGGAAATTCTGACTTTACATCTCACAAATGGGTTTTTTAATGCTGCACAATATATATATATTTTTTTTAAATAAAAACATAAAAAGTAATTGCTTTTTTGTCTCACAAATCAGACTTTTTTCCTCACAATTCTGAGACAAAAAGTCTTCATAAAAGTTTATATCTCACAATTCTGACTTTTTTTTCACAATTGTTTTTTTCTTTTATTCTTTTTTAAAATGCCATAGAATACAAAATAAAAAGGTATATATATATATATATATATATATTGCTAAAATTTCAAAATTAAGACTTTACATCTTGCAAGTGTTATTTTTAATGTTAAACAAAAAAAATTAAATGGAAAAAAATAAAAAGGATATAAAGTAATTGCTTTATCTCACAAGTCAGACTTTTTTCTCAAAATTCTGAGACAAATGTCTTCATAAAAGTTTAGATTTTTTTGAGAATTATGATTTTACACCACACAGTTGTGTTCTTTCTTTCTTTCTTTCTTTCTTTCTTTCTTTTAATGCCATAGAATTCTGACTTTACATCTCACAACAGTTTTTTTATGCCACACAACTAAAAAATAAAAAGGTGAGAAGTATTTTTTTCATCTAACAGTTCCATGACAATTCTTCTATCTGATATAGTTTCATATAAACTTTCTCACAATTCTTTTTTTTTTCTTTTGCAATGCAATTCTTTGTAAGTTTTTACTAATGTCTTATGATTCTAGTTTATATCTTGGAATTATGACTTTTTTCTTCAGAACTGCAAGAAAAGTGTCTGAATTTCATTTTATCCCATTGCGAAAAACAAACAAACATATAAACAAACGAAAACAAATGACAGATTAACCACAAAATAAACAAATTAAAACAACAAATGGACAACCTCAAAAAAACAACAACAAACAAATGATTAACAAACCAGATGCCAGTATACAAATCACAGATTGCCTGATTATCGTTTAGTAATTTCTTTACTGTGTTTCCTACTATCAGCAGCACTTAAATGTTATTTGTAAAAGTTGAAGTGATATCAACAGGCTGTTGTCAGAGTTATCAGAGCACAAACCTGATAAAGTGCCACGCAAAACAGGAACATCATCATGTAAATGATCTTGTACATGACGATGCGGCCCTCAAAGCTAACGAAGAAGAACATTCCTCCACAGATGTAGATCCAGTATTTGTTGAGCATAGCCATGACTGTACGACCCAATACATCCATCATCTCTCGGTGTCCACCAGCCTCTTCATCCAGACCCTCTATAACACATAAACAATAATTCATATGCATCTAGGAATGGAAAAACATTTCAATATTTCGTGTAAAACCATAGGTTTTGTAGTTAACTCAACCTTAAGTGTGCACCATTAGAGCCAAGTTTTCAGGTGAAAAAGGTTTAGTGCACCAATATAGCCAATAAAAAAAGATAATTATCAATAAAATCAAATGATTATTATTCAGTTATTTATGTATTGTTTGAATTTACTAGCTTAAAGATGCTCTAAAAGATTCAACGTTTTTACACAAATAAAAAGTTGGGTTACAACTGCATCTGCCTCTGAAAACAAATCAGATTTGATGTTTTTGCTATTTTCAAAGCCTCTTAGCACAACATACTCTTGTTATCAGACGTTATTTCTAAATCTGAAAATGTATAAAAACTATATCGAATTTTTAGATGTTTCGATTACATTTCCTAATATTAATTTGTCTGTGAAATGTGTCAGCAGTAAGCTGGCCAAATTGTATTCATTCCTGTCTCTTTGAGAATATCTGGGATGCCAAAGATAAAATATTTGCAATATACACAATTTTTATGGAAATCCCTTGCAATACACCTAAACTTATGTTACAATGCACACCATTTTATCTGTGAAATGCCAATTGCATGGAACAGCAGATTTTTTTTCACACATTTTAACTTTGCAAAGCGGAAATATTTAATGGAAACGTGGCTTCTGGTAACTTATCAAAGTCAGTATCATGATCATTTTTATTAATAGTTTGAATTAGTTTCCATTTTTCTATTTTTTAATTTCAGTTAAAGTTTTATTAATTTTATTGTGCGTTTTTGTCATTTGTATTATTTTTTTTTATATAAATAAAGATATAATGTTTTTATACATTTTTATTTCAATTTTAGTTTATTATTTTAATACCGTTTTAGCATCACATTAAACAAAATGACAATGTGAAAAGATAAAAAAATAAAAATAAAATTAAAAAAATAAAAATTTAATTTAATTTGATTAAATTAAATTAAATTAAATACTTATTTAAACTTATTTTAATCTAGGCATCATTTCACATTGTCTTTTATTTTAACATGATATGAAATGAAACTAAAATGAACTAAAACTATATAAAAAAAACATTTTATTTATTTATTTTTTTTTAGTATTGGTGGTCAATGTGCGGTTTCTGTACAGGTGAACTGACGTGTCTCTCACCAGTTATGTTTCCCTCCACTTTGACATCAGACAGCTGTGTTTCTTCTGTCTGTTTCTCTCTCCTCTCAGTCAAAAACTGCCTCACCAACAGCCAGAAACTGAGGAGGCACAAAGTCTGCACAAACACACACAAAAACACACTGTAAATTAATAAAGCCAAACAAAATTAGTCAATGATTTATTCTCAAGAGGCTATGTGTATGTGTTCAGTGCCAAAACTCATTATTAGCACATATTATTATTATTAGTAGTAGGAGTAGTAGTATTACTACTATTACTACTACTTTGGGAATTATATTTTATTTTAGTATATAATAGCAATATATTTTGTTTTGTCACAATTTCTTCAAGTTAAACCAGACTTTTATTTTGACAGAATGGAGCAGTATTTCAGTGATTTTAGCAGCTAATAAATATCTTCAAATACACCAGTGTTCAATAAATAATCATGTACTATTATCAATAATCACAATAAACAACTTTTCCACCAAGTAATTACAATTACAGCGTGGGACATTAAACTTAAACACATTTAAACACAAATACATAAACACTAGTGCTGGGTGATATGGCCAAAAACATTACCACAATATTATTTCCCCATATCATATGATCTTAATACGTAATCACTATGTTCATTTACTGTAGCATTCATGGGGAAGAAAATGATTTCCTTAAGAATGACACTAAACTGTTTTATTTTTATAAATTCTGTGTGTTTTTATTTTGGGATTTTTTGAAAAACATTGCATTTTTATTTTTTGTTAAGATGCTGCACGACAGAACTGTATAAATTAAAACATGGTTGAACAAATATCTTGGTTGTTTGACTTTCCTTTATTATTATTATTATTATTATTACTGCTACTATTACTGCTTTGGGAATTTTTTTAGTATACAATAGCCATATATCTCTGTCATAATTTCTTCAAGTTAAACCAGACTTTTATTTTGACAAGTAGACAACTTCAGTGACCCATAATCAGTTTCAATGTGTATTTGTCCTAATTTCTTTATTCATGGTGTGTGATTAATCCAAATGTCCAGAGCTTATCATTTTTTATCATCCAGGGCTGCGCAATATATTGAAATTAACGAAATATCGCAAATGAACATATCACAATATGCATATTGACAAAGACAAAGAGAAAATCACTCACTGCTCTTGCATAAATAACTTTTGTAGCTTAAATAAGTGAAAGAAAAGTGCATATTGAATTTATAGTCTGAAGACTAAGCAATGTTTTATTTTTCCTGTATATTATTCAGTTCCTAAACTGATGTTAAAATGATTACAATAAGGTTAAAAAGACATTTTTATGTAATGCTAGAGTAAAACACTATCGTTCTCTTTCAGAAGTTGTTGTAGGGGTGCTTTCTTCTCACAAAAGTGAAACATATTTGCTAGTTATATTAGAATCAGAATGAGCTGTATTTGAAGTGTGCACAAACAAGTCTTACTTTAGATCCCAGTTCCCGGAAAGGCACTTCTTTCTTCAGGAAGAGTCCAGGAACTGGCTGCAGTGACTCGAAGCTCCAGATGTACTGAAGGATGATGAGCAAGTTCCCATAAAACACCATGAACGGAGAGGTGATCATTGAGTATTTCCTCCGGTCCCTCACCATCCACAGAATACACGACCAGATGAGGAAGACGAAGGTCAGCCAGCTCACATATGTGATGCTCCAAGCCTGGACAGATGTTCAGATGAATGTTAGACTTCAAATAATGTCTTTAAATGAATGCTATTTGCACAAATTAACCATACTTCAGTTTATCAAAGATTAAACCCAAACAGAACGTTTATGCACATGGTACACATTTATTCTTGCCCATGCAGATGTGTCATGGGTCTAAAATGTAAAAGGAAGGACGGTCCCCACACCTTGTTAACTTCAAATTCAAGGACTTAATCTAAGAGTATTTCACAAAGCGTTTTAGCGCTAAAATCTGTGAAATGTTAGGAGTAGTGAAGAGGACTCCTAAGTCACTAAGACCAATCACAAACTATCCCCCCTGCTGAAAAACAATACAAACCATCACAGACCATCATTTTACAAACACTATTACAAACAAAATAACTGCAAGCAGTGATTGTGGGGCAGAGCTGAAGCCATTTTAAGGTGATTTTAATCAAAATAAAAACAAGTAATACGTTTTAATCGTTTATCACTTTTGACCACAAGGTGGCACTGTCTCAAAACCTTTTGAGTACTTTTAGGTCATGGTCTCGATAATACATACAAAGTTTTGTAATGGTACCCCAATGCATTGGTAAAAATGTAGCATTTTTATATCATAATACTCTATTGTAGTCAATGGCAATTTCATATTTTGTTCAATTATAGCGCCACCAAGAGGCACAATCTCACCCAATTTTGTATGTGTCATTAGAGTGTGCCTATACATATGTGTGCCAAATTTGGTGAAAATATCTCATTTTGTTTTGGAGTTATAGACATTTTTATATATGATAAGGAAAAAATTACTGATGGCTGACTATGCTTACATTTTTATACCCCTTACCATCAAAATTTTGGCAATTGTGCATCAGCATGTTACCGGCACGCTATGTTTCCGAATTTCTTACAGTGGTTTCAAGTTGATCAGAGTAATGGTTTCTAAGATATTGGCAAATGTTTTAAGAGCTAAAATGCAACTTTGCACAAACCATAAGGTAAAACCTGGCATGTCTGGTATCGCTGGACTCAGCAATGATTCAAGAGTCTAAAAAGGTGACTCCCATGAAAATAAGTTGACCACACCCAAAGTTATAAGCATGCAAATATTTGATTTTACCACTAGGTGGTGCTGGCTCAAAACTTCTTAGGCTTTTTCCGGGCATTGTGCTGATGACCCATCAACGTCAATGCGTTTGTAAAATATAGCAACAAAGTTCAAAATGGTCGACGCCCAAAATGGCTGACATGGAAAAATTGGGTATCATTTGACTTAGCATGATGTACAAAATCTAAAGAGACCAGATTTTTGGCCAAACCATTAAGAAGTTATAAGCAAAAATAGTAATTTTTTGTATCTCCTGACCACTACGTGGCACTGCACCGAAACACTGCAGGTAGCCTCAGGTCATGGTTGTTATAACACACACCAAGTTTGGTCTCAATACGCCAAACTGTTGCGGAGATATAGCTTCACATCCATTTTTGCGCACGTTTCGTAGAATTCGTTCACGTGTTAATCGAGAACGGTTGGACGAATCAACTTGAATTTCGAAACTTTTTGCCAGCATGGTCTGAAGATGATCTGAGACAATTTCGGTGAAAATCAGACAAACTGTCTAGGAGGAGTTTGAAAAAGTAGGTTTTACGAACAATTAAAAATAGCGAAAAAACTAAACCTAATGATTTTTGAATTTTGGTGTCCATTCGACTCGCCATGACCCAAGGAATCAGAGGCAAAAATATTAAATATTAATTTTCCTTCTGTGCCTTACGGTTCAAAAGCTATTAGCATAAATATGATGAACATATGAAATTTTGGACAAGTGGTGGCGCTAGAGAGTTAGCGACTCCAAATTTGATATGGTGACATTTCAGACTGTCCTCTAGCAGTGTGCCAAATTTCACAACTTCTGTTGGCTGACTCAATGTCCGTGGGCATAGACTCAATGGCAGAATAAATGGAAGAAGAATGGCAACAGTTTCAATAGGTGCCGACTTATCAATAAAACCAGTACAATTCGCATTATAACCAGTAAAACCATGACAAATTCTGTGACCGTTCCTATTTTATTTTATTTTTTTAGCGTAAATCAAGCAAGCTAGTACGCATAGGTTATGTTGGCGAAATAACACAATAGCGGACTGGAGGAAATAAAAAGGACACAAAAAGGCACCAAATAAATTTAAGCACTTTCAAGGATCTGTATCTATGCATATTCATTTTCAAAAACTTTCCAGAGCCTTGAAATGTTTTTTTTGTCAGATTCACAAACTTTCAAGGATTTCAAGGACCTGTGGGAACCCTGAGGACTCACCATCATGGCGATGAGAGCGCAGATGTAGCTTTGCTTCATGATGAACCTGAAGGCCTTGACCACCGCATTCACACGAACAACACCGAACGGCTGGGGAACCTCTGGAAGCTCAACATATGTCGAGTCAATCTTGTAAACACCGCAGTCCATTTTCTCTAAAAAAAAAAAACAAGCATGTATTTTTAGCAAACGGAGGTCACCGGTCGTCAAACGTTAGGGTCAGACTCTGTGGATCATCTAATATCTTTGCCCTCGAACATGAATGGAGGCTTTACATGCGCATATCTGGAAAATTCTGACTGCATTTCCAAGAACTGAAAAAAACAAACTTCCTGAAATGTATGGGAAATATTTAGGGAATAGGGGTGTTTATGGGAATACTGTCAGATTATGCACTGGGTTTGGTGGAAAAACATCTTAAAATTTCATTACATATTAATTTGAAACAAAATCTTAATTGGTATTTTAATCTTGTTTTTTATACACTGCCGTACAAAAGTTTGCATTTATTTGATCAAAAAGACAGAAAAAAAATATAATACTGCTAAATGTTATTACAATATAAAATAATGTTTTTATGTTAATATACATTAAAATATTTTTTTTTCCTGTGATACAAAGCTGAATTTTTATCAGCCACCAACACTCCAGTCTTCAGTGTCACATGATCCTTCAGAAATCATTCTAATACGCTGATTTAATTATCAGAATTAATCTTTTTTTTTTTTTTGGAACCCGTGATGGTTTCTAGATTCTTTGATGAATAAATAGTTAAAAAGAACAGCATTTATTCAAAATATAAATCTTTTCTAGCAATATAAGTCTTTGCTATCACTTTTATCAATTTAACACATCCTTGCTGAATAAAAGTAATAATTTCTTAGAAAAAAGAAGAAACATAAATTTACTGACCCAAACTTTCGAACAGTAATGTATATTGTTAGAAAAGATTTCTATTTTAAATAAATGCTGTTCTTTTTAACTTTTTATTCATCAAAGAATCCTAAAAAAAAAATTATCACAGGTTGCAAAAAAAAAAGCAACACAACTGTTTCCAGCACTGATAATATTTATTTCTTTAGTTATTTATTTATTTATTTTTAGCTATACACACACACACACACACACACACACACACACACATATCAATAGTATCTATTTTATATCTATATTTACATATTATATAATTTATATATTAGAAGTATATTAATGTTATACCATTAAACTTATGTACTTACACATTTATTTATTTGTTTGTTTTTATATATTATTTTTATTTTTTTCATATTCATATAAGATTTCATATACACTGCCGTACGATTTTTAAAGTATTTTAAATACGTTTCTAATGCTCATCAAGGCTGCATTTATTGATCAAAAATACAGAAAAAAATGTATATTGTGAAATAAAACATTGATAATAAAAGTAATAAATCATCATATTAGAATGATTTCTGAAGGATCATGTGACACTGAATACTAGAGTAATGATGATGAAAATTCAGCTTTAATTACAGAAATAAATTAGATTTTTAATGTATATTAAAATAGAAGGACGCCATTTTATATTTTAATAATATTTCACAATATTAATTTTTTTTTCTGTATTTTTGATCAATAAACGCAGCATTAGAAAACATATTTAAAATACATTAAACATCTTACTGATCCCAAACTTTTGAATGGCAGTGTATATGAAATCTTATATGAATATGAAAAAAAAAAAATAATAATAATAATATATATATATATATATATATATATGTTATATATGTTGAGTAAGTACATACGTTTAATGGTATAACATTAATATACTTCTAATATATAAATTATATAAAATATATAAATATAGATATAAAATAGACACATAGACAAATCATTACTCCAGTCTTCAGTGTCACATGATCCTACAAAAATCATCATAATATGCTGATTTATTAACAGTGCTGGAAATGGTTGCGTTGCTTAATATTTTTTTGGAACCTGTGATATTTTTTCAGGATTTTTTGATCAATGAAAGGTTAAAAAAGGACAGCATTTATTTAAAATAAAAAGGTTTTCTATCAATATACATTATGTTCAAAAGTTTGGGGTCAGTAAATTTTTATTCTCTTTTTCTGAAATAAATTAATTCTTTTATTCACCAAGGATGTGTTAAATGTATAAGTGATAGCATAGATTTACATTGTTAGAAAAGATTTATATTTTGAATAAATGAATATTTTTAACTTGTCATTCATTAAAGAATCCTGAAAAAAGAATCACAGGTTGCAAAAACATTTGGAAAGCAATAAAGGAAAATGATTTTGCTTTAGAAAGTCTTTCAGCAAATAAGATTTTTCTGTTTTTTCTTGAATCCATCCAGCTGAACTTTCACTCAGCAAACTCTCAGCCACCCGTTTTAGACTCCAGCACTTTTTTATTTAGACACAGGAAGCGGAAGCAGAAGCGGCTGACTTACGCGGATCAGCCTCTGGTTGTCCAGGTCTATAATGAGGAGTTGAGTAGAGCTCCACAGACTTCGGTCCGTTCTCATGCAGGACTGACGTGAAATCCAACGAGGCTCCGTTTGATGTTACGATCAAAACCTGAAACAGGGTAAAGTCACAGTATTTTGCACTGCTTTCATTCCTGACAGACTCATGTATTCATCTACGATGCTATTAAAGATATTAAAGTCAGTCTGAAACACAGACCTCGGGTGTGATGTAGCCATCTTGTGTGGTGAGCAGCTGAAAATGGAAAAAAGAAAAATTCAGGACGACTATTTATCTATAAATCTTGGAAACAAGCCAGAAAATATATAAGTGGTATGTGCATGTTTTTAAATGGAGGAAGATGGTACTAGTGAAAATGCAAATGGGACTCTAACATGTCTCTCATCTGTGCGATAGTGAGCCATTCGCCACAGCTGCCTCTTCTTGTCTGCATTGTAAACGGCTGCATTGCTTTCAGGAGATTCTGGTTCCTCTTGCTCCTCAGCCTCTTCTTCTTTCTCTTTGACCTGCTGATAAAGCACGTTCACAAATATGTCCTATTATACTTAGCATGTGAGAGTTAAACATCAATAATCTGGCTGTTTGTTCCAAAATAAATAAATAAATACAATCCTTTAACCTTGATATCATTTGCTGCTCATTTTAAGCTGGCTTTTTTCCCCAAAAATGCTGGTGAAATGTTATTGCATTGGACTAAAACTTAGTGACTTTGCTCGCACAGGGTAGAACAAAAAATCCCCCAAAAATGTATTGTTTTTATACTTTTTGGGGATTTCTTTCACCTTGTTACACTCAAAATACAGTCAAACACCATAGGCTTACCTAAAATGCTTGTTTATCTGTTATTATGCAATATTGTTACTAAATATTAGGTTCAATCTTTTTGTCAACTTGTTTTCTTTCAATTTGATTTGGTTTTGCGTTTCTTTTTGGAGCTTATTGATAAATATTGCTGAATAAATAAGCTTTCCAATGATGTATGGTTTGTTAGGATACAAAATCTGGAATCTGAGGGTGGAAAAAAATCGAAATATTGAGAAAATATTGAGAAAAAGTTGTCCAAATGAAGTTCTTAGCAATGCATATTACTAATCAAAAATTTATGGTAGGACATTAACAAAATATATTTAAGGCACATGGTCTTTACTTAATATGTTACAGCACTGGACTAAAACTTACTGACTTTCCTCGCACAGGGGAGAACAAAAAATTGTTTTTATAAATTTTGTTTCACTCAAAATACAGTCAAAAAACATAGGCTTACAAAAAAAAAATGCTTGTTTATTTGATATTATGCAGTATTATTACTAAATATTAGATTCAATCTGTTTGTCACCTTGTTTTCTTTCTATTAACACTGGTTTTGTGTTTCTTTTTGGAGCTGATTGATCACAGACCTCATTGACCTAAGCTCATGCACCTCCATTTTTGAGAAAACATTGCCAAAATTAGCCACAAATAAGTTTTTTTTTTTTCACTTAAAAACTGAGGTGCATAAGCTCAGATCAAAGACAAAAAGATTAAATCCAAAATTTGGTGATAATAAACCAAAATGAGTTTTAAAAGATCATTTTTCATGAGAAACACCAAATGTGACCCTAGACCACAAAACCAGTCAAAAGGATCATTTTTAAATTTAGATTTATCATCTTAATAAACAAATAAGCTGAATAAATAAGCTTTCCATTGATGTATGGTTTGTTAGGATATGACAATATTTGGCAGAGATACAAAATCTGCAATCTGAGGGTGCAAAAAAATCTAACTATTGAAAAAATTCTCCTTTAAATTTGTTATTAGCAATGCAAATTACTAATCAAAAATTAAGATTTGACATATTTATGGTAGTAATACAAAATATACTACAAAATACATTTATGGAGTATGATCTTTACTTAATATCCTAATGATTTTTGGCATAAAAGGAAAATCATTAATTTTGACCCATACAATGTATTGTTGGCTATTGCATTTTCAGCACAACATTTAAAGTCATCATAAAACAGTGGGTAAAACTTTACTTAATGCATTCATGTAAAATGAATGAAGGTATTCAAAATGTACATTGTAATGTATTATAACTTTTCATAACTAATTGTAATTAAGTTAAAATGCATTATAGTATCTGAAGGTTTGTTTGTCATGTATTTCAATGCATTATACTTTCTGAGAGTATGACAATGAATAAATAAGTATTATAATGTATTATAACTGAGATCATGCAATGCATTATGAGGTGCATTACGAGCCATAATTCATGCATTTATAATGCATTATATATAAGTGTTACCAAACGGTGTTCAAAACTTATTTTACTTTTGTAGTCCAATATATTTCTGGATACTGAACAAGAAAACTGTCTAAACGAGACTGTAGTCTGACCGTGTCTGACTCCTGCAGCCAAAGGCGGATGAGTGTGGCCAGAGTGTAATATAGCACCAAGAGCATGATGGGATTGACAAAGTGGTGCCACTCCAGATCTGGGTTGACTCTGAACATCCAGGTGTGAGAGCAGTCCGTCTGAACCACAGGAGAGATGCCAAAAAGACTGAGGAGGAAGAGGAGAAACATATCACTGATTCATTAAAAATTACGAAAAAAGTAACATGTATTTAAAAAAAAAAAAAACAAGTCTCTTCTGATCTTCAAGGCTGTGTTTATTTGATCAAAAATACAGAAAAAAATAATATCGTGAAATATTATTGCAATTTAAAATAAGTTCTCTATTATAATACAGTTTAAAATATCATTTATTCCTGTGATCAAAAGTGACTTTTCAGCCTCATTACTCCAGTCTCTGAAATAATATGCTGATTTATTATTAATGCTGAAAACAGCTGTGCTGCTTAATTTTTATTGTTATTATTACTTATTTATGTATTATTATTATTTTTTTAAATAGTGATAATTATTTCAGGATTCCCTGATGAATAAAAACTTTAAAAGAACATTTAACAATATTTAAAATATTTCAAAAGTTCAAAAGTTTAGAGTCAGGTTGTTGGGTTTTGTTTTTTAAGAAATTAAATTAAATAGGAAAACGTGATAGTAAAGACTTATATTGTTAGAAAGCACTATTTTGAATGAATTCTGTTCTTAACTTTTTATTTAACTAAGAATCCTGAAAAAATCATCACAGATTCCAAAGCAGATTAGAATTCTAATTTCTGATGGATCTGTGACAGTGAATACTGGCGCAAAGATACTGAAAATTCAGCTTTGCATCACAAGAATAAATTCTATTTTAAAGTAAAATAAAATAGAAAACAGTTATTTTAAATTGCAATAATATTTCACAATTTTACAGTTTCTTTCTGTATTTTTGAGCAAATAAATGCAGTCTTGGTGAGCAGCAGAAACACTTTGAATGGCAGTGTCTGTATATGTACTGTACAGTTGAGGTCAGGTCAAAAGTTCAGAATCTGCAAAATTCTGAAATTCTGCAACTATTACAGAAGGTTCAAACACTCACTGATGCTCAAAATGGATCTCAAAATCATACAGTCATTGTTGAAAAGGGTTCAAATACACAAAAATGCTGGAAAACCAAATAATTTGTACGACCTGAAGGGTTTTTCTCAAGAACAGCAGGCAGTTTAACTGTTCAGGACAAACAAGGGACTCATGAACAACTATCACTAAACAAAAAAGCACAGCTGTGGATCATTCAGGTAACAACACAGTATTAAGAATCAAGGGGATGTAAACTTTTGAAAGGGGTAATTTTTATAAATTAAACTATTATTTTCTGTGGACTAATATGTAAATATCTTATGTGAAATATATCATTCAGGTCAGTACTAAATAAAAAACAACATGCATTTTGTATGATCCCTCTTATTTTGGTAAAATAATTAACATTTTGATTCTGAAAGGGGGATGTAAAATTTTAACCTCAACTGTATACACACACACAGTGCTCAAAGACAAACAATGATGATGTTTTACCATAATGTTAAAAAAATGCATAGTAATGCCATATTTTTGTACAGTTCAGTTAAAATAACAATAAAAAATCCTCATAAAAGATATGAAGAATATAAAACTGGAATGATGTGGGAAGGAAAAATAAGTTTATCACTAAATCAAAACGCCCAACAGAAACAACTGTAACAGAAGAGCTGCTAATTCACTTCAGATTTCCTAAGGTTAAGCTCATATTTATTTTCCCTATTTTTTCTCTCTCTCATTCAGTGGAACCAAAATTGGACGCCTAAGGGAAAAAAATAACAGCGTATGCTTTCTAACCAGGATATAAAAGTTAAAAAACATATAAAACTAAAAGAGCAAAAGGGATGAGTAAAGAAAAAAACAAGTTCAGCCCAAGACAACAACACTCCCAACAACTCTTCATTTCCAGTTGAAATTAAACGTAATTTGAAGCGTCACACCCATTCAGAACCAACATGTGGCTTTTAAATGCAACCTGAATGCAATATGCAATATATTTCACGTTTAGCTGATGAAATCAATAAAAGCGTAACTTCTCACAGCCAAAAACCCTGAAAGCGTATTAGGTGACAAACGCATGCTCCTTGGTTTTAATAGCTTTGGTGCTGTTAGTAAAATCGCTGCGGTTTGCCAGATGTTCGTTTTGCTGCCGTTCCATGGCATCGAGAAAATATGAAGTCAGAATAGTTGGCCTTTCGTGATTCATCCAAACCCAAAGCGTGACGTCCAAGTCCTAATACCACGGCTGAAAATAACGAGTCGAAGTGCAGAAATGTTGCTGGATAGAGTGACTATTTATAATGCGGCCAATTCATAATAAACACGCCGTTTAGCAGAAAAAGGTACCACGAGGACATCAGACCATAAAGACAAATCGTAAAGCTCTTTAATCTCAACCGCTAGACAGAAAGCCATTACTCCTGCTTCTCATTTTCCTTCTGAGAATCAGACCTCAGAAATCTCACAAGTATCTCAAGATCCCAAACGCCTCTGTACTCTTAACGTCTGTCAATTCTTGTCTATTTTACATCTGTTTTTATTTTTCCAAATACATTTTAGGCAACATTGGGTACACTGCTGTTCAGAAGTTTGTGGTCAGTCATATTTTTGTTATTGAATGAAGTCTCTTCTGCTCACCAAGGGTGCATTTGTTTGATCAAAAATACAGTAAAAATGTTGAAAAAATTATCCAATTTAAGTAACTGTTTTCTACATAAGAGTCAATGACGTGACACCTACATTTTCTGTCCGAATGCATTTTTTCAGTTAAAAATTGGTTTAAATGTGTAATAAAAGATGCCATATATTAGACGTTCCTCTCACTTTAACATTTAAATATATAAATATATATATATCTCTAATTTTTCTGTTATTCAAAGTCTCAAAATATCATGTTGTGCGACCATCCACCCATAACTTTTGTTTTGGAAACATCTCTGAAATCACCCTAAATTTATTCAGATTAATTAACTTTATACACTATTTGGCAAAGCATTAGTATTTCCATCATAATATACAAAAAAACTTTGTCCAATGATTTCCATTTTATGAAATATCACTTGGTGCGACCATAAAGAAACTACCATTTTGGGACTTTTATGTTGAAATCTATTTAAAGATAGGATGTTGCATCACATACCAATTTGCCAAGGACCTATTGAACCATCAAGCAGGTTTGTAACTCTTTCAAATTTGGAAAAAATATAACCTTTTCAACGGCTGGTATGTTGTTATCACTTCTGAAATGACGCTAAATTTATTCAGATTATTTTATGCACTATTTGACATGATTTCCAAAGTCTTTTGTAATTCTGTTTAAAATTGCAAAGCATTTGTATTTATATTTCCATCATAATACATAAACTTCGTCCAATGATTTCCATTTTATCAAATATCACTTGGTGCAACCATAAAGAAACTACCATTTTGGGACTTTTATGTTGAAATCCATTTAAAGATAGGATTTTGCATCATATACCAATTTGCCAAGGACCTATTGAACCATCAAGCAGGTTTGTAACTCACTTTCACATTTGGAAAAATATAACCTTTTCAATGGTTGGTATGTTTTTACCACATCTATGACATTACACAAACAAATTTTGTCCAATGATTTCCATTTTATCAAATATCACTTGGTGCAACCATAAAGAAACTACCATTTTGGGACTTTGTTGAAATCCATTTAAAGATAGGATGTTGCATCATTTAACAATTTGGACCCATGGAAGCATCAAGCTGATTTGTAACTCTCTTTCAAATTTGGAAAAATATAACCTTTTCAACAGCTGGTATGTTGTTACTAAAATATTATCATGTGGTATGACCTCAAAAAAAACAAAACAATGAATAATACGTTTATTATACATTTTATAGTGACCTTTTGTAGGAAGCTAGCTTCGTTCGTTTTTTGTTTAGGTGGCCAATTCTGTTCTTGTAAATTTTGATTGAATCTGAAAATATCATGTGGTGCGACCACAGCAGTGTGCTTTCCATTATAGATATATGTCCCAGTTGGGCAGTTTTTGTGCTTTAATATTCTGTTGATGGTTTATATACATAAAATACTTTATTTTAGTATCATTTGAAATAAATTTTTTATGAAATATGTGAAAAAATTGGCATAGGCAGCATGTTAATTCTGACACTGCAAGTCAAGCACAAACTCCAGATGTCATTTTCTACTGTAAGAAAGATGTTCATGCTGTCATCTCAGAACCTGAGCCAGCAAACTTCCACTACTCTTAACTGACCCTTTTCAAAGACCCACCCTCCTTAATTACTGTTGCTACGTCTGACAAACCATGGCACTTTTATGTCACATGTCATGTTCTCATGCCTTGAAAAATACATCATGAAGCAAAGAGGACACTGACAATGTGTGACATACAAGACAGAGCAAGTTACTTTTGGTATAAAACAGTCTCAGAGTTCAATTTTTTATTTTTTTTTTTAAATGCAAACAACAAATACTGTTTTGTAGCTCTTTAATGTGTTTAAGCGGCACATGAACCAATCATCTCTTTATCTTTACTGGTATAGCCTGAAATAAAGATCAATGAACATCAGAAGGTATTTTGTTTCAACTGTGAAAAGATGTCAATATACACCATTTTTCAAGTTCAAGTCCACTGATGTTAAGCTACTCTGCTGTCTGGTTTCTTTGTCAGACAAAAATTGCATTATGATCAGATCGCCTGTTAATCAAACTCCCAGCGAAGGGCCAATTGAGCAGCCAAGATTAGGCAATGTTCAGAAATAACTGGGGCTAAAGAAATGTCTGCAGTTAATGCCATACATTGCTCTTTTCTCTTTAAATAGATTTTGAATGATATAAGATCTTTGTGTCATTTGGAGCGACCATTCGTCATGTGGTAAAACCAATAGCTGTTTTAAATTAAAAATAAAATATCAAATTTCTGTGGTTGGAATATGGATCACTGCTATAGTATGCTTAAGTGAATGTATTTTTTTTTAACATTTGTATCAGTTTTATATAATTTACAGAAAAAATAAGTCTGCAAATTATATTCAAGAAGGCAACTAAAATTGTAGTTCATTATTTACAAAAACTTTATTTCTTAACGCTTTAATTACTGAGAACATCTAAATAAAATGTTAAGCATGTTAAGGAAATTAATTCATTGGAAAATAAATCATGGCACCATATGACATTTTTTCATGTCATGTGGTGTGGCCAATTCGCTGAGATGAAAAAACACTAAAATCTCTTCATTTAACATTTTCATATGAATTTACTGTATGTGTACACAACATTCTTAATGTTTGAACAATAACAATAGATATTATTATATTTGTATTATATGCCTGTTGAAAATCCTTAGACATCAATGACCCATGAATATGTGTTAAAATATAATTGATTTCTGTGATCAAAGCTCAATTTTCAGCATCATTACTCCAGTCTGTAATGTCACATGATGCTTCAGAAATCATTCTAATATCAATACACACCATTTTTCAAGTTCAAGTCCACTGATGTTAATCTACTCTCCTGTCTGGTTTCTTTGTCTGACAAAAATGACGGATTCTGCGTTATGATTGGTCAGATCGCCTGTTAGTCAAACTCCCAGCGAGCAGCCAAGATTGGGCAACGTTCAGAAATGACTGGGGCTAAAGAAACACCTGCAGTTAAGGCCATATGTTGCGCTTTTCTCTTTAAATAGATTTTTGAATCTTTGTGTCATTTGGACTGACCATTCGTCATGTGGTGTGACCAATAATAGCAATAACTGTGTTAAATTAAAAATAAAATATCTAATTTCCGTGGCTGAAATATGGATCACTGCTACAGTAATGCTTAAGTGAATGTATTTTTAAAACATTTTTATCAGTTTTTTACAATTTACAGAACAAATAAGTCTATAAGACTATATTTAAGAAGGCAACTCTGAAATTGTAGTTCATTATTTACAGAAACTAAGAAAAAAGAAATACAAATACTTTGTTTCTTAACACTTTAATTACTGAGAACATCTAAATAAAATGTTAAGCATGTTAGGGAAATGAATTTATTTGAATATAAACCATGATTAATTGAGATGAAAAAAACACTAAAATCACTTAATTTAACATTTTCATATGAATTTATGTGTACACAAAATTCTTAATGTTTGAACAATTAGTGATATAAAAAAAATCTTTGTGTCATTTGGAGCGACCATTCATCATGTGGTGCTACCAATGATAGCAATAACTGTATTAAATTAAAAATAAAATCTCTAATTTCTGTGGTTGAAATATGGATCTCTGCTACAGTATGCTTAGGTGAATGAATTTTTAAAACATTTGTATCAGTTTTATACAGTTTAGAGGAAAAATAAGTCTGCTAACTATATTTAAGGCGGCAACTCTGAAATTGTAGTTCTTTGTTTACAAAAACTATCATGGTCGCACCACATGACATTTTTCATATCATGTGGTGCGGCCAATTCATTGAGATGAAAAAAACACTAAAATCACTTCATTTAACATTCATAAGAATGTATGTGTACACAACGTTCTTAATGTTTGAACAATTACAATAGATATTATTATTTTTTGTATTAAATGCCTGTCGAAAAAATTCTTATACGTCAAAGTCCCATGAATATCAGTTAAAATATAATTGATTTCTGTGATCAAAGCTCACTTTTCAGCATCATTAGCATCATCCAGTTTTCAATGTCACAAACCATTCTAATATGGTGATTTGCTGCTTAAGAAACATTTCTGTTTATTATCAATGTTGAAAACAGTTGTGCTGCACAATATTTTTGTAGAAACCATCATTCATTTTATTTTTCAGGATTCTTTGATGAATAGAAAAGTTCAAAATAACAACATTTATTTGAAACTTTTGTAACATTATAAATGTCTTCACCATCACTTTTGATCAATTTAACGCATCCTTGATGAATAAAAGCATTCATTTCTTTTACAAAACTGACCTTAAACGTCTGAACACGAGTGCGCTTAAAGGAAATATGACATATCCACTGAGTATTTCCAGTTATAAACAATACTTCCTGCACTGGTTGCACCCAACAGACAAACCAACAGAAAAGCATTTGCTTTTAATCTCTGGGTTTGCTAAATTTGCATTTTTTTTCTCCCCAAAATAGACTCTTCTCTGGCATTTCCACATAGTTGGAGCTCAGCTAGTGTGTAATCAAAAGCGCGTCCTCACCACAAAGCTGGTCCTGATTGTGCTGTTTATGTGATTGTGAGAGAGAAGCTCTTTGTTTTCGGCCTCAGAGGTTTTCGGCTCGCAAATCGCCTAATGTTTTTCTAATAGGGTGTTTCTCAGGTTTTGTTTTGAGGAAGAAACCGCTAAATCCTGTAAAAGCCACTTAATTCTATGTGGTTGAGCAGAGAGGATTAGTAAAGCATATTTCTACACTCGTTTTTTGCTTTCTTTGCACGTTCGCCTCTTTTATTCGTCTTCCACACATTGTATTTGTGAAAGGTAACTGTGCGTTTGGCTTGGCGCTCGCTGCGTGTCCTGAGCCGGGTTTCAGACGTGTGTGGAGTATCTGTGTCGTTTCTAGAGGCTTTGAATGCGTATGAGGTTTCAGGATGTGGATTGGGCCCAAACGACAGAGTAACAATTTTAAACATGGCTTCATTCAGAGGTCAGAACGATTGTTTATTTGTAGTGTTCGCTCATGGTTTTGCCATTCTGATGTCTTGTTGAGCAGCTACTAATCTACTGTAATAGAGAAAACCCAAACAAAAAGCCGACGGAGGAGAGAGCCTTTCAAAGTCTTCAAGACAGCTGTTTTCTAGTGTTTGGATTTTGTTGTCAGTTTTGTGTTTCAGGTTACGTTAACCTCAAATTCACTATTTATTTATTTCATGCTATGTAGTAATACTACAACTACTACGACTAATACACATTTATTTGTTTCCTTTTTATTTCATACTGTTAAAATGGCTGTCAATGACATTTGTACATTTTTAGATTTTTACAAAATGTAACATTTTTATTTTATTACTATTGATTTGTTAGTCTGTTGCTATGAAGAAAAACCTATGATGTATTATATATATATATATATATATATAATTCATATTTTTTTATTACTTTCATTATATAATAATAATGATTATTACTATTATTATTATAACTGATTTGTTTGTTTGTTTATTTGATAGTATTTTATTTCAAAGTGTTAAAGCCTATGACTGACAATGGAATAATA